>CM073591.1:26568086-27233086 GCA_037074705.1 Zhengitettix transpicula | reverse complement strand
TAATTTATATATATTTATATATATTTAATTACTTTATTGTTCAACTCTCGCCATTACCAAAGGAACTAAAACTAAACAAAGATAAAACAAATCAAAAGATATAAATCCGCCTTCTTCTTCTTATTATCAATTTGTAATAAGTTTATTATAACGTTAAGAACTGGGAAAAACATTCTTGGAGGAAGCTATTGCGGTTCAAAATTACAATTATTTTTTTCAGTCGGTACGAATCTTCCTGTAATTGTTACTAACTATAATAATTTTTTAAATTATTTTTCTTTGTAGCCAAAATTAACAATGTAATATAAATTCATTTTCGGAAGCTGTCTTTTATAAACAACATCTATGTATTTTTTTATATTTTGTTATTTTGATTCCAAAAGATTAATTTCGCCATTTGTTTGGGAAAATATAACATTAAACTGAAAAAAAAATTACGTCTGATTGAAAATTAATAATAAGAAAGGTAGCCAAATTTAGACGAAAGAAGTAGAAACGCAAGAGCATCGACTCGTATTTTTCTTCACCTGATGAAAGGAACAAGGCTTCCAGAAACGTTCTGTGGTATTTATATTATCAATTCTTTCGTCTGAATTTGGCTAACTTTCTTATTATGACTATAGCATTAATATAAATTTTATTTACTATTATGAAATTTTGTTAAACGCAATATTTTTATTAAGAATGATTTTTTTAATTTCTTTGAAAACTTTGAACAAAGTTAATTAGTACGACAGGATGATGTTAAATAGAGTAGACACTCCAGTGAAGCTCGAGTTAATTTTCATGTATTCAAAAGGGCGTTGGTTACATGAACGAATGTCTGTCGTTCCTCGGGTACCATCACTCCCGCCGACTGTGTGTGTTGAGTCCGTTGTTCCTCGGGGACCCTCACACCCGCCGTGTGCGTTGAGTGAAGTTTTGTCCGTTGTGCCTCGGGTACCCTCACCCCCCGCCGTCTGTGTGTGTGTGTGTTGAGTCCGTTGTGCCTCGGGCACCCTCACGCCCGCCGTGTGCGTTGAGTGAAGTTTTGTCCGTTGTGTCTCGGGTACCCTCACCCCCCGCCGTCTGTGTGTGTGTGTGTGTGTGTGTGTTTGTGTGTGTGTGTTTGTGTGTTGAGTCCGTTGTGCCTCGGGTACCCTCACTCCCCCCGTGTGCGTTAAGTGAAGTTTTGTCCGTTGTGCCTCGGGTACCCTCACCCTCGCAGTCTGTGTGTGTGTGTGTTGAGTCCGTTGTGCCTCGGGCACCCTCACGCCCGCCGTGTGCGTTGAGTGAAGTTTTGTCCGTTGTGTCTCGGGTACCCTCACCCCCCGCCGTCTGTGTGTGTGTGTGTGTGTGTGTGTGTTTGTGTGTTGAGTCCGTTGTGCCTCGGGTACCCTCACTCCCGCCGTGTGCGTTGAGTGAAGTTTTGTCCGTTGTGCCTCGGGTACCCTCACCCCACCCCCCGCCGTCTGTGTGTGTGTGTTGAGTCCGTTGTGCCTCGGGTTCCCTCACTCCCGCCGAGTGCCTTGAGTGAAGTTTTGTCCGTTGTGCATCGGGTACCCTCACCCTCGCAGTCTGTGTGTGTTGAGTGAAGTTTTCGCCTTACGACGTTTCGTTTCCGTAGTTTGACATTTGCATTCAGGATGTCAGATTTACGTTTATGGAATTAGTTACTTCGTCCTCCAATACCAGTAGTTTTGTTTGGAAGATTCGGTACAATTAAATTGATTGTTCAAAAATAAAAACCATTTAAGTACTGACACAAAATATATTAATAATATTATAATAATATATAATAATATAAGTTCACTAAAATTACAATAAAATTTGGAATGAAATAGCAATTACATTTGTACATTTACTGTGGCTGACAACCAACAGTTGATTTGAAAATGGCTTCCTCAGGGATATGCCAATGGGGTCCAATGGAACTATTTTAGCTCTCAAGGAACATCGAAATTGCTCCACTGTTCCAGTTTACATGAGCAGCCAATGTTCATTCCCTGGATAGTTCACCGTAGTTGGAGTTGAGGAGGTCACAAAAGGGAGAGAAGCAGAAATGCGTCGTGGTGTAGAATAACTGAAGCGTCGCCCTGTAATAGAGCCGGAGAACAAGAGAAAATGGCCGCTACTTACGACGCGCTGGCTACAAAGAGACGTCCACACACCTTAGTAACACTAAATTGGGTCGAAATTTTGTTCCTTTCAACGTGTCGGGACGCATGTATTTTTTTTTTATGAACGAAGG
This sequence comes from Zhengitettix transpicula, assembly GCA_037074705.1. Lineage (NCBI taxonomy): Eukaryota > Metazoa > Arthropoda > Insecta > Orthoptera > Tetrigidae > Zhengitettix > Zhengitettix transpicula. Next base: position 27,230,856 of record CM073591.1, on the reverse strand, counting down.
ACCTGGAGCATTATATTCCTATTCAGAGAGCGCCATGATTATATTCTTCGCAGGGCGGAAAAAATATAATTCAGAAAATATCGGTAGAGACAGGGAGACATGCTTTTGCTTCGCAGCGTCACGACAGCTAATGCAGTGACGTACTCGCCGGGTTACCGACGCGTGAAATGAAGTATTTTTCTAGGACACCAGCCTGAAATTTCTTAACATGATAAACTCGTTAAATATATATATATATATATATATATATATAAATGTATATTGTAATAATTAAAAAAAAGGACTTTTAAATGAAAAATATATTCAAATTTACAAACAAAATATTTATTTATTTTCAATACTTGAAATAATTACACTAATAATTACAAATAGAATTTATCTCAGGGTCACTACTGGGTTTGATAACGGCTAATCATTTATTTAGAAATCTTATCAACACAACACAAATTTCAATAAAAAGATTTACTCGTCAATTAACAAAGACGAAATTTACTTGTCGACGAAATTATACTAAAAAGATGGATTCTACTTAACAAATTTGATCAAAAGAAGGAAACGAAATCTGACGACTATCTTTTAACCCGGTTTACATAATTAATTCTTTTATATTGGTACTCACGGCAGCATTCCAGGATACTTTTGACTTACGAAGCACTATGACGGTTTTTTTCACAGCTTCTACTAAAACTCACTGATTATACAATCAATATTTTTTAGAACAAAATCAGGAACCAGGAACCTCCTCTTCGCCTCTCCCTCACTCAGTTGACTTCTGCTCGGCTATGTGCACCAAAAACTGTTTCTGTTTAATAGGTTTCGTAGATCAGTTTGTGTGAATGTTTTGTCTATGCTTTCCTGCAATTTTATTTCGATTCTCGTTCTCGCATTTCGTTTTCGTCCTCGTCTCTTGCCACGTATTTAATCTCCAAGTTCCGAATGTTCTTTTACGACCACCCGATCGCTGAGGAACTAAAATTCAGACTGAACTCTACCAAAACATAATGTGTACTCTCTCCTCAATATTTTAATGCGACCTGTACTTGACCAAACCTTCCAGCCAACTGAACAACCGTCTCCTAAGTTTAAGCGCGCCTTGCTTCTTCCGAAAAAGGAAGCAATACCTGGCTACATTGTTGCTGTGTTCTATACCGCCGTAAGAATATATTTCTCAAACAATTTATATTTTATAATTAACAATTAATGTGTTAATTAATTGGCGTTACAATATATTGTAATAAACAACAGGTTTACGATTAATTTGCCCCACGTTGGTGAAGCCTTATGTGTAATAAACACCTTAATAGGGTTCATTAAATGAATTAATTAACACAAAAAAATTAATTAAAATTTGAATGATAGTTAGTCACACGTTGAAGACGTCACATGAATAATGATTAAAAAGGTGGTCTTAAATCATTGAAATAATTAACAAAATTAATTTAAGATTTAAATTAAAAAAATTATTATTGTTGATAAATTTACATGGTATAAGATCTATTTTGCACGTCGAATTTCTTCCAGTTAACAACAAATACTTTATTAATTCGAGGCATTTCATGAAAATACAGTTCTTACATCATTACAATCAAATACGTCGAATCGCTTATCTCAGGGTCACTACTGGGTTTGATAATTAGAACACTCCAATTAAAACATTTACAATTCAATTCATTGAAGTTAAATGAATACAAAATTAAAATACTAGAAACAAAAGAAAACGAATGAAAAGAAAAACGCGAACTAAATCTGACTATACCCTTTAATTATCGTTTACAATTATTAATAATTGTCTTGTACTCACGACAGTGCTTCTGGTACCAGTTTGGACTCTTGTAGCTTGAAGTCAACACTCACTAAAACAGGCCATTCATTACTCACTGATTCTACACTTTAGAATTTGAATACACGTGGTCGTTGCCCACTCGTGTCTCTGCTATCCGGGAATCTGGATCAGTCACCCTCAGCCGGTTGCCGGACGTTGGTCTCCTCAAAATCTCTCGATGCGACAATTAGTTCAATTTGGGCAGCAAAAGCTTCTGCTTCCAAATTGCGATTTTATGTCTCTCCGCCAAACTGCTTACTCGTGTTTTATATAAACCATCACATCTCACCGTTGGACCTCCTGGATAACATTATTCAAGCTTTTAGGTTATCAAACTTTACTGTGTTATTGCTTTATGTGGGCCGTTCTGTCTCGTATCTCCGTGCAGACTGACTGTTCTCGAAGCGCGCGGTTTTCCAGTTTCCATTGCTAAACAAAGGAAAAACCCGGCTTGATTGTCGCCTTTACGTATTCGTACCGTTAACAATTTAATTATTAAAAACAATTAATAGCCTGTTTAATTGGTATTACAGTATATTGTAGTGTTTGCTAATGAAAGACAATTAAATTAAAATCAATGCCTCACGTTAAGGACGCCAATTTGTAGTAATCGTTTAATTACAGTTATTTAATTTACTTCACAAAGAAAGCTACACGATGAAGGTTCATTTGTAGTAATTTAAATATTAAAATGATAAGATTGTTTTAATAAGAATCAAAATTTTAAAATAGAGAAACAATTAATTTATTAACGCACAAACAATTAAATTTTACACAAGTTATTTAGGAAAATCAAATTTCAATTTACATTATCAATTAATCTTTATAATAAAATGACTATTTCTCAGGGTCGTTTACTGGGCCTTTAATAAAGAACTACTTGTTAACAATTAAATTTTATGAAGCTATCATGGACTTAATTCATCAATAGATTTATTACAATGCAAAATATAAAATATTAACTTTAAATTCTGAGCGAAATTCGAAATCTGACGATAATATCTTTACTTATGAGTTTACAGACAGTAATTATGTGGAATTTTACCTTACTGTCTCTGGTACTCAAGGAAATTGTCTCGTACACACGCACACACACTTATTGCTCTTTACAGACAGGCCATTTTTATCCGCTGACTGTAATCAACACTTTTAGTTGTGCAAAAGTTGGTTCACTGTTCGTTTAGGAAATCTTATCATCTCGTTCCGAAGATTGTCAACTGCTGGATGAAGTTGCCTGGGCTCCCAAAATCGAAGAAAGTGGTCTGAATCGAGAATATAATAGTTTAGACTCAAACTCAGAATATTTAGCGTTGAATGTTACGTAGTTATCTCACACTGCAACTTGTAAAAATTTTATAACTGTTTTAGCTGTTGTTACATGTATCCAGACACTTTCTGGATTTTCTACTTTTCGTCTGTCCACTGCTATATTTCCACGAAGACTTTACTGGAGCTCGGCTCCCCACAGACTCTGCTCTGCGCGTCTAGCGAACGAACCTCTACAATACCAGCAAGCATTGCATTCTTGCCACATTCTTGTGCACGACTTGTGTGTTTTATGCTGCTCACAATGCGAGTTGTTTATTAATTAATTATTTCCTATTAATTACCACAATATATATATGACGTCATTTATGTTTATAATCGGAATGTAACATTTTTTATCGTAATCCATACAACATTAGCGATATAATAAATATAATGTATCAAATTTATATGAAAATAGAGTGGACTCATGTTGGTTTCATAAACCTTCTTGAGCGATTAATCAGAAGTTCTTACACTGCAAGGCTGCTTACTGCCGAGCTTCTTATTGTTCTTCAACCCTGTTAAGCAGTGAACGTGCTTACGCGGACAGAAATATTTTTTTTTCTCCCCTCCGTAATGAAAATTATCGGAAAATTTATTAGAGGAAACTGGACGGACGGCCTTGTTTAACGCTGGTCGTAATGCCCTAATTCGAAGCGAATGTACCAAGTTTATCTTGATGCGGCGGCCAGCTGGTGACCCAAATACTGGAGCCATCTTCATGCACAATTACCTCTCTGCTCTCCCAGATGTGCACAGAGTCGCCATTCACATTTGCCTCAGCTCGGACAAGATGGAAATGCCTCCGAGGAAAGTTTTACGCGCCAATAATTCCAATAACGGTGGACCATGATAATTGCTGTAGCTTTACTGGCGAGGGCCTGTCCATAACCTAGATGCGAAACGGGTATAATCCGTAAATAATAATATTGATAAATAAACAAATTTACTCTATCATTCCAAAAAAATATGGTTATTAACAAAAAATGAAAGAATTTTTTTTTAATAAAAAATAATTTTCTTATTTATTGATATTATAAATGTCACCGTTTTCAATCAATAATAATATAGTATCAGAATTGAAACAACCCAATTTCAGTCACACATCAATTTATACTAACGATTGCATCTTTAGAATTACACAAGTCATGATCATCCAAAATACGGAACAAGACGATTTTAGTAGCACGGGTGACGTCATACCCCCTCCAGTAAATATTTCTTTGAAGATTGCGTCTGAAATGAAGGGAAATACATTGATAACTTATAAATATTTGAATTAATAAGTACGATAAAGTGATCGGATACATTCTTGACGTCAATTTACAAATTGGTCGCGTTATGACGTCACTGGTGCTACTAAACTCGTTTTTAACCTCCACATTATAAATGTTTCATTAACATACATTTCGTATAAGCTTCTCAAAATATTATGGCTATGTCAATGGCAATATCCAAAGATATAATACATGTGTATCTCAGTCATTTAATTGCAATTTATTTTTACCTTTATCCTCGCATATCGTTTATCGCTTTCCTTCTATTCTATCGTTTTTTACATTGATACATAAATAGTGATTTGCTTTTGATTTAATTTTATTTTTAATTTTGTGTAAGATTGTAACATTTTCGTAATCGAATTAAAATTTATATTTTTTTAAAAAAATGTTCTTCTAACGTAGAAATTGACAAGCATGACTATTTTTACGATTGTGCGTACGCGCAAAAAATGCTTGTAGTTGTATAACCAATGTAAATTTTTCTTTTTTTTTAGAGCAACAGGCTACATGAGGGTGATCCACATTGGGCAACTCCCCTTTAATAGCATTGGAAGGGATTATAAAGGGGGGATGTGGAAGGGTAGAGGAAGGTAGCCAAGGGTTAACTAGGGCCCCCGGGCTATGGTTTAAGGATCCTACCCGGCATTCGCCTAAAGAAATGCAGGGAAAACCCTAGAAAAACCTGCATCAGGTAGGTCGGGCATTGGGTACTTGTTCGACGTCCTTCCGATAGCGGGAGAGGAGTTTGCTGTGGGGACGCAGCATTCCCTTCTCCGTGCCTCGACCAGTTTAGGAGGCAGCCGGCCGACTATTCCAATGGGAATACCGGACAACTCTTACCGTATGCCCAAGGTCTGAGACCCCGGAACATACACCTCTCAGAACTGGCCGAGGAGCCTCGGGTTGTGGGAACCTTAGTTCAAAAACGGAGAGGAAAAGGCATACCCAAAGGTAGCCCCGTCGTATCTCTACTTAAAGGTTCTGCCTGCGAGAGAAAATCCCTCGCAGGTTTTTTTTAGAGAATCCTCTCGCAGGCTTTCGGCCAAGTAAGTCTGCGAGAGGATTTCTCGCAGGTGAACCTTCCCAGAGAGCTATGGCGGTGGCTACCTTTGGGGATGCCCTCACATTTCTCTGTTTTTTTTTAAGTATGGTTCCCACATGCTGAGGCACCTCGGCCTGTTCTGAGAGGTGTATGTTCCGGGGTCACAGACCTTAGGCATACGGTAAGAGTTTTCCTCTATTCCCATTGGAATAGTCGGCGAGCTGCCTCCTAAACTGGTCGAGGCACGGAGAATGGAATGCTGCGTCCCTACAGCAAACTCCTCTCCCGCTATCGGAAGGGCGTGGGACAAGTACCGAATGCCCGACCTACCTGATGCAGGTTTTTCTAGGGTTTGTCCTGCATTTTTTTTAGGCGAATTCCGGGTAGGATCCTTAAAATAACGCCGGGGGCCCTAGTTAACTCTTGGATACCTTCCATTACCCTTCCGCATCCCCCCTTTCACTCCCTTTCCTATACTATAATAGGGGAGTTGCCACTATGTGGATTACCCTATACGTAGTCTGTCTACACCCAAAAAAGATTGGCAGACTTAACCTTATTCGACCAATGCAAAAGATCAAATGTTGGTACTATGTAACCGTGCAATATTGTGGGATAAATTTCAGTGTTTGAAACGCAAGCTTGTTCCCTCGTTTTCCAACCAAGTCCCACATTGACTCTGCAAGCAACTTCCGTAGATGTGAGTCGCGGAGCTTTATGAATGAGTAAGCTGAATATATATATGTGATTCATCGACGCAGTGTTTTTAATTTATACAGAGCCTCCTCCGCCTTTCCGAGTAGAGTTTGAGGTCGATCAAGGCCGATAGTCATACACGGCTGGAGGACGCGCTCGTGGATGAATCACGTGCAAGTGGAGCTAGCAACATGGAGAAAAAGCCGTAACGCCATCTTGTTGATTTAGAAGTCGTTCTGTACAAACTTAGAGACTTGAAATATTATATATCTGGGTAGTTAAGGGATCTTTAAGGATCAGCAAAATCACAGTGGAATCAAGCCCATTTTTTTCAGTTTTCCTCAAGGTGCAACATTGGCTGTAGTAAGCTGTTACGTCAACTGTGATGTGGATTCAGCGGTGAGTCAAACCGGCTATTCAGTTACTGGCTGATCACAACTCCATGGTCTTTGAATTAATGGTCTTCAAGACGCCCCTGACGCAATTTCGAGTAGAATGTAAATATTAAGTTAAAATTTGATTCGTCGCATATCTTATGACGTTCTACGTGGCTTCTTTTTACTGTAATTTGAAATGATTCGTTACGGCTAACTGCATTGCCTTTGCAGTTTGATGACGGAATATCAGAAACTTGGACGATGAAGCTCCCCAGAATACGTAGTTTGAGTGCTATGACAGGACACAAGGATGCACTTGGAGCGTCTAAGAGATTGCGAGGAAAGAAGATAGCCAACTGGCATTGAACCAAGAAAGTACGCAAACAAAAAACGTCCCTTGGAATAGTTGAGACATGAAAACCTAAGTGGATGAATGATTTTACGTTTGTATTACACATTTACAACAATAATTATATAAAAATGGAGACTTCTCAGATGTGATATTGAGAGAAGTCAAGGCTCGTTTAAATTTCTCAAACTCGCAACACGCAAGTTAATTTGTGCAATCTTTAATGCAAAAAAAATACAATAAAACAAATATCAATCAAATTTAACATAATTTTTTATTAAATTGCCCAAATAAATGAATTATAATTGCTTATCCATTAAAAGACGAGATAAATGTTGAAAATGATACTGTGTTTTTACACGAGGGTAATCCACATGGTGGCAACTCCCCTTTAATAGCATAGGAAGGGGTTTGAAAGGGGGGATGCGGAAGGGTAGAGGAAGGTAGCCAAGGGTTAACTAGGGCCCCCGGCGCTATTTTAAGGATCCTATCCGGCATTCGCCTAAAGAAATGCAGGGAATGGGGAATAACATAACGTTTCGACGTCTAGAAAGGCCATCTTTAGGTAACTAAATACAACGAATTTATTTTGTACCTCAACAAATACTGCTAACTATATCTTAAAAGAAAATTAATATGTTGATGAAAAATATCTGACATATGTAATGTTATAAATAAACTGCATTCAGTCAGAAAATTGTTTACTAACAAAAAAACCCATTAAAATAGCGACGTTTCGTCCTTGTTTTGGACACCTTCGGGCTTAGTAGCTTTAAAATCAAAGAAAAAAATTAAGGCTGGATTACGCTGCCAAAAATTTGGCTGAAATTTTTTTGGGATGATTTATATATCAAATTACTAAACCTGAAGATGTCCTGGAACAATGACGAAACGTCGCTATATTTAATTTTTTTTTGTTAGTAAACAATTTACAGACTCATGGTGGTTTATTTATTAGTCAACTTATTATTGTAATAATTTAAAAAATATAAAAGTCATTCAAGTTTTGTCCGTTGAGAATCATCATGATGTCTTGATTGTGTTAAGGTTAAGGAAGTTCATTAGCGAACGGATTTCTGAAGAGAAAAAAATAGGAATTTTAACTGATTTTTCGGGGTATTTTGAAATTTAATATTAGAAATAACGATTTGAAATTAGTTTGTGTGATTTTTAATTAAACTTTTGACTCAGATATTGCAAAAAAAATTTGTCTGCTAAAATACGAGCGCCTAAAAAATTTATTAATTGTTGGTCTTTTATTGAAGAGTTTTAATTTTTGTCAACTGTTACATTCTTACCAATATTTTCTAGTTATTAACATTACAAAATTAATAATTTATGTTTTACAAACTATAAGAAAAGGGTCCATTTCGTAAATGTATCACCTTTGTGGCTGTGCAAGGCTGTGTAGCAACTTTCTGAATGTGCTCGAATACATACATATATATATATATACAGACAGAATCATTTTACATTATATATCCGTATGTATTTAATTTTTTTTCTTTCCCGTTCCGGACTGTTTTTTTTTTTCGTTTTTTTTTAACCGACTATCGTTATACTTGGAAGAGCAATCCCACCATTTTAGGTTCCCTAGACGTACGGATATACTTTCTCTACAAACCGGCCGTGAATTGTTGTTCAATACCTGAAGTCTAACCAAAGAGCTTCCGGTGCGTCTCGTCGCTGTTACCTGAGACACTTGACAGCAAACAAGTCGAGGACATAATCCGTGACTTCTCCTCCATTAACTTTTGAAACGTGGAAATGGACGAGACGGGCAGGAAACATTCCAGGTCAGATCCACGTTATTCCAGGCACAGACATTGAGGAAGTCTTCAGTCATCGATACTGCACGTAAAAACTTCTGTGACGGTTCAGAATTAGTATGTCTCAAAACGATCTAACTATTGAAATTGGAAAAAAAAAACGTGATTGTAAATATCATTTATTGATACCAGTCTATATAATAAAAAAGTATGTATATTTGTATGTATGCATGTAATTACGTTAATCTCTATACAAATTTAAACGCGTGGACTGATTGCAATAAAAATTGGTACACATATTCTTCAAACGACGAGAAACAGTACTGTGGAGGTGAGAAACCTGTAGCTTAAAGGTGGAGAGAATAATAATTAAAAAATATGTTAATTTTGTATTAATTTTTTTTTAGGGCAACAGGCTACATGAGGGTCATCCACTTTGGGCAACTCCCCTTTAATAGCATAGGAAGGGATTTGAAAGGGGGGATGCGGAAGGGTAGAGGAAGGTGGCCAAGGGCTAACTACGGCTCCCGGGCTATAGTTTAAGGATCCTACCCGGCATTCGCCTAAAGAAATGCAGGGAAAACCCTAGGAAAACCTGCATCGGGTAGGTCGGGCATTGGGTACTTGTCCCACGCCCTTCCGATAGCGGGAGAGGAGTTTGCTGTGCGGACGCAGCATTCCCTTCTCCGTGCCTCGACCAGTTTAGGAGGCAGCTGGCCGACTATTCCAATGGGAATAGCGGACAACTCTTACCGTATGCCCAATGTCTGTGACCCCGGAACATACACCTCTCAAAACAGGCCGAGGTGCCTCGGCTTGTGGGAACCTTAGTTCAAAAACGGAGAGGAAAAGGCGTACCCAAAGGTAGCCCCTTCGTGTCCCTCCTACAAGGTTCTGCCTGCGAGAGAACATCCGTCGCAGGTATTGTAAATTAATATTGTGTTTACCACAATATATATATATATATACATATATATATATATATATATATATATACTAAAATATTTTTCTGGAGAGAGAAATTAAAAAGGAATATACATTAATCAGTCAGACTTTTTAAAAATCAATATTTTCTTCCAGGTTCCAACACAATTATTCAAATTTATTTTAACAGTAAATGAAGATTAAAATCTTTGATCACCAAGCTGTACCTTTATTTATTTTAAATAATAAGAGCCCAGTTGAAACTATTGAATTATTTGAACTACATTAACGTAAAGTTATCCCGTTCACTTTTCTCAATATTGATCCTTTTTTATGTTATGATCTTAACGGGCCCTTCTTTAATGTTTCTAAATTCCTTGTGGTTTCTAGACGGCAGGATAATGTCAACTGACAATCATAGTACGCAAAATACGTCCACCAATTTAATTTTCCTCACTGTTTGAGACGTTGAACCTCATAAATTAAGTATATTGGGTTAAACAAAAAGGATTTCTGTATTGCATTTCGTTGTACCGCTGTCACAAGTTTACGCAATCTGAAATAGATATATCAGTGTCGTTGACATGAAGGCACTGGAACTGGAGGGAACAATAATATATTAGTTGAGCCCTGGAGCGGACAAGTTAGTTAACGATGGGCCAAAGCGACCTTGAAGGAAGCGGGAACACCCTAATAATAAATGTTTTACAGCTTATCTTGATTGTCATCTCCTTCCTGGTGCACGATCATTGCCACCATGTAACCGCTCCCACGTCTGGTAGTCGTTTCATCATCATCATAAATTTTGTGCGGTTGCAGTGACTTCGTTTCCAGTGACTCCTGAACTCGCAGCCTCGACTTCCTTGTCTTAGGTTGATCCTCGACCATTCCTTCTAGCTGGTCCCTCAAAACAAGTCCTTCTCTTACACCTCCCTCTCCTCTTCTCTTCTATCCACATAATGTTCAGAATCCTTATCCACGTTTAATGCTTTCTTGAGTTCCTTTGATCATGGCGCATGTCCCATATAACAGGGCACTTCACACGAAGGGAAACTCCTTCGATTAATGATTGTCAGAGTATTAAAATATCGCCAGGATGCCTACAAAGACTCTTTCATATTCAAAAAGTCCACACAGAGATATAAATAAATGTTATTCTGGGAATTCCTTGCGTAAGTGTTACCGCAAAAGAGAAAAGCAATATCACAACCATGGCCTTGGTTTTCGGTTTCAAGCCATTCCACAGAAAAATCTTATGAATGCCAGGTCCTGGTTCAGAACAGCTCAGAGTTATATATTATACAAGGACAACACAATAAGCATTGTTTTATATATGATGACGCCCATTGACGCGGTCGTAATCCGTCTTCTCTATTCAAGTCTATTCACCTTTGATTACGAGCGACCGATATAATTCACGTCTCCGTATAGAGACGACGATGACGAGAGGAATGTGGGTCACTAATTAGGCGATGCGACATTCCTCCCAACACACAGATTAGTGGCACGGGTCAGAGGGCTCTAGCCTAGGAATGTTCCCTGACTCACGTAGGCGGCAGTGTCGTCGTGTCCCACTTCGAGAAGCTACAACATTTACGTCACACTCAGCTGTCTCAATCACTCGATACCATCAGATGAAATGATTTCGCAGTATAAATTAAAAATGAAACAATAACATACACGCAGCGGATGCTGCCTCCAATTGCGTCTCACGAGGATCATATTTGGCTGGTTTTTATGAACGCCAGATTGCCTAACAATCCAGAGCCGAATGCTAACATGTTAAATAATTCTGTTCTCTACTAATCATATATATATATATATATATATATATATATATATATGTTGTAGCAATAGGTAATTAGGCCATTAATTGTTTGGTTATAATTTGAATTGTTTTGATAAACGAATTGTAGCGGTATTGAGCGACCAAAGCGACAATAGCGCTGAGATCTGTTGCTTTGTTGAAGAGACGAAATGTGCCCGCAAAAGTTAAGTTAGTCTACGTTAGCCATGTGGGAACCTTACTTCAAAAACGGAGAGGAAAAGGCATCCTTTTTTTTTATTTAGGGCAATAGGCTACATGAGGGTAATCCACTTAGGGCAACTCCCCTTTAATAGCATAGGAAGGGATTTGAAAGGGGGGATGCGGAGGGGTAGAGGAAGGTAGCCAAGGGTTAACTAGGGCCCCCAGGCTATATTTTAAGGATCCTACCCGGCATTCGCCTAAAGGAATGCAGGGAAAACCTTAGAAAAACCTGCATCGGGTAGGTCGGGCATTGGGTACTTGTCCCACGCCCTTCCGATAGCGGGAGAGGAGTTTGCTGTGGGGACGCAGCTTACCCCTCGCCATGCCTTGGCCTGTTTAGGAGGCTGCTGGCCGACTATTCCAATAGGAATAGCGGACAACTCTTGCCGTATGCCCAAGGTCTGCGACCCCGGAACATACACCTCTCAAAACAGACCGAGGTGCCTCGGCATGTGGGAACCTTAGTTCAAAAAAACCAGAGAGATGTGAGAGCATCCCCAAAGGTAGCCCCCGCCAGAGCTCTCTGGGAAGGTTCACCTACGAGAAATCCTCTCGCAGGCTTCCTTTTCTTTCGAAAAGGCATCCCCAAAGGTAGCCCTTTCGTATCTCTCCTACAAGGTTCTACCTGCGAGAGAACATCCCTCGCAGGTATTGCCTGCGAGAGAATAGCCCTCGAAAATCCTGTGTAAATAATTTTTTTTTTACGCAACAGGCTATACGAGGGTAATCCACGTTATGCAACTCCCCTTTCATAGCATAGGAAGGGATTTGAAAGGGGGGATGCGGAAGGGTAGAGGAAGGTAGCCAAGGGTTAACTAGGGCCCCCGGGCTATTTTTTTAAGGATTCTACTAGGCCTTCGCCTAAAGAAATGCAGGGAAAACCCTAGAAAAACCTGCATCAGGTAGGTCGGGCATTGGGTGCTTAAATGTGGTCCAAATCTTCAGCAGCGAACCCGAATAAATGGCTGACAGTGTTAACTAACAGTCTGCAACGAATTTTCCTCGGCCCCCCCGTTAAGAGGTCCTAAAACTCAGCCGTGTGAAACTAAATTCACGATAAAAAGGACGATGGGGCGTGAAGCTTTAATCCAATTTCGAGCACAAAATGCGATCAGTAGTTGTTCCGACGCCGTGAAAAAAATAGTGATATCAATAATAAAAAGATTGCGATGAATTGTGTGTGAATTTATATTTACAGAAAATCCTTTAATTAAATCAGTTACGTTTGATTAAAAACGATTCTCTGAAATGGCGCCAATTGTTCAGCTCCGTTGTTAACCGTAGTAAACGATTATAAATTCGCTATTGAAAATTTTAGGAGTTTATTCGCCAATCCGATTTTGTGGACCACACATCAATAGCGCGGGGGAAGCTCCATTACAATTCGATATAAACACCCTCGTAGCTTTTCCGGAGTGATGAGTGATGATTAATCGGATCGATTTAAGCTTTCGTAATAAATTTGACAGGAATTGGAATTATCGGCCAGTTGGAGGCACAAACGAGCTTAATTATCGGCAATTTGACTGAACACCGACTTCAATTTACGGTCAATCAATAATAAAAACAAACTAATGCAAATTTGAATATCAAATGGACCCTCAAGTGCCGTTGGAAAATTAATTTTTTTTTTTGCGAAATGTGACGCCTAATTTTGTCACGTGGTGGTTTATGTGACGCCCGTTTTTTAGTCTTTCTTGAAATAGAATTACAATAAAACTGGGAATTAAATTACTGAAATAATTTCAGGCTGGACAGAAAAAAATTTGTTATTAATAACACGTTGTAATAGAGGCAAATTTAAATTCATTTTTGTATTATATATTAGTTTATTATTCTTCTTATTGGTGTCCGTGAATGAAATTTTCTTTTTAGGGTAACAGGCTACATGAGGGTAATCCACATACTGGCAACTCCCCTTTTATAGCATAGGAAAGGGAGTGAAAGAGGGTGTTCTGCAAGGGTAGAGGAAGGTAGACAAGGGTTAACTAGGACCCCCGAGCTATGGTTTAAGGATCCTACCCGGCAATTAGCCTCAAAGTGAGACAGGGGAAACCCTAGAAAACCTGCATCAGGTAGGTGCGGCATTTGGTACTTGTCCCAGGCCCTTCCGATACTGGGAGAGAGGTTTGCTGTGCGGTCGCAGCTTTCCCCTCACCGAGCCTCCACCGGTTTAGGAGGCAGCTGGCCGACTCTTCCAATAGGAACAGAGGACAACTCTTACCGTATGCCCAAGGTCTGCTACTCCCGGAACATACACTTTTCAATACAGGCCGGAAGTGACTTTGAGAAAGTATCTTTGCCGTTGTTATTAAAGAATCACGTAATTTATTGCATAAAAAGTAATACTATTGGTGTGGAAATTGGGAAAATATATAAATGTTAATAAACTGCAGTTGATTTTACGTTCATCGTCTTCACCTGTGGAATTAAATTATTCTCCGCTATTCCTATCGGAATAGTCGGCCATTTGCCTCCTAAATCGGTCAAGGCATGGCGAGGGGAAAGCTCCGACCCCACAGCAAACACCTCTCCCACCATCCAGGGAAGGGCGTGGGACAAGTAACAAATGCCCGACCTACCTGATGCAGGTTTTTCTAGGGTTTTCCCTGCATCACATTAAGGCGATTTGCCGGGTAGCATCCTTTAAACCGAAGCCCGTGGGCCCTAGTTAACCCTTAGCTACCTTACTCTATCTTTCCGCATCTCCCCTTTCACTCCCTTTCCTATGCTATAAGAGGGGAGTTGGCACTATGTGGATTACCCTATACATAGCATGTCTACACCTAAAAACAAAAGCAAAAAAAACTACAAATTGTTTTAATTAAATTCACTCTCTTGGGTACAGAAGAGTATTTTTAAAGGAAATTTGTTTCGGAATGAATTCAATAAATGCACGTTTTAACGTTTCTCTTTCCATAATAATTGTAATAGCCCGTTTATCAGAAAACATTTGTTTAAATATAAACATGTATTTTTTCATCCTTAAAAGCAAAACAAAACGTTTCGTCCCTTAATTAGACACTTCTTCGTGTAACACAAATTTTAAAAATTATATTTTTAAGAAATAAATTCTTCTCTGATGTTAATTCCGTGGAGTCTCGAAATAATAAATACAATTTCGTTACTTAATCAGGACTGGTGTACATGTCATATTTAATTTTTTATCACCCGAAAAAGTAGCAAAATAATGGGTGAAACGTTTTGTTGTGTGTTGAAATATGAAAAAGTGAAATAATTTTTTTTCTGGCTTATTGGAGATTAAATTTATTTTGTATTAATTATAATGTCATATATCTGACATATATATATATATTGTGTAATACTAATTAAGGAGGCCATTAATTGTTTAAATAAATTGGATTGTTAGCGGTACAAATTCTTCAACAGACGACAATGTGTCGGCGGCTTTGTTTGCGTTTCTAACGCGGGCCTGGCATTCTGGCGAATAATGTGGTCGAGAGAGGGAGCAGAACTTAAGAGTACGAACAGCGTGGCCAAAGCATAGAAATTCAACTGCGAGACTTATATGTTTTAAAAATCTAAGTAAAAAGGTCTAGACGGAGAGACAAGTTGTAAAAAACCTGCAAAGCTGAAACAATAAGTTTAGCGCCACGTTCAGATACATAGGCGTACCGAAATAACATTTTCCGCATAAAGGCATTGAAATAATAGTCCGACTGTTGACCGGAGGAATAATACAAGAACTACAACCGTGTGTTTTGACCATGATGTGTAGAATCAGTGATTAATGGCCTTTTTAGTGAATTGTGTCCCCAAGCTGCGAAAACTAAGTCTGGTACCAGCAGGACAGTTTTAAGTCCATCGAAACTAATTAAATTCTGTAAACGGTAATTAAGGGTATTAGTCAGATTTCGTTCTTTTAATTTTTAGTTAGATTTCGTATTCTGTTCGTTTCAATTTGGTTGAATTGTTAATTATTTAATTTATAATTTTGATTGTTCTTACTTATCAAACCCAGTTAAAGACCCTGAGAAGAAGAGTTATTAAATTTGATTGTTTGTGAAAAAAAATTGTATTTTACCTTGAACGCCACCAATTATAAAATATAAAATATTTGTTTGTTAATTTTGAAATGATTTAATTCGGCGTGACAACCTAGGGGAAATCATTTGTAAAAAGCTAAATGAACACCTGTTGAAATAATCTTTGGCGAATTAAAGTTTTCTATATCTTCATCATTTTGTTATTCATTCCAGTTTAATTAATAATTTAATTGTAATCATTACAGTATATTATTTTTTCATTCCGGATGTCAGTGCTGTTGCCTGAAGCAGACGGTAGCTTGTTTTCTTTTCACGCTTGGTAGAAAGACCACCAGAGTTTCCGCAATTTCTCAATAAAATAAGAAGCATGGCGACCAACGACAGAAGCTTTGCCAGTCTCATCAGTCCTTTCCACAAAGAAACCTTTAATTATTATTATTATTAATTGAATCTAAAAGAACGTCACTCTGGGCATCTGAAAAGCAAAGTTCGCTGCATCCTTTGGACCGTACACGCAATAAGGACTTAAATTTAACACAACTATGGATCAGGCGTACTTAAATTTAGGACAAAATCATAAAGCTCGTATAAGAATTTAATTTCTGATCTAACTCTTTAATTTCAATCATGACAAACATATAATTAATTCACAAAAGAATTTTTTGTTGAAATAAAATCTTTCGTAGGCGATAAACAAAACGTTTCGTCCCTTAATTAGACACTTCTTCAGGTAACGCAAATTTTAAAAATTATATTGTTAAGAAATAAATTCTTCATTGGTGTTAATTTTGTATTAATGTGGGTTCTGTGGAGTCTCGAAGTAATAACAACAATTTTTATTATTTTATTTTATATATATATATATATATATATATTTTTTAGGGTAACAGGCTACATGAGGGTGATCCACATTGGGCAACTCCCCTTTAATAGCATAGGAAGGGATTAGAAAGGGGGGATGCGGAAGGGTAGAGGAAGGTAGCCAAGGGTTAACTAGGGCCCCCGGGCTATGGTTTAAGGATCCTACCCGGCATTCGCCTAAAGAAATGCAGGGAAAACCCTAGAAAAACCTGCATCGGGTAGGTCGGGCATTTGGTACTTGTCCCACGCCCTTCCGATGACGGGAGAGGAGTTTGCTGTGGGGACGCAGCTTACCCCTCGCCATGCCTTGGCCTGTTTAGGAGGCAGCTGGCCGACTATTCCAATGGGAATAGCGGACAACTCTTGCCGTATGCCCAAGGTCTGCGACCCCGGAACATACACCTCTCAAAACAGACCGAGGTGCCTCGGCATGTGGGAACCTTAGTTCAAAAAAAACCAGAGAGATGTGAAACAAACATGAATGATTTACGTAGGCGGTTGGAACATCTTGCTGCAGGAGAATCTTCCAATAAGAAGGTTCAAGAATAATACAAATAAATTATTGAAGTGAAGGTACATTTTTTATTATACAATATATAAGTTTATGTCTATATTTTTCTTTATTGAAGTGAAGGGTGGACAATTTTTTCAGGACAAATTTCTAAGAATTATTTTTTTATTCTTCTTTATAGTTATTTAAAAATATTACATGTCATTCGCTTCTGCTAATGAAAGACGTAGTAAGGTCAAAGATTTCGGTATTGAAAAAGGGAGCTGGAAAAGCTTTCAGTACAATGATATCAGGCTGTAAGGATTTATAAGTAAGGAACAAGGCTCTGATAATAAACCGAATCGTATATATAAACTTTAGGAAACCCTTTGGCATTCATTTGTAATTAACCGTAGGGGTTTAACTTTTCGTTTAATATTAAACTATATGTAACAGGTGGACCAGCAGAATTATTGATTAAGTGGTCGGACAATCCAGAGAATGTTGATGAACAGAAGGGAAGGGTCTGAGTCTCATCGTGAATGAAAGCAGCAGGATAACAAGTTAGTGAAGCATAAACCGAGCCTCTCAGAGCAACTGAACCGTGTAATAAAGAGTTCAGTTGAGGATGAGGATGGTAGGGGAGGACAGATATCGCAGTATATAAATCAGTTAATTAGACACGAGGGGTGTATGATGAGGTCAACTCCGAAGAGAACAGTTCGGGTGATGTGATGAGAACAAGCATGGTCGATCCGGCATTGTAATAACATCGCTGAAATCCCCTATAATTATGATTTTGAGAATAAGTCAGCGACAATATTTATTTTATAACTCAGTAACAAGGAAAGAAAATAAAGTTATGTTCCTCCTTTCACCACAAATTACCTTGATTGCTGGGTTCCGGAATATGGAATTCGACGCGTCTTATTCCTCCTATCAGTTTCCGTTTTACACTCGAAGACTAGCAACAATGGCGCTTTAGTTGTGGACGCTCTTCCCACGTCCTCGATCCGGGGCAATGTCCTCCTCGTCTTGGTTTAGTTTACGTTCTCTGTCTAGAGTCCATCATAATGGTGCCATCATTTTAATAGTTCCCTCGTTTCCCCCCTCATAGTCAAATGTGAATCCGTAATGGCATAAGGCTATTGAAATTACATACATTACCCCCCCCACTAAAAATCAAACGGTTCAGTTCATTAAACTTACTAACTTTATTTTAAGTCAGGCTCCGTCACAATAATTTCAACATTAGAGACTTAATACAGAGACGTAATATTACTGTTACATTTTGTTTTTATGATGATTTTTTTAATTATCACTCTATGGAGTTTTACCGGAGAAAATAACACTTTTTATTTAAAGAAAATATTTCTGCTTTATTTCATTACGGGAAAAAGGAACTATTTCCTTTGTTCGTCGCGTAGTAACGTCTCTCTCTCTCGGTCTGTCGCGTGACGTCATGGTCTCTCGGCGCGTAGTAAATTAACTCAAAATTTTCATGTTTTCAAATTATAATTCTTTCCACCTTTATGCTAGGGGTTTTACACACACACACACAGTACCGTTTCTCGTGTTTTGAAGAATATGTGGACCAATTTTTGTTGCAATCTGTCCACGCGTTTAAATTTGTATAAATTTTAACGTAAATACATACATACATACATACAAATATTCATACCTCTGAATTTCTTCTTAAATATACTCCTTGAGTACTGCAGGATATAATTGTCACTCAGTCTTCAGCCATTACCAAACATTAAATTGTTAGCTAGATTCACAATGTAAACAAATATTCGCCATATTGGAGTCACTAATATGGCGCGAACATTAATTTACATTTTACGCAAGGACCGTCAAGTATTTCGTATTGTTTTTTATTACCATCCTATGGAGTATTTCTGGTTTGAATTTTACTTTTTATTCAAAGAAATTATTTCTGCTTTAATTCATTACGGAAATAGGAACTATTTCCCTTCGTTCGTCGCGTAGTAACGTCTCTGTCACTCCCGCGTGACGTCACGGTCCCTTGGCGCGCAGTAATTTAACTCAAAATGATCACCCTTTTTAATTATAATTCCTTCCACCTTTATGCTAGGGGTTTCTCACCCCCACACCGTCATGTTTTGAAGAATATGTGTACCAATTTTTGTTGAAATCTGTCCACGTCTTTAAATCTGTATAGAAATTAACGTAAATACATACATAGAAATATACATAGTTTTTTTACTAATCATGAAATTGAAATAATTAATACTTCCGTGAGTTGTTTTTCATCGTGAGTAAATTAATGACGTTTGTGAAGAGCGTCGCGCTTCGCTTGTTACGGTGACGTAATTCCGCTCCCGCCCTGTAGTAACTTTGCAGACTTTTCGAGGGTCCTCTTTGGAGCCGAGCAGAGCTGAGTTACTCGCCTTGGCGTCTTTGTCCCCCGTTATCGTCTTCAGCACGTAAAGAATTGATCGATTGCTGCAGTGCGAGACAAGTACGCGCTTCCCCCCCCTCCTCCTCCCCCATCACCCTCCTCCCCCCACCATAGAGTCCGTGATTTAGGGCAAATGAAGTTTTGGCGTCAAGCTGCGACGATACGAGCTGAGCATAAACCTCGCGGAAATTCAATTTCGCACGACCGCATTTTACGCCACAGATGCCGAGCGTACTTTCAACTTGATTACGCATTCAGCGTAAGTCTGCAGATATCTTACCTAAATTACTCACTGGCGGTGGTGCACTTGAAGGAGCGGATTCCGCGGCTGCCTGCGACTCGTCTTACAAAACTGTAAATCTACATACAGCAGTTGACATGAAACTTATCTCCATCCAGAGGAAGGACGCGTCGACAATTGTTTCGTAGTTAACGTCATCACTGCACTAATTACACTCTAGACAAAAACAATTCATTAATATGCCACGTTAACGTCCCACTAAGGGGTCCGACACGAAACAGTTTAAACGGAACACAAGTCTTCAACAGATTTAATCAAAAGAGACACTTTAGCAGAATAATTTATATAAACCTGGAAAAACTATTCATCCTCAAAAAAAATATTTTTTTCTTCAATTATTGGCTTTACAACCCTGGATGGGTTTTGGCCTTCTCAACAATATTATTCCATTCTCCCCTGTCATTCGCCAATCGTCTCCATCGTCGTCCTCCCATCGTCCTCATATCCTCCAACGTAACCGACGTCTTCCTCTTATTCTTCGTCCTTCCGGTTTCCATAACATAAATTTTCTTAGGTGTTCTGTTCTCAGCCATCCTCAGCACATGTCCAAACCATGCAATTCTTCTACTCTTCACGTACCGTAAGATATTTGCTTGATTAATCACATGGCTCATTAGAATTCTGTAGGTACCATCATTATTCTTCTTAGAGCTGTGTATCCTTCTCAAGATCCGTTCGAACTTGTCATGGTCCATGTCTCGCATCCGTAAGTCACAACCAGTCTTATAATGGTTTCATATATTTTCAGCTTCAAGTTGATCGGAATCAAACGAGGTATCTGCGAGGGATGTTCTCTCGCAGGTAGAACCTTGTAGGAGAGATACGAAGGGGCTATCTTTGGGGATGTCTTCTCCATAAGGGAAGCCTGCGAGAGGATTTCTCGCAGGTGAACCTTCCCAGAGAGCTCTGGCGGGGGCTACCTTTGGGGATGCTCTCACATCTCTCTGGTTTTTTTGAACTAAGGTTCCCACATGCCGAGGCACCTTGGTCTGTTTTGAGAGGTGTATGTTCCGGGGTCGCAGACCTTGGGCATACGGCAAGAGTTGTCCGCTATTCCTATTGGAATAGTCGGCCAGCTGCCTCCTAAACAGGCCAAGGCATGGCGAGGGGTAAGCTGCGTCCCCACAGCAAACTCCTCTCCCGTCATCGGAAGGGCGTGGGACAAGTACCAAATGCCCGACCTACCCGATGCAGGTTTTCCTAGGGTTTTCCCTGCATTTCTTTAGGCGAATGCCGGGTAGGATCCTTAAACCATAGCCCGGGGGCCCTAGTTAACCCTTGGCTACCTTCCACTACCCTTCCGCATCCCCCCTTTCAAATCCCTTCCTATGCTATTAAAGGGGAGTTGCCCAATGTGGATCACCCTCATGTAGCCTGTTGCCCTAAAAAAAAAAAAAAAGGATGTCTTCTCCTCTCCGTTTTTTAACTAAGGTTTCCACAAGCCGAGGCACCTCAGCCTGTTCTGAGAGGTGTATGTTCGGGGGTCACAGACCTACGGTAAGAGTTGTCCGCTATTCCCATTGGAATAGCCGCCCATCTGCCTCCTAAACTGGTCGAGGCACGGAGAAGGGAATGCTGCGTCCCCACAGCAAACTTCTCTCCCGCTATCGGAAGGGCGTGGGACAAGTACCCAATGCCCGACCTACCTGATGCAGATTTTTTTCTAGGGTTTTCCCTGCAATTCTTTAGGCGAATGCCAGGTAGGATCCTTAAAATATAGCCCGGGGGCCATAGTTAACCCATGGCTACCTTCCTCTACCCTTCCGCATCGCCCCTTTCAAATCCCTTCCTATGCTATTAAAGGGGAGTTGCCACCATGTGGATTACCCTCATGTAGCCTGTTACCTAAAAAAACAACAGCTTCGCGTTGTTATTTAAAATTTTTGACCTCCTTAAATTTTAAATGCATAATACCGACTATTTCCATTTATTATTCGGGTTTTAATTTCGTTTGAGATTATTTTTAAATTGTTTATTTGTTAACCCAGATAAGTGAATTCATTTACTTGCTCAAAGGAAAACTCCTTTACTTTTAAACTCTCAAATGTCTTGTTTTGTGTTGTGTTCTATTAATTTCCTTATATTTTGTCTTATTTCCACTTATTTTTTAATCCTCTTTTTTTGGCATATATGTACATAATATTTTGTCCACTACACGCTTTTTTATATAATTATTTTTTTCCAAAATTGGAAATAATTCATATTTCATATAAAAAAATATTTAATATAATCTAATTATAATACAATTATCATTTAATAAGCAATGTCACAAACAAATTACTAATTTATTGTACCAAAAATACGTTTCATTACAACGTTTTGTCCACAATTTTATGACTTATTCAGGTAATCAGATTTAATACAGTTATGAATGTTAGCATATATTTAATAAATCTTATAATTTAGCATATAATTTGTAATGATCATTAAGTGAGGGTTAATTAAAAGGAAAGATTATCAAAATTTAACAAATAAACAATTTGTTATTTTATTCACTTGTGGCTGCTAAAATTAAAACAATTACAATCAAATTAAGATCCCTTCTCTCAGTCATTTCTGGGTTTGATAATTAACAGAAGAGTGATTTATAAAGTAATTAACAATTCAAACATAAAAATTCACCTAAAATAATATGGCGATAGTTGGAATGAAAGACGGCTAAATGTGAAGAAACTGAACGAAATCTGAGTATTACCTTTCTAATAATCGTTTACAAAATTTTATATCAAAGTTTTGGTTACTCACGTATTGTCCGTCTGGTACCAGCTCTTTCTCTTGTAGCTTCAACACTACACTAAAAATGCACATATTTTACACTGATTCTAACTTCCTCGCAGATTTTACACACACGCGGTCGAAGTGCACGTCCTCAGCTATCAGGAACCTCGGTTGTCGTCTCCCCTTTCTGGTCAGCTGGCCGTTGCCGGATCCCTCAATGCGAAGATTGTTCAATTTGTGAAGCAAACTCCTGCTTCCATACAGGAGCTCGTGATTTGTAGTTTATGTTAGCAGACTTTACTTGTCATATGCAGAGTTCAGACTTTAACTACTGCCTTCTCGTCGCAGATTTTAGGCTTTTTGTTTCTCCTTGCTCGACCCAGGCTCAGCGCAGAACCTTACTGTTTTTATTTCTCTTTGTGCATCGAACTGCCACGTATCTCGGCGAAGACTTTTTTACTGTTTCATCCTCTCTCCACCCAGGCTCCGTACTGTCTGAATTTTCCCCGCGCGCAGATTCTCCATTTCGGCTTTCAACAAAGGAAAAGAACTCGCCGCCATTGTAGTCTTTGATAGCTCATACCGCTACAATTCAATTTATACCTAATCAATTTAATGGCCTAATTAATTATTGCTACAATATATATCAAAGTTTTGGTCAAAACATTGTATTCAAACCAATTTTTTGAGGCTCAATTAATTAATAATTTATCTCACACGTTGACTCTACTGCTTATTTATTTATTAACTTAATTTACTTCAGGAATGTTAATTGTTTGTGATTGATATACGATTAGTTGCAGTTTTTTTTATAAAATAAGAAAAAAATATTTCATAATTTTCAAATTATTTAATTTTTAAAATTTGGATTTATCGGCAATATTGTCATGGTGACCTTTTAGGTAGTAAGAAACGGTTTTTATGGGAACCTGAACAGAGAAATAATATATTTACAATTCAAAAGGAATCCCATATAGACAAAACATTAATTTTTTAATTGGCAAAACTGACCCACGTATTTAATTTATTACACGAACCTTCCCGTTGACGAATATATTTATTATTAAACTGACGAAATCTTTTGACTTGAATATTCCATGAGGATAAGCCGTTTTCATTGATTCTTTCAGATTAAGCAAGAGTATACGGAATTGATTTTCAGAGAAATCCATCGAATTAAAACAATCTGTCCACGCGTTTAAATATGTATAGAGATTAACGTAAATACATACATACATACAAATATACATACTTTTTTTTATTATGTAGAAGATAGATAAAAAATATGATTAGGTTGGAAACTGTGTAAATAAAATGTAGCTGAATTTAGTTTAATTATCTTTGTTTAAAACTCGCTGGAGAAAGGTCTGTGGTGGTACATGAGTTGAGCAGGAAGACTGTGTGTGGACATTACAGTCCCCCTGGGGAGTTGTAAAGGAGGAGGAAAAATCTCTTCAATTCTTTATGTCACCGACCAAATCATCGCCAAAGAGACTCTCTCTATCTTACCCGTTAGTTTTGAGTGACCATCACCATAAAACGAAACGTAGCCCTTGGGGTCCTGTGCGTGTGTGTGTGTGTGTGTGTGTGGAACGTAAAATAACATATCTGAGGAACCACAGGCCAGAGCAGCCGACGTTACGATACGAGACGAAGAATCCTAGTTGGCTTAATATTTTAATGGCAATGTGAATATAAATATATGTCGAAACCTTTAAAATCCAATAATGAAAATTGACTGATTTCGTACACGTGTTCCATCCGAACAGGAAATAAACACTGTGGGAGGTAAGACACAACTACGACCCCCCGGGGGCAAGAGGAGGACATTTTCAAACACGCTGAAACGGCCGATATTTGCGCCGGATAAATATTTTCCGGGGTCAATGAGATTTATAGCAGTTCTCCCGATGTTGATTGTGTATGATTTCAACCCCTTTCAGCATAGGAGGTGAGGATAAATATTTTCCGGGGTCAATGAGATTTATAGCAGTTCTCCCGATGTTGATTGTGTATGATTTCAACCCCTTTCAGCATAGGAGGTGAGGATAAATATTTTCCGGGGTCAATGAGATTTATAGCATTTCTCCCGATGTTGATTGTATATGATTTCAACCGCTTTCAGTATAGGAGGTGAGGATAAATATTTTCCGGGGTCAATGAGATTTATAACATTTCTCGCGATGATGATTGTGTATGATTTCAACCCCTTTCAGCATAGGAGGTGAGGAGGTGCGTTAAGTAAAAATAACGCAAAAACAAACCGAGTAAAATCCGGGGGTTATGGATGTCGCTGAGTTTAATGATGACATCCTGGGCAACACCGAGCTCTCAGATGGAATTTAAATGAAACACAAACTCCAGTTGTAAATCTTACCCCGTAAAACACGCGGTAAAAATGAACAATTTTTATAATTTTAAATCTATATTTTTAAAAACGTTAATTTAAAATTTGTAGGAGTTTTCGGAAGTTTATTTTCATCTGTACATATAAAAATTATAAAGTCAAGTTATTTAAAAGAAAATTAGTTCCACAGATCGTATAATCTTTCGTATTGTTTTTTTTATCATCATTCGATGGAGTGTTGGTGGATAAAATTATACTTTTTATTTAATCAAAATATTTCTGCTTCATTTCATTACGAAAAAAAGGAACTGTTTACTTTGTTGCGCAGTATCGTCGCGTAGTAACGTGTCTCTCTCTCTCTCTCGCCTGTGCTGTGACGTCATGATTTCTTGACGCTCAGTAACTTAACACAAAATGATCAAATTCTTCACACCTTTAAGCTAGGGGTTTCTCACCCCCTACACAGCACCGTTTCTTGCCGTTTGAAGAATATTTGTAACAATTTTTTTCTTGCAAGCTGTCCACGCGTTTAAATATGTATAGAGATTAACGTGAATACATACATACATACAAACATACATCCTATTTTATTATATAGATTTATGGCTACATTCCCAGTGTAAAGAGATGGTGGCCATATTGTACTCATTATAATTTAATGTGCCACAATAATTAACTTACATTTTCCGCAAGGAGATTAAAGTATTTCGTATTGTTTATTTACTATCATTCGACGGAGAATTACTGTATAAAATTATACTTTTGATTCAATCAAAATATTTCTGCTTTATTTCATTACGAAATACGGAACTATTTCCTGTGATGTGCAGTAGCGGTGCGTGTCTGGCAGGGTCGCGCGCGTCCGTGTATGCTGTGACGTCACGATATCTGCGCGCGCAATCTGTTAAAGTTTGTATAGAAATTAACGTAAATACATACATACAAATATACATCGGTTTTTTATTATATAGACGGTAGTAAAAGGATTACTGGACTCAAAATGGTGAAAATAAAATATTACCTGAAACATCAGTAGTCGAATAATAATTAAACTGGTGGTTTATGTAACGATTAAATGTTTAAGGACAGTGTTTGATGTTTCAATAAATACATGGTGTGTTCTCAAACCTCTAAATTTTAGTAATTATTTTTCTCGGTACTAAATGGAGGAAGAAATAATTTGTTTGTGTGGATAATTCTCCGGGCGCTCTTTGTTCATATAAAAAAAAACACTTATAAAGCCGTCTACGTATTTACTAAAAAGTGAGACCGCTCAAACAAATCTCCCTTCCCTATTTGCATTTTGTGAGAAAGGAATTAGGAGGTTCTTAAAGCTTGAAAGCGGTTTTGTAACTCAGCATTAGCAGTGAAGTGGAAGACGGGGATGAAAGGTAACGATTTTAGTGGTTTGGAACAGGGCAAGGAATAATAATAATAATAATAATAAAATACTTTTTGTTGATATTAAATAGCCTGTGTGTAGAATTTATGATGATCTGTAACCATCGTTACAGTCGCTAAAGATTACGGCGTCGTGCCTCCGATGAGATAATTGGTGCGCGCGGGATTTGATAATTGGGGGTAATATTCACAAGGGCGTAGGATTTCACGTCGTCGGGGGGGTTTTCACACGGCCAAGAAACACGATCGTGATTAATGTGGTGCGGTTCGTGTTTAGATCAGAACATTTTTTTTAAGCTCGCGGATCGAGAGACTTGGCGAATTAAGGCGACAAAGTGATTTTTGTACAACGGTCGCAGTTAATTCGATCATTAACTCCGTAAAATTGTAAAACGAAACGCTTTGGGTATGCCTTTTCCTCTCCGTTTTTGAACTAAGGTTCCCACAAGCCGAGGCACCTCGGCCTATTTTGAGAGGTGTATGTTCCGGGGTCACAGACCTTGGGCATACGGTAAGAGTTGTTCGCTATTCGCATTGGAACAGTCGGCCAGCTGCCTCCTAAACTGGTCGAGGCACGGAGAAGGGAATGCTGCGTCCCCACAGCAAACTCCTGTCCCGCTATCGGAAGGGCGTGGGACAAGTACCCAATGCCCGACCTACCTGATGCAGGTTTTTCTAGGGTATTCCCTGGATAACGTTTAGGCGAATGCCAGGAAGGATCCTTAAAATATAGCCCGGGGACCCTAGTTAACTATTGGATACCTTCCTCTACCCTTCCGCATCCCCCCTTTCAAATCCCTTCCTATGCTATTAAAGGGGAGTTGCCCAACGTGAATTACCCTCATGTAGCCTGTTGCCCTAAAAAAAGATACGCCTATGTTTTCCCTTATAGAAAATTAAACACGTAGAGAAAATGTCACCAAATTTGGTCCACGTATTCATCTTCTATAAAATAAAAAGGGCGTAGATTTGTATGTATGTATTTACGTTAATCTTTATACAAATTTAAACGCGTGGACAGAATGCAACAAAAATTGGTACCACATTCTTTAAAAAACACGAGAAACGGTGCTGTGCGTGTGTGTGTGGGGAAGGGGGGGTTAGAAACCCCTAGCATAAATGTGGAAAGAATTATAATTGAAAAGTGTGATAATTTTGTGTTAAATTACTGCACACCAAGGGACCGTGACGTCACGCGAGATAGACGTTACTACGCGACGAACGAAGGAAATAGTTCCTATTTCCGTAATGAAATAAAGCAGTATTATTTTATTGAATAAATGTAATCCCAAAATACTCCATAGGATGATAAAAAAACAATACGAAATACTTTACGATCCTTGCGGCTAGTGTAAGTTAATTTTTGTGCCATATTAGTGACTCCAATATGGCGACTATTTGTTTACAGTGTGAATCTCGCTAACAAATTTCATAAATTTAATATTTGGTAACGTCTGGAGACTGAGGGACAATTATATACTGCAGTACTCAAGGGTTATAGTTAAGAAGAAATTAGAAATTAGAAATTATGTATATTTGTATGATTGTATGTATGTATGCATGTATGTATCTTTATACAAATTTAATATTATAATTAAAATACGTGATAAATTAGTGTAAAATTACTGCGCGCCAAGAGACCAGACGTCACGCTACAGAGACGTTACTACGCGACGAACATAGGAAATAGGTCCTTTCTCCGTAGTGAAATAAAGCAGAAATATTTTCATTGAATAACAAGTATAATTTTATCCCGTAATACTCCATCGAATGATAATAAAAACAATATGAAAGGTTATACAATCCGTGGAACTAATTTTCTTTCAAATAACTCCATTTAAATGGCTGATATGGGCATAAATATTCCACGGAACAAGATTTTGCCCAATTATATCTTGAAAGACGAACTGGAAGAGACATAGAATGAACACTACATAATATTTGTTAATCATTAAAATTTAATAGATTTTAAATTTTGCTAAAACAGTCGAATTATTTCAATTGGAATTCTTGAAAAATTTCGGTTATATGTGAGTGTATATCATTATGATTTCACATATTTGATTATAAATGTGTAAAGACTAAGGAAATAAACTCAAGTGAGAACTGTTGAGAATTAACGACATTTCACTAAATTGATTTTTTTTCTTTCGTTACTTTTGCATTTATTTTATACAATGAATAGTTGTAACAGTTAAAAAATTTTATACAATGAATGGTTGTAACAGTTAAAAAATATTTAGTTAAAAGTTATAATTAAATAATTTAATTAATAAAACTATTAATATTTAAATTAAAATTACGGAGGGCTTCACACAAAAATAACGCAAATAAAACTAGAAATTGGAGTCTAATCCGAGATTATGGATGTCACTGAGTTTATGGTTGACAACCCGGGCAACGCCGGCAACCCAGGTAATATAAAAATATAGAATTAAAGACATTTCTAATTTTAAATTGTGTTTAGTAATATATTTTTAAATTCTATAAAAGAAGTGTGTACCAGTATTGACCAAACTACGCACTTGAGTATTCCAACGTCATTTATCGTGTAATTTATGTGATTTAAGCATGAGGAAGGACAAATGTCGTCTGGGAATCGAACCCCGGGACCTACCGCCATCCTTGTCGACTCCCGATCAGGTGTGAAACCCCTCCATAGACCGAAATTCGGCTCTCCTACAATTTACAATTATTTAATGGCCTACTTCTAGGGCCTAATGTCGAATGGACACTTCTATGTAAATTGTTCAGAGGTTTTGAAAGTTTCAATTCAAGAATATTTTTGATTTGTCATTTTACACGAAGATTATTTTGATTGATAAGTCGTTTTGTTGCTTGTCGTTCGGGTTGCCTATTTATTTGAAGGTCCTCAGAACTTTGGCCAAAAAAAAAAGAGCGGACAGTGATCAGCCTTTTAAAAAACAAAATGGCCTCAAAGACGTAAATAACGAAAGTTTAAAGAACCACTCACGTCCGTTACTACCGAGTGACGGCCAAAAATATTATGCAGATCAAATTAAGTGTCCCGGAAACGACACTTGCGCAGACGGGCATGGGAAAATTGTAAACATCCGGCCGAGGATGAAGCGAACTGTTTCCAATTTTTGGCAGAGGGCCACCCAATGAAATTTAAGTAAAATACGCATCGATTGCCATTTTTGGAAATGGAAGGGGAATTTTGGAATTTCTGGAGCCGAAATCCATGGCATTCGGGCCCAAGTCGCGATCGACAAAGTTTGTGGTGAACTTAGAGGTTCTGATCCAAGTCATGACCCTTGGTGGCAAACAGTATCTAAAGTTTTAGAATAAAGACTCTGCGGAAGGAGCCCATCATCTGAACGACGACGCCAGAACCGACCATCCTGATGCATCACCTCAACAGCCACAACGTTGAAAAATTTTAGTGTTATCAAGCATCGCAATTTTCAGGATCCTAATATTTTTTGTAATGCTGATTAAATTGTTTGGCCACGATTCGGTTCACCCCACAATTTATTTTTTCATTTATGAACCATCAGATAAAGAGAAAATGATTATCATTTTATTACTTCAACTTTTGTTTTGTCATTAAATTATTATTTATAAATTAATTAAATTCTTTTATTTTTATACCCTGTATATAAAACTCCCCCCCCCCCCAAAAAAAAATTACAATCGAATTAAATAAATATACTCGATTTATCCCTTCTAACAGTTGGAACGTTTCGTTATTAAATATCAAAATACCAAGAGTGGTTTTTACTGTATTAATTGTTATCGTCCCACGTGCGGCAATGAAAGGAAAATGTTAAATTTACCTCACCACGGTTTCTGCTTTCATGCAGAAGAAGAGAGTGGAGGAAACTTCCCCTTATTTCGCTCAATTTTGTTGCAGCTGAAAGGCGAAGTTCTGTACCTTCGTCTCCGAAACCAATATTTCTTCTCAGTCCCCCCCTCCCCGGTCTCTATTCCTCAGAACTGGAGCTTTTACGGACATATCAATCTCACAAAGTTTGAATTGGATTTTTATCAGCTGTCTGCTGCTGTGCCTTTTTTTATTATTTTCCGAGAAACATCCCCTTTTACACCGGGATAACTGAATAATAACGAGCGTATTTCAAGTTTATTGGAACGATTTGGGGACGTCAAAACTTCGGTTACGATGGAAAAGAGAAATTGAATTCGTCATGTGAGCAATTCTTCACAGTCAAAAAAATTGTTTATTTGGTATTGTCAATAATTTTTTTTATAATGTAAATCACCCTGCATTATCAATGCGAGACGTAAATGCTGAGAAAAAAAAATTTAAGGACAATACCATAATTTCCAGCGAACAAACAAATAAATATTTCAAACATGAAATTATTTAGAACTAGATGGCAATGTTCTTCTTAATCGCCATTCGTCACGATTAGTTGAAACACAATGTATAATTTTATCTACAATAGATTCACCGGGAGTGGGGGGGGGGGGACCGCCGTTCTCTAATATAATAATGGAGGCTGTATCGCAGATGACGTCACGGTGACGTCACAGCAAGTTTCGAGTAACGCGCCAGCCGCGACGTTGCTTGTTTTGATTTGATTTATTTTATTCCATCAGTCCTCGTATGACAAAATAGGATACGTCAACAGATAAAATTACAATATAATAATTGGATGCTATAATTATAAATAATTAGATGTTAACATAAAATACTCAAATTCGGGAACACAAATTTTCCCTGTCGAACATAAGTTAAATAATATGAATAATAACATAAATAATAATTATTTAACTATACTAAGGGTATAATATAATATTTACAGTACTAATAAAATATTCCATTTTTACTAGTAAATAATTAATGGTTCAAGAATGAACTATCGTAAAATATAGAATTTACACCTCACACAAGGCTTAACACCAAACCTGACACAACAGATTCACCGGGGGTAAAAACAGCCGTTCTCTAATATAATAATGGAGCCTGTATCGCAGCTGACGTCACGGTGACGTCACAGCAAGTTTCGAGTAACGCGCCAGCCGCGACGTTGCTTGTCTTGATTTGATTTATGTTATTCCATTAGTCATCGTATGACGAAATAGGATACGTCAATAGGTAAAATTACAATATAATAATTCGGTGCTATAATTATAAATAATTAGATGTTAACATAAAAATACTAAAATTCGGGAACATGTCCAACATAAGTAAAATAATATGAATAATAACAAAAATAATAATTATTTAACAATACTAAGGGTATAATATTATATTTACAGTACTAATAAAATATTCAATTTTTACTAGTAAACAATTAATGATTCGAGAATGAACTATCGTAAAATATAGAATTTACACCTCACACAAGAATAAACACAAAACTTGACACACGCACACACAAGGAGGAAACACAAACGCACGGACAAGCGACGTCACGAAACAGAGGGACGAGGAATCTGCAAACTCCAGGCCCTCGTACGTGCAACAAACAAACAAAAGAGCATAAAAGACCAATAGAGACTCAGCAAGGTATGTGATAAGTGGTTGTTATTAGCAACACATTCAACACTTTTGCAGTTTTCTAAAAATTAATGATTAATTCTACATCGGCAACGAGGAGACTCATTATTTTATTTTCATATTCTCAATCGACATTTACCTTTCTGCTTTATTTCTTTATTAATAAAGTACAATAACTCTTAAATTTACGTGCCTTTGATGGAAAGGAAGTAAAATAGCTTCTGTAAATGGTGAGGAAAAGATTAAATTCTATAAGGAACCTAAAGAATCACAGATTAGTGAATAATTTTTAAGAAAGCGATGACCAATAAACACAATAGTGAATAATAAAGATAGCCAATACAGACAAAAAAAAAGGGTAATATAAATACCACACAACGTTTCTGGGCTTCTTGTTCCTATCTTTTGAGTTTTGTCAAATGAGCAGTGCAGTTGTGTTTCTCTAGGATTTTCTTAACGCACCTGTATCTTTAGCATTAAAATCCATAAAATTAATACGATTTCTGACGTCACTGCTGTCAACATTATTTATCTACCTAAATTTTTTAAATAAGACTGAATAATAATTTTCCCAGTTTCTAATAATTATATATATATATATATATATTTATTTATTAATAAATAAACGTGATACTTTTTAATTTGCCCCACGTTGTGGTAGCCAAAATGTAATAATTAAACGGGTGTCTAAATAAAAAATTAATATTTATAAACTACAAACAATTTATTTATCAAAAATTAGCAATTTATACCATTTAAAATTATAAAAAGGATCTCATTCTCTCAAAGGTCTTTACTGGGTTTTATAACGGCAGAACATTTAAATAATCAAAGAACATAAAATTCAGCTTTACATTAAAAAGGAATATTTAATCGTCTAGACATAGACGAAATTAATTATCGACGAACTTATTCTACAAGGTTGATTTTAAATTTAAAGAGTTTATTTTATAAACTCAAAAGAAGAGAACGATATCTGACTGTATCTTTTAATTCGGTTTACACATATTAATACCATGATATTTCAACTTACGATTACTCAGGAACATTTGGCTTGTTCATTACACACACACTTTATATACTGGACGTTTTAAACACTGACTCTAACACACACTGTTGGTTTGATGAAAGCTGGTTCTCCGTTCGTGAAGGACATCTCACTTGCTCGTGGTGAAACTACTCGACGCTGGATGCAGTGTCCTGGTCTCCTACCATCGAAGACAGTGGTCTAATTTTGATATTACAACAGATAAGACTTCAGCATACAAAAAATGTTTATCGTTGAATATTTTGCTATTTCTCTCGCAGGCTGCAACTTATAAAACATTCTCCTCCCTTAAACGATGTCTGTCTTAGTCATTCTTCGGTGGTCGCAGAATAACTATCTCACTCACAATTCTCCATTCTCGGTGCTCGCCGTACGCCTCCCCAACTCTCACTCACTTTTTCAAAAGCTTATCCTCCGCTTATATACCCCAGTCTCTTCCTTTTTCCTTTGTTCCAAAGCTACGTCGCAAATGCCCGTTGACAGTTTCCTCCATTATCCTGAGATTTATATTATGCAGATGCAGTTCCTTAGTTAGCAAATAGCTAGCTACTCTGTCTTGTCACAAAGCCGACCATCGAGACCCTCTCACACCCAGCTTTCTACTCATCCTAAATAAAGACATTACAAAAATGCCTTCCGGCAGTCCAGACCATTAATCAGAAACAATGCCTCAATTACAAGGCATTACTATATATATATATATATATATATATATATATTGTAATAAACAAAATAAAAGTTAAAAATTAAGGTATTCAAATGAAAACAACAATTTAAAATATAACAAAACAAATTTTTATCTCATTTGAAATTTTACAAGTTGTTATTGTTGTGCCACGGCTTAATTTTCAGGGCCGCCTCCAATAAAGATAGTTACGTAAATGACAATTAAATCTTACACGGCAAAAAATATTCCTGACTTAAATTATTATTATTTTAAATGAAATGATCGAAATTTGAAATCTGACGATAATTATATTTACACTGCAAGGTTTACAATTATTATTTTTGTCTCCTTTACCCTTGTCTGTTCATCTGGGCTCGACCTCACTTGTTTTTTAAACACACCACAAAGAGGCCATGTTGCACTGAATTTAAAGATGTTTTAGTTTGCAAACACAAATCACTTTCTGCTCATTACTGTTGATGACTTCGTTTGAACAATCACAGTTGATTGCTTTGTTCTCTATAACTTTAATAATTACTCGAACATGGCAATAGAGGAAATATAATTACACACTGGCGACTTGCAATTCCAAAACCCGGGGACATTTAATTCAGCATTTCTCAACTTCCAAATCACACTTGCTCAACCATGGTCCCAGAACCTTTTTTTAGAGTAACAGGCTACATGAGGGTAATCCACCTGTTGGTAACTCCCCTTTAATATCATAGGAAAGGGATTTGAAAGGGGGGATGCAGAAGGGTAGAGGAAGGTATCCAAGGGTTAACTAGGGCCCCCGGGCTATGGTTTAAGGATCCTACCCGGCATTCGCCTAAAAGAAATGCAGGATAAACCCTAGAAAAACCTGCATCGGGTAGGTCGGGCATTGGGTACTTGTTCCACGCCATTCGGATAGCGGGAGAAGAGTTTGCTGTGGGGACGCAGCATTCCCTTCTCTGTGCCTCGACCAGTTTAGGAGGCAGCTGGCCGACTATTCCAATGGGAATAGCGAAGAACTATTACCGTATGCCCAAGGTCTGTGACCCCGGAACATACACCTCTCAAAACAGGCCGAGGTGTCTCGGCTTGTGGGAACCTTAGTTCAAAAAGAGGAAAAGGCCATTCCCAACTCTGAATACGGACTCTTCAAGACGCACCTTCCTCCATCCTGCTCCGAGCAACTCTGAATCTCTCAGTGCTGCCTGAGGCAACAATGCAACTCTAGCAAGCAAGCATTGTAGTCTCCGTATTCTAAAGCTATAATGCAACGGTCTCATATTTACGCCGCGGACAATGAAAATACTAAAATTTTATTTATTAAATAATTACATATACGTAATTACCACAATATCTTAGTTGTCAGCTCGTAAAAATTTATTAGAGAAGAAACCAAGGTTCTGGTTCCGCACACAAACACCATTGAACGTATTTGTTTATAAGAGGAAGATATTTGTTTATCCCTGAACCTAGTTTTAGAAGCCGTAACGTTTGATATGACCCGCCTGAAGTGTGTTTTGTTAAATCCTATCAACTAAATATCTTATGACGAGAGATTGAAACCTTTAATGTTGTTGCGGTAACACAATCTCCACTGTGTGAAATTAAACTCTTTGATGACCGAAAAAAAAAAGAAAAGGGTAAATAATGTAGTCTCAAATAACTCTGCACACAAACAGCCACATTAAAGTCCGTGTAAACACAAAGTCTTGATGGTGTTTACGGTTCTCTAAACTGTTTTCGAAAACAGAAGGTGGAAAAAATTATACCCCTTCCCCTCACTGCCGTCGGGAATGCTGGGAAACGAGGCCAGTGCAAAAGATGGGTTTATTTCAGTTTAGCTGTTGACGAGGTCACAGTAAATGCAAAAAATAAAAATTTATTTCCGCCGTCCACACTGAAGAAGGAATTTACAGACCTTTTTCCAATGTTTACTAAAATATATTAACTCAATTTTCGAGACGACTTAATTTGTTTCTTATGTCTTTTATTTCCAGTTATTTACTAACTAATTTCTCCGCAACACTAACGGATAAAAAGTTTGAGTATTTGACGAGTACATTACGAGAAAGTGTTACAAAATCTTTTACTTCTGCTAAAGTTATGAAATCCATTGATGTTAGACTCTTTGTAAGCATTTCAAGAAGCCAAACCTGAAGATATTAACTCAACAAAGAGCTCTGAACAGTGCGACGATGTTTGCTCTCTGCAACAGCAAGCAAATCTCTTTAGATTATGGCGCCTGGATTATTCGTAATTGAAATTAATTAATGGCTCGTGAAGTAAATAGTTTTTAACTTTTTTATACTTAAAAATTTCAAAACTGTCAAAAGCAAAAAATGGAGTAAAATTCACATTTTTTTTAGAGTAACATAGCAACCACGTGGTGGCAACTCCCCTTTAGTAGCGTAGGAAAGGGAGTGAAAGGGGGGATGCTGAAGGGTAGAGGAAGGTAGCCAAGGGTTAACTAGGGCCCCCGGGCTATGGTTTAAAGATCCTGATGCAGGGAAAACCCTAGAAAAACCTGCATAAGGTAGATCGGGCATTGGGTACTTGTCCCACGTCCTTCCGATGGCGGGAGAGGAGTTTGCTGTGGGGACGCAGCATTCCCTTCTCCGTGCCTCCACCAGTTTAGGAGGCAGCTGGCCGACTATTCCAACAGGAGTAGTGGACAACTCTTACCGTATGCCTCCGGAACATACACCTCTCAAAACAAGGCCGAGGTGTCTCGACTTGTGGGAAACTTAGTTTAAAAAAACCAGAGAGAGGAGAAGGTATCCCCAAAGGTAGCCTCCTCCACAGCTGATCTGCGAGAGAACAGCCCTCACAGCCTTCCCGAAATTTTATATTAATTTATTATCTACATTTAAATTTAATTAATTTGGCTACAAGTGTCGGTCCTCGATAGAACAAAGATATTAAAGTGTACATTTAAAAATAGAAATATATTAACTGATAATGATAATGAAAGATTATCATATATAACAAACATAATGGTAGAATAATAAGAAAGAAAGCCAAATACAGACAAAAGAAGGGGTAATATAAATGCCACACAACGTTTCTGGGATCCTCGTCCCTTTCGTCAGGTGCTAAGAAGAGCCTAGAGCGGCACAACTGCACTAGTCACCGGACAAAACTCAAAAATGAAGAAAACGCAACGACAATAGGAAAGCCGAAGGTTTAGCGTAATAATAAGGGATCGTAGCAATTATTGAGTTTCATAGTGTCTGTTTGTACATTAATAGCTGTGATGTTGGATTTAATGTGAAACATCTCTGGAATTGTGACCTGGTGTCAACGTCTAAAATCTCAGCATTTTGCCAATCAAATGTATGTTTAGAATTGATGATATGTTTGGAGACTACAGATTGTTTATCGTCATTAGACAGATGTTCTTTGATACTGATTTTAAGGGAACCTTTTGTTCGACCTATGTAGCAGGAGTTACAATTCGAGCAAGAGTTTTTGTAAACAATACAATATTCGCTGTAGGTGTCAAGTTGGTCCTTGTAGGTTTCTAATCAAGTAGGAAAGGGTATTAAAGATGTGTATAAGTGTTGGATATCTGATATTGTTTAAAACTTTGGACGAATTTGTGAGGTAGAAATTTGTAATGAGGGAGTACGAGAAAAAAATCAGTTTTAACTTTGGACGAATTTCCAGTAATTACTCCAATATGTATAAATGAAGCCTACTTAGTCAGAAATAAGTCTTTAATAGGAAATTAAGAAATAAAAAATTATTTATGATTAGTGTTGCGGCGTTCATATATCTATATAATAAAAAAGGATGTATATTTGTATGTATGTATGTATGTATGTATGTATGTATTTACGTTGTTCTTTATACAAATTTTATTGCGTGGACAGAATGCAACAAAAATTGGTATACGTATTCTGCCAAATTCGAGAATCGGTACTGTGGGGGTGAGAAACGCCTAGCATACATGTGGAAAGAATTATAATTAAAAACCGTGATCATTAAATATTAAATTACTGCGCACCAAGAGACAATGACGTCACGCGAGAGAAAGACGTTACTACGCAACGAACAAAGGAAATATTTCCTTTATTAGGAATGAAATAAAGCAGAAATATTTTCATTAAATAAAAAGTATAATTTTATACAGCAATACTCCATCGAATGGTAATAAAGAAGAATACGAATTACTTTACCATCCTTGCGGAAAATGTAAGTTAATTTTCGCGCTGTATTAGTTGTGAGTCTAGCTAACAATTTCTTCAATGTAATATTTCGTAATGTATTAAGACTGAGTGACAATTGACAATTATATCCTGAAATACTCAAAGAATATATTTAAGTATTCAATTAAATACTTTTTCGAGTTTATATAAATAAGTACACGAGCAACGCCGGGCACCCAGCTAGTTTTTAATAATACTGAAGTCAGATAAATACAAAAATTGGTGGAGCATTTTTGCCGAAGAACGGGAACCGGGAAGAGGCAATCCGACTTTAGAAGCGATAATAGAAACCTTGGAAATCAAATTCAGGATATCCTGACACGGGGAAATAGAATCTCAATTAAACTGCTCCGCTTAAATACAGGGAATATCGCATCGGTGGCTGATGAAGTTATTGGAAATTACGATCCGGAGAAACGTTCCTCTGGAAGCGTTTGCACACAAACAAACACGAGGCAAAAAAGTTCCGACGTAATAAATTGCAAGAATTAAGTTGTACAGACGATTAGGATAATTCTTTATATGTAAAGAAGGCGATGATGCGGTCACAATATGTCAAGCGCATGTAAGTTTAACAAAGGTATGGAAATTTACGTAAAGACCGACAAAAAAATATAGTTAATATTTGAGTAGTTCGTCCACAAAAATCAGAAACATGTATTATTATTATTTTTTTTTGGTGTAGACAGGCTACATGAGGGTAATCCACATAGTGGCTACTCCCCTCTTATAGCATAGGAAAGGGATTTGAAAGGGGGGATGCGGAAGTGTGGAGGATGGTATTATTCCATATGTTCCCTAAAGACGACCTCCCGTTTTAGAACAAGATGTGAGCCAACATTATTTCACTTGTAATTAAATTATTTTCATAAAATTTTAATCCCTTTATTTTCATTTATATTTATTTCACATTACCGAGTCTTTGTTAAATTATATATACCACTGTGATGAAAAAGTAAGGTGAAATTGTCATTTAAAACTCACGGGTATTAGGAAGCAGGTCAATTTTTTTCCCCTAGGTTGGTAGGACTGTTTATAATATTTTCCAAGCGTCTGTTTGTTAAAAGGTTTAATTATCTCTGAGTTACACGTGTTTTTGTCAACCACCAAAAGTGAATTATTCGATTTTTGCAATGGGGGTGATTTTGTTGGGCAAAGAACTTGCATCAAATTTTGTTTGCGGAACAAAGATTCTTGTGTGGACACGTTGAAGGCCTTTGGTGATCAAACTGTGGCACAAAAAATCGTTTATAAGTGCTACAACGAGTTCAAAGACGAACCTCGCGCGCTCTGGACGACCATCAACGTCTACCGACGAGGGCCACGTTCAAAGAATCTAAGATTTGGTGCTTGAAAATCGTCGATGGACAATTAGAGATCTCGCTAATGGTGTTGGAATATCATTTGGCTCAGCCCAAACCATTTTGAAGAATATTTTGTGTCTGAAACACGTCAAGTCTCGATTGGTGGAAGAAAAGCGTGGCGTTGATGTGTGTGAAACTTTGCTGTCTGACTGTCAGGACCACTTGAAATGCATCATTACTGGAGACGAGACTTGGATTCACGCCTACAACCCTGAAACCACCGACCAATCCAGCGAATATCAAGGTCATGTTGACAGTCGTGGTGTGGTGCACTGTGAATTCCTTCCACCGGGCCAAACTGTCAACAAAGAATAATATTTGAGCGTTATTCGTCTGAAACTCTTGGTTCCTTCATCAGGATAATGCACCACGTCACACTGCATTGGTTCTTCGCAACCACCGTATTCGCCTGATTTGGCTCCGTGCGACTTCTGGCTATTCAGCAAACTCATAAGGCCAATGCGGGGACGCCGTTTTGACACGACTGAGGAGATAGAAACCGAATCGAAGAAGGTCTTGAAGGCTACACCGGAAAAAGACTATTCCGACTGTTTCGAGGACTGGAAAAAACGTTGGAAAAAGTGCGTTTTATCGGACGGGGATTACTTTGAAGGGGATGAAATTCATTGAGAAGAATAAATAAAGAATTAATATTTTATAAATAAATTCACCTTACTTTTTGTTCACAGTGGTAAACTTCACATATGATGTTTTGACATATAAAAATGTTCAAATCATGGTTAAATTTTATCAACAAATTAATTAAAGCTAGACTGTAAAGTAGGCTTGTTCCGCTCCCATGCTGTAAGGGGTTGAAATTACACGCAGGTAACATCGGTAGAAATACTATCAAAGTAAGTAACCCTCAAAAAAAATTCAACGCCGAGTTTGCATGTTTAAGAATTTTAACCTCGCCACCCCCCGCTCCAGGGAGGGGGTGGTAGTAGTTGTGTCTCCCCCCCCCACACACACACAGTACCGTTTCTCGTGTTTTGAAGAATATGTGTACCAATTTTTATTGCAATCTGTGTAACGTGTTAAAATCTGTATAGTAATTAACATAAATACATATATACATACATACATCCTTTTTTATTATATAGATAGATGAATCTTGGAGAACCAAATATTAAATTTTTCAACTGAACGAATTTTATCAACCCTCTGTCACAGCGGTCCTACACCATTCTTGTATCTGACGGTAATTTGTCCATCTCGCTTCCACTGTGTATCAAGATGGGGGTTGTAAAAGAGTCTTCATAAGAACGTGTCGCAACATTCAAAACTGTAAGCTATATTTTAAAGAAATTTAAATAATATATTTGACTTTATAATTGCCAATTTTACATTTCTAATTTATCGTATTTTATTCAAAGATTAAAATTTACATAATTTTAGCGACCTCTTCAGATGTATAGCATTAAATAAACAATTAAAATGTGGGTTCAATTTTGAGTTAAACAATTTAACAGAAAAAAAATGTTTTACTCAAATTTACAGCATATTATAATTATTTATTTTTATAATACATATCTGAAAATGTCCGTAAGCAAGGGGAAGTAACGTTTCGTTTGTTTATAGTTAGAAATATTAATGTTTATAAATAAATTCAGGATTTTATTGGCTATTTATCCATTACTTATCTAATAAGTAAATAAAAATTGCAAAATTTAGGTTAATTACTGGATTAACCTAATTACCATGTTTCCACGTAAATTATGTACTTATTTTATTTAAATTTGTATATACGTTACCTATATGTAACAAACAAATTATCTTAGAATAAAAGGTTTGTGAAATAAATGAAAAAGAACAGTGTATGTGTGTGTGTTTGACTAGTGTTTCCGCCTATGTTGTTTGTATATAATTTCTACCCCCTTTTGTATTGGATTGGAGCACCCTTAGGGGTGGAGGTGGAGGTGCGTTATACAAAAATTACACGAATACAACCGAGTTTAGCGTCAAATCCGGAGTTATGAATGGTGCTGAGTTTAGTTATCACATTCAACTTGCCGTTTATCCCCCAGGGGTGGGGATGGACGGAGTTGGAAATTTTTCAAACATGCAAAAATGGCCGATATTTCCGTCGAATCAATATGTTTCTGGGGGGTTAATGAGACTGAGAGTATTTCTCACGATGTTGTTTGTGTATAATTTTTAACCCCTTTCAGCATAGAAGAGGAGCATTCTTTTAAGAGGTTGGGGTGGAGGGGCGTTATATAAAAATAAATAAAAAAATAAGTGAGATTCGAGTCAAATCCGGAGCTATGGATGTCGCCGAGTTTAATTATGACAACCCAGGCAACCAGCTGTGGTATTTAATATAAATGAGATATAGTTAAAATTTTAATTAAAAGGGTATTTGTATTTTAAAAGTGTTGTAAATATTTTTTGTAATTAATTTTGTATAATCAGTTTTTTCAGTCACATTTTTTTTTATTTTGTTCTACATTCACCAATTTTTAAGTTTTTTTTATATAATGCTCTACTTGATAAGGTTAAATGGGTTTAATTTAATAAATTCATGTTTTGCTAATAAATTTGTATCATTTATTTTTCCTGACTTTTATCCTAATTGAAACCACCTGTTCCTGTATAGTTCCAGCTGCAACTGCAACAAACCATATACAAATTTTACTCTTTGTGGAATTTTTGTGAATTCCAACTGCCTGCTCCGTTCTCTTTTTTTCTTCTTGTTTTTATTTTTATACGTTTTACGTGACTTGAGGGACTTGCCCTTGTTTGGAAGGGAATGAAAACGCGCGCGCCGCTTATAATTGTAGCTTTAAAAATTTGCCTTAGTGTGTTTTTATTTTATTTTACCCCCCACCCCCCACCCCTCGTTTCATCCGAGGAGCCGTCGTCTACATGACAGTACTAATTACATTGTCCGGCTCCGCAGATGAAGCGTTTTGGCTTTAATTTGCGAGCGAGCGTCCAGTGGTAATGAAGAAATTCCAGGCCGGGGCTGGAGCCGGAGCCCCTGCGCAAGTGCCTCGATATTGATTCTGCACGCCGCCGAGCTCATTCAAAGAAAGACACGTGTAAAACACGCCACGCCCACACGCTCTCCGGCAAGTCACGGACACGTCCAACGATGATATAGACGAACGCGCGGTTGATGTCAGAGACGGTGTCGTCATTCGCTTCCTGGGGAAATGATGCAAAATAACAACCTTGATACGGACAAACTTAAAAAAAATAAAAAGGAACGTAAACGAAATAAATTTCAATTAAAAAATGCCGGACGTTTCGACGCAGCTTAGAGACTTTTTTTTCTAAGAGCGAATAACTTAAAGACTACAATTTGAACAAGAAACGATAATCAAAGATAAAAACTAAGAGCCGAAGAATTTCAAACCTCATATAACTTGTTGAGACGTTCTGGGTCGTCTTTCATGTTATCATTTTTTGGATGTTTTTTAATATACAGGATTTCCAAAAATTAATCTTTACAAGTTACATGACGTTTTGTTTTAATTTCCTTGGCTTTTAGTTTTTATCTTTGGTTTTAGTTTCTTGCACCGGAATATTTTAAATTCAAATTTAATTAAAATGAAAAAATAAAACATCCGGATTGAAAATTAATAACTGACTTGTGCGGTTGTGTCTCTCCATGTTCTTCCGTTTTTATGCACCTGAAGAAAGGAACAAGGCTTCCAGAAACGTTGTGTGGTATTTATGTATTATTATCACTTCTCTAAATTAACTCAGCGACATCCATTATGCTTGAATTTGACTACTGTCTCGGTTCTTTCAATAAATTTTAATATACAGCATTTCCAAAAATTAGTCTTAACAAGTTACGTGTCGTTTTGTTTTAATTCCTTGGCTTTTATTTTTATCTTTCATTTTAGTTCCTCGCACCGGAATATTTTAAATTCAAATTTAATTAAAATGAAAACAAAACTTGAAAATTAATAACTGACTCGTGCGGTTGTGTCGCTCTAGGCTCTTGCGTTTTTATGCACCTGAAGAAAGGAACAAGGCTTTCAGAAACTTTTTATTTAGGGCAACAGGCTACATGAGGGTAATCCACTTTGGGCAACTCCCCTTTAATAGCATAGGAAGGGATTTGAAAGGGGGGATGCGGAAGGGTAGATGAAGGTAGCCAAGGGTTAACTAGGGCCCCCGGGCTATATTTTAAGGATCCTACCCGGCATTCGCCTAAAGGAATGCAGGGAAAACCTTAGAAAAACCTGCATCGGGTAGGTCGGGCATTGGGTACTTGTTCCACGCCCTTCCGATAGAAGGGGGGGAGTTTGCTGTGGGGACGCAGCATTCCCTTCTCTGTGCCTCCACCAGTTTAGGAGGCAGCTGGCCGACTATTCCAATGGGAATAGCGAACAACTCTTACCGTATGCCCAAGGTCTGTGACCCCGGAACATACACCTCTCAGAACAGGCCGAGGTGCCTCGGCTTGTGGGAACCTTAGTTCAAAAACGGAGAGGAAAAGGTATCCCCAAAGGTAGCCCCTGTTGTGTGGTATTTATATATTATTATCACTTCTCTAAATAAACTCAGCGACATCCATTACCTTGGATTTGTCTCCTGTCTCGGTTGTTTGAATAATTTTTAATATACAGGATTTCCAAAAATTAATCTTAACAAGTTACATGACGTTTTGTTTTAATTTCCTTGGCTTTTAATTTTTATCTTTGGTTTTAGTTTCTTGCACCGGAA
Organism: Zhengitettix transpicula; assembly: GCA_037074705.1. Taxonomy (NCBI): domain Eukaryota; kingdom Metazoa; phylum Arthropoda; class Insecta; order Orthoptera; family Tetrigidae; genus Zhengitettix; species Zhengitettix transpicula. The sequence continues at coordinate 27,187,258 of CM073591.1, read as the reverse complement.
TATTTTAAATTCAAATTTAATTAAAATGAAACAAAAATTACGTCGGGATTGAAAATTAATAATTGACTCGTGCGGTTGTGTCGCTCTATGCTATTACATTTTTATGCACCTGAAGAAACGAACAAGGCTTCCAGAAACGTTGTGTGGTATTTATATATTATTATCACTTCTCTAAATGAGCTGAGCGACATCCTTTATCCTTGGTTTTGTCTCCAACTCCGGTTGTTTTCACGTTCATTACCACCAACCACGTTGCCTAATTTCTTTCGCTTCATTGCGCGTATGTCATCTAGTTCCTTCGATTCACCACCAGAAAAATAAACTACTATTCTTTTCCCTGCAAAACTAGACCTTTTAACATATTCAATTCTTTTAAATATATGATTCAATATTTTCTGTTTCTATTTTCTCCCCTTTGAAAAATATTTTGTTGGACATTTTACTTTGATTATATTAGCACCAAGTAAAGCTGCAGCATAGGGAGTAACATCAACTGCTGTTTCACCTGCTTTGGACATTCCTTCACTGATATTGGTTTGATTTGGCCATCTTTCGTAAAATCATAAATTTACTTAGTTTAAGTTCTTTTCTTAGGGTTGTCTGAATAATGCTAGTTTTTTTAGCATTATTATTTTCAAAAGCCGTTAATTTTTTGTTTGAAATCATATAAATGCAAAAAATTACGTCTGATTGAAAGTTGATAAAAGAAAGCTAGCCAAATACAGACAAAACAAGTGATATTGTGTGATATTTATATTACCACTTAATTTGTTTGTATTTGGCTAGCTTTTTTATTAGTGAAATAATATAAAAAAATTAAATAAATTACGTCTGATTGAAAATAATGAAAAAGCTTTCGAGCTTTGTCAACTGAGAAGTGCAGTTGTGTTTCTCTAGGCTCTTGTTAGCACCTGACGAAAGGCACAAGGATCCCAGAAACGTTGTGTGGTATTTATATTACCTTTTTTGTCTGTATGGGCTATCTTTCATATTCAATACATAAGAGTTTATTAATTAATGGATTATAGTTATACGAAGGCAGCCAATTTAATTATAAATAATTTATTAAAAAGAAAAATAATTATCACAACGTTTCGTCCTTAATCTAGGACTTTATCAAGTTTACATTGAACTAAATAATTTCCTTACGTCGCCAAATTCGTCTATAAATATTATATATTGTGTTACTGAATCAATAGAATACATTCTAAAATTACGGAACGGTCATATAGATATTTATTTATTTAGTTGCGTCATAAGATCATAGTTATATTTATTATCTACTCTCTGGTTGCCCGGCTTTGTCCGGGTTGTCTTAATTAAAACCACAGACATCCCAATCCATGTTCTTTTTGCATTATTTTTGAGTCACGCCCGTCCACCCCCATCCCTAAAAGTTCTCCCACCATCCAAAGCAACAGGGTTTGAAATTAATCCAAAAAAAAATCTAAAGGAAACACTATCTATCTCATTAACCCAGGAAAAATTTATTTCGACGCAAATAATCGGCCGTTTAACGTGTTTCTTAATTTCTACCCCCGTCGCTGAGAGCTAAACGGCCAGACGAATGTCATAATGAAACTCAGTGACAGCTTAACGCCCCGGATTCGACTCCAATTTCGGTTGTTTTGCGTTATTTTGATGTTACACCCGTCCACCCCCATCCCTAAAGGTTCTCGCACCTTCCCCAAGCCGAAAGGAGTAAAATTATACCAAAAAAAATATCTTGAGAAAACGCTATCTATTTAATTGACCCCGAAAGATTTCCTTTCGCCAAAAATATTGATCGTTTAACGTGTTTCTTAATTTCCCCTCCCTCCCCCCGCGGCTGAAAGCTAAACGGCCAGATCAATGTCATAATTAAACTCAGCAACACCTTGAAACCCCCCCCCCCGGATTCGACTTCATTCTCGGCTGTTTTATGCGTTATTTTTATGTAACGCTCCTCCAGCTCCATCCCTTCCAATACAGAAATGGAAAAAAATTATACGCAAACAACATCGAGAGAAACATTATCGATATAATTGACCCTGTAAAATATTTATTTCACGATAATATAGGTCGTTTAAGCATATTTGAAAATTTACTTCCCCGTTCAGCCCCGCTCCTGGGGCTCTTATCCCCAAAGGGTTTATTTCAGATTTTGAAGCAACACATGTGCAAAATTTGTTAAAATTTACTCCGCGAGTGTAGATTTGTATGCGTAACACACACACCCAAACCATGTGTGTTTTATCTATTAGAAGAAACGTATATTAATTAATTAAATTTTGTAAATATATTGTAATGCCAATTAATTAGGACATTAACCGGTTTCAATAAAATTTAAATTGTTTGAGAAATCCGTTATTGCGGCAGGAGCTTCCAAAGCGACAGTGTAGTCCAGCTCTGTGCCTTTGTCGGAAGGTTGAAAATGGCGTATGCGCGCTAAAACTCAAGACGATAGTTCAGTTGGTGACTAGAATTTAACAGAGTTGGTGCCCGGACATTTCGGAGGACGGAACAAGTGATACTAGAGCAGAGACTAGCCGTCGTTTAATGTATTATTATTAGACAAAATTTTAGCCAGGAAAGGAAGGCAGCAGTTTACGTCCACAGCCAGCCAGGAATAGTAAAGTTGCAGTTGCGGTAAAAGACTAGCAAATCTACAAACCACAGAATTCATATAAGGAAAGCAGAAGTCACCTAAGGCAAGCAGTCAACAGGTAGCTGACAAAAAGGAGGATCATCCGAGTTCCTGACATCCTATCAATTTTGACTAGAACCAGTGTAAAATCTCGCAATAGTGTATTTTCGAAACCAAAAAGGGATGCTGGAAACAAGCTGGGACTGATGTGAGTAACAAAATACCAAATAATGATTTATGTAACCGTATTTAAAAAATAGAAGTCAGATTTCGTTCTCCTTTTAAATTGTTAATCAGAGTTAATCTCTTTACTTTTTAATTTCGTTCTATTTTAATTGTCAAGTTAATTTATTTTCTTTTTAGTTTTGTTTGTTAATAAGATTTTTAAATATAATTGATGTGTCCATTATCAAACCCAGTGTTGACCCTGAGAAATTAATATTTTAAATTTGTAATTGTTGTTGAGTAATTGCCACAAAATAAAATAAATATTATTTGTAAATTTAATAAATTCTTTTATTTAATTAACGCCATCCATTTGATTATTACATTTTGGCTTCCACAACGTGGGGCTCGAATTCTTCAAATTCATTAAATTAATTAAAGGACGTATTAAATGTTGTTTATTACAATATTTACTGAAATTATTGTTGTAACTGCTTTTTAAAACAAATTGTCCCGTTATTTTATGACATAATCTTTGGAGCGGTTTCATGAGCCGTAAAATAACTAAGTAAATAATGTGCCAATTGTGGCTTGAGGTTGAGCTTGAATGTTGTTGTGAATCCCCTTTTTTTGAAGCAACGTCAACATCGTTTTGTTTATGAGCTCAAGTTCCACCCCCCCCCCCTCTAAATAATAAAAAAATCCGTTTCTGAGAATTCATGGAGCGTGATGTCGTCCTGTTACCTGGTGAATGAAAGTCTTTATGTCGTGCATCAAAATTATTTTTTTGTTGTTGAGATTCATTAAAAAGCTGAAGGGTTTCCGTGAAAGCTCGAGACGCATAATTTCCTTTGAACTGATGCTCCGGCAATTATCGCTTCTGTAACTAAACTCTGCTTGTTTGACCCCGGATGAACTTAGTAAAGTTTCCCCTCGCCGTGAATGTATGCAAGCCAGGCGCACACAGACGAAAGGAAATCGTTTCTTGTTTAATTAAAGGTGAGATAAATCTAACAGAATTTATAAAATTAATTTTCCCCATTAAAAATTAACCGCTCTCGTTTGTAAAAAAAATAAAACTTTTATTTGATTCATTTTGTAAATTTTCCAGGTATTTTTTGTTGTTGTTCTTTCATCAGTTGCATTATTTCAGTCACATTATCCGAGTCGACCTTCCCCCCCCCCCCCACACCAGGAGCACGGGCGTGTCTCTTACTATTTTAGCACGTACTTATATAAAGTGCGCTATTAACGAAATGAGATAATGTAATTAAAGTTTCTCTACGACGTTTCCCAGGTTTCGTTCTTTCAACTTTACGCCGCAACGGCGAAAATAAGCCTGGCTTTTAGAGAACAAGGTGAATAAAAATATCCTTACAATCATAACAACGAACGAGTACTGATTAATAGATTTATAGACTATATTACATTATTATTAATTAAATGTAACGAATTACTGTTAAACATTAAAATAATTAACATGGATTCACCAATATATTTAAAAATAGGTGTTTTTTTTTAAAACAAAACATGATTTAAAAGTAATGATAACATTTTAACATACAATAAAGTTGTTTTTTTACAAATAACACAATGTTAATTCAAAAAATAATTCAGTTTGAAAATAACAACGTTTCGGTACCCAGAAGTACCTTCTTCAGGTTGAGATTTGGCTGTAAAATTATATGTAACTGGTAAGTACTGACAACATTTGAACATAAAATAAAGTGAAGTTTTTGACAAATAACACAGCGTTTATTCAAAAAATGTCGGTTTTAAAATAACGTTTCGGTACCCATTTGTACCTTCTTCAGATTGAGATTTGGCTGAAAATTGTATGAAATAAAATTTAATTAATGTCGAGTAACTCACAGTTTATTCGAAAAAGATATTAAAAACGGAAGATATACGTACCGAAACGCAGATGTATTTTTAAATAATTTTTTAATAAATGTTGTGTTACTGATAATTAACTACATTCTATTTCAAATAATTTTCAGTCAAGCCAGTTTCCGAAGACGGTACAAATTTAATTCCGAAACGTTGTTATTTTAACCAGAATTTTATTTGCCGTAAACTACATTCAATTTCATATAATGCTAGGTCAAGTCTCAACTTGAAGAAGGAACAGATAGGTACCGAAACGATGTTGTTTTAAAATGATTTTTTTTAACAAACGGTCTTTATTTGTTTCAAACTACATTTGACATAATAAATAATATAGACTGTTTGTATGTTCCGCAAAAACAAATCTACACCGGTGGAGCAAATTTCGTACACGTGTTCCTTTCGAACCGGAAACAAACACTGCGGGGCACAGGGGACTAGGAGGTGGAAATTTTCAAACGTGCTCAAAAGGCCGATATTTGCGTCCAATAAATAATTTACGGATTCAATGAGACAAATGTTGTTTATGTAAAATTTCTACCCCTTTCTGAAATTGAGGGGAGCACCCTTAGGGGTGGGGGTGAATGGGAGAGATACAAAAAATGACGCAAAAACAACCGAGATTGGAGTCAAATCCGAGGTTATGGATGTCGCTGAGTTTAATTACGACAACCCGGGGAACGACGAGCACTCGGATAGTTTTGTATCATTAAAAACATATGTAAATTCAATCAGACAGATGTTGTTTATGTATAATTTTTACCCCTTTCTGAAATTGATGGAAGCACACTTAGGGGTGGACGTGAAGGGGTGATACACAAAAATAACGCAAAAACAACCGAGATTGGAGTCAAATCCGAGGTTATGGATGTCGCTGAGTTTAATTACGACAACCCGGGGAACGACTAGCACTCAAATAGTTTTTTATCATTAAAAACAGATGTAAATTCATTTATTTTAATTATAGCATAAACATTTTAAATATTTTTAATAAAGCGTTCGTTATAACTTTGCTAATTGTTATGGCTTTTTTTTAAAAAAAAAACATTATAAATTACTATAATGATTTACGGCCAATTATGTCCGCAGAAAATTATTTAGTGGGTTGATTAATAAGGTTATTATTTATATTATTTAATAATCCGCACGTCGATTCATCCCGATGTTCGTTATTTTTTAATTCATCATTTTGTTGTTAATTATGAAATTTTGGAGGATTCTTGGACACGTTATTTTAATACTTTTGTGTAAGTTGAAAATTAATTAATAATATTGTTACTCCTGAAGATGTCCGAAATATCGGTATGAAACGTTTGGGGGTTTAAGAATTTATTTTAAAGTTTACTATACCTTTGAAATACCAAAATTTACAGCTAGAGAGTTTTTTTATTACCTCATATTTCAGTAGCCAAGAGCGGGAAGAAATTAAATGATTGGACTACCAGAGTGACAGAGTGCGATATCAAATTTTTTTAAAAAAAATAGAAAGGTGGGGAATGAGAAGCTGTTAAAAGGACAGTACTGGATCCCGTTTCGAGGCAATTACAAATTAATTCCATAAATATAAAATGGGCTCGAGGACGAGCGGACAACAGAAATTTTATCTTCTACTCAAATTATTTTATTTAATTGCCAATTGAGGGGAAAAAAATGAGTGATCAGAATGAATGGGACTAATCAAAAGACTTAACAATTCATTAATGAGCTCAAAAAAATTTTTTTTTTGCTTCCTCGTCTTTCAGTAATTGAACTGAAGATTTTATCAGGTTGCAGTTTTAAAACAACAGAGGAGGGATTCCATTACGAAAGAGTTCAGTGCCTTCGTTCTTTTTTTTTTAAAAAAAAAAATTCTTTGTCCGTGCTTTATGACAGAAGCAGTTTTGCGTGCTTAATGAGTGCTTTTGCCTTAAACAATGCATTCTCTTAGTTATCTCGTTTAGAACCGAGGATGGCTTCTGAAGCTCGAGAGGTTCTACTTAAGCGCAAAGTGAAGCCCTCAAGTACAACAACTGCAAGGAGCTCACAAGCCAGAGCCCTCGGGGGGTGGAAACAGGGACAAGTTTTATTGTTTCTTACGCCTCGAGGCACTTTTCTTTCCAGCCCAGAGGTCGTGAATCACAGGTCCGGAAGGTGTTATCGCCGCCTCGCTCCGATACTGAGGTAGAGAACCAATATCACTTATTGAAAAAAAAAATTCTTTCATGTTTATATATGGTGGCGGTTTGTGTGTATGTGCTCATATGCCACAGCACATTCATATAGATTTAAGAATAATTATTTTCTTCTTAAACTTTAAGAACCTTCGTAATAATTGTGTTTTAACAGTGCTAATTCCAGCGTAGATATAAAAGACATTTAAATGCCCCGCCTTGTTCCACAGTCGCTCCCGCTAATGCAGCCAGTTGGCTACGTCTGTGCCACTCAATGCTGTAGCACACGATTTCTGCCTGTAATAAAAAACGTGTATGTGTAGTATTACGTTTAACCTCCATGAAAGACCAGTAAAGCACGACTAACTGCCTCTTGTCGGTGCTACAAATCAGTTAGCACATACAAACAGTGATATGTAGTGCAATGACACAAAGAAGAGTTCGCCGTGAAATCAAAATAAAATTTGTACCATTCAGAAACGATAAATTTTATTTTAAGGTAGTTTATACTTTTAAAAAAATAGCATTAGTGCAATTTGCATAGTAATATTTAAAAATCACAATCAAAAGTAATTTTAAAGAAAAATTTATGTAGGGTCATTATAGTGCGGAAAATCTAATGCACAATGCTGCCATCATGCGTGATTTACTCCAAACTATAACTGTATTTAATAATGATTTATATATTCTGACATTTTAGGATAAATTATAATAAAAAAAACCAGTCATTTAACGTCATAAAAATATGTTTAATAGAAATGACATAACGTTTCATCCCAGATTTGTGACCTCTTCAGATAAGACGTTTTACAAAATTTTGATTAACTTAAAATAACAATTTAAAATAATTTAAATTGTGCATTTCTGTCACAGCAGTCAGCGGAGAACGACACGAATTTTATAAAGAAAAACGTCTTACCTGCTGAAGAGGTCGCAAATTAGTAACGAAACGTTGTGTTATTCCTATTTAATTCCTCTTTCTGACGTCAAATGACTGTTGTTTTTCCATAACTGCATTTTAAAACCTGAACGAAGAAAAAAATATTCGTGTTAGAAATGTGAGTTAATTTGGTGCCTAATTATTCCGCTTTTAAAAATTAGAGGCTGTTCAAAACTACGTAGATGGAATTAGAAATGGAGCGTTTTAGGGGTCGGGATATTGTGTTGGTAACACTGCCGATGTTGAAAAATTATTATTTTGTATAGGTATCCTCGTAAAAATAGTTTTTTTGTATGACGTAGCACATGTCATTAGATGGAATTAGAAATGGAGCGTTTTAGGGGTCGGGATATTGTGTTGGTAACACTGCCGATATTGAAAAATTATTATTTTGTATAGGTATCCTCGTAAAAATAGTTTTTTTGTATGACGTAGCACATGTCATTAGATTCTCTCTCTCTCTCTCTCTCTCTCTCTCTCACACACACACCACACAAATATGTATATATATTGTAATGTTGATAAAAATGGTTTAGTTTACATTATTTATTTATTTATTTACATTTTATAAATAATAACAAAAATTAAAATTATTCAAAATTGAAATGTTAATTATAATATTTGTATTTTTTTATTACATTTTGTATTAATAAATGATTTGAAAGTTTAAATGATTTAAATTTAAATATTTAATGCAAATTAAACCATTCTTACCAACATTGTCGCCCAACGTGGGGCACGACCCGTGAGGTTAAGAGTCTCATGCTATACCGACTTAGCTAGCCAGGCTGTTAAAATGCGCTTCCCAACAATACAAAAATCAAAATCGAATTCATATATATATATATATATATATTGTAATACCAATTAAAGAGGCCATTAACTGTTTTAATTAAATTGGATTGTTATCGGCGAAAATATACATCAAAAGAAACAATGTAAGGTTGAGCCATTGTTAGCGATCGCACGCCGAAAGTTCCAGCCCAAACGCCAGTCTGCGGCGAGACGCGAAACAGAAAAGTTTGCGTCTGGAACTAAAGACGTATAATGTGGATGCTGATCTAAAAGTATGAATAGCGCGGTCCAAGAAGTCCAACTGCAAGATCTATTATTTTACATAAAATGCGAGTAAACAGTTTTAACGGAGAGACTCAAATAATAATCGCAAAGTTGGAAGCAAAAGGTTTTGCTTCTCACAGACTGAACTAAATTCCGCATAGAGGCACCAAGGAGACCTATGTCCGATGACTGACTGAGGGGTGGCTGATCCGAAGTTCCAGGTGGCAGAGAACGAGAACATCGACCGAGTGTATTGAAAATATAATGCGTAGAATCAGTGAATAATGGCCTTTTTAGTGAGTGTTGTCCTCAAGCTCCAAGAATCAGATCTGGTACCAGAAAGACATTCGTGAGTACAAAAACAATTATTTTAAAATCTGTAAACGAGGATTAAAGGTAGAAGTCAGATTTCGTTCGGTTATCTTTTCATTTCGTTTATTTCATTTCGTTTCTTTTCATATTGTATTAAGTTAGCTTCAATGAGTTTGAATTGTTAATGTTAGTTTATTAAATTGGATTGCTCTTACTATCAAACCCAGTAATGACCCTGAGATAAACAGAATTTCGACGTATTTGATTGTCGAAGAACTCGATAAAGCCTGCGAGGGATGTTCTCTCGCAGGCAAAACCTTGTAGGAGAGATACGAAGGGACTACCTTTGGGGATGCCTCTTCCTCTCCGTTTTTGAATTAATGTTCCCACAAGCCGAGGCACCTCGGCCTGTTCTGAGAGGTGTATGTTCCGGGGTCACAGACCTTGGGCATACGGTACGAGTTGTCCGCTATTCCCACTGTAATAGTCAGCCAGCTGCCTCCTAAACTGGTCGCGGCACGAAGAACGGAATGCTGCGTCCCCACAGGAAACTCTTCTCCCGCTATCGGAAGGGCGTGGGACAAGTACCCAATGCCCGACCTACCTGATGCAGGTTTTTCTAGGGTATTCCCTGCATTTCTTTAGGCGAATGCCGGGTAGGATCCTTAAAATATAGCCCGCGGGCCCTAGTAACCCTTGGCTACCTTCCTCTACCCTCCCACAACCCCCCTTTCAAATCCCTTCGTATGCTATTGAAGGGGAGTTGCCCAACGTGGATCACCCTCATGTAGCCTGTTGCCATAAAAAAAGTATTTGATTGTAAAATATAAAGTTTTATTTTTCCTAGAACGCCGCGAATTGCAAAATTGAAATAAAATATTGTTTGTTAACTTGATGAAATTGTGCGTGTAAAGTAGGGATTCCAGTATGTACTTTCGAAGAATAAATTTTTTAAATCTAATAATTTGTTAATTAATTATTTTAAGACCACCTTTTAATTAATACATAAATTGGCTTCCACAACGCGAGGCTAATTTAATTCATTTACTTCCCATTTTATTATTACAATATATATATATATATATATATATATATATATGGATAATTGCGTTACAATATTTGATTCCATCTAAACTAAAATTATTGGTAAGTATAACGAGTAGTTCATTGAACCTAAACGGTCATACAGACATACAAATTAAAAATAATTCCGTTGAATAACAGGAAGAAAAAAATTAATCTATACAATCGAATCCTTAAAAACAATAACCAGAGACTATACAGTATATTATTTTGCTTTACGTGTTAAATTCTAAATTGGAATTCGGTTCATGTTGTAGTTAAGGATCAGGATTAATACAACAGAATGAATCTAACCTAAAAAATACAGCTGCCATTACTTATATTAAACTACGCTGTATGTTAATCAGTACAAAATATATTTTTCAATACGTTTACTCTCCAATGATTGAGATAAATTAATTTCTTCCGCGGGGGAAAAATTTTTTTACCCTTACCTTACATTCAACTACCCTTCCCCATCTTTTCACCGTAATACGTCAATTTCTTTCTCCTGCGATTCGTGTTGGCACTTCAGATAATTCTATCCTTTCTCCTCTTTGTGTCTCGCTGAACACTTTCTAAGATTATTTCTTTTGAGCGGCGTTTCTCGCCGTTTTTACGTTCCTCCTGCAGTGGCCCATCAAAATATTCTCTGCAGGTAGAAGAAACGATTTTTTCTCTCTAAATAATTTTACAAGTATTTTAATTAACACAAAAAATGGTTAAACAAGGACAGTAATTTAAAATTCATCCAGGTAATGAAAGAAATGTTGAAATATTTATGTAGTACACCCCACAAGGTTTCAATAAATAATTAATAACTCCATATTTGAGGTTTACTAAAAATATTGAAAACCGACAGGTAATTTGGCCATCATCATCTACAAAACCAAAATTATAATTAGTTAAAAATCATTTTCAATTTACAAAATTTCTTGACATTAGAACTTTTTATCAAACTGACCACATATTTTTTATAATCCATTTACATACATATTTTATACATAAATATGTAGAATTTTGTAACTTGAATTTTTTTAAATTATAATAATTTTATTATTATGATTGTTTATATTCAAAATTTATAATATCTCAGTAACCTTCAAACCTTGTCTTATTTTAGTTAAACATCTTGTCTTATTTTATTAAAAAACAACAACAAATATTTCCATAATGCTGTTTATAAAATTGGTTGCATGTTGTTACATTGGCCGGACCAAAATATCTGTCATAACCAAAATTAAGAAAGTAAATAACTGATGACCTTACACAAACACTTTTTATTTTTTATTTATATATTGTAACAACGTTTCGATACCTACTTGTATCCTCTTCAGGTATTTTGCTAAAGAGACGGTATTTTCAAATTATAGGATTAATAGTCTAATTGGACAAAGTAAACAAAAAAATTCAAACAACTTACCAAATTAATATAATAAACTAGCACAACAAAACGATTTAACAAGTTATTAAATTCATGCAGCTTTGGAAAACGCCGTTGCAATATAAATAAAAAGTGTCTGTATAAAGTCATCAATTGTTTTATTAATTCATAAATAGACGTTAATTTAAAGCTATTAATATTGAGGAACATAAAACTCGTGTAAAATTTCCACTTAATAAACATTCTCTGATTACAAAACATTTTTTGGATGATGATCATTGTTTCAATTCTGTTGATACTATTATTCTATATCAGGAAACTAATGAAAGGTTAATCTCATATTGAGTCCAACAAATTTTATTTAAATGTAAAACAAGACACTACTCATTTAAACTGTATTTATGATGACTTATTAAATAGTCTCTGATGATTTATATCTTGTATTCACGTTCTGTGGAAAGTGTCGTAACTTTGGCTGTCTCTCTTTCAGTCTTGCAATAGTGTTGTCAAGGATCACAACAGTTGCTCGAAAAGTCTGTTCACTTTTTAAAATTCTATTGTTAAAAAATAATTTATGTTATACTGGCCGTTAATTTATTGTCTTACAGACGTTAATTGTGTTCTTTTACTTTTACTTTTACCGTGTTTAGGTAATCTTATATTCATTAAATAATATTGGACTGTTGTGAATTTGTTAATATTAATAATAATAATAACCTTTTGTGCAGTCTCCGATTTATTTTAAAGACGTCATAATGCTTTCGATATTATGTGATAATCATTTTTATTTTTTATTTGTATTGTAACAACGTTTCGATACCTATTTGTACCTTCTTCAGGTATTTTCCTAAAGATATATCCTACGGATTTTATTGTCAAATTCATTAATCTTAGAATTAATTATATTTATAATAATAGAAAACTGTTGTTTTTTGTAAGTTAAAACACTTGAAATATTTTAGATAAAGGGTAACATAGTACGGTAGTGCCTATAGGCATTCGTTCGTATAGGTCGGTGCCTTAGTTGATCTCCAATATCACAATACCAACTTTGTTTCAATCAAGGTGAGAAGCCTCAAGTTCCATCGCTTTCATTGGCAATTTCCTTATTTTTCCTTCAAATCAATCATCGAGTCTCGAGGCTGGTTTCTTGTTGCCTTTCGTCTAAAAAAAATAAGAAGAAGAAGAAGGGAGAAGCAAAATTGCGGCCCCCCGTCCTGCTGAAGAGGCGCTAATAGCCAATAGAAGGGAACGCGTCATAACCCACTAACGACCGGGACTGACGAGCCAATAACTTCCGGGAACTTGTTGCTAAAGAACGACGACGGCAGCACGATTGAGATCGTGGACACTTGAGGCACAGGCATCTGGTGGTGACTTCATATTTCCTTGGGCTAACTTTTCCTGGCATGACATCTATAGGGTTACATGTTAAGTGTATAATGGCAAAGCTCTGAAATTTTATATGTGACTGTCTTAAAAAAGGGTTTAATCAATTATAATACATACAGCCCTTGATCGTTATTATAAAATGTTAATTATATGGCGACAGACTACGTACGACGACAAAAGCTTACCGATACAATACATAAAGTGAAAAAAGGCAAATTAAAGTAAAAAATAAATGAAAGAAAACAAGAAAAACAGAAAGAAAGAGGCAGCTCAAAAAGAGATGACGAAATAGATAGCCTAGAAGATCAGAAAACAGATATAGATATTTACTCCAAGTGAAAAAACGCAAATTAAAGTAAAAAAAGAAATGAAAGAAAACAGTGACTCCAATATGGTGACTATTTGTTTACATTCTGAATCTAGCAAAGAATTTCGTTAATTTAATGTTTCGTAATGTCTGAAGACTGAGGGACAATTATATCCTGCAGTACTCAAGGAGTATATTTAAGAAGAAATTCGGAGGTATGTTTGTTGCGACTGAAGCTATAAAATTCAATGTATTTTACAGCTGTTGAATTAATGCACTATTATCTGTGGAAAGTGTGTACGGAACTAGGAACAGTTAGATTTAGGTTAAATCACTTCTGGACTGAAGATTAATATAGGATTAAATACTTTTTGGGTTTATATAAATAAGTACACGTGGCAACGCCGAACACCAAGGATAGTTCCGTATAAAGTTTTGATTCTGTAAATCACACCATAGAAGGAAATATCACGTCCAGCTTCAAGGTGTGACGCTAGAATTTTTTTTTTCTCCTTCCGTTATCTTTGAATGAGGCGCACTTCGCTGTTATTTTGTGAGGTATTGCAAGGTAGTTTCCATGAGAGATAAGATGGGAAAATGTCAATATTTGAATCAAGCCGAGGTATTGGTGTAATATCACAATCTCGGAACTGTGTTACAAGGTTACGGGAAGGATGTTTATGAAGAAGAAAAAGATAACTGTCAGGTGGATCAGTGAAGTGGGTCCAAGAAAACCTCCAACTCAGGAAATTGGACAAATCAGGGTACTAAGGCCTGCGAGGGCTATTCTCTCGAAGGCAGTATCTGCGAGGAATATTCTCTCGCAGGCTGAACCTTATAGGAAAAATACGAAGGGGCTACCTTTGGGGATTCCTTTTCCTCTCCGTAAGGTTCCCACAGGCCGAGGCACCTCAGCCTGTTTTGAGAGGTGTATGTTCCGGGGTCTCAGACCTTGGGCATACGGTACGAGTTGCCCGCTATTCCCATTGGAATAGTCTGCCAGCTGCCTCCTAAACTGGTCGAGGCACGGAGAATGGAATGCTGCCTCCCCACAACAAACTCCTCTCCCGCTATCGGAAGGGCGTCGGACAAGTACGCAATGCCCGACCTACCTGATGCAGGTTTTTCTAGGGTTTTCCCTGCATTACTTTTAGTTAAATGCCGGGTAGGATCCTTAAACTGTAGCCCGGGGGCCCTCGCTAACCCTTGGCTACCTTCCTGTACCCTTCCATATCCCCCTTTCAAATCCCTTCCAATGCGCAATGTGGATTACCCTCATGTAGCCTGTTGCCCTAAAAAAAAATTGGACAAATCAATATTTCCATTACATACTTGTAATGTTATAACGTCTAATAATACAGTAAAATATCTTAATTTCGAACTCTATTTATTTAACACTATCCTTGGTTCCCGGCGTTGCCACGTGCACCTATTTATATAAACCCGAAAAAGTATTTCATTCTATATTAATCTTAAGTCAAGGAGTGGTTTAACCTAAATCTAACTCGCTCAGCGATCAGGAGTGACGAAGGGACGCTCAGGGCACGGACGCACAAAATACGGCGCGCTTACGTGGCGCTCATCTTCCATGACACATTCTGTTTTTTTTTTTATTTGGCGTAGCAGAGTAGCGATTCTCCTTCGACCGTAACCCCAGTTTGGTTCACCAAAGTCAATCGTTCCTAGTTCCGTACACACTATCGACCTATAGTTAATTAATTCCACATCTGTAAAATACATTGAATTTTACTGCATCAGACCCAACAAACATACCTCCGAATTTCTTCTTAAATATACTCCTTGAGGACTGCAGGATATAATTGTCCCTCAGTCTTCAGACATTACCAAAGATTAAATTTTTAGCTAGATTCACAATGTAAACAAATGGTCGCCATATTGGAGTCACTAATATGGCACGAAAATTAACTTACATTCTCCGCACGGATCGTAAAGTATTTAGTGTTGTTTTTTATTATCATTCCATGGAGTATTGCTGGATATAATTATACTTTTTATTCAATCAAAATATTTCTGCTTTATTTCATTACCGGAGAATGGGAACTATTTCCTTTGTTCGTCGCGTAGTAACGTCTCTTTCTCTCTCACTCTCGCGTGTCGTCACGGTCTCTTGTCGCGCAGTAATTTAACAGTCAACGATCAAGTTTTTTAATTATCATTCTTTCCACATTTACGCTAGGGGTTTCTCACCCCCACAGCACCGTTCCTCGTGTTTTGAAGAATATGTGTACCAATTTCTGTTGCAATCTGTCCACGCGGTTTATATTTGTATAGAGATTAACGTAAATACATACATACAAACATACATACTTTTTAATTATGTATGTAGAGCTGCTTCTTCCGTCGGACCATCGCACGCAGCGTTACCGACGAGGAAGTTTCGCCACGGACCAGAAGTTACGTGGAACCGTCGCTGGACTCGCGTAATAACTTTAAATGGAATCAAGATAGAAGTTGTTCCAATTACATAAGTTTTACCCTGCGTGCGATCTGATCTTGACCCCTGGAGCCGGCGGCGGCTAACAGACAAATTATTACCCCCGAATTGAATACAGATTACATCGAAATTGGAATGTAGTCCATGGCGAGGCTCTTCTCCCTACGCGAGGCTCACATGCAGAACTACTGCCTGCCATTTTGATTTTCTGGTTTTACTGCAATAACAACATTGCCATCAAATGTTTGTTTACAACATTTGTTGTATAGTTTAATCCAACGGAATAAACCCACGGGGACAATTCTATTCTGAACGTGGTTAAATATTGCAAGCTACGTTCTCTCTGGAAACTACTCAAGTGACTGTATTTATTGCACACGTTTCGACCATTTTCTTCAGAAGCGCAGTTGTTATTGATAAGGAATGAACGTAGATCTTTTATCTCAATCATTTTAGACATGTCTTTATCTGAATATTAAGCGTGAAAATATTTTTGTGGGTTTGGGTGATAAAACAGCCTAGAATAGACAATAGAAATGAAGCAATTGATTAATTAGTTATTAAAATAAAAATGTTTTTGAAAATTAATAGTACGAAAAATAGCCAAATACGGACAAAAGAGGTGATGATAGAAATACCACACAATTGGAATAGTCGGCCAGCTGCCTCCTAAACTGACTGGTCAAGGTACAGAGAGGGGAAAGCTGCGACCCCACAGAAAACCCCTCTCCCGTCAACGGAAGAGCAAATGCCCGACCTACCTGATTCAGGTTTTTCTAGGGTTTTCCCTGCATCACTTTTAGGACAATTGCCGGGTAGCATCCTTAAACCATATCCCGGGGGCTCTAGTTAACCCTAGGCATCCTTCCTCTAACTCTCCGCATCCCCCCTTCCACTCCCTTTCCTATGCTATAAGAGGGGGGTTGCCACTATGTGGATTACCCTATACATAGCCTGTCTACACCTTTAAAAAAAGTTGAAAAAAAACTAAAAAGCGAAGGAAACGCAACGAAAATGGGAAACCAAAAAATTGGTTAAGAGCAACAGTGAGGAATGACAGCAATCTCAGGCCTTTTCGTTTTGTCAACTGAGTTGTGCAGTTGTGTCAGTCTAGGCTCTTTTTTTTTTTTGTTTTGCTCAGCAACGTGAAGAAAGGTACAAGGTTTCCAGAACCGTTGTCTGGTTTTTATATCGTCACTTGTTTTGTCTGTATTTGCCTATTTTTCTTATAATTAATGAATTATTAAATGCCGACACGTTTCCGTCCTCATGTGGACCCTCTTCAGACAAAGATGACATAGTAAAAGTAATAAACTAACAAAGATTATATTTAAAAGGCACATTTCTTGCTGTACATTTAAGGAAAAAAAATTGGTTATTCCTGAGACTAACTCTTTTTTTTTAAAAAAAA
Source organism: Zhengitettix transpicula (assembly GCA_037074705.1). Classification (NCBI taxonomy): domain Eukaryota; kingdom Metazoa; phylum Arthropoda; class Insecta; order Orthoptera; family Tetrigidae; genus Zhengitettix; species Zhengitettix transpicula. Next base: position 27,170,108 of record CM073591.1, on the reverse strand, counting down.
ATTAACTTCGACGTGTAGAAGAACAGTTGAAGGAATGATTCAGATCTAAACAGTTTTTTTTTTGTAATCGGAAAATGTTTATAAGGAGCAACTTTTAATATAGTTTAATCATCTTAAACCCTTTAATGCATGTTTTTTAGTATTTTTTTAAAACTACATTATTTTAAAATCCATTTTTGTGATTACAATATATTAAAAAGTAACGAAAAAAATTATCCAACGTGACCAAAGTCAATTTGGACTCATGATGTTGCACATACGTTTCATAAATATAATTAGTAAATAAACACCAGCCAATTTTGAGACAGAAAAAAAAGAATTTAATAATTACATTAACAACGTTTCATCGCTTAATTAGCGACATCATCAGGTTCAAATTTGTTTTTTTTAAACTTGAACCTGATGAGGTCGTAAATAAAGCGACGAAACGTTAATTTAATTAATAAAGTCTTTTTTCCTGACTTGAAATTGGCTGCTGTTTATTTGTTTCCTCAATAAACAGAATATATATTTATATGTATCATTAATGAATATAATTAGGTCTGATTTATCAATACTGTACATTAATTGTATAATTATGATTTTTAGTGCAATTATAATACGCTTAGAATGACGCTTACATTTTCTTTCAAGGAGATAAAGAACTTGAAAATAACACAGAAAATAAATATTCTGAAGTTGACCGGCGGGTAGAAGGGGGTGAATTCTAGTTAACAAAGATCATTTAGTCTGACCGATATAACAATGTGTGAAATTATTGGGACTAATTTCAGTTATGGTGATTTATAAGGTAATCTTTGTTTGTTGCTATCTTGTGTTTATATTCTTTGAAACGATTTTTTTTCTCTTTACCCGTATTATTTCAGACTCTCAACAGTTGACCACAGTTGATGGCAACGCCTACTCAGGTATGTTGTCTGTTGCACGGGTCGTTAATTACTTGTGTTAATTTTTTGTCTTTACAGACATTATTAATTGTGCTTTTTTATATTAAAATTAAATACATTACAAATATATTATTTTCTTTATTAACATTTCCTATGGTATCTTTGCCTGAAGAGAGTCTACATGAGGACTAATTCGTTAATTAAATACTTTTTTTTAATTGTCTATTATTGACTGGCAACACGGATAATTTGATCAGAGTTGAAAACAACCTAATATTTATCAACGGGGACCAAGTGGGACGGTCTTCAGGGGAATCGTCATGGAGACAGCCAGCAGCCAGTTAGTGGTGAAGTGCAGGGGAGCTAATAATAGTGCAGCCTAAGCACCAGATCATCAGATAGGGACAGAAGCGCCCACCCACACGCATCGCCTCCGCAACATGCAACCAGTTCAGTTAATGTTGGTCACAAGGGAACAACAAATCAAGTCACAATTCAGAAGCAACTAACAGAAAGAGTTTCGAGACTAACCAAGGATTAAAGCAAGGGGATTGACTGGCTCCGATATTATTAAATTTTGGCTCTAGAGTGTGCCACTAGACAAACAACCACAACTATAGCATACAAGTCATCACAAATAACGGCACATGCTGATGACGTGGTGATAATATCAATAACAACTAAAGCAGCAGAGGAGGCAGATAAAGAAATAAAGAAACACGACAAAACGGTTGGTCCAAAAATAAACTTAAAAAGAAACAAAAATTATGTTTCAGTTGCGCAGGCAATTAGGGAAAAAAGGATGGATGGACAAAGATGGAGATGTGGAAGAAATAAGACGAAAGCTGCCTGCGAGGGCTATTCTCTCGCAGGCAGAACCTTGTAGGAGAGACAGGAAGGGGCTACCGTTGGGGATGCCTTTTCCTTTCTCCGTTCTTGAACTAAGGTTCCCACAAGCCGAGGCACCTCGGCCTGTTGGGCATACGGTAAGAGTTGTTCCCATTGGAACAGTCGGCCAGCTGGTCGAGGCACGGAGAAGGGAATTCTGCGTCGCCACAGCAAACTCCTCTCCCGCTATCGGAAGGGCGTGGGACAAGTACCCAATGCCCGACCTACCTGATGCAGGTTTTTCTAGGGTTTTCCCTGCATTACTTTTAGGCGAATGCCGGGTAGGATCCTTAAACTGTAGCCCGGGGGCCCTAGTTAACCCTTGGCTACCTTCCTCAACCCTTCCGCATCCCCCCATTTCAAATCCCTTCCTATGCTATTAAAGGGGAGTTGCCACTATGTGAATTAGCTTCATGTAGCCTGTTGCCCTAAAAAAATTGGTAGAAATAAACGATGACTTTATATTATCTGGGATCCAAATTCCAGAAAGATGGAGATGAACGGCATGAATCAGTAAAAGAATGAATCGTATTTGTCACAACTACCGCCTTTCAAACTAAGAATAACTGAGGATATATAAAACCATGATTAGGCCAATACTATATTATGGAAGTGAGGGCCGGACACTAAACAAGAAAGAGGAGACAGCGATTAACAACTTTGAAAGAAAGCTAATAAAGAAGAATTTGGGGCCCAAAAAATGAAAATGGCATATGGATATAATAAGGAAATATATGACCTATATAAAGAACCAAGCATCGCAACAGCTATTAGATTAAAGAGAATGGAATGGAATGGACAGGATACGTGCAACGCATTGGAAAGGAAAGGATGCATTATACAATGATATGGGAGATAAAAGAAAGGAACAGATAGACAGACGAAGTAGAGAAGGACATAAAAAGGATGATGGATTTGAGGAACTGGAGGAGAATAGCTTTAGACAGAGAAGTTTGGAGGAAGCTACTACTGGAGGTCGAGGCCTGATATCGGACTGTGGAACCGTAGAAGAAGAAGAAGTAAACACGTCTAAAAGGTTAAAAGAACGATTCGATCGATGTTTTCAGGAAGAGTGTAGAAATTTTTTGTGTATGATTAGCTTCACAATACGTCCAATATAGCATGAATAAATGGACTTTCCGAAAGGAACGAAAACTGTTTTTGATAATATTTGAATAGGGTAACTAATTAAACAAAACGCTTTAAACACCTTAAACATTATAATTGGGCTAAGAAAAAGTACGACGGTGGCTCTCAGAAAGTGATCAGAGTTTTTCCTGGAAATTAAAAAAAATTCTCATCGTTTTATTATCCAACGTATCTCCTTTTAAATCAACACATTTAATCTACCACTTTTACAGGTTATTTATTTTCTATTGCGTCAAACAAAACTGCACAATCGATGATTCCTTCATTCTACGAAAATCTTAATCCATTAATGAATTTCTTTGGATTCAGGTTAATCGAATGTAGGTAAATGGGAAAAAAAATTATTGTAAACGGATCTATTTCAATTGTTCTAATGATCTTGCGTCGTATTTTCCGGGCTATTTTTTTTGGCCTTTTTGATGAACACCCCAAAACACACCACTCGCTTCGACCCAGTGTTTCGACTGTTGCTTCGACTTCTGTACTTAAACCACGTTTCATCAACGTCGCAAAAACTCAGTTGAATTGCGTTTAAAAATATGCAAACCCTGTTGAGAAATTTGTTTCTGGATCAACGCGGCAGCAATCGTACCGGTAGTTCTCTCATGTCCAAATGTTCATGTGAAATATTGTGGAGGATCGACCGATATCTTTGAAATCCCATCCAGATATTCAGTCTTTAATCTTGTGCAATAACAGCCTAGGTAGAAGCGGATGCTATGAGTTCCGAACGTCCGTCATATGTAAAATGGAGGATCCATAGCGTCAAATTTCAGCTGAACATTTCTTGAAATATAGAAACGAATGTGAAGGTTCGTTTAGTGCCCTCCTTTTCATAGATGACAGCGCTACGATATTTTTAACGAACTCTGTTATGTCTGCTTGAATTAGGATTTAATAAATTTTTTCACTTCAATTTTCCTCCTGATTAGAACAACTAATCGAAGAAACGTGGTTAATAATTATTATTATAATACGAATACAATTATTATAATATGATATATGACCAATAATACTTACACTATGAATTACCGTACGTGCCTACTAGGGCGTACTCTGTATCAGGCTGAGAACTTTCCGAACCACCCTCTTAAATTCATCCTGGTAGGAATCTTTTACAGGCAGAAAGGTAGCTTTTTAACCGTATGTAAATTGTGGACCGGAAATGAACCGTATGTGATAAGTGGGGAAAACCGACTTATTTCCATAGAAGATCATAACCTCAAAACCAATCCTAGACCTCAAAGGAAACAAACGTAGGTAAATCTTCAGTTTTAATGGGATAGAAAAAGTACGGATATGTTTCCCAGGAGATTCTTCCTGCAGCAAGAAGATTTAGGAATACGTTAATTACTTTTGAAAAATAAAGGGGATTTTCTTTGTTTTTATTTTATTTTAAATATGATATAACTAGTGAAGAGATTAATTAAGGTTAAAAGGTTTTATTTTACGTCTATTTTCCAATTAATAAATAGATTATTGACTTTATACAGACACTATATATTATATATTTATAGCGTCACGACGTTTCGATACATGCTCGTATCCTCTTCAGGTTTTTTCCCAAATTATTATAACCAACTAGCACTAAAAAAACAGTTAATACGTTCACAAAATTTTGAAAAGGGGTCTGAGGCACCCAATTCACTTAGAACTTGCTACGGTCTCGTTGGTGTTAAGTTTCTTATAATGATTTGGAAGAAAACCTGAAGACGTCGATACCAACATGTATCGAAACGTCGTTAGGATATAAATAAAAAATATAATGTCTGTATAAGGTCAATAATTTATTTTTTTAATTAAAAAACAGTCGTAAAATAATATGATTTTTTTAGGGCAACAGGCTACATGAGGGTAATCCACGTTGGGCAACTCCCCTTTAATAGCATAGGAAGGGATTTGAAAGGGGGGATGCGGAAGGGTAGAGGAAGGTAGCCAAGGGTTACTAGGGTCCCTGGGGTATATTTTAAGGATCCTACCCGGCATTCGCCTAAAGAAATTCAGGGAAAACCCTAGAAAAACCTGCATCGGGTAGGTCGGGCATTGGGTACTTGTCCCACGCCATTCCGATAGCGGGAGAGGAGTTTGATATAACAAAAAATACTTACACTACAAATTACCGTTCGTGCCTACTAGCGCGTACTCTGTATCAGGCTGAGAACTTTCCGAACCACCCGATTAAATTCATCATGGTAGGAATCATTTACAGGCAGAGAGATAGATTTTTAACCGTATTTAAATTGAGCACCGGAAGTGAAGCAAGTGCGATATGTCGGTAAAACCGACTTACTTCCGGGGAACAAACTAGCACTAAAAAACAATTAATACGTTCACAAAAAGTTTTGAAAACGGGTCCGAGACACACAATTCACTTAACACCAACGAGACCGTAGCAAGTGTTAAGTTTGTTGTAATGATTTGGAAGAAAACCTGAAGACGTCGATACCAAGATGTATCGAAACGTCGTTACACTGTATAGCGTCTTTATAAGGACTTATTAGTTGTAGTAAAGTTTTTGGGGTAGGGCATAAGAACAATTCCCGGAGAGTCCAACAGTATTATTATTATAATATTGTAATTATTGCCTTGATTACAGACTAAATTAAATTGATAATTTTTTTTATGACTTCAGTTGTGTTTCGTTTCGATCCATCTGTAGTTCTTTGTCGAACCTTTTCCAATATATCACATATTCAACCCATGCGCTGTAAATTATACACGTACATGAGTTGACGCTCTCAAAAACCCTCCTCATTTGCCGTGATCAGAATCAGCAATTTTCCCTTTTTCCACTGAATCAGTGGTCGGAATCCGCCACAACGAATTCGGCTGGATATTTAAAAGGATCAAAGTCAACTCGCCTTAAAGGCGAATAATAAAAAAAAAGAGAGTAGTAGTCGTATGTCGTCGTGGGTTGACTGACCTTTTCAGAGGAGCTACAAAAACTTCGACTGGTGCCTCTGTTTATTGGAGAGGAATGCCCCCCTCCCCCTCCTCCTTCTCCGGTCTTGATACATTGGAACAAATAAACATACTGGGAGAGAAACATGTGTGCTGGCTGCAGCAATTCCAGACCTAAGAAAGCAATGCCTCCAGATATAGCTCAGGGTCTGCAGCAGATGACCGCGCTAATGTCCCACAACCAGGAAGGTAGTCCTTCTCCACGACGGTCACATAAACGTAAATGTGGACGTTTAAAGCTTCATTAATTTACAGATAATATTAGAATTGTATCAACGTCTTAGGAAGTAGTTATTAATAATATTTTAATAATTGGTAAAATAATTTCTAACAGTTTACATGTAACCATAGCAATAGATTGTCTCTGGTCTCCTCATTTGTTTCCCAGAGATGTTCATGTGGGGACAATTTCCCATTCGTCTTAATATATTGTATTAAACAAATAAGGTGCTCAATAAATGAAAGATTAAATTTACAAACAAACAACTTTTATTTATCAAAATTTATCAATTTACACTATTTAAAATTATAAAAAGGATCTCATTCTCTCAAAGGTCTTTACTGGGTTTGATAACGGACAGAACATTTAAATAATCAAAGAACATAAAATTTAGCTTTAAATTAAAATGAAATATTTATTCGTCTAGACATAGACGAAATTAATTATCGACGAACTTATTCTACAAGGTTGATTTTAAATTTAAAGAGTTTATTTTATTAACACAAAAGAAAAGAACGATATCTGACTGTATCTTTTAATTCCGTTTACACATATTAATACCATGAAATTTCACCTTACGATTACTCAGGAAAATTAGGCTCGTTCGTACACACACACTTTATAGACTGGACGTTTTAAACACTGACTCTAACACACACTGTTGGTTTGACGAAAGCTGGTTCTCCGTTCGTGAAGGACACATCACTTGCTCGTGGTGAAAACTACTCGACGCTGGATGCAGTGTCCTGGTCTCCTACCATCGAAGGCAGTGGTCTAATTTTGTGATTAGACTAGATTAGATTACAGCATACAAAATGTTTATCGATGAATATTTTGCTATTTCTCTCGCAGACTGCAACTTATAAAACATTCTCCTCCATTAAACAATGTCTGTCTTAGTCATTCTCCGGTGGTCGCAGAATAACTAACTATCAAATCCTCCAGTCTCGGTGCTCGCCAACTCTAACTCCAACTCCTCCTCAAAGGCTTATCTCCCGCTTATATACCCCAGTCTCTTCCTTTTCCCTTTGTTCCAAAACTACGTCGCAACTGCCCGTTGACAGTTTCCTCCATTATCCCGAGATTTATATTATGCAGCTGCAGTTCCTTAGTTATCAAATAGCTAGCTACTCTGTCATGACACAAAGCCGACAATAGAGACAGGACCCGTAATTACTTTGGGTAAGACTATCTGTCTTTGCACCCCCACACACCCAGCTTTTCAAAACGAAGAAATAATCAGTCCTACTCTGTCCTAAATAAACAACATTACAAACTGTCCTTTCAACCATCCAGGCCATTAATCAGAAACAATGCCTGCCTTAACAGATTTAGTTTGCGACAGGCAACCCGCACGTGCATTGCTCTGAATTCTCAAGACCAATCCTAAGTAAACACATTACAAAAATGCCCTCCGGCAGTCCAGACAATTAATCAGAAACAATGCCTCAATTACGAGGCATTACAATATATATTGTAATAAATAACAAATGGATTAATAATTTAAAGGATAGGCGTTAATTAAGTGAATGATTAAACAACAATTTACAAATAAAATATAATTTATTATAAAATTGTGGCTTCAAGAATCAAAACAATTACAATTAATATTTTAATATCTCAGGGTCTTTACTGGGTTTCATGATTAGGTCACGATAAAAGTAGAATTTGACAATTATCAATTCAAAATATTGTTTGCTTAAAATTAAAACAATAAGTCGAACAATGAAAGAAAACTAGAAGAAAGCGAACGAACGAACGAAATCTGACTCTATCCTTTAATTAGCGTTTACAATATTATCATAGTTTCCTCCACCCTTCCACATCCCCCCTTTCAAATCCCTTCCTATGCTATTAAAGGGGAGTTGTCCAAAGTGGATTACCCTCATGTAGCCTGTTGCCCTAAAAAAAATAATAAAAAAAATGATTTGCCCCTCCCCCCCCCCAAAAAAAACACACTCCTTCATCAACTTTATCATTTAAGCTCCAAAACCACACTAAAGTTCCGCGCGCCCAGCCATGCCTTCGCGACAATGCGCACAGCAAGCACGCATTATAAGATTCATATTATTGTACACAATTCTTATATTTACGCCGCCGACAATGAAAATCGTAAAATTTTGTTCCTTAAATAATGAAATATTTTTTTAATTACCACAATATATATATATATATAATCTCTCTATGGAGCGTCAGTTCTTAACGTTATTATAATAAATATAAAATTGAGGTCCGCGTCAAGAGTTCTTTTTCACTGATGTCATTGCAGTCAGTTGATTTAAAATTAACGTGGATGATGTGACAACAAATTTCATGGCTTTTAACACACTAAAAAATTTACAAAGTTGCACACAAACATATTTATTAAAAAGAAAAAAAAATAACGTATTAAAAAATTAGAATTTATTTTACATTCTTTGGCACCGCAGCAGATTGAATAGAATTTTTTTTGTAAATAATCACATGAATTTACATCAAATATTTCCCCGGCTCTGAATTTTCTATTAAATGTGTGAGTTGAAATTTGCCAAGAACTGCATATGATTGAAATGGATCAAGATATTTGAACAAAAAAAATTAATATAGTGAATTTCATGGCTTACAGTTTTGTTGAATTGTCCTTAAAATTGCGAATGTTGCACCTCGTTTATTTTACGAGGGTAGGTGAAAAAATCATCTTCAAAAAGGCACCGGTAGAACCTTCCTTTTCATCGATGACCAATAATTGTTATCCCCGGAACTGCAATTAAATTTTATTTCGTAGGTCTTAGCTGTGGATGGTTCGTCATATTGTGGACTATTCTCCTTTTCAACTTTCCGTAGCTCCTTTATAACCACAGCGGCGTGTTTTCTGATGACCTTCCACTTGTCATTTGACTCCAGCATCACAGAAAACATGATTGACACGTGTTATTACAATTTTTTAATTCGTCTCAAGAATATTTCTTAGATTTTCTGGATGAGGCCATTTGAAAAAAAAAGCGTGTTCAACGTCGTCCTCCTCCTTCCCACATTTCAAGCACATGGGGCTGTCCACTATGGCGACGTGAAGTTTTCTGCCCCTCCGAGAACAGCAACGTGGAGCTGTTGTCACCACACAACACCCGGACAGACTTCCGCGTTGGTCCCCGTTTCGGATTCTACGTCACAGTGTGCAAGATGAAATAATTCGCCCCGTGCGAATTATTGCGTAGACAACTCCAGTCCACTCGTCTCGCACAGGAGCAGGTCCTACGGTTTCCAACCCCAAGAGTTTTAAAATGTATTGCAGTTTCCTGATTTACATTAATAAATGAACATCTACAGTACCAGGAGATTTACTGGTATTGGCGTCGGTCACCTTGCTCGTCCATCGCATACTCAACTCTCCGGCGTCCTGCTCTCAAGCGGGTTCCGGTGTTTCTGATAAATTCACCAATCACAAGAGTTATGTTGCAGCATCAAAAATATTGGCCAATAAAAATTTGTTTAAAATATCGTAATAATTTAGCCGTGACTCCAAGTCAGTATTAACTGCCTCCAAAAAATATCTAACAATAATAGGTTACAATAACAAAAATTACAAGAAAGACGCAATTAAATGGGTAAATAATTAAAAACCATGATAGACTTTATAGATAGAAGTCTAAAAAATGCTGACCCATCGACCTGAAAATTTGGCAACTGGAAACGGAACAGTGAAAAGGACCTCGTGACGATATTATCAATTAAGTAAAGTCAATAAAAACAACTGATAAAATATGTTTTTCTGATTGGTAATTAAATAAAATCAGCGATACCTGTTCATGAGAATATCTATATATTTAACTGAGGTAATGAAAGTACGACATCAGCGCTGTCTGCGAGCTGAGTAAGCTATTAATCTCTGGCAAATTATCCGCGATCTGCAACGTCCGCCGCCGTCCTGGTAATAAAATTAGTCGTACCCCGCTGTCGGATTTCTAATTACATTTCTTCCTCCCCTGCCGGTCCTCACGGAGGGATGTTTACATCCCCGCCTGTCGTGCGTCCTTACAACTGGAAATAAGTCACCGGCATTCATCATTTGCATCCAGGGACCAGAGGAAATTAGGTTCCGCCGCAACCTCGATTATCGCACCGCTGGGGTCGCTTCACACAACGAGGATTAGATTTTGTGCTTCTCTTCCCGAGAGCGAGGAATTACGAGGAGAAACGGTGAGCTTGAGTCTGTCCGCAATCTTCCACCAATACACAGGGTGTAATGCGTGTTACGCAACGAGAGGCCCCCACAGGGGGGCAATTCGTAAATGAGATCGTCTAAAATTTAAAAAAACCGCTAGCAACGATTTAATTTATGCAAAAAGGGAAAATTGTTGGTATCTCAATTTTTTTAAATAAGCATAACTTTGGTGCTTCGCAGATTTAACATTGAAAGATTGAACCTAGAGAGTAGGCCCTTTTGTTTACTACATTGGAGGATTGTGGTTGTCTACTGTAATCTAGCACCAACTCCGCGTGTTAAATTAAAAATCAGAAAGCACTACGAAGTTAAAGATAAAGTTTAATATAAAGAGAACAAGGCTGAGTATGAAGTACGCAGGAACCTCCCTCACTCCAAGGTGGTCGAAGCAAGACTAAAGACTGAATGTGGCTCCCATGTTGGCCCCTACAAGGTGAAAAACCGCTCGCAGAACGAATAAAATCAGACCACGTGATCTGTACAGGTGCCCCGCCGAATACCGGTTCAAACAGAGTTTCGACAGCGCCAGCAGCGTAACGTGAACCCTTCTATTTTTCTGCGGTTCTAGCGTCGCAAAATGAAACCCACACATCCACTTCAGCCCGCGGTGAAAGAAATGCCTCACAGATGTGTGGTAACCGAATTAATAAAGGAAGTTAGTGAAGCTGTATGACACTAGAAGCACGCGGGGTAGATCCTTCGAGATTTTCCAGTCTTTGATTTGAAACCAGGATTCTAAATTAATGTTGCATCCCCCACAGCAATCCCTGAACTACTGGGACAAGTTACCAAGATCCCAAGCCTACCTGAGGCTGGTTTCACCAGGGATTTCCCTGCGTCACCTTTAGGCGATGGAGGATAGGGTCCTTAAACTGCAGCTTCTCCTTCTTATGCTATTAAAAGTTAAGATAGATAGATAGATTTATTCACCAGTAGCCCTCTTAAGAGGAAATAGGAAAAAGGCATGGATGTCGCCTCATGAAACAGACTGTGTGGATGATGTATTTTGGAGCATGGACAAACTTACGGTATGAGAAGTTCAGACTGAAAATAAATTGGAGGAAAAAAACAGACAATATAGAAATAGGTTCGGATGGAGCGGAGACAACAGAGATGGGTCAACTTAGTGATGGAAGGTATATTTAAGGGGAAGGCAGCGGTTACTGTACATAGTGAATAAGGGTCTGAGGAGGAAGACTCAGCATGACGGACAGTATCATCAAATCCATTAATAGACTGTAGAAAGTCGATAGTCTGGCAACCATTCTGATAGGCCAAGGCTCTCAAAGGGCTACAGAGGCAAGAGAAGATTATCCCTGAAAAAGTGGCAGGAAAGCTAAGCGCGCACTAAAGGGAGAAGGAAACAGACTATAATGGAAACACAGGAATGAAATGAATATAAGACCAATAATTTCTACGATGATGTTTTATTGTTTTGTATTGTACACGTTATGGTATAAATAAGGGCGCACGTGGTGAGAGTTCTCCGTTTACCATCCGTAGGAAGCTCCCAGACCAGAGTAGGACAGGTGGGCGACGGCGGGGGCGGCGGAGTAAGCGACTCCGAGACCGGCAACGGCGGGGGCGGCGACGGCGGCACGGGCAACGCCTCCGTAAGCGAGGGCGGGGGCGGCGTAGCCTCCAGCGTATCCTCCGTAGGCGAGGGCGGGGGCGGCGGCGTAGCCCACGGCGTCGTTGCTCACGCGGACGTCAGACTTGGACACGCTGGAGTAGGGGGTGTCGATGGTCTTGGAGTAGGTGGACACCTGGCCGAGGTTGCCGTAGCTCCTCAGGATGTTGGACTGCTGAGAGGTGATGGCGGCGGGGGCGACGGCGCCGTAGCCTCCGTACGCGACGGCGGGGGCGGCGTAGCCTCCGAGGAGACCGGCGTTGGCGACGGCCACGAGGGCGGCGAGGATAACAACCTGAGCGTCACAAACGAAACAAAACTGAATCACTCCGTCACCAGCACTCTACTTGACACGCGCCATTTGCAATTCTGAGGATGTCATAAAAAAATATAAATTCCCCTCCCTCCCCTTCTAGACAGACGTGATTTATTTCTTTCGATAACAGGGAGGACTTTGCCCAGGAGTCATTTGTAAAGATGGACAGTGTAGCCGAGTAGCCAGGATACCCCCAAAATAACCCAGAAATTTAACAACGCCTCAACCACTACAACAAAATATTTTCAAGCCAAAAAAAATGTAATTACCCAAACTTTCGCATGTAATGCTAAAAATAGTTTGATTTGACATATTAGATATTAGTGTCTCGTTTTTATCACCTCATTTTAATCCAAACACTTGTAAACCGGAACAATAAAGGTTTAGTGGGAATAGCTACATGAGGGTAATCCACGTGGTCGCAACTCCCCTTTAATAGCAGAGGAAGGGAATTAAAAAGGAGGATGTGTAAGGGTAGAGGAAGGTAGCCCCCGGGCTAAACATCAATATTTATAGTTATTGTCTGGTTTTACGTCTGCAATCACGTGTAATTTTCGCGGAACCGATTTAGAACAGCGGTGACTTTTCTATTTTACTAGTACAGGAGTGAGGCAAAGTGCAATATGGGTCGTACTAAGCGACACATTTTCATTGCCAATATTAACAACGTATAACTCAATGGAGCAAAGTTGTTTTACTGGAACAGTCGGCCAGCTGCCTCCTAAACTGGTCAAAGCACGGCGAGGGGAAAGCTGCGACCCACAGAAAACCCTCTCCTGCCATCGGAAGGGCGGGGGACAAGTACCCAAAGCCCGACCTACCTGATGCAGGTTTTTCTAGGTTTCCCTTGCATCACTTTCAGGCGTATTGACGGGTAGGATCCTTAAACCATAGCCCGGGGGCCCTAGTTAACCCTTTGCAACCTTTCTGCATCCCCCCTTTCACTACCTTCCCTATGCTATAAGAGGGGAGTTGCCACTATGTGGCCCTATACATAGCCTTTCAAGACCTTCAAAAAAAATCTCGAAAGGAAAGGAAAGTATTCTCTCGCAGGTGAACCTTTCCAGAGAGCTCTGGAGGAGGCTTCCTTTTGAGATGTCTCCTCCTCTCTCTGTTTTTTTTAACTAAGGTTCCCACTTGCCGAGGCACCTCAGCTTGTTTTGAGAGGTGTATGTCGCAGACCTTGGGCATACGATAAGAGTTGTCCGCTGTTCCCATTGAAACTGTCGGCCAGCTGCCTCCCAAACTGGTCGAGGCACGGAGAAGGGAATGCTGCGTCCCCACAGCAAACCCCTCTCCCGCCATCGGAAAGTCGTGGGACAAGTATCAAATGCCCGACGTACCTGATGCAGGATTTCACGGGTTTTCCTGCATCATCTTCATGTGAATGCCGGATAGGATCCTTAAAGTACAGCCCCAGGGGCCCTAGTTAACCCTTGGCTACCTTGCTCTACTCTTCAGCATCATTCCCTCTTTCAAATCCCTTCCTGAGCTATTAAAAGGGCGTTGCCACCACGTGGATTGCCCTCATGTAGCCTGTTGCTCTAAAAAAAGTGTATATTATGCAAGTAATTATTCAGAGTAGTTCAGTAGAGGTACTTTCTCTTTCGGGAAATACCTACTCGTGTAACAATGGTGAAACTGACCATGCCTTAAATTCTGGAAAGACAAGCAATTAACCATTTGGTTTTTAAAATTGCAGTTACCAACCCTGCAATTATTTTCGAGGATGACGTTATAATAATTGTAGTTTAAAGCTCTGCCCGTAATTCTGAAGTTGAATGGGGGGAAAAAGAGCTAAATTGGCAAATCTATTACTTTGTGGAAGTTTACAGTAGAGGAACATTGACTATAATGGGAATGAGGGGAAAAAAATTATCCTAGGAATTTTTTGAATGCTGCAATGTTGCCCGTACTGTTTAAAAAATAATATGTACACGTATCCCTTTCGTTATTCCTGTTATTAGTAAATTACATCGAGTAAGAAAATCGTGCAATCACGATTGTATCTAAACAAGATGAACCTCCCCTCAAATTTCTTCGCCAGGTACCGACTCGAAAACAGCCAAAGAAAATGGCGTCCTAGTCCAGTTTCAGCACCATCGAGCCCAGTGTGAGGTCCAATGAGTAAAATTCGAAATTACCATTTCACAAATCGCACGACGCACTATTCGTACTGATTAGTTGGGCCAATGTAACCCTTGGAGCTCCCCAGAAGTGCTGCCGCCTTACCTTGAATGCCATGTCTGTGAAGTTTTGGAGCTGCGTCGAGCTGTGGTGTCGTTGGTTCGGATCCGTGCTCTATTTATACTGAGATTGTCCAGCCAGAGGGGGGCGTGGTGGCCAACAGGTTTCGTGCGTTTCTGTGCCAACTGCAGTCACTCAGCTGCCCCAACCTTGGGAATCGAAAGTTCGGTACCTCTGCTGCTGCGTGAATTAATTACTCTTGCGCGTAACTAGTGTTACTTCAGCGCTCCACATCGGCGTCCGCCAATATATTTTTTTTAGCGAACTTGTTTCAACGCGACAACTTGAGGAAACCAGAGGGTCGGTGCGAAGGACTAAGGAGCCATACGTCATCTTCTAGAGCAGCGTTTCCCAACGTGAGGCCCACAGGGGGTAATTCGAAAATGAGATCGTCTGGGATTTAAAAACCTCTTGCTATGATTTAATTTATACAAAATAAAAAATTGTTGGTGTCTCAATTTTTTTAGAATAAGCATTTAGTAACTTTGACGCTTCCCGTAGACGATTGAAAGATTAGGAGTAATATAAACTACGATAAAGATTGGAGGATTGCGATGAGGTCTGCGAGGGCTATTCTCTCGCAGGCAGTACCTGCGAGGGACGTTCTCTCGCAGGCAAAACCTTGTAATCGGCCAGCTGCCTCCTAAACTGGTCGAGGCACGGAGAAGGGAATGCTGCGTCCCCACAGCAAACTCCTCTCCCGCTATCGGAAGGGCGTGGAACATGTACGAAACGCCCGACCTACCTGATGCTGGTTTTTCTAGGGTTTTCCCTGCATTTCTTTAGGCGAATGCCGGGTATGATCCTTAAAATATAGCCCGGGGGCCCTAGTTAACCCTTGGCTACCTTCCTCTACCCTTCCGCATCCCCCCTTTCAAATCCCTTCCTATGCTATTAAAGGGAAGTTGCCCAAAGTGGATTACCCTCATGTAGACTGTTGCCCAAAATAAAAAAAAAGGATGCCTTTTCCTCTCCGTTTTTGAACTAAGGTTCCCACAAGCCGAGGCACCTCGACCTGTTCTGAGAGGTGTATGTTCTGGGGTCACAGACCTTGGGCATACGGCAAGAGTTGTCCGCTATTCCCATTGGGAATAGTCGGCCAGCTGCCACCTAAACTGGTCGAGGCACGGAGCAGGCAATGCTGCGTCCCCACACCAAACCCCTCTCCCGCTATCGGAAGGGCGTGGGACATGTACCCAATGCCCGTCCTACCTGATGCAGGTTTTTCTAGAGTTTTCCCTGCATTTCTTTATGCGAATGCCGGGTAGGATCCTTAAAATATAGCCCGGGGGCCCTAGTTAACCCTCGACTAACTTCCTCTACCCTTCCACATCCCCCCTTTCAAATCCGTTCCTATGCTATTAAAGGGGCGTTGCCACCATGTGGATTACCCTCATGTAGCCTGTTACCTAAAAAAAAATTAAAAAAGGAGGATTGCCGTGGCTTGCGCTAAGTGGTTGTCTACTGTACTCCAACGCCAACACCGCGTGTTTAAATTAAATGACAACTTGATTTAATACAGAACCTCGAATGGGCGATAAGTTTAGCGAACCTCGGATTAAAATTAATTTGTTTATTCACAGAATTATTCCTATAAAAGAACAACGATACACAAGTTGAAATAATTCAATTTTTTATTTATAATACAGTTTTTTTTACCATATTTATTTATTGAATTAAAACACAACGTTTCGGTACGTGTTCGTACCATCATCAGGGGTTTTCCGGCGGAGAAATTGTAAAATTAAATTTTTTTTTTTTTTATCATTCAATAAATAAATATTGTCTGTAATTTGGTCAGAAAACTGCATTATCTATTTCATATAAACAGACGTAATATTTTTTTATATATAAAAAATTATGTATGTGTTACACGGAGGGAACCGGTGGAAAGACTTGGGTGGGGCATGGTAACAAAAATGTTGGGAAACACTGGTGTAATGTAACTTGACAGGCCAGTTGAGGTCGTCCGTGGCCTATAAATAAAAGGAAGAAAAAATTTTTCTTTTACCGCTGCTATGAATATTTACATATATACCTGATAACCACTAAGATAACTTTTATACGTTGTGGGCCATTAGTGAAATAACAATTTTTCCAATTAGAAAGGCCTCGGGGAAACGTTGCTGTGGCGTAGAACGCTCGAAATTTTGCACCTCTCTTCAGTTTTTCGCTAATACCAAAAGTATGAAGCATTCTATTGAAAATATTGTTCAGTTATAAATTGTAGAAGATAAAATTCTACATAGAATGGTGTAATGGATTACGAAATTCGGTCGAACGAAGTGGAAGAAATCGAGCGTCAAATTGACGACATTTTTACGTCATTTTAGAAAAGAATTTTTTTTAGGGCAACAGGTAACATGATGGTGATCCACGTTGGCAACTCCCCTTTAATAGCATAGGAAGGGAATTGAAAGGGGGGATGCGGAAGGGTAGAGGAAGGTAGCCAAGGGTTAACTAGGGCCCTCGGGCTATATTTTAAGGATCCTACCTGGCATTCGCCTAAAGAAATGCAGGGAAAACCGTAGAAAAACCTTCATCAGGTAGGTCGGGCACTGGGTACTTGTCCCACGCCCTTCCGATAGCGGGAGAGGAGTTTGCTGTGGGGACGCAGCATTACCTTCTCCGTGCCTCGACCAGTTTAGGAGGCAGCTGGCCGACTATTCCAATGAGAATAGCGAACAACTCTTACCGTATGCCCAAGGTCTGTGACCCCGGAACATACACCTCTCAGAAAAGACTGAGGTGCCTCGGTTTGTGGGAGCCTTATTTCAAAAACGGAGAGGAAAAGGCATACCCAAATGCAGCCCCTTCGTATCTCTCGTAAAAGGTTCTGCCTGCGAGAGAACATCCCTCGCAGGTATTGCCTGCGAGAGAATAGCCCTCGCAGGCCTCTCAAAGAGCTTTAGAAATTATTTTTTTTTAGGCCAACAGGCTACATGAGGCTAATCCACTTTGGGCAACTCCCCTTAATATCATAGGAAGGGATTTGAAAGGGGGGTTGCGGAAGGGGAGAGGAAGGTAGCCAAGGGTTAACTACGGCCCCCGGGCTATATTTTAAGGATCCTACCCGGAATTCGCCTAAATAAATGCAGGGAAAGTCCTAGAAAAACCTGCATCAGGTAGGTCGGGCATTGGGTACGTGTCCCACGCCCTTCCGATAGCGGAAGAGATGCTGTTGGTCGTATTTCTAGTGATGATATCTCCAAAATGGCTGGCAGTGAGCTAATTTGTCA
This sequence comes from Zhengitettix transpicula, assembly GCA_037074705.1. Classification (NCBI taxonomy): domain Eukaryota; kingdom Metazoa; phylum Arthropoda; class Insecta; order Orthoptera; family Tetrigidae; genus Zhengitettix; species Zhengitettix transpicula. The sequence continues at coordinate 27,152,370 of CM073591.1, read as the reverse complement.
AAGAATTAAAATTTTTAGAGAATTTAATTCTCTTTCCAACGCAAGATCTGGTTTTAACAAATCGTTGAGAATGGCCGAAAATATACTCATTTTCGTTGGTTGTGTACCGCCGGACCGGCAGCGCTAATATGGCGCCGAGTGACGATTACGTACGTTTTGTCTTTTGCATATCATTTTAAAATGTTTGCAAGTATTGTTTTTTTAAGAGGAAGAAAGAGTCCAGCGTTTCAAAGAGAATCTATATTCATTTCCATTCTCGAGCGATGAACCTTAGGAGGAAGACTCGTAGAGGCAACTGCTAATCGGCTTTGGAGATTATCCGCTTTGTCCTTTAACCTCGCCGGATGGTCTCCAACACCCCCAAAGGTTCTTATGGCTCAGACACCTCAATTGCAATTACAAAAACTTTCATGTGGCACATAAACAATTAAAATCCCTTATTCAGTTGAAATAAGATGCTTTATCGCAGACAACGGTTGTTTTTTTGTTCTTTGCGAAGGTTGGTTAACCTAATGATTAGAGTCAAATCCGGGGTTATGGATGTCACTCAGTTTAATTATGAGAATCAACTTGCCGTTTGACCCCCCAGGGAAGGCGATTAAAAATTTTATAACATGTTACAATCGTCGAAAGAAACTTTTTCGGGGTGAATGAGATGAGTAGAGTTTTTATTTCTATATATTTTTGTGTACAATTTAAACCCCTGTCTGCATGGGAAGGGAGACACGGTGGTGAAAAAAAATTGAGATTGGACTAAAATCCAGGGTTATGGAAATCGCTGAGTTTAATTATGACAACCCGAGTAATGCCGGACGCCCATCTAGTATTTAATATAGCTTAATGGACTGGTTTTAATTATATAAAAATAAATAAATCCCAGGATTACTCTCAATAGTCTCTTTTATTATTATTCCAGGACCTTTCCAGTTAAATTAATAACAACGTAATCATCTGATAGGAAATTTCAGGAAATATTGACGAGTCTAGAGAACAAATAAGGACAAAAATTTAAAATGATAATCACAAACTTAACCAGTGGGACTGATCGCTGGTGTTTATTTATTTTAAAAATTAATATAGGGATGAAAAGAGGGAAAATTTACTGTGGTACCCTCAAAATTCTACCCGATTCTAGCTGAATCAATTACGGTGTTATGAAAAATATTTAAATCATATAACATTTTAAATTTATGTTAAAAATTCTATTATTTGTGTTTACTAAATTTGGATAAGCATAAAATTGAGTGCGTTTCAGAGCCTGCTATATTGGTCGAATGAAGCGTAATCTTCGAACAGAAATTAATGAACATTTTGCTAATTTAAAACAACCCTTAGGATAAAGAATCATGTTATAAGTAAACATGTATAGATGAATATTCACAAAATTTATTGGATTAATATAAAAAAATCCACGACGTTTCTGGAAGCTTTGTTCCTTTCTTCAGGAGTAGACGCCAAGAGAGAGACACAACTGCACTGGTCACTTGACACAACTCAAAAGCGAAGAAAACGCAACGGCAATGAGAAAACAGAAGGTTCGGCGTAATAATAAGGGATCGTAGCAGTTGTTGAGTTTCATAGTGTCTGTTTGTACATTAATAGCTGTGATGATTGATTTAATGTGAAGCATCTCTGGAATTGTACCTGGTGTCAACGTCTAAAATCTAAGCATTTTGCCAATCAAATGTATGTTTCGAATTGATGATATGTTTGGAGACTGCGGATTGTCTTTGATATTAGACTCGTGTTCCTTGATACGTGTATTTAGGGAACGTTTCGTTCGCCCTATGTAGCAGGAATTACAATTAGAGCAATGCTGTTTGCTGTAGGTGTCAAGTGGGTCCTTGTAGTCTTTAATCAAGTAGGAAAGGGTGTTAGTGGATCTGTAAATGATGGATATTTGATGTTCTTTAAAAAGTTGGACGAATTTGTGACGTAGAAATTTGTAATAAGGGAGTACGAGAAAAAAAAATAGATTGACGGGATTGGGGACGAGTGACAGTAGGATGTTGGATTTTGTTCATTCTAATGTTTGTGTGTGTATTAAAAAAATTTTTAGGGTACTCATTTGGGGCTGGACAATATTTTTAGATGTTAAAGGGAGTTGTTATCCACGTTTGATGAGCGAAAGACTGTATATTAAGCCCAAAATAATATATATTTTTTAAATCTTAAAAAATCATGAAGAATATAGTGTTTAAAGATGATGAATGAAAGGAGAGGCCGAGGAGGAAGAAAACACTTTGGAAGTAAGTGAAAAAACTCCGCAGGAACGTGGAACAGTCTATAAGTGGAACGAATGCATGTACGTGACGACGAGCACACCCCCTCTCTCTCTCTCTCTCTTTCCGCTGATCTGTTTACTGTAGATAGGGGGAGCTGAAGGCCAGAAATAGAAGAAACGGCGAAGCGACTGTGAATTCTTCTCCACTAATCGCTTCTGCTTCTGCTTCCTCAGGCTGGCTTTAATTACCGAACTTTCATTGAGACGGACCGAACCTTCCTCGTTCCTTGTTCGCACCCGCATATATAACACCCCCCCCCCCCTCAATGGATCAGTCACAAATTATGCGGGTCACACCTTCCACCAATTCACAGACATCGGCGACCTCCGCTTTAACGTTATGTACAAACTCAATCAGTAAATTATTGTTTCTACGATTAACGTCCGTTTCAATTTAAGGAAAGTTTCTAACACAATTGCATTTCAGATTCATTTTGTCTTGTTTCCATTACACAATATTACTTTATAGAAGGTAAAATCGCCTCGTGACCTTATTAAAGACGGCTTGAGTTAATTGCTCGAATTCCCTGCGCATATTAGCACAAGAGGGAGCAGCAGCTTGAACTTTGCCCGCAGTCCTCGTGGCCCTAAAAGGCCTCCAGTGTTACATTAGTTTCTATTGGGTATTAGCGCTTATTACGCCCTCTGGTCCAGTTATCTGTTCCAAAACTACGTGGCTGAAGACGAAAGCTATTCAACGTTTACTTCTCCGGCACCATACTATAATTATTTTGCTATTAAAACGTTCATATAAGAGTCCCCGATGGCTAATGTGTCGTGACAAGGACGTTTGTGTTGAAATGATATGTGATTTTATTAAATCTTCAATTCAGGAAACTTTCTTGGAGCTATCCTCAATATTGCCATAATTGTCCTATGGTTCTAAATTTTGGTACCATCCAGACGCACCAGGGCAGTTAGTTACGTGGTCGTTAAAAAGGTAAGGTGATTAGACTCCAGTCAGGCGGGCGCCACGTGGAAAAATTTAAAACCACCAAACTCGCACAAAATAATTAATCAGAGCTATTGAAGTGACTAAATATAAATCTATCTATCTATCTATCTATCTATCTATCTATCTATCTATCTATCTATATATATATAAATATAAATTGTAATACCCAGTTAAGAAGTACATGAATTTTGTTCTTATTTCATCAGATTTCTTTACCAAAAAGGATAATAATAAAATGATGGATAAGTGGCTCTTAGTGAAGGGGAGGACTATAATTCGACGTTTAGCGGCTCTTAGAGGTAATTGTTTTGACAGACATTGGGGCGGAACCCTAGAGGCATAATGACAGAATTTTTATGAACATACAATTATATTAAAAGGAAATGTTTATTTTAATTGTATTGAGTGGCTCTCGGAGCGTGAGAAAGCCAACAGCTGGTGTTTGTTTGGCGAACGTGGAAATTCAAAAACTGTGAAAACAAGGGAATATTCTGGAGAGGGGGAAGCAGATAAAAGTGAGTTGGACTGCAGACCTAAGGGGAGATGGACGTGACAGTTGAAAGGAGTTGGACGTGAGAGTTGGAAGGAGATAGACGTGGTGTGTGGCGAGAATCTGAACGAGGAAGACATAGGAGTTGAAATGTAGACCGCAAAGGAGGAGGATGTGGAGGCGGTGATAAATATTCGGTCAAATTGAATTGTGGCCGTGCCTAAAAATAAAATAAACATTTTAGTCCATACAAGCTGTCAGGAGTCGGGATATCAAAAAAAAAGGATAAAGTGAACGTGTCTGTGGAGCATGTGTAAAAGTCTGTGCACAGAAGGGCATTGTAGATTAAAGAGAATTCCTGAAAAACCCCAAATAAAATTGTAAGTAGACATTCAGTAAAAAATTCTTTAAATTGTTAAATAAGGGTAATCAGTCAGATTTCGTTTTTCATTTTATTTAATTGCATTGTTTAAATTGTAAATTTTGTGTTCCGTTTCCTTATCAACCCTGGGGCACAGAGGATGGTTTATAAAATATAACTAGATTATAAGTGTAATTTAATTGTTGAGGTAAAAGGATATAAAAGATACTGAGATTTTCTTGAGTTGTATTCTAGATTAATAAAATTGTTTTCCTTAATAAAATTTAATAACTTGTCTAATTTAAATTCCTATAATCATAATTATCAAAGACTGGGGTATTACAATATATATATATATATTAATGATCAAAATAATATTATTTACCAGATAGATTGTAATGCGTGCAAATCAATTTACATACGACATACACCGACTTACAAATATATATATATATATATATATATATATATATATGTAGCATCAAAATTCTATGCTCGTTCTGTTTTAAAGTAATTTATTATTTTTTTTAGCTATTCATTTCAACGCATACAAAAGATATACATACATTCTCGCTGTAGTCACCAGAGATGTTATTAAAAATCAATAAACGCAGTTGCTAGGCAACGACTAAATAAGAGTTTAAAATCTCTGGTGTTGTCGCCACATATATCCTAACCACAAAAATAGTACTGTCATTCAAAGGAGTTTTTATAATTTATAATACGGAAATATTTCTTATAATAATCATAAACTGTGAGGTAAAGTAAAATAGAAATTTATTTATTTAATTACAAATTTAATATTGCATTAAATTGCTTCTCGATGTAAATTAAAGTAAATAATTTATAAGTTTCGTATTAAATTAAATAAATTAATATCTTCAACTTGTTTATTACAATATATATATATATATATATATATATATATATATATATATATATAGATGTAGATTAGCTGATATTTAATTCAAATTTTTCCTGGATTTTTATTCTCATTTCTTTGATGGTAATATATATGAAAAAATATATTGTTTTTGTTAACATGGATTCTATTTTATTTGCAGGTTCAATTATATATTTAAATTCGTTAAAGCCATGGTCTTTAAATAATTTTATTATCTTTGGTTTAAAATAATCTATATGATTGATTATTTGTTCATTTATTTTTTATTTTGATTCAATGTTTTTTTAATCGAAACGTTTTCATTTACTATTTCTTCTTTTTTTTCTTTCTTTTTCGTTTATTGGTTTAAAGTATCCCAGTAGACCTTTCGTTAGTTTTTTTTGGATGTTATGGTTCCATTATTGACACTAATTAGCGTTGGTGATTTGTTGATATTTTCATATAATGTGGTGAACCAATCTCTGATTGATTAAATTTAGGGGGATGTAAATTATTTTTTAATATATTAAGTATGGTAATTTTTAATTGTTTTTCCTTTGAACAATTTAAATCAAATTAATGAGATTCTGAAGTTATTAAAAATATGGTAGCCATCCTTAACCCGTAGTTCGTACTGTAAATCTTATGTTATAGCCTTAGTATAGACAAAAAAATATTATTATTAATTTACAGTTCTTTTACTTGTGTCAGACTGAAAAATTTGTATTCCGATTTTTAGTATTTTTATGTTAACTTGTTTATAATCGTAGCAACCAAAAATTGAATTGTAATTATATGTAATGTCGTATCCTTTTTTCGTCATACGAGGACTAATGGAATAAAATAAATAAAATAAAACATTCAATGATAAGTTTGAAATGACACAGAAATTTGATTAATAGAATATTTGAAGACTTTATTTTAAACACACGTGATTAATTTCGCATATAAATTTTTCATATGTTGGCCACGGCTATTAAGTTAAATGAGACTCTTAGCTCAAGGCGTTATATATATATATATATATATATATATATATATTGTGATACCAATTAAACAGGCTATTAATTGAATTTACTGTAATTTAATTGTTGGCGGTACGGCTGCTTAAAGACGAATATACCAGCGGGTCTTTGTTTGTTAACAATGGAGACTGGAGACCGCGCGCTTAGAGAACTCAGTCTGCGTCAAGTGTGCGACGAGTCTCCGTCGATCCTGGTTCCAGAAAGGTTACATAAAAGAGTCTGCGAGAGATACAACACAGTAAAAGTCTGCAGATCTAGAATTATGAATAGGGCTATCCAGGAAGTCCAACGGCGAGATATAATAGTTTACATAAAACGCAAGTAAACAGTTTTGACGTAGAGAGTCATAAAATCGCAATTTAGAAGCAGAAGTTTTGCTTCACAAACTGAACTAATTTTGGCATAGAGAGACTTTGAGGAGATCTACGTCCGGCATCTGACTGAGGGTGAGACGATCCAGGTTCCAGGATAGCAGAGATCCAGAGCAGCTGTCTTCAAAATCTAAAGTGTAGAATGAGTGTATAGTGGCCTGTTTAGTGGGTGTTGACTTCAAGCTACAAGAGTCCGAACTGGTACCAGAAGCACCGTCGTGAGTACTAAACAATTATTGATGTCTGTAAACAATAATTTAAGGGTCTAGTCAGATTTGGTTCGCGTTTTTCTTTTCATTCGTTTTCTTTTATTTCTTGTATTTAATATTGTATTCTGTTAACTTCAATGAGTTTGGATTGTTAATGTTTTAGTTCATTGTATTTGTTCTTCCTATCAAACCCAGTGGTGACCCTGAGATAATGAGAAATTCGACGTAGCTGATTGCAAAAATATAAAGCTGTATTTTCATAGAACGCCACGAATTAATAAAATAAAATTGAAATATTTGTTTGTTAAGTTGATGGAATTCGGCAGGGTTTATAATGTGTAATTATCTACAATAAATTTTTAAATACATAATAATTTTGTTAATTATCCCTAATAATTAAATAAGACCCCCTTTTTAATCATTACAATATATATATATACATATATATATATATATATATATATACATATATATTTGGTTTCTGCACGTTGTCTACGACGTGTATTGGTATATTATTTTTTTTTCAACTTTGCATTTCTGTCTACGTAAAGCTGTAATTATGTTTCGGACCGAATGCAGTGACGTAGTGCAGTCAAAGAGTATATATAATATAGTTTTAATGGTCCCAGGGTAATTATATGTGTAAAGCGAAACCCGTGGACAACTGTTAGAAATAGATATGGAGAGAGATCGTGTCCGCGTGGTAAATCTTGTGTAGTCCCTCGCTGGAGCGACGAGATTTCGCGCCTTTGTCGGATGCTAACGACCCTGTCCCCCTCTAGCCTCGTAATGTGAATCACAAAGGCCTGAATAATGGAATCACACGGCCCAAGGCTGTGCTTTCTCTAGGGACATGTGAGCAATAACTTTGTGGCTCAGTGCGTGAACAACTTCGCTCTCCTCGTCGTCTTGGGTCTACGACGGACAGGCTCCACCCCTCAATTAACGGTCCTCTAAGAAAGTGACTCCTAAAAAGAAAATACGTGGAGATATATTCCTGTGACGTGGAATAATCCTGAAAAATCGATAGCCGTTTAAAGCACATGTACGACGAAACTAATCAAGTCTGCGAACTCTCTGAAAATATGAAAAAATAATCCTGTATATTAAATCTTACTGTCTTGATGGACAAGTGACCTCCCAGGAATTTGTGCAAATTATTATAAAAAAATTGCACTCGAAGTGCCGTAAATTTTTTTTTTCAGAAACCGTCTCACATAAGCACTTTTCTCTAGGGGAATTTAAATTTCTGAGGTTGGCAACAATGGAATGAGCGCTGGAAACTTGCTGTTTTATTTATATATAAAAATAGACGATACAATCTATTATGCACTGCGCTGGAAACTTGATGGTAAAGAACCATGGAGAATGTTTTACGAAATTTATATTATAAATATTAAAAAAAAATTGTAATTGTAGTGCCGTAAATTTTTTCCCCCCCCAGAAACCGTGTCACATAAGCAGTTTTCTTTAGGGGGATTATTTCTTAGGTTGGCAACTATGCAAGGAACGTAGGAACTTGCATTTTTATTTGAATAAAAAAGGAGGATACATTATTTTACGCACTGCGCCGGAAACTTGCTGGTACAGAATCATGCAGAATGTTTTACGAAACTTATATTATAAAATATTGCACTCGAAGTTCCGTAATTTTTTTTTCAGAAACCATCTTACATAAGCACCTTTCTCTAGGGGGATTATTTCTGAGGTTGGCAGCAATGGAATGTGCGCTGGAAACTTGCTTTTTTATTTGTATAAAAAAATAGTATATATTCTTTTAAGCACAGCGCGGGAAACTTGCTTGTACAGTACCATGGAGAATTATTTTACGAAATTAGTTGATATGACGACGGTTCGACGCGAAATTAAATACAGAGCGATGTCATGGTGAGGATCTGAGTCCTTTATAGGTGGTCCCGGAGACCCTTCTTCAGAACAGGGTGGGGGGACGGACACACGTGGGGAGAGACGGTTGAATAGTAAACCAGCGAGCCCGTAACTCAACAACGGTCATTATCGTGTTTTTTCGGGGGGGTCACCTTTCTCGCTTCTCTCTTTATTCCCTTCATTCAATTTTCTTTCGAGTCACTTTATAAAAAAAAGTTTTATTCAAATATTTTATAAGGATTAATATGAAAGATTAGTCACATTAAAAATTACAGTACAATAAATAATATTTAATAATCATGGTTTAAAATGCAGTAACAAATACACAGTAATAAATTATATGAACTGTAACCTTCAGCAGTCACGAATAAACCTAATGGAGGTTGATGACGAAGACAATTCACACAGTTTTATTCGGATATCCTCTAAATTAGGTTTCAAAATCATACATTTATTTTATTTTATTTTATGGTCTCTGATTTCCAATAAAATAAAAAAATTCCTTAAGTATTTTGCTATGAAAATAACTGGGAAAGAGCAAATAAATATATAAAAAAAATACATTGATCCGACAAAAAATTATTCATGGTCATGTGACGTCATAAAAATGAAGTTTAATGAAAAATTATGATTTATTCATATCAAAATTTGTTACATAAACGACGTTTCGTCCAAAAAATAAGCTCAGTTCAGGTAGTGACATAAATAAATAGGAGAATTTTGAAACCAAATATAAATTGCACATAATTTACCAATCGGTTTTAAAGTTCTCCTAATTCTTTACTGACTTTACCTGAAGATGACCTAGTTGTAGGACGAAACGTCGATGGTATCACAAATTTTTTAGCATGAAATAATTAACGTCTGATTAAAAAATTAATAATGAGTAATGCAGCCAAATACAGACTAAATAACGCCAGGGGCCTGGAGAGACACAACTACACAATTCAGGTGTACAAAATTCATAAGACTGTCAACTGGATTATGCAGTTGTGTTTCTCTGGGTTCTTACGTTTTTTTCTGCACCTAAGTATAGTACCAAGGTTCCAGAAACGTGATGACTGTGGGGACACAGCATCCCTTCTCCGTACCTCGACCTGTTTAGGAGGCAGCTGTCCGACTATTCCAACGACAACTCGAAACACCTCTTACAGTATGTCCAAGTTCTGCGACTCCGGAAGATGCAGCACTCAAAACAGACCTCGGATTGTTGGAACCTTAGTAAAAAAACAGAGAGAGGAGAAGACACCCCCCAAAGGTATACAGAAAGGTTCTGCCTTTGTGTGGTATTTATATTATTATTTATTTTGTCTGTACTTTGCTATCCTTTTTATTAAAAAACTATCCTTGGTGCCCGGCGTTGCCACGTGTACTTATTTATATAAACCCAGAAAAAAATATTTAACACTATATTAATCTTTAGTCAAGAAGTGATTTAACCTACATCTAACTGTTCCTAGTTCCGTACACACTTTCCACAGATAATAGTGCATTAATTCAACAGCTGTAAAATACATTGAATTTTATTGCATCAGTCCCAACAAACATACCTCCGAATTTCTTCTTAAATATACTCCTTGAGTACTGCAGGATATAATTGTCCCTCAGTCTTCAGACATTACCAAAGATTAAATTCTTAGCTAGATTTACAATGTAAACAAATAGTCGCCATATTGGAGTCACTAAAATGGCGCGAAATTTGACTTAATTTTTCCACAAGGATCGTAAAGGATTTCGTATGGTTTTATATTATCATTGGATGGAGTATTACTGGATAAAATTATACTTTTCATTCAATCAAAATATTTCTGCTTTATTTCATTACCAGATAAAGGAACTATTTCCTTTGTTCGTCGCGTAGTAACGTCTCTCTCTATCTCTCTCGCGTGACGTCACGGTCTCTTGGCGCGCAGTGATTTAACAGTAAACGATCACATTTCTTAATTATAATTCTTTCTACTTTTATGCTACAGGTTTCTCACCCCCCCCCCCCCCACAGTACCGTTTCTCGTGTTTTGTTGCAATCAGTACTCGCGTTCAAATCTGTATAGAAAGTAACGTAAATACATACGTACAAACATACATCCTTTTTTGTCATGTAAATATAGAATTGTAATTTTATTTTTTCTGACTTAAATGACCGTTAAATATTAGATTATATTTTTAATATTGTTCGATATTTTTCAATTTTTGAACTGTCACAAACAATCGAAATTTTTTTCTGCCTGTCCTGAAACTGTTTCCGACGATCGTTCAACGTATCGAGGTTCCGACTAACGTTTAATACTGACGTGTCCTGTGTTTCTCACGTGTAACCTTTTATGAAGAGGAAGAAAAGAATCCTAAAAACAACGACCTAGTTGGATGCTCCCTCGAATTATAGTAATTTTACTAGGCAGCGACTTGGTACCCACAGGTCGGCCATGTTGCGCCGCGTGACGTCAGAAGATCACAGATAAATGACTATACTGAAGTAGTCCGTAGTTACACGTATTTATCCCTGAACCGAATTTTCTGTTTACATCTAATAAGATCGTGAGGGAGTTTATCACACGGGGGAAAAAAATCCTGGATACAATTTTAAAGACAGTTACAGCCAAAATAGTTGTATTTAATTTTTTTTTTAAATTTACAATTGTCATTTTAATGATAAAACAACGCACGAGGCCAGGGATGTGTTGCTGACATTTCGCAAAACAAAACAAACTAAAAAAATTAGAGAAATATGCAATGGCGTGAAGCTGAAAACCGCCTGTGCAGAAAAATGTGGGAAGGAAAATTAATGGCGTGTCATTTGAAAGGGGAAAGAAACTCTCCCGGAAGCAGCTGTACAAACCCGAAACACGAGGGGAGGTGGCGATGGTTGGAATTCAAAGTCAAACAAAAATATTAACAGATGACATTCCTCCCCTGAAGATTTGGAAGACTGAAGGATTCTAGCAGTTTCTTCCATCAACTATTGGACTTGCGGACACGGGTAAACTTAATTAAGGATACAAAAATCTCTTTTCGTATTAACACTGCTTAACTTAATTTATACTATGTTTTGGAAGGATCAGAAACATGGAAATTAAGAAAAATAGATCAGGTAAGATTTTAAGCAAAGTTGTGCGGGGTGGGGGGGTGAATTTGAAAAAAATATATATTTTTTGGAAGGATTAGAAATATGGTTATTAAGACAAATAGATCTGTTAAGATTTTAAGCAAAGTGTTGGGGGAAAAAATAGTGGACGGATATAATAAAAAAGTAGGAGGTTCTAAGGAGAGTAAATTGAAAGCGAACCATCTTGACTATAGTATTGAAAAGAGAGGCAAACTTAATCAGACACATTCTGAGGACAAATTGTTTAATGCACGGTTACATCCAAGGGATGGAGGTTCCAGGTCATTAAGAAAAATGAAGCGTGCAGCTGCTAGGACAGTCGAGGGAGAAAGAGAAGGACAAGGCAAGGAGGAAAAGTGAATTTACGAAACAAAACCAAGTCTACTAAAACAATACTAAATAATAATAATAATAATTTTTAATACACCTGTTTATGGCGTATTATGTCAGTAATATTTATTAATGAACATTGCATTTACTAAATAACGTTTCATCCAGAGAGTTGGGAAATATTCTGCCGTCAGAAAACTGTTCATAAGCAAAATGGGGAGGGAATTGACTACGTTTTAAAAATTAATCAACTCATAATTGGCCGTAAACCGTAATATTAATTTATAAACTGTCAGACACGGTTTAATTATAATGTCCATTTATTGTGAAATATTCGACATTTTCTAGGAACTGACGTCACGCCCCTGCCCGAGCACCAATCCGAAGCCGCCACGTCATCGTGTAGCCTTTAAATGTGCATCGCTTAATAATATGCTTATTTAACGATTTTGGGAGATACGTTGACAGTGAAAACAACACGAGAAATCTATCCATTGAAATGACTAGTTGCTTTATGCACTTATTTCCACTAATTCTATATCCCGAAAGGAAATGTAATAAGAAAAAATTGCATGAAGCGTAGAAATTAACTGTTATAAGAAAAATTAATTTCCATTTTTCGACGACTTAACGAAGTTTAAATTTCTGTCAGGTGTAATTTTTACCCTCAGATGATTTCTTTTTCTTATTCTACAAGATGTTAGATGGCTATATCACACGGTGAGAGATTGGTCTGCGAGGGATGTTCTCTCGCAGGCAGTACCTTGTAGGAGAGATACGAAGGGGCTACCTTTGGGGATGGTTTTTCCTCTCCGTTTTTGAACTAAGGTTCCCACAAGCCGAGGCACCTCGGTCTGTTTTGAGAGATGTATGTTCCAGGGTCACAGACCTTGGGCGTACGGTAAGAGTTGTCCGCTATTCCCATTGGAATAGTCGGCCAGCTGCTTCCTAAACTGGTCGCGGCACGGAGAAGGGAATTCTGCGTTCCCACAGCAACTCCTCTACCGCCATCGGAAGGGCGTGGGACAAGTACCCAATGCCCGACTTAACTGATGCAGGTTTTTCTAGGGTTTTTCCTGCATCTCTTTAGGCGAATGCCGGGTAGGATCCTTAAAATACAGCGCGGGGGCTCTAGTTAACCCTTGGCTACCTTCCTCTACCCTTCCGCATCCCCCCTTTCAAATCCCTTCCTATGCTATTAAAGGGGAGTTCCCACCATGTGGATTACCCTCATGTAGCCTGTTATCTAAAAAAAATTACACGGTGAAAACGCAATGAATCGAACTATTTAAAATCAATCGATTTTCTTAGCTCCTAAACACCGTAAAAAGAGGGATAATTTTCCGGTAAAAATTTACTACAGATAATTTGAAAGAAAAAAAGTTAAATAAATAATGGAGTTTAGCAGGCCTTTAATTTAGTGGACAGTAAAAAGTAAGAAAAATGAGGGACACAATTTAGATCCTGGACGTTTACAGCTGCTACGAAGCAAAGTGTATGAATTTAGCCAAATTTATTATTTAAAAAATTCAGTAAAACTTTTTTTAATATCAATGCCACAATTTTGAGACTTTTTGAAATAAATTTTTATTCCATCGTAATTTAAAAATAAATCAACTCATAAGATAATTTTTTTTTCTCTGATCAAATTGGCCGTGAATCGTAATATTAAATTATAAACTGTCAGCCACTGTTTAATTATAATGTCAATTTTAAATTTATTGTGAAATATTCGACATTCTCTGACGTCACGCCCTACGTGGTGAACTCCGCGAGCACCAATCAGGAGCCGCCACGTCATCGTGTAGCCTTTAAATGTGAATCGCTTAATAATATGCTTAATTAACGATTTTGTGAGATAAGTTGACAGTGAAAATGACACGAGAAATCTATCCATTGAAGATTACGCTCTTATTTCTATTACTTTTATATCCTGAAAGGAATAATTGCATGAAGCGTAGAATATTACTGATATATGCTTAGTAAGAAAATTTAATTTCAATTTTTTCAACGACTTTAAGAAGATTAAATTTCTGCCATGTGTAATTTTTACCCTCAGATGATTTTTTTCCTTATTCTACTAGTTATTAGATGGTTATATTACGCGGTGAAATCGTAACGAATCGAACTATTTAAAATTAAACGATTTTCTTAGCTCCTAAACACCGTACAAAAAGGGATAATTTTTCGGTAAATATTTACTACAGGTAATTTGAAAGAAGAAAAGTTAAATTAATAATGGAGTTCAGCAGCCCTCTAATTCAGTGGACAGTAAAAAGAAAGAAAAATGAGGGACACAGTTGTGGTCCTGGTCGTTTTCAGCTGCTACGAGGCAAAGTGTATGAATGTAGCCGAATTTATTATTAAAAAAAATTCAGTTAAATTCGGAGACTTTTTGAAACAAATTTTATTTAATTGTAACATACTTATTTAAGTACTTACAGAATAAATTTTCCAGGTTTTCGATTAAATATAATTTTTTTTAAAGGGATCAGAATGTATTAGAGTCTCTATTTCACTTTTCTTTTAATTTTTTTTGTTTCAAATGTCACGAGGATACACTTAGATTTAAACCTGAGTGTTTTAGAGTACAAATATTGGTAATTTAATTTTTTTTTCTAACAGTGCAACAGCGAAGATCGGAACGAGGCGTTACGTCATCACCTCAGACAGAAAGATCTTCCAGAGAAGTCTAGTGAGATTAGTTTCTGCTACTCTGTGGAAAGTTTCAAGGAGTTGAAATTGACACATTTTTGGAGAGAGAGATTGTGGTGTGAGGCAACGATTCTTCCAGGGAGGAAACACAGATAAGAGGTCTGGCTGTTATCGGTTCATTGACTCCGTTTCTAAGGTCTTTCCCGAGGATGTCTTCATACATAAATATCTGTGTGTGACAATATTGAGACACGAGACGTCCACGAGTATTGTACCCCCCCCCCTTCTTCATCCCCCTCTTCCCTTACTAAGAATACAACACACTCGTTCACCGAGTCCGCCTTTTCGAATCACCCTGTAGGTTCTTTACCGTGGTTGGTTATTTGATTATCAAAATCAAGTTGAGCGGCCTATAATTTGCGGTCTGAAATCTCTCAAGAAATCGATACTCAATTATATTCTCCCCCCCCCCCCTTTTTTAAACCCGCTCCAATACCCCCCCCCCCCTTGTTGCTGCCTACGAGGGTGAAACTGATGTTCATTTAAAGATTCCTCGAATTAAATGGAGTGTTTTATGAACAAATCTTGGTAAGTTTTTTTGTATTAATTAACAGAAAATAATGAGCAATAATTCAGTCACTACTTTTCGAATTTAACGTACCAATTAGTCGATCGATTTATTATTTTTTAAAAGAAAAGAATTGAAGAGAAAAGTAATGCAGAAATATTAATAAATTGATAAGTCAATAAAATTATATATAATTTTTCTTGAAGCCGAATGAGGAATATTTATACTATAACAAAAAAAACAGTAATGAAATAATGTAAAATTTTTTTTGACTTCAAATTTTAAAAAAATTTATATTACAATAAGAGAAATAATTTATATAAAATCATCTTGATTTAAATTTTGGATTATTAAGAGCAATGGATAATGATTTAAAAATTATAATATAAGTATTCCAAATTTTAACATAAAGATTTAACGTACTTTCGTTAATTTATGGCCTGATGATGTCTCAAAGACGGGACGAAACGTTGCGTTTTGTGATTGTAGTACAGATTTTAATTTTCTGAATTATTGACCCATTTATTTAATTATAATTAAACACTCAATACATTTTTTTAACTAGTTATATTAGTTTCCTCACGAATAATACAATTATTAAAAAGGTTTGGTGTTCTCACGAAATAATTTCTCAATGATTGACGTGACAGAAAAACGTATTTTTTTTTTAATTTGGCAAACCTGGCTTGCGATGACATCACTACATTTTTGCTCAGCAATTTTTGGAACCAGCGGAAATCAAAATGAGATTTTTTTACTGTTTCGTAAACCTTCCAAAAATTATTGCAGTTGTAGTTTGATCCTATAGATCCAGTCGCTCTTCCAGTCTTCAGGAGTTTATAAGTTTATTTGGGTAACTTAAACGTAAATTGAATTATTACGTTGCTTCTTTGAATTAAAAACGTTCATTGTCATCGATATTTGGAAGTTTCTACTCTTAAGGATTCGTAACTGGTTTAAAATCTTTTTTATCCTTTCGCTGAACGCTTTAGGAGTTTATAAGTTTATTTATGTAACTTAAACGTAAATTGAATTATTACGATGCTTCTTTGAATTAAAAACGTTCATCGTCATCGATATTTGGAAGTTTCTACTCTTAAGGATTCGTAACTGGTTTAAAAGCTTTTTTATCCTTTCGTTGGACGCTTGAAATCGGTTCTGAAATACCGAAACGTTGAGATTTTATTTAGGTGCTTTTGAATATTATGTAATTTTGAAATTTGTTGACTAATGTTGACGTAGTTATGTCTCAGTAAATCCGAACAAGAAACAATAGCAGGCTACATGAGGGTGATCCACGTGGTGGCAACCCCCTTTTAATAGCATAGGAAGGGATTTGAAAGGGGGGATGCGGGAGGGTAGAGGAAGGTAGCCAAGGGTTAACTACGGACACCGGGATACAGTTTAAGGATCTAGGAAAAACCCTAAAAAAACCTCTCCTGCCATCGGAAGGGCGTGGGACAAGTACCAAATGCCCGACCTACCTGATGCTGGTTTTCTAGGGTTTTCCCTGCATCACTTTTAGGCGAATTGCCCGGTAGGATCCTTAAACCATAGCCCGGGGGCCATAGTTAACCCTTGGCTACCTTCCTCTACCCGTCCGCATCCCACCTTTCAAGTCCCCTTTCCTATGCTATTAAAGGGGAGTTGCCACCATTAGGATTACCCTCATGTAGCCTGTTACTGTTAAAAAATAGGAGTCATTATCTGAAGGGATTTCCACTGTCATACGACTAGGCGGAAATTACCATATTACTTCTATCGCGGAGAGTTTCCAGCTATTTCTTCACAGTTTAATATATTGGGATGACCAGAAATCACGCATTACATTCATACATTTAAATAAAAAGTAGTTACAACCATACAAATATATTGTAAAATACTAATTATTCGAGTCACCATAAAGATTAAAATGAAAAAATTTACGTATGATTGAAGATAATGAATAAGAAACATAGCCAATACAGACCAAAAAAGGGTAATATAAATACCACAGTTGAGTGTTGTCAACCGACCTGTGCAGTTGTGTCGCTCTAGGCCCTTCTTAGCACCTGACGAAAGGAACAAGGATCCCAGAAACGTTGTGTGGTATTCATATTACGTTTTTTTCTGTATTGGCTGTTTTGCTTATTCATAAAGATTAATAGTTTATAATTATTCAGCCATTTTCCAATGGCATAAAAATCACAGCAAGTTTGTTTTACAATACTCGCAGTAATACGATTGGTAAGAATCGCCATTTTGAGGTTACAGAGAGAAGCGTACACGTAAGTAATGATGAGATTATTTAGGTTCTTGAAGCAGATCGTCATTGATCGCGATGAACTTTCAGTGACAGATAACGGGGCTTCCACTTGACTCTGGCGGGTTTTTCCCTGGAGATAAGTGAGGTTCTATTGAGGAAAATAATGTTTCCTAATAACGTTGTACGACTAACTACGAGGGCGATATAATTGTTATAACCTTTATGTCTGTAAAGTTAAAATTAGCATAAAAGGCAAAACAGATCAGACAATTTAATAGTAATTAAAACTCATTTACCTACTAATAAGAAAAATAGCCAAATACAGACCAAAAGAAGTGGTGATATAAATTCCGCAGAACGTTTCTGGAAGCCTTGTTCCTTTCTTCAGGTGCTGAGAAATCTACAATGAATAAAAAAAAAAGCGACCCTAAAGCGACACAACTGCACAAGTCGTTTTGAGATTTGTCAACTGACTTGTGCGGTTGTGTCGCTCTAGGCTCTTGTGTGTTTTTTTGAGGGGAATTTTTCATATAATTAATTTACAAAACAGATTTTTAATTTCCATTTAGCTACCGTTTTGGTCCAATTAGGCGGCCCTTATCAGGCTTGTAACTACAAAGATTGTAAATTGTAGAGATAAAGGTTAATCAAAGATTGTAAAAACAGCTGAAATACCAAAGATTAATTTTAAAAATATTAATGCATGTTAGAATGGATGTAATATTATGTTTCATGGATTAAAAGACGATTAATATTGCGTAATAAATCAATGACTGCTTCTGGATTGAGTGAATGTGCGTTACGGTTAATGGAATGTTTCTAGATTTACAATTACCGTCTTGGTAGTCCTGGAAGTAACAGACCATTTATTCTGTAAAAGCTTTTTATGATCCCTAATAGTGATAAAACAATTGATGACCGTTTACTGACACTTTTTTATTTATTATTTATATAATGACGACGTTTCGATACTTATTTGGATCATCTTCAGGTATTTTCCTACAGAGTATTTTGCCTTCGTTTACTTTGTACAATTATACTATAAACTCTAATCATTTGTAAATACCTCCTCTGTATGAAAATACCTGATGAAGATCCAAAATGGTATCGAAACGTCGTCTTAATATAAATGAAAAAAATAAAAAGTCTCCGTATAAGGTTCATCAATTGTTTTATTTATTCAAAACAGACATTAAATTAGAACTTTTACCCCTAATTTTTGGTTAGACCTGTCAACTTGGGGTGAAGAATTTTTACTATTTAATTGGTAAAGTACGATTTATTTTTATCAATACGATCTTTGAAATTTTCTACTGTGGCGGATTTGGTGATAAACAGAATATTGTAGACTCTGACACTTCTTCTGATTCTACAATCCAAGTTTTATTCAATATTCTTTTCTGTCACTTTATATAAATTCTTTGAATTCTACTAAATAAAAAGAACATGGCTGTCGAATTCATGGATAAATTCAACAACATTCATGGGATTTTTATTAAGGCTTCATCTTTTTCTTTTAAAAAAAAACTATTTAACTACTATTAACCTGCTGATGCCTTAACTTAGGGTACGAAACGTAGTGTTCTTCTTCTGTTTGTATTAATTTCAGTGGAAGTGGAACCGTCGAAGGAAATATTTAGTATTATAATTGTTGTCATCAATAGTTTAATTGGACAATGTAAAAAACAAAGGCATAATCCTCTGTAAAGAAAAAAAACCTGAAAGGTATCGAAACGTCGTCGTCACAATTAAAATGTGTCTGTGTACGGTTATCGATTGCTTTATCTAATTTAGGGATCATAAAAAGCTTTTACAGAATAAATTTAGGCGGAAGACAGCAATCAATTCAGTTATGTCGAACACTGATTTATAAATCACAAGAGAATCCGACGTTGTCGCTGGATCCTGACACTTCGTGTGCCCGTAGTTACAAGTTTTGCAATGATAAAATAATTGATGACCTTATACAGACGATTTATAAACCCAATCAATTGTAAGTAGTTGCTCTGTAAGAAAAATACCTGTAGATGGTACAAAAAGGTATCGAAACGTCGTCACAATATAAATGGAAAAATAAGAAAAGTGTCTGTATAAGGTCATCGATTGTTTTATGTATAATTAGGGATCGAAAAAAAAGATTTTACAGAATAAATGGTCTGTTACTTCCAGGACTACGAAGACGGTAATTGTAAATCTAGAATCATTCCATTAACCGTAACGCACATTCACTCAACACAGAAGCAGTCATTGATTTATTACGTAATATTAATCATCTTTTAATCCATGAAACATATTATTACATCCATTATAATTTTTTTATTTTTTTTTTAGGGCAACAGGCTACATGAGGGTAATCCACGTTGGGCAACTTCCCTTTAATAGCATAGGAAGGGATTTGAAAGGGGGGATGCGGAAGGGTACAGGAAGGTAGCCAAGGGTTACTAGGGGCCTATGGACTATATTTTAAGGATCCTACCCGGCATTCGCCTAAAGAAATGCATGGAAAACCCTAGAAAAACCTGCATCGGGTAGGTCGGGCATTGGGTACTTGTCCCACGCCCTTCCGATAGCGGGAGAGGAGTTTGCTGTGGGGACGCAGCATTCCCTTCTCCGTGCCTCGACCAGTTTAGGAGGCAGCTGGCCGACTATTCCAGTGGGAATAGCGAACAACTCTTACCGTATTCCCAAGGTCTGTGTACCCGGAACATACACCTCTCAAAACAGGCCGAGGTGCCTCGGCTTGTGGGAACCTTCTTAGTTCAAAAACGGAGAGGAAAAGGCATACCCAAAGATAGCCCCTTCGTATCTCTCCTAAAAGGTTGTGCCTGCGAGAGAACATCCCTCGCAGGTATTGCCTGCGAGAGAATAGGCCTTTAGGAGAAGTACATCCTTTATAACATGTATTTCTGTTCAAAAAATTAATCTTTAGTATTTCAGCTGTTTTTATAATCTTTGATTAACCTTTATCTCTACAATTTGCAATCTTTGTAGTTACAAGCCTGATAAGAGCCTCTTAATTGAACCAAAACAGTAGGTAAATGGAAATTAAAAATCTGTTTTGAAAATTAATTATATGAAAAATACCCACCCAAAAAAACGAGAGCCTAGAGCGACACAAATGCACAAGTCAGTTGACAAAACTCAAACTGGATTTCTATTATTTATCTTTGTTATGTTGACCTCATTGACGAGGAATTTTTACATAATTCCAGAGGGGTTTTAATACATTATTTGAAGACGTTACGAAAGTGAACGTAGCAGCAACTTGTCGTTTCTAACGCAGTGTTGAGAGTTGAAGACGAGTCCTGGGATGCAGCAGCGCTCAAGGCAGGTCGTGAGAGGGCGTTTTTTTGTCGCAGTAATTCAGTGACAAGGTCTAAAGGTCCGTACAAAGGGAAGGCTGGGCTCGCTTCTTTGAAGACTCTTCCTCCGGGGGGGCCGGAAACCAATAATGGCCCCCAAACACGCGGAGGAGGAGGAGGAGGAGATGTAATTCGTATAATACAAAGTACTACTTTACAAACAATTCAACTCGTTTTATATACTCCAGGGGCGTCGGCGCGTAAGTAGCTCAGGCTCAAAAAAAAGGGGGGTGGGGGAGACGCGGCGTGGTACAGCTTCATTTTGCGTTACTAAAGGACTCGCTGCAACAACTGTCCACTGGCCGATTTATATTACCTATTAACTGCCTTACAAGTCATCTTCAAGGACCATGATGCGGCATTGTATCAAAGGTTCAAGTATCACCTAGTAAAAGCCACTGCCTACACCACACCAGCCACCAAGAATAAATCTATTCGTCAAGACAGTTAAAAACTATTTACACAGAATAAACCCACGACATTAAAGATTAAATTTTCACTTTTCTCTACAGTCTCCGTCCTTATTCGACAGTTTTTGTCCACCCTTTAAACATAAGCATGTATTTCACTGCGGTAAAAAGCGTGGTCTTGCGTCCTAAGCCATCGACGCACGGACGTTTGCCCTCCAGCTTCGTTACATCCACCGTTGCATCACCACACATGTTCCATCCTTTCATGAATGCGAATGTGGGCGTCTCACCTTCCGCATTTAAGAAATCAGTCACAAGAACGCTGTCTAATACGTACGACAATGTCAGGAAGAGGATACAGTGCTACGACCAGTTGACTTAGGACGTTTTTACTGCTGTGGATTGGAAGAAGAATGTTTGAGGAATAGCGACAAATTTTTTCACATAACTAACTTATTTAAGAAGAAGAAAAATAAATAGGAGGGATTACTTATTGAACCACCCTCGTAATATCTACTCGTGAACTGTTCCTAATAGACGATTAATAATTATCATTATTGTGAGATGAGGTGCGTTAAATAAATAATTATTCAAACACTTTGTACGTAGAACTCGAGCAGTAAAACCCTAAAAAAAACTTTCCTCGGGGGTTAACACAACCACCGGAAAAAATAATGTTGTCACTCAATGATTAATATACAACAAACAGCATAGCTAAAGAATAACTAATTCAAATTGAATTTTTATTGCCCAAGGAAACGAAAATATGATTTAATTTACCTGATAAATGATTGTGCTCAATTTTTCGCCACCTACAGACAGTAAAGATTCTTTAAAGTTAAATTAATTTATTGAAAAATACAGTGAAATACTTTACCAAACCTGATGATAGACTTTTAAAAGTCTATACTGTCTGTCTCTGGAAAATAATTAAATTCCATATTGAATAAATCGTATACAAACAACTCCCCGGATGAAAACAGTTTAATATAAAAAGGAGAATGAAAAACATGTTTCGTGAATATAGGAAAATATTGAAGTGTTACTAAAGAGGGCATGCTCTGAAATATGGGTTAAATGGACAGAGAACGAGAGAGTGGATTTTCCTGTCTCGATGACAAAGTTTATGAACTGTTTCACGGGTCAGACGCAGCTTGCTAGGCGGGATGCGCAGTGACTACCGTCTTTCCCAGTCACGTCAGAAGACTGATATAGCTGAAACTCGAAGGAAAGTGTGGCATAAGAAAGTACGAGATATTGTGTTTAAAAATGAGAATACAGAAAACAAATATTTCGTCAACAACGAGCTGCGACGTTGCTACAGCTTAAGGAAAGTCAACTGCACCGTGTGGTGTTAGACTGTACGACGAATTACAAACAAGAGATTTTTTTTTCTCCCTACAGTTAAGTTCTCAATGGTCCAGCGAACGTTCACGTGTCGTTCTCCAACTTTCTCCGCACAATTCCAGCAGACGAATCGCCTTCAGAGCTGCGCCCGACTATAGCAGACCTCAATAAACCTCCCCAGAACAAAACACAGGTAATATTTTTTCTCAATAATAATGAAACACGTTTCGTATTGAAATGCAAATTTGCAAATTACAGGTAAATCGTAAGGAAACTTGACGTGTGTTTCTTCTACTCGCAACATACTTAGAATTGAAAAGCAAACTGTCTTTTAAAATATTCTGCTGTTGAAGGGGACAGCATGTGTGGCTTGCAGACGCACCTGCTTCGTCATAAAGATATAAATTCGTCGTGACGTAGACTATAAATATAATAAATACATCCCCCCACCCCCAAGCTGAGTGAATTACTGTCCTATATGTCACCATAATTTGGTATTTGTCCAAATGTCTAAGGGAAATACCGGAATAGTGCTCTATTTTAAGGTCAAGGCCAATTATATTAATAGTGGGCTACAATTCCTGCGAGAGGATTCTCTCGCAAGTAACGTGCGAGAGATGTTCTCTCGCAGGCAGAACCTTGTAGGAGAGACACGAAGGGGCTACCTTTGGGGATGCCTTTTCCTCTCTGTTTTTGAACTAAGGTTCCCACCAGCCGAGGCACCTCGGCATGTTCTGAGAGGTGTATGCTCCGGGGTCACAGACCTTGGGCATACGGTAAAAGTTGTCCGCTATTCCCATTGGAATAGTCGGCCAGCTGACTCCTAAACTGGTCGAGGCACGGAGAAGGGAATGCTGCGTCCCCACAGAAAACTCCTCTCCCGCTATCGGAAGGGCGTGGGACAAGTACCCAATGGCCGACCTACCTGATGCAGGTTTTTCTACGGTTTTCCCCTGCATTTCTGTAGGCGAATGCCGGGTAGGATCCTTAAAATATAGCCCGGGGGCCCTAGTTAACCCTTTGCTACCTTCCTCTACCCTTCCGCATCTCCCCTTTCAAATCCCTTCCTATTCTATTAAAGGGGAGTTGCCCAACGTGGATTACCCTCATGTAGCCTGTTGCCCTAAAAAAATAATATATTAATAGTAGTAGCTAAATATACTGTCAAATATAAGCTTCGGTCTAATATTTAATTGTACGTTTGAAACGAAAAAAATATTATCTAAATACCACGAAAAGATTAACGCCAAATATATTGAAATTAAGCAGTTTCGGCTTCATCCACGTTCCTTGAGATTATTTTCCAGGGAACTCAGACCCAACGATATTAGCCTTGAATTTTGAAGTGAACCTCAAATAGCATTGGACCTTTAAAAAAATGGAGCGAATAAAAATCAGGGGAAAGAAACAATGTTCACGTTGCTGAGACATTAACAGAATTTTTATCATAAAACCTGAAGAATAAAATATTTATTGAAGAGTATAACCCACAATTACTGATGATTGAAAAATGATTTGCGTAGTGAACAACGACGTAACGTCGCAAAAATAAAAAAAATAGCCGTAATTTTTCCGAAAAATATTTTTTTACCCAAATGGTCTTACAAGGAAAATGCAGACTGTCTAATATAGTATATATTCCAGAAATTTAAAAGAAAACGGTCCGTTTTATTAACCAAAGCCAAAAAGAACGTTCTTCCCTGGGCCACGTGGCGTAAGGGAGATGACGTTTGCAAAGGTGAGGGAACGTACGATAAAAAACGCTTGTGATTATTTTTGGTTACATTTGAGATTTTAGTATTCTTTTTGCACACATGGTAAGAACCTAGAGGAGCAAAAAATGGTATCATTAACTCTTTTAAAGTACTACGGGACTGGAAGACCCCGAGGCCGTCTGCTAACTTCCTGAAGTTCCCCGAAAAAAAATTCTTTCTAGGATGCAGAGGTAATGTTAGCAAACGTCTGCAATTATTATTTTGTTACATTTTCTGAAAAACCAAGATTTTTCTTAAAATGACACCTGCGATGATATGAATATAATAGAAATTTCAGCTTGTCATTTACTCCTAATATAAATTCTAATATATTTTTTTTAAATTGCGTAATGGCAAAGAAATAAAGGTTAACAAATTATTAAGTGTATAGATAATACACTTCTATTTATTTAAGTGAAAGATACGAAAAGAAATCAGTTTCACATAAATATTAAATATCTGTCGTTTTCGTTTTCGTCGCTTTCGAGTGTTGTCAACTGACCGGTGGAGTTGCGTCGTTCTAGGCTCTTCTTAGCACCCAGACGAAAGGGCCAAGGATCCAAGAAACGTTTTTTTTTGTCTGTATTGGCTATCTTTCTTATTCATTATTTTCAATCAGACGTAATTTTTTATAATTTTAATATTAAATATCTGTTAGGATAAATGTAAATATTTTAAATATTGTAAATGACATACACATGTAAACGCGTATTAATGTGGAAGTCAATGAAATGATAATGTAGAGTGGCCAAAGAGCAAATTGTCGATGCCAGAGATAACATATATTTTGTATTAATACGGTGGCTCAGACTTTCTATAGCGAAAAAAGTAATATTTAATTTTAATATAAATATATTGTAATGATTAGACTTATTACCATATATAAAAAAACTTTGTTACATAAAAATACATAAAATACATAAAAAAATTGATTGGGCGCCAGCAGATATACATATAGTCTGCAAAAAAAAATATATTAGCTCCGCCTTGGTTAATCCTCCTTCTCTAGAAGGTAATCTGGGCGACCGGGTGTAAATTCACAAACAGAGCTTAGTTCGGAACTGTGTAAAGAGATCTTTAACGTCTGAAGGCACTTTATATTAATGGTGACCCTTACTTTATCTCGTAGCATCAGCCGACTTGCCGCGGATCACTGGTCTTGTAGCAAACCACGATCTCCTTCTTCGGCCTCCACGCGATGAACGTCCACACTCCAAAACTTTTTTTCGTTACAGCTCGCCAAATTTTGCACCCTCTCGCCTCTCTCACTTCACTTTCAGTCCTCCTCTCTCATGTCAGTCTCCCGGGTGCGGAGTATATACCCTTACTCCGCCCCCCCCCCAAACGATGCAAAAAAAATAGACGCGTACCCTCGGCTTCTTGGGGCCTCTCCGGCGCACGTGCACTTTTAATTATTTCCGCCGAGACACTCTTAGACCCCCGCTCAAGCCCGCGAACAAAGGGCGGCCACTTACCGATGTTATTCACTACAATATATTCTGACTATTGAGATAACTAAACATCACCCAATTTTAAGTCAGAAAAAACAATTTATTAATGTTAAATCAAACAACGTTTCACCGCGTATTTGGCGACATTTTCAGGTTCACGTTAAATAAAAAAAAATTGATAGACAGGTCATTCCGTGGCCATTAAACGTATAGTAATATATTATATAAATATATATTCTGACTATTGATGAAACTAATTAATAAATAAACATCAGCCAATTTTAAGTCAGAAGAATTAATTATTATTCATGTAAAATTAAATAACGTTTCACCGCGTAATTTGCGACCTCTTCAGGTTCACGTTAAATAAAAAAATTGATCGACATGTAATTCCGTCGCTATTAAAAGTTGTTTAATTTTATATTAATACATTCTTTTTTTTATTTAAAGTTGGGGTGATGTTTATTTATTTATTAATATTTAGTTTTTCAAGAAATTATAAAATTGTATTTTAGTACAATCATTTTAATATATAATTTTAATACCACAGCCTGTATTAATATAAATTGTTTTACATATTTTATTATTTATATATTTTCGATTTTTCGTATTAGTGTATGTTTTTCTGTTGCTATCGTTGTAATTGATGTATTTTTATGGTAGTGCAATATTATCTCTGGAGGTAATGAGTCTTTGACTTGATCTGTTTGCAGAGTCGCTGTAAAGTCATCCTGCTGCGTTTGACAGTTTGCGAAATGTCGAGTCTCTTTCCGCGACGGTGTTTGAAGTGTACAAGGAACGCAAATATGAAAGCGTAGTTGTTTATGGTCGTTATCTCTGGGCCCCGTCGCCAGGAAATGCACCGAAGCCGAAGAGCCGTGAAAGGGAATGCCTCTTCACAATCGAACTGGAATTTCCGGTGGACCTGCGTGGCCTCGCGTACTTATCTGCACAACTTCCTGTTGGGCGAAGCTTTACTTTGCTTAGGACAGGTGATAGCGAAGAACAACGCCGGCGGCCATTGCGTCACAGAGGATTCAGCTTTGCTGCTGAGACGCGAAATTATTTCCGGAGGTGTTTACATCAGCCACACACGCCTTTCCAAGTTAAATTGTGAAGCGCTGTGCCGACATGCTAGCCACTTCCCCTACTAATTATGCGTCTCTCCCTACCTGAATAAATACCCCGAGTCTCGTAAAGTTGCAAAGATAATAATACCCACCCTTCGAGAAAGGTTCTCGTACAGACTAATCGAATTGCAAACCTACTTCCACACATCCAACATATTCAAAATATCTAGAAAAAAATAATACACAATAAATTACTAGACTTCTTAATGATATAGCGCAGAAGAACAACCCCCCCAAAAAATTCAAGATTAATATTTTTTTAGGGCAACAGGCTACATGCGGGTGATACACATTGGGCAACTCCCCTTTAATAGCATAGAACGGGATTAGAAAGGGAGGATGCGGAAGGGTAGAGGAAGATAGCCAAGGGTTAACTAAGGGGCCCCGAGCTACGGTTGAAGGATCCTACCCGGCATTCGCCTAAAGAAATGCAGGGAACCCTAGAAAAACCTGCATCGCGTAGGTCGGGTTTGGGTACTTGTCCCACGCCCTTCCGATAGCGGGAGAGGAGTTTACTGTGGGGACGCAGCATTCCCTTCTCCGTGCCTCGACCAGTTTAGGAGGCAGCTGGCTGACTATTCCCAATGGGAATTGCGAACAACTCTTACCGTATGCCCAAGGTCTGCGACCCTGGAACATACACCTCTCAAAACAGGCCGAGGTGCCTCGGCATGTCGGAACCTTAGTTCAAAAACGGAGAGGAAAAGGCATACCCAAAGGCAGCCCCTTCGTATCTCTCCTAACAGGCTACATGAGGGTGATCCACATTGGGCAACTCCCCTTTAATAGCATAGGAAGGGATTTGAAAGGGGGGATGCGGAAGGGTAGAGGAAGGTAGCCAAGGGTTACTAGGGCCCCCGGGCTATGGTTTAAGGATCCTACCCGGCATTCGCCTAAAGAAAAATGCAGGGAAAACCCTAGAAAAACCTGCATCAGGTAGGTCGGGCATTGGGTACTTCTCCCACGCCCTTCCGATAGCGGGAGAGGAGTTTGCTGTGGAGACGCAGCATTCACTTCTCCGTGCCTCGACTAGTTTAGGAGGCAGCTGGCCGACTATTACAATGGGAATAGCGAACAACTCTTACCGTATGCCCAAGGTCTGTGACCCCGGAACATACAACTCTCAGAACAGGCCGAGGTGCCTCGGCTTGTGGGAGCCGAGAGCCGAGCTGCGGATTACTGTAATTTACGGCCATTTAGTTTGGCACCGAGGTGACGGGTTGTCGAGGAGGAACAAAGGTGGCGAATTATGGGATAACACTGTCTCAAAATCCCTGAAGGTCAACCCTTCCAATAGACGAGAGTGAGTCAGGGAAACTGTAACCGCTCTGGTGGAGAACGAGGAGACGTACTAGCGTAGGAAACAGGACAGTTCATAACTATGACTCGGAGAACGAGGACGTCGTGTGGGAAGGAAGAAAGTGAAGGAGTAAAAAAAAATGTAATAGTTCGAACGATGGTCTTGCAGAGGACAGTTCATGTTTACAACTTGGAGTGAAACGTACGAGTTTAGATCAACAACTTGGAGTGTAATGTAGAGTTCACATTTACAACTTGGAGAAGGAAAATGGGGCCCGACCGACGGAAGAAGAAGCTGTCTAGAGATACTAAGAATTGTTACGCCGACGAGGAAGTGTAAAGGAGGAAGCTGCCAGAAAGTCCTGTGTAAAGTTTCAGGTTAACCTGAGGAAGGCGACTACAAAACATGAACACGTGTGTTTCTGTCTGCGACGTAAATAATTGAGATTTCTGCCGCACTTATACGCCCTCACATACGACCCCTTTCCTTTTAATTTTGGTTTATGTCCAGAAGTCTCATAAAATCGCCCTGAGGTCTGTATCAGAAATTTATTTCAATATTTAATTTAGTTGAAGTAAATTATCTAAAATTAAAACTTAAGAGTGAGTATATTTTAATCAACATGTCAAACATTTTATATTATAATTTTTCCTAAATTCTGAAACGTTTTTCGATTCCTTCGGAATAATAGGATTTGTCTGCATGGGTCTGCAAAATAAGCATTCGCTTAAGAAATCACCTCCTCATTTGAATAAAATCTCCCAGACATTTCTTCATATTAGCGAAAAATTTATGGCCCTCGAGGGAGCGGAATCTTGAGAAAGCTGGGGATGAGTTCATGGAGATAAAGCAGAAAAAAAAAGATTTCAAACATCAACGCTGATTTTACGACAGTGACTCCGTGGGGATTGTTTAAGGGTAATGGAAATTTTGCTTATTCAAAACCTTTCTGGTACGTCCAATACGCGACAAGTATGTTTAATCATTCACAAAAAGAAAATGAATTTAACAACACGGTCCTGAATAATTCCAAAATATTCTCATGGAAACCATCAAAATTTTCCTCCATTGTTTTCATCTCAGCCTGTGAATATACCAGGAAATGCCTCCATGTTTCCAGCTTTAATGTTTACTGGGAAAAAAAGGTAAATATTCGTCCTGATAGAAGAAAAATGAAAATAGGAGTTACTTAAACCTCTAACGGCAGTTCCTCCTTCTCCTACTCAATAGTATCAGAAAAATAAAACGAGGAAGGATTTAATTCTGATTCTGTATAAATAAGAAATGGAGGTTCCACAAGGATCTATTATGGGTCAATTTAATACTTGTAAATTATTTACCATAATATAGCGTAAGAATTCATTTTCTGAGGTTATTCTGTTTGTAGAAGACTCAATGTTTCTAAGAAAAGAATAACCATTAACTGAATTGACTTTCAACTTATTTAATTGCGAGAAAAGGAGCAAAAAATGTTAATTTAATTGCATAAAAATTCAAAATATGATAAAATTTGACTTGTTTTAAGATAAAAAAATTCATAGAATCATTTGTGGACAGTAAATTAAATTTACGGCCTTGATTCAGAATGTTATAATGTTTATTAACATGCAATTAATTTTACTGCGACGTTTCGTCATCTTTTAGGACCTCTTAGGCTTTGACAGTTTTTTGATCTACAAATTATAAATTAGTAACGTAAGTGTTACTAAAGGTTTTTAATAACAACCACAAATTGTTTTAATACATGTATATATAAATATATATATATATATATATATATATATATATCAAAAGTCTCAACATATGCAAGAAAGAACCTCACGAGCCTTTTTATCCTCAGTTCCCTCACCTTGCAAACGTCATCACCCTTACGCCACGTGGCCAATAATACAGCTATTTTTATATATAAAAAATAATACTATCAATTTATGAATGAAATTTATAACATTTTACTTTTCTAATTTTTAATTTAAATATAGTTTCGATTGTTAACCGCGCCCAACAATGTAAATTAATTATTACTGGTCAATTTCGTTTTAAATTGTAAATTTCAAAATGGCAAAATTTTTTTGGTAAGTCTAACTAGCTTTATATTGTTTGTTTGTAATTGATTTGTTATTTTTGTAGTTCTAACCTTGAGAAGGTCGCAAAATGGCTGACGAAACGTTGTTTAATTTTACATTATTCTTTTTTTTTCTGATTTAAAATTGACTGTTAATTTTTATGTATATATGAGTTTTTTCCTCAGTCTGAATACATTTATTTATATATGCCATTATTTTAATTTTATATACAATTTTGTGTTAAATTCGTGCATAAAATCTAGAGGCAAGGTTCTGCTGCCTTTATTAATTTTCTAAACCTCGGCCTATTTTGGGACGAGTATGTTCCGGGTTCACAGACCTTGGGCATACGGTAAGAGTTGTTCGCTGTTCTTATTGAAACAGTCGGCCAGCTGCCTCCTAAACTGGTCGAGGTACGGAGAAGGGAATGCTGCGTCCCCACAGCAAACTCTTCTCCCGCTATCGGAAGGGCGTGGGACAAGTACCCAATGCCCGACCTACCTGATGAAGGTTTTTCTAGAGTTTTCCCCGCATTACTTTTAGGCGGAAGCCGGGTAGGATACTTAACATATAGCCCGAGGGCCGTAGTTAACCCTTGGCTACCTTCCTCTACTCTTCCGCATCCCCCCTTTAAATCTCTTCCTATGCTATTAAAGGGGCGTTGCCACCATGTGGATTACCCTCATGTAGCCTGTTCCCCCAAAAAAAATCAGATATATTTTTAATTATTACTAAATTAAATTGTCATATTCACACACATGTTAAACTCAGTATGTGTGCTGTGAGAGTAATAGCAAATTGTAGTGAGGTGAACTGTTTAAAATTAGGTTTATTTCACATACTCATCGATATATAAATGGGGGGAGGGGAAATACGTCAAGTATACTTCTGTAAATATTTAGGAATCATTTTTAATTAAAATCAAGGGTGAGAAGAACAAGTAAATTATGAATCTCGAAAATCTTGAAAATCTTTTC
Source organism: Zhengitettix transpicula (assembly GCA_037074705.1). NCBI lineage: Eukaryota > Metazoa > Arthropoda > Insecta > Orthoptera > Tetrigidae > Zhengitettix > Zhengitettix transpicula. The sequence continues at coordinate 27,121,210 of CM073591.1, read as the reverse complement.
ATTTTGTAATGAGAATATTAAGAAAAAGGTGGGGGGGTGCAAATCAAAATAACTTGCTTATAAATCTCTGGTTCGTCCCTTACTCGATTATGGTGCAAGTTGTTGGGATCCTTATAGAAAACTAGAAAATCTAGAAAGACTTCAGAGAGGAAGTGGTTGGGGGGAAGCAAAATTTGTAATACGGTGGACCTGGTCACGGGCGAGAAAAGGCAGAGAAATTAGGGGGTGGGAATCTTTAGCAACTAGACGGAAGAAAGAAAGAAAGAGAGACTTGGCGTTCCTTTTAAATCATACAAAGGGTAACAAAGAGTGGAAAAACATATTACAGAGGGGATAAGATCGAAAAACCAACTTACATTGGCAGAGGTAATCATATGTAATAAAAATCAAAACGAGACCGCAAAAAAAACCACAGACGTCGGAAATTTCTCATTCCTCAAAAGATCGATAGGCGATTGGAATAATTTACTAGCAGCAGGAATTGAGAAGAATCTTCCAATGAGGTTTAAGAATAATATAAATAAAGTAGTGAAATTAAGCGTATTTTACAATCAAGCTTCGCAACAGCTATTCGATTAAATAGAATGGAATGGACAGGACACGTGCAACGCACGGGAAAAGAAAGGATGCATTATTAAATGATATGGGAGGAAAAAGAAAGGAACAGATGGATAGACGAAGTAGATAAGGACATATAAAGGATGATGGATTTGAAGAACTGAAGGAGAATAGCCTTAGACAGAGAAGTTTGGAGGAAGCTACTACTGGAGGTCGAGGGCCGATATCGGGCTGTGGAACCATAGAAGACGAAGTGTAAAGAAGTGTATTTTTTTAATTATATAATATAAATAAGTTTCTGTATATTTTTCCTTATTAAAGTGAAGTGAAGCGAGTGAACAAACTTTCAAGAAAATTTTGCAAGAGTTATTTTATTATTATTATTTTATTTTTCTTTAAAAACTGTTTGATTTATTTATTTGTTATACTTTTGTTTTTAACGGGCACCGGGAACGATCTCAATCACAGCTAATAACAAACGTACATAGACATTACCAAAATGTCATCAGATCATTTAATATTTTTTACCGAATTAATAAGACACTGGAAATCCGCGATCGGACCAATTTCGTGACTCCTTTCTGCCTCCTTCTGAAATCTTATTTTGGACTTTCCTCGTTTTAAGTTTCAATTACAGGCGCACAGTTGAAGGGAAAAGCCCGTAAAATTGACATTAACCTAAAAATATATACGACTCCGAACATTCGAGACTGTTTTCGGAACTCCATTATGTTTATTAACATTTAGTTCTCCTGAAGGAAATAAGCTACGTTGTTAATACACAAAAGAAAGGGGACGTTAAATAAAGTTGATCTTCCTCTTGGAAAAAGGATGATTATCATTTTACTAAGCAAATGTAGAAGTCATTTAAATTATCCGCTGCCTGATTCAGAAGATTTAACTATTTTTTATCAATAAATATATTTATTAAACATTTAAGTTACTCGCAATGGAAGGAATATTTATAATCAACTTATTAATTTGTGATGAATCAGTTCCGGAGCCGTAACGATAGTTAGAAAATATTTCTCATAACGCCCTGAGTGACGAAGTCGAGTATATAGAGAAAATTATCGAAGAATCGATAGTCGACAGTATGAGAAAGGACAGAAATTGACTAATATTATCCGCTGCCTGATTCAGGAAATTTAACACGCTCATATGAAACAGGAAAAAAATATTTTATCGATAAATATATTTTATAACCGTTTAAGTTACTCGAATTGGAAGGAATATTAATAATCACATTATTAATGTGCCGTAACGATAGTTGGGAAATATTTCTCATAACGCACTGAGTGCCGAAGTCGAGTATATTAGAGAAAATTATCGAAGAATCGATAGTCGACAGTATGAGAAAGTACAGAAATTGACTAAAATTATCCGCTGCCTGATTCAGGAAATTTAACACGCTCATATAAAACAGGGAAAAATATTTTATCGATAAATATATTTCTTAACCGTTTAAGTTACTCGAATTGGAAGGAATATTAATAATCACATTATTAATGTGTGATGAATCAGTTCCGGTGCCGTAACGATAGTTGTGAAATATTTCTCATAACGCCCTGAGTGACGAAGTCGAGTATATTAGTGAAAATTATCGAAGAATCGATAGTCGACAGTATGAGAAAATACAGAAATTTTTTTCTGTACACTGATTAAAATGTCGTTTCTACTAAAGGGAACGGCCTTCTCTTTATTTTTTTTTTAAAAAAAGTAGTTTATGTGCTGACATAACAGTAAACAGTCTCCAAGTTTTTAATTTTATTAAATAATCGGTTGGAAACTTTCAAATATTTTGTTATAATCATATATATATGTATTGGTAAATAACAACTAGCAACATGATACATCGATACTATTGTATCGATTTGCGATTGTAACAAAACACACTGAACCACCTGATGGAGCAGATTAAGAACGGACCTGGTTGAATAAACAACATTGGTCTATATTAGTGACTAAATAGCTAATATTTTAAAGGTTATTAAGATCTTAATTATAGTGACAGGAAGTACTTTTATGCTGAAGGTTTTCAAATGTATTCTTAACTTGATGTTTTTATATAAGTAGCAACGTTTGATTGTTCATTAAGGATGATTATGAGAAAATAGTTGACAGCTTACAACCGATTATTTAATAAAATTAAAAACTTGGAGACTGCACATCTAAGTCAGCAGCCCCCTTTTACTATAATAGAAATAATATTCCCTTTATTTCCCTTCTTTGACAAGTTTCCTCTGACGTAGACCTTTGGAATACCTGTTAATAAATTTAGCAGTTGTTTTCAACGTCATTGGCAACTAAAAGTCACAACTCGAATTTACATTAACTCAAATCTGAAATTTTAGAAATTTAGTATTTATGAGAGACAGGAAAGGGTGATTTTTTTAGGTGCACTGAGAGTCGACCTAACATCTAACCGCAACCATAGCTTCAATGTGGATCCCCATTTCTGGAATATTATGTTTCAGGTACTCCTCTCTAAGGTTGGTAAAGGTGGATGCTTAAGGAACACGGGATTGCTGTAACTGAAATAAGGGGGAAAAACTGGGAGAATTATAAGAAAATCACAAATATTAGCTTGGAAGAGGAATGATCAAGAAATAAATTGAAGCGAGAAAAAAAATATATTTCGATACTGTGGATGGAATCTTTACAGTCCGCCCTAGACAGACAAGTATCAACCAGTTAATAGAATTCTAAACTTTTGTGTATCCCCATTTCTGAAATATTATGTTTCAGGTTCTCCTCTCTAAGGTTGGTAAAGGTGGATGCTGAAGGAACTCGGGATTGCTGTAACTGAAATAAGGGGAAAAAACTGGGGTAACTATAAGAAAATCACAAATATTAGGATGAAACGGAATGATCCCAAAATAAATTCAAGCGAGAAAAAAAATATATTTCGTTACTGTGGATGGAATCTTTACAGTCAGCCCTAGACAGACAAGTATCAACCAGTTAATAGAATTCTAAACTTTTGTGTATCCCCATTTCTGAAATATTATGTTTCAGGTTCTCATCTCTAAGGTTGGTAAAGGTGGATGCTGAAGGAACACGGGATTGCAGTAACTGAAATAAGGGGCAAAAACTGGGGGAATTATAAGAAAATCACAAATATTAGGTTGAAAGGGAATGAACAAGAAATAAATTTAAGCGAGAAAAAGAAATAATATTTCGATACTGTGGATGGAATCTTTACAGTCAGCCTCAGACAGACAAGTATTAACCAGTTAATAGAATTCTAAACATTTTAATACCATGTATCCCCATTTCTGGAATATTATGTTTCAGGTTCTCCTCTCTAAGGTTGGTAAAGGTGGATGATGAAGGGACACGGTATTGCTGTAACTGAAATAAGGGGAAAAACTGGGTTAACTATAAGAAAATTACAAATATTAGGATGAAAGGGAATGATCCAGAAATAAACTCAAGCGAGAAAAAAAATTATTTCGATACTGTCGATGGAATATTTACAGTCCGCCCTAGAGAGACAAGTATCAACCAGTTAATAGAATTCTAAATGTTTGTGATCCCCATTTCTGGAATATTATGTTTCAGATTTTCCACTGCAAGGTTGGTAAAGGTGAATGCTGAAGGAACTCGGGATTGCTGTAACTGAAATAAGGGGAAAAAACTGGCGGAATTATAAGAAAATCACAAATATTAGGTTGAAACGGAATGAACAAGAAATAAATTTAAGCGAGAAAAAGAAATAATATTTCGAAACTATGGATGGAATATTTACAGTCCGCCCTAGAGAGGCAAGTATCAACCAGACAAAAGTATTCCAAGTATTTCTGTACCATTGGCGAACTGAGTAGCTCACCAGCAGCAGGAGGAGGTGAAGGTTTATGTTCACATTTCCTCTGAGCTTTTCGGAGTGGCGCCTGCACATTGAATGATTAGGAAGAGGAATTTCCGAGGCCGGGAACAGAGCGTCAGTGTTATCCTCGCCGGAAGCAGCCCTTCGTCCGCACTTGAACGCGGAGCGCAGAATCTTGTCCTCACAGATCAACAAGTAATCACCTCCGCGTCAGTGCACTCGCTTGTTCTGCGTCTCCTGCCGTGGTAAACACGCGCCAGCATCTTCCGGGAATTTCCGGAACATGCTCGTAAATCAACCGGGCGACAAACAGATCAACGGTCCATCCGTCCGTCTCCAGAACACCCCGAAGTCTTCAGCTTGTGGAGGAAACTGGTCCTCCATCCGCTCAGCAAGAGACTGCAGCCACGGCGTTTCTACTCGGTTCTTACACTTCCTGGAACCGTCCACAAACCTTCCAGGTTCCCATCCTGCCCACGAAAGTCTTTTCCGTTCTTCCACCGATTCATAATAAAAAAAAAGAACATCCCACAAGTCCTCACCATCTGCCACCATTCCACAACGTTTGGCCGGAAACACAAATTCAACTAAATAAAATCAACAATCACCTAACACCACCAATCAAATCATTCTTCCATTAAATTGAAGAGACCAAATTATCGGATCCGAACCGGTCACTCCAAAATTCACTAAGGACCTCTGCTTCCAACGCATCACCAACAAAAATACCATTAATGAATACAGGAAGAACGGGACCTTATAATAGGAAGTCTTTAAGAAAGTCTTGAGCAAGCGATGGCAAATTGGAAAGCTGAAGGTCTTGATATATATATTTTTCCAGTCTATGTAGATTTCCGGATGGGGGAGGGGGGACAAATGAATTTGGAATTAAACGTGTTCTGATCTACAGTTTAATTTACAATGTAAACAAAGGCAAAGTCCTCTGTAAGAAAAAAATACCTGAAGAAGATACAAAAAGGTGACGAAACGTTGTCATAATATAAATAAAAAATAAATAAAAGTGTCTGTAAACGGTCATCAATTGTTTTATCATAATTAGGGATCATATTCAGCTATTACAGAAATTTCAATGCAATTAATGCAAACAGAAGAAGAACACTACGTTTCAAACCCTAAGTTAAGGCTTCATCAGGTTAATAGTAGTTAATTAGTTTTTTTTAAAAAAAAAAGATGAAGCCTTAATAAAAATCCCTTGAATGTTGTTGAATTTATCCATTAATTTGACAGCCAAGTTCTTTTTATTTAGTAGAATTCAAAGAATTTATATAAAGTGATAGAAAAGAATATTGAATAAAACTTGGATTGTAGAATCAGAAGAAGTGTCAGAGACTACAATATTCTGTTTATCACCAAATCCGCCACAGTAGAAAATTTCAAAGATCGTATTGATAAAAATAAATCGTACTTTGCCAATTAAATAGTAAAAACTCTTCATCCCAAGTTGACAGGTGTAACCAAAAATTAGGGGTAAAAGTTATAATCTAATGTCTGCTTTGAATAAAAAAACAATTGATGAACCTTATACAGAGACTTTATTTTTTTCATTTATATTAAGACGACGTTTCGATACCATTTCTATCATCTTCATGTTTTTTTCCTACAGAGGAGGTATTTATAAATGATTAGATTTATAATATAATTGTACATAGTTATCGAAGGCAAAATACTCTGTAGGAAAAAACTTGAAGATGATCCAAATAAGTATCGAAACGTCGTCATAATATAAATAATAAATAAAAAAAGTGTCAGTAAACGGTCATCAATTGTGTTATCACTATTAGGGACCATAAAAGGGTTTTACAGAATAAATGGTCTGTTACTTCCAGGACTACGAAGACGGTAATTGTAAATCTAGAATCATTCCATTAACCGTAACGCACATTCACTCAACACAGAAGCAGTCATTGATTTATTACGTAATATTAATCTTCTTTTAATCCATGAAACATAATATCACATCCATTATAACATGGATTTCTATTTTTAAAATTAATCTTCGGTATTTTAGCTGTTTTATAATCTTTGACTAACCTTTATCTGTACAATATACAATCTTTGTAGTTACAAGCCTGATAAGGGCCTCTTAATTGGACCAAAACGGTAGCTAAATGGAAATTAAAAATCTGTTTTGAAAATTAATAATAAAATAAATAACCCCCCTCCCCGCAAATAAACTACACAAGAGCCTAAAGCGACAGAACCGCACAAATGAGTTGACAAAACTCAAAAGGACTTGTGCAGTAGCGTCGCTTTAGGGCCTGTTTTAATATTTCATTGTAGTTTCCTTAGCACCTGAAGAAAGGAACAAGGCTTCCATTTATATTATGATGACGTTTCGAAAACAGACAATTTAATAGTAATTTAACTCATCCATCTACTAATAAGAAAATTCGCCAAATTCAGACGAAAGAACTGATAATATAAATACCGCACAACGTTTCTGGAAACCTTGTTCCTTTCTTCAGGTGCTAAGAAAAATACAATTAAAAAAAAACGAGGCGCCTAAGTCGTTTTGCGTTTTTGACAACTGACTTGTGCAGTTGTGTCGCTCTTGGCTGTTGTATGTGTGTTTTTTTGGTTATTTTTTTAATTTCCAAATTTTATATTCCATTTAGCTACTGTTTTGGTCCAATTGAGGGCCCTTATATTATAGAGTTATTTTGAGACAAGAGAGGAATACATAACATGATCTGGAGGAACGCCATCACCACCGCCATTCCAGTTGTGCAGCTGCAGCACTGCAGGACACGCTTCGAAACGCGTATTCACAATATTTTACCTCTTTCCCACATGGTTTAAAGGGAAATTTACGTGCCTTGAAAATTACGAGGTCGTTTAAATAATAATATATGTAGGCCGTTTATAATATCAAGTGTTTTTCCTCCCCTTATTACACGAGGCCGACGCAAGAAAACTACGATAACATAAATGAGAGTATTTATTTTTGTTGTGGGATGAGAGGAGAGTGTGTTTACTAAGGAAGAGCAACGTCTCCGCGGGCGACACACACAAAAACTAAAATCCCCCCCAAGCCTTCGTGACATTTGCTCCGTGACGTCATCGGTCCCTTGAGAGCGTCGCTCCAGCTCAGGGATCCTCCAACATCGAAGCACTGCCTCCTACGAGGTTGCTAGAGCTCAAACTTGAAGTTCAACAAATAAAAACGAACTAAACGAAATACGTAAAAAAATTTTAAACTTCCAACGAATCACATTAGAAGGGGGGGGGAGGCCGATTGGAAGTTGACAGTTGCAAGGATTTCTTTCGGAATCCTGGGATTTTAACACTGCCTCGTACGTATATTCTAAAAAAATTTTAAAGTTTGTCTGGAGAAACTTCAATTTGTAATGCCCTAAACGGAGCAAATCATTTATAAAACGCTAGAAATCAACTCCGCATAGAAAAACATCGCCCAAGTTCTTTTCTGAATCACCCATTCATTATTCCGGGATAAATCATTACAACAGTCTTCCACGGACGAAATAAAATCTTTTAAGTATACTGTAACGCGTGTATTTTGGTTTTAGTTTTTCTTTGTCTTCGGAAGTGTTGTCTGCTGTAGTTTGGAGAATTCGAAGTCGTGCATTGGCGGACGGATGCCAGCAGTTGTTTTGTGTGAAATGTTGGACGAGGTGTGCGTGTCCTGTCTCGATTGTTGGCCTCAACATGACTGAATTGTTGGCCATTGTTGCGTACAGAACTGCAGCTTCGTGTTATAACTCTTGTAACAATGGAAGAATCAGTGAAACAATGACATTTCGACCAAGTTTTCTAATAATGAAAAAAGTAAAAAGAATGGGAGGCTTTAATGGAGGGAACTTGAATTTGAAAACTAAATGAGTTGAAGTGTATTCACGATGTTTATGAGCAAGATATGGGAAGCTTCTTAAAGTACGACGGCAGAGATTGGCAATATGGCGGACGTTTGAATTTAACGGACCTGCACCGCTCGTAATAAAATGAGTCAGTCTGGTCGATGCGCTACTGAGGGACAGTTGTTGGTGATGAACAACCGCTCATGGTGCAGTTGCATAATGCAAAAAGTTCACGAAGCACAAAAGCTGTGAAGAGCGAGAATTACGTGCCACATCTTCCAGTACACAAGTGGGCAGCACGAGTGCGTCGCAATAAAATCCCGGAGGCCGACGCCTTAGCCAGTGGTCAACCCCTGAGTCGACGCCATGCAGTGGTCCTGACTAGGTCGTCGCTGCAGTTAACCCGTTCTGCCAGCTGCGAGTTTCGGAGGCGTCAGTACGTTGGTTACGAGAGCTACAGCAGACGAACACAACACAGAAATAGCAGTACGTATTTGATAACGGGCAGCTAAATTTATTTAATGGTCTATAATATTTTTTGTTTTAACGTAAAAAACCAGCCCAAGCAATATAATTCTTTACAATGCAATATTTATTTATAGAAAGTCTCTGTTTATTAATGGAGCATATTACTCGCTGACAGAGTTCGTAGAAAAGGAAGGTCAGATTAGTAGATCCTCTTTAATAAAAAAGTTTTCTGGCCTCCCCTGTCAAGCTCTGCTATTATTATTTTACGATTTTAATATTGTAGAATTTAACTGCTGACTTATTTTATTTTTCATGTTCGACAGGGAATCGATGTAAGATTTTTTTCTGCTGGAAACTTCGTCGAATGAAACAATTTAAGATGGATTAAAACACTCGTCATTTCATTAATTACATGTGATATTAATATCTTTATCGTAGTTTTAAATTATTTAAGTTTTTTTTGTAAAGTACAATGTTTGTATTTCGTAATAATTATTTTTCTTTTTATGTAACCTTATATTATGACGTATCCTTATTCCCTCGACCGAGGACTAATGGCATGAATGAATAAATCTAAATCTCTTTAATTCCTTTAGATATTTTACTTATGATTATAGGACTGATTATTTTATTCTTTATTTTAATTTACAAATATTCTTAATCGTATTATATATACACACAGACCTAAATTTTAACATTAGATTACCGAAAAAATATCCCCCAAAATATGAAACGGGACAAAAGTCAGTTTCACTCAGGGTGTTGCACATATTCAACATAAATATAATTACGTCTGCTTGAAAAAATTCAATGCTATTATAAAACCCTTACAATGGCGCTTAAATTTTCTTTTATAATAAAAAACAACAACATAAAACCACTAAAAATATATACCACTAAAAATATATACCACTAAAAAATATCCTCAGGTACAAAAGTCTGTCTTTTTATTTTAGTTTGTTAAATTGACGGAATTCGGCGTGTAAAGCAGTGCTTATAAGGTGTAATTATCAACAATAAATTTTTAAATCATATTATTTTGTTAATTATTCCTATTTAACTAAGACCACCTTTTAAATCGTTACATAAATTGGCGTCTTCAACATGAGGCTAACTATCATTCAAATTTTAATTAATTTTCTTTCAAAAATTTGTTTTAGTTAAAGACTTTTTTAATTATTACAATATATACACAGATTATAATACAGAAAAGATAACCAAAGACCAGTATGAAAGGTGACCATAGTCAGTTTGACGGACGATGTTGCACATATTCAACATAAATATAATTAGGTCTGATTTATAAATAATTCAGTGCAATTAGAAAACTCTGAGAATGACGTTTAAATTTTCTTTCTTGAAATCTACCGCAGAAAAAAATATATATTGTGAAGTTGCCCAGCAGGTAGAAAAATTTATCTTGAGGGGTTGGCTCACAGAAAACTTGTACATGTTCACGGTTGCCAAAAATTTAACATTTCCTTAAAGTCCACGTTGTTTCATATCTGCATCACAAATGAGAAACCAACACACGCCTCTTGGGTGATACTAAATGCTATGTTGCATATAAAGGGTCAGTGTTCTATATGAGATTTTACAATTTTTGCAATATATTCTGTATTTTAATTTTATTTTCTCGCCTAATTCATTTCAAAATTTGGGATCAAGGAGATGGTTATAGAGTTTAGCCGAAAAGCTCCCCCAATTATTATGCTTCCGTTCTCCCTGCAGAAGAAACCGAGTGTCACACTGCCCTCTTTGAATATAAGTTTTACTCCGGAGAAGCCACAATTTACTGTGTCATCCGTGCAAGTGCCATGGGAAACTCATTTGCAATTCTGAAATTGTAGTTTCCCCTTCCCCCTATTTTTTTCGGGCTTACATTAAGCTCCGAGGTCCTGCAATTTTTGTCTCTCGAGGGAGGGGGGACGGGGGGTGGTTGAATATATGAGTGCATAAACATGTGATATACTGGAATCGTCCGCGAGATCTGTTGAACAGTTACGTTATATATATATTTTTTTTTTCCCTCCGCAGCAGTGTTTAGTGCGCGTTGACGGACACTAACGTGAATTATTCATTCGTCGCTGAACCCTCCAGCGCCGTTTGTCAGCCTTGATTCATACACACGAAACGCTTTTAGCGCGACATAGTTATGGCAATCTACTTTCATAACAGTGATCGTAATTTTAAGCTTCCCACCGTCACCTGGTCCATTCGACAAAGTTATTGCCAGTGCAGCTAAATTAACTAGGACCGACTTCCCGAATTTAGTGGTGCAGTTTAATGCAAAGCTCTGGGCTTCGGAAGGTAATCTCGTTAGCCGGAGGGGAGGGGGGGGGGGGCCTTTAACGATAGCAACGAATTTCTTTTATGTGACTGCGGGAAATCTAAGGGACTATCGTTACAATTATTTAGGAAACAGTAGGAAGCCATTAGCAGAGTACATGTGAAATTCGTTGGCGAAGGAGAAGTGACTCAATTACAAACTTTAAGAGGAGCAGGAGGGGCGGGGGGAGGTTCGGTCCGTTGTCTGAGAAAGATGATGGACGAGAAAAATAATCAACAAAACACATTCATCGAGGAAGACATCAGAAGAAAAATTAACAAGGACAGATACAACTGTTACGGTATCAAACAACTAAATGCTGTTGTCACATTTCAATACGTGTATTTATAACATCTTTTTTTTTCATACGAGGCATGTTCAGACAGTAAGTGTACTGTGACCATAATGGGCTGAGAAATTTTTTGTTTCTAGAGGTTTGGCAACACTGAGTGGCAGAGAGAGGCGGAATCACCTGACAGAGCGAGCATCGCAGAAACACGGCAGTAGTGTCCAGTTGCGTGAACGATGTCGGTAAGAAATTCCACCAAGTGCGGTAGGAGACGATTTTCTGCGCTCTAAGAGTGACTTGAGATGAAACGTTGGTGGTCAATTACATGCCTGGGTCAAAAAGACAGACGTCACACCAATTCCGTGTCTTTCAAAAAAATTTTAAACCACAATTTCGGGCAAAAAAAGAACATGGCTTCAGTGTTTTCGAACCGAAAAGGTCGATTTTCTGTCTAAGTGGAAGTACCGTCAAGAATGATATTTCGACACCCTAAATAAATCAAAAAGGAGCATTCACAACAAAAGGAGGACAATTCTGACGAGAGGAGTGTGCTTGTTGCCCGTCCTCACACAACCTTAGCCAGCCATGGCGCTCTTGGTCTCATTTGGTTGAGAAGCTTTGAACCAGCCCACTTCATATGATAATCTTTTCACCTCCATGGAGGCACACATGGGTGGAATTATATTTTCAACTGACGAGCAGGTGCAGAAAGAGGTTCTGAAGTGGCGGGAGAGTTCTTGGAGGAGGACACAGAGAAGCTTGTGCCACGGCTCACCACATGCATTGAACGGGATGCCGATTATGAGGAAAAATAGTCAACAAGTGTAGTATCCTTTAATTATTTTTAAATACCCTTGCGGATGGTAGACCTGTCTTATACTCACAGTGTTCCTTTTAAGTTAGAAATGAACACGTGTACGAATATTTGTCAAATTTTCTCTTCTCGGGTGTAGATTTGTACGCATCGTATTTATTAGGTGAAATAAAATTTGAAACTTTTAATTATAAATTTAAACATATCTATTTGAATTTTAACAACAACATCCATTTTACTTCTATTATAATTTTTTTAGGGCAACAGGCTACATGAGGGTAATCCACGTTGGGCAACCCCCCTTCAGTAGCATAGGAAGGGATTTGAAAGGGGGAATGAGGAAGGGTAGAGGAAGGTAGCCAAGGGTTAACTAGGGCTCCCGGGCTATGGTTTAAGGATCCTACCCTGAATTCACCTAAAGGTGATGCAGGACAAACCCTATGAAAACCTGCATCAGGTAGGTTGGGCATTTGGTACTTGTCCCACGCCCTTCCTATGGCGGGAGAGGGGTTTGAGATGGGGGCGGAGCATACCCCTCACCTTGCCTCGACCAGTTTAGGAGGCAGCTGGCCGACTATACCAATGGAAACAGCCAACAACTCTTACCGTAATGCCCAGGGTCTGTGTGCACGAACATACACCTCTGAAAACAGGCCACTGTGCATCAGCATGTGGGAACCATAGTTCAAAAACGGAGAGAGCTGAAGTCATCCCCAAAGGTAGCCCCTTCCGTCTCTCCTAAAAGGTTCTGCCTGCGAGAGAACATCCCTCGCAGACAGTCGCGTGTAATTCGTCCTTAAATGAAGTACACCAAACCCCTCTCCCGCTATCGGAAAGGCGTGGGACAAGTACCCAATGCCCGACCTACCTGATGCAAGTTTTCTAGTGTTTGTTCTGTATGACTTTTAGGCGAATGCTGGGTAGGATCCTTAAACTATAGTCCGGGGGCCCTAGTTAACCCTTGGCTACCTTCCTCCGCCTTTCGGCATCCCCCCATTCAAATCCCTTCCTATGCTATTAAAGGGGAGTTGCCACTATGTGGATTATCCTCATGTAGCTTATAACCAAAAAAAAGAAAATATATTATGACCATCGAGGAAACTGGTAAATAAATAAACATCAGCCAATTTTAAAGTCAGAAAAAATAATTTATTAATGTAAAACTAAACAATGTTTTGTCACTTATTTTGCGACTTCATCAGGTTCAAGTTAATTTTATATATATATATATATATATATATATATAGATAGATAGATAGATAGATATAGATTACTGACTGCTACGGCCCATGACTAATTTCTTGAATTTTTTGCCACAGCAGTCAGCAAAATATGTTTTGTTAAAACAATACTTGAACCTGACGATGTCACTAAATAAGACACGAAACTTTGTTTTGGCTTATGTCTATTTATTAACATAGAAAATATTCTAGAGCTGGTTCCCAATATTTAAATGAAACTATATCACAGGTTAGTAATTAAATTTACAGATAATAACAATGAAACTGAAATTTAATTTAATTAACGTAACGTAAGCTTTTTTTTTGATAGTATGAGATTTATTAAATATTACTTAAAAGTAAAGTTACGATGACAGATTGAATTTTTCGCGGGACTTTAGCGACATGTTAACTTGACTCGTTTCAGAAAGCAAGGGAGTAAGAAAAAAAAAGAAAGGTGACTTCTATTCGTGTTTTCCGTCTTCATTTGCATCTCTAAATTGCTTAGCAAGGAAGGGGGAAACTTTTAGGCAGATCCTCCAAAGAGACGTTAATTTCCCCTAAGGTGAGTCAGTGACGACGCGGCCCGTCTGCAACACGCCTCGCGTTCGATTGGGGGTGAAATCGCGTCGGCGGGGCTGAAGCAGGTCAGGAAAGAGAATTTTTAAATACGTGATACACACTCGGGACTAACATCGTACCCGCTTAGACTGTGTCTGGAAAACTGAAACCTCAGGTAAATTTACGAGTCACTTGCGTTATAATTTTACCTGTAAAATTCTCATTTGCTTGTTATTCCAATCAGTAACCTGAAATAATTTTTATATTTAAATCACAGACCGGTTATTTTACTTTTAACGAATTTGCATCCCCCCTTTTGAGCGCTTGTCGGGCTGCTGACAGAGGGGACAGGGGCGCTCACATTCAGATTTATTAATTCCATTAGTCTTCTACTGAGGAAGTGGAGCAAAGCTCTTTGAAATACAACGATGAAGTGTGCACAACTACAAAAAAAAAGGCACCTACGACGAAGATGAAGCACACACAAATAAGAAAAATACGCAAATACAGCAAACTCCTCTCCCGCTATCGGAAGGGCGTGGGACAAGTACCCAATGCCCGACCTACCCGATGCAGGTTTTTCTAAGGTTTTCCCTGCATTTCTTTAGGCGAATGCCGGGTAGGATCCTTAAAATATAGCCCGGGGGCCCTAGTTAACCCTTGGCTACCTTCCTCTACCCTTCCCCATCCCCCCTTTCTAATCCCTTCCTATGCTATTAAAGAGGAGTTGCCCAATGTGGATTACCCTCATGTAGCCTGTTGCCCTGAAAAAACACCCCAAATTGAAAAGGTGAAAAAATGTAAAAATAGGAAACCATAAAAGTGTAAAACTAAAACGGGGGGGAAAAAACCTTTCAAAATAAACACATCGACGGAAGAATATCTAATCAAATTTATTTTATTTTATTTAATATCATGCAATTAATATTGATTATTATAAACACCGTCACTTATGGCGACACGTTACAGTAGCAACAAGTCGATATATATTATGCTTGAAGGGGGATTATGTTGTTGACTAATAAAAATCAATTAACAACAACAACAAAAATTTTTTGGACGCTGCGATACTGCACGGCCGTTGCCGCGAACCCGACGAGAATGAGCGCAGTTTTCTCAAACCTCAATAAACACAGTCAGTTTTCTCGTTTATCTCTGTTTTTCTAGTTTCTCTTTTTACATGTTGATTTTTATCTCTGCCGTGCATCTAACGTCATCCTTTATTCTTCCTGTTTCCTCATGCAATTTGGATTACGCGGAAAATTAATTACAATAATATTACCTCACCAATGTCGACAAATTTTGAGAACCTCGATTAACCTAACACACGTCGACAGATATATTTTGTTTATTTAAAAATATATAAAATCGTAAATTTTAATTATATGTGTTTATACAGTAATGATCAGGTTTCGCTGATCCGAGTACATTTAAATAAATACAGATTTATTTGCACTTTAAATTTAATTTATAGGTAAGATTTTATGAACACAGTTTGAAACGACGGCCAATAAAAAAAGCTAAACACGGACATTTCTGCCGCAATTTTATTGGTCAATTTTTCAACGACGCGTAATGATAGAAATTATCTTGTAGGCTAACTTATTAGAATCTTCTAGAGCCTGCTTCAGACGAAGCTTCAACCTGGGATGGTGTAAGGGAACCTAAACATAATGCTCGGTGAGCAGTGGAACCGTTCTGCGCATAACTAAACACTTCTGTTATTTAGTTCAATTTTTTTTAAAAAAAAAGCAGTAAGCCACAAAACTCTGAAGTTTATGTCAAAGTCGTTTGTTGGGAAATTTATGAAATTCAACTACGCTGCTACGGTCGCCCGGGGTGAATTACTTCACTCTGCCCGCTGCCACGTTCAACGTCACTGTCCATGGGGTGGGGAGGGCGAGACAGCGAAGCGAAAATCTCCAGCAAACTACGCGGGATCACCAGCATCCAATTTAGAGGCCAATCCGTCACGAAGCTGTGCGCTACAAAATTCATAAATCTCCGTTACATGCAGTTATGTTATGAAATCAGCAGATCTCGTCCCCACAACACACTGATGAAAGATATGTATCATAATAAAGCCGGAATAACTGTAACATTTTTGTGTAAATTTGTGTGTTGAAAATCCATAAAAAAATTTGCAGTAAAACAGTTGGCAACAAACACTTGCGGAGTGGAATAATTTGGTTCTACATTACTTTAAATCAGGTCATAAAACCTTTTAAAGAAATAAATTCCTTGAGCTTATTATTGGTTAAATTAATCATTTGTCTTGGATTAGAATTAATAATTACGACCCATTTTGGTGTTAATTAAAAAATATTTTAGCGTGTGAAATTTTCAAAACCAGATTTCTGTGACCCCCAGATTTGACGTTTAAGTCAGCTGATTGTGTTCGGCGCGCGCATCTTTCTGAGTGGCGTGACGTCAGAGAAGTGAAAAAGCTGACGGCGAATATCAAGAATGAATTTCTCGCATTATATTACTACCACCAATTAATTTCAACCACTAATGGTACTGTATTCCTCTCTCTCTCTCTCTCTCTCTCTCTCTCTCTCTATATATATATATATATATATATATATATATAATGTAATGCCAATTAATTAGACGATTAATTGTTTGGACATAAAATTTGAATTGTTTGATAAATCCATTATAGCGGTCTGATCGAACAAAACAACAATGAGAGAAGCGAGCTCACTTTGCTTTGTCGAAATGTCAAAAATGGCGTACGCGCGCTAAAACTGGAGAGCACTAGGGGTCAGTTGGTGGCGGTACATTTCAGAGGACGAAACAAATAATACTAGAGCAGAGACTAGCCGTCGTTAATGTATTATTAAACAAAGTTGTGAATTTAAGACAAAGTAAAAAACTTCACGGAAGTATTACATCGTAAATATCGCTAAGTAAAAGCAGTTTATGTCTATAGACAGCCAGGAAAGACAGCGAGAAGTTTTTACGTATACAGCCAGCCAGGAAGGTCTAAGAGAGTTTACGTCTATAGCCAGCCAAGGAAGGCAAGCAGACATCAGATAGCTGACATTCAGGAGGATCATCCAAGTTCCTGTGAGACTATCAATTTTGATTTCAATAGTGTAAAGTCTGTGAGTTGACTTCTAGAATCAGTGTATAATTTTGCCGTAGTGTTCTTCCTAAACCAAAAGGAATGCTAGTACGAGCAGGAGAAATGTAAGTAACAAAACCAAACTAATTATTAATTGTAAACGTAATTAAAGGATAGGGTCAGATTTCGTTCTCTTTCAATTGTCAATCAGAGTTAATTTATTTACTTTTAATTTCTTTCTATCTAAATATTGTTTGGTAAATGTGAACTGTTTGTTAATAAGATTTTTAAATCAATTTGTTGTGTCCATTATGAAACCCAGTAGAGGCCCTGAGAGAGGGAAAGATCTCAAATTTTGTTGTAATTATCTTTATTGCCACAAAATAAAATAAATATTTTTGTTTGTTAATAAGTTTTTCATTTTCATTGATTAACGCCTTCCATTTGATTATTACATAAATGGCGCTTCACGTGAGGTAAATTCTTCAAATTCTCTAAATATAAATTAAATAAAGCTCAATTGTTGTTTATTACAATATATATATATATTGTAATGAATAATCAAGGAGATTAAATGAATGAATTGCCTCACGTTGTGGAAGCCAAAAATGTAATGCATAAATAAAAATAAATAATTAAATGAATTATTTAATAAAAATTTATTTAGTGTTACCATTAATTTGCCCTACGTTGGCACGCCGAAATTTAATTTAACAAACAAATATTTTATTTATAATTTGTTGGGCCTTCTAAATAAAACAAAACCTTTATAAGGCAATTTATTTTATTGAAAGTAAATTTACGACATTTGCTCGGTGGTTAAATACATTTGAAATCTCAAATTTTATCAATTTGATAACAATTATCTCAGGGTCGTTTATTTGGGCTTGATAGGTAAAGAACAATAAAAAGAATTATAAATTAAGTTATTAACAATCCAAAACTTAAAATGAGACGAACGAATTCTGATTAATTAATTATCGTTTACAAACTTAATTAATTTGGTTTCTACTTACAAAATGTCCTGCTGGTACCAGACTTAGCTTGGGGACACCCTTTTCACTAAAATAATCACAGATTCTACACTTGGTCAAACACACGGTCGTAGTTATTGGATTTTCCTCCGAGAACTCGATCTGCCTCACCTCCGGGTCATCAGCCAGACATATTGTTATTAATGTCTTTATGTGGAATATGTTAATTTCGGTACGCGTAGGAATCTGAATGTGGCGCTAAATATTTTATCCTGCTTTGCGGGTTTATTTTGAACATGTATCTCTCTGTCCCGACGTTATACTTGGATTTCAAAACTTATAACTCTCTCAGTTGAATTTTAAACTTGGGCCACGCTGTTCTTTCTCTCTCGATGTTCCGCTCCCTACTATACTATCAGCCAGACTGACTTCAGAAGGTGCTAGCAACCCGCAAAACAAAGCCCGCCAAAAAAGCCCGCCGACATTGTTGTCTTTTAAGAATTTGTACCGTTAACAATCCAATTATTTAAATAATTACTGGTCTCTAATTTAATTACAATATATAATGTAATAACCAGTAAAGAAGGACATGTTTTCTGTTCATATTTTTATCAGAGTTGTTTACAAACTGAGACTGGTTCCTTGAGTGGTTGGTACATATTAAAAACAATGATAAAATGAGAAGGGAAGGACAGATAATTAGAGCAATTTTGCGGCTCTTCGGGCTAAATTGAGTGACCTACGGAACCCTGAAAGGCATCATAACAGATGGACGAGGCAATTATACTAAAATGAAATGCTTATTGTAATTGTTTAAGTGGCTCTCGGAGCGGGAGAAAGCTAACACATGGTGTTTGTTTTGGCGAACATGTAATTTCAAAACAACTGTGAAAACAAGGGAATATCCGGGAGCCGCGATATAAATAAGAGGGCAGTTGGACAGTTGGAGCTTCATTATTATTTTCGGTTGGAGAGGAGACGGACGTGAGTGGGGAGATCGACGGTGCAGGTCCGCAGAGACTGACGTAGGGCCAAGGTAAAGTGGCCGAAACAATGTATATTTATAGAGGAGATATAGAGGAAGTCAAGTTGGATTAATTTAGTCGTGTGGACTGGAGACGGACGTGTCAGCGGGGAGAGATCATCGGATGGTAGGCCAAGCTACGTGGCCGAGAGTAATCAGCTGGACATCAGCCGTCAACAGTTGGTGGGCGTTTCATCGTGGAGGTCTGTCCGAAAGCAGAATTGTTTGAATTCGTCGAGAGGGTGACGTCGTCAAGAGTGTGAGTGCAGCCTGGGGACTTTTAAGCCTGTATGAAGTGAGTGTGTGGACCAGAGAGCGTGTAAGTTTATTTTTCTGAATTAATAATTGTAAATTGCTAATAAAGGGTAAAAAGTGTCAGATTTTGATTCAATCATTTCGTTTCATTTGTTTCAATGGTTTCAATCAGTTCATAACGTTTTTTTATTTATTGCAACTGTATTTGTTTAATTGTAACATTTTGTTCCGTTCCTTATCAAGCCAGTAAAGACCTTGAGGGTGCCGAGTCCAATTATTTAAAATGTATTCAAGTTAAATAAAATTGTTTTAATTTTATAAAATTTCATCATTATTTGTGTAATTGTAAAATTGTGGCTTAATAAAAACTAATTGTTTGTTTAAATTGGTAGTTTTATTTGAGGTACTACATAAAATGCCTACCACAACGTGGGGCAAATTTCATTAATCTAAAATTTATTAAAATATTATTACAACAAAGAGAAGTCATTCCTAAAATCTGAAGTAGAGATGCAAAAATATATTTGTTTTTACTAAAACTGTTATATGAAGTTGCATATAAAATAAGTAAGAATCTAATATCGCGATGTTCATCTTGGCAACGAACACTGTGGAAGGATGTTTGAGAAGAAGGCAGTATAAGTTTTTTGAACTCCAAATTTTCTGTCTGGTAACAATTTGGATGGATAATGCAAAAAGTTCAACGTATTTCTTTACAAGTGGTTAATTAGAAATCCAGTCTTGCTGACGTTGACCCTCCTCAACTTCCACGGCTGGACGGACAATGGCGGCAGTCACGATCTCGCCCGTGGAAAACAATGGACCCTACCCCACATCTATTCAGAATGCACACATTAATTTGAGAAACAATATACGATGTTACGGTGGCGATAATGGATGTTGCATGAGAGGACGTAAAGTGTCTAGCTACATGGGAAACACACGAATTATCTCCACGTGAGATACACATTCAAATGATAAACAGTTATGGTCATTTAAGTTCGACTGAAAGGTGGAAATGTAGATTTACAGGAAAGACAAGTGCGAGCTTGAACACTATGAATACTCCATGTATTTATACCTGAAACCTATGTTTCTAAGCTTCAATTAATTAAAATTAGAGAATACGGACGTATTTAACTAGAAAGATATTTTTATTCGGTAGATTTTTTTGTTCAAGAAGTGTATCAAAACCAAATATCCTAACAACTTATCTCTGTCTCAAATTTTTTAAAATCATTTTTACATTCACAGTTAAAAGCAGACGTAAAAATAAAAATAAAAAGTTGTGTGCTATTTATTTAGCACCTATTTTTGTCCAGCATTCGCTATTTATTTATCTAATTAGTATACTTTTAACCCGGACGATTTATATTTTATAATTTCGACAAAAGATTTAGGCCTAGAAAGTTAATTATCGCGAAATGCGGAGAAAAAACTGATAAATGTGCTTATGTTTTGATGAAAAGTAGCAAATTTATATAAATATACGTCCATTTTATGCCAGGAATTATTGAGCGCCCCTTCCTCTATGCAACTAGCAATACACCGTTGCTTCGGAAGATTTAACTGGCTCGTATTGGCTACAAAGGAAAATAACTTCTTTCATTACGAGCAGTACTAAAAGTATTAGAATTCTAATAATTATTTTCCAACGTTGTTCTTATTTTAAATGCAGGCTTCTAATAAATAAAACAGAATGTTTATTTGTGTGTGTTTTCCGCATAGAAATCTACACTTGAGGAACAAATTCGACCAATTTTCGTACACGTGTTCTTTGAAACGGGAAACAAACACTGAAGGGGTAAGACACGTCTACCACCCCCAGGAGTAGGGGGTGGAAATTTTCAACAGCGGCCGACAATTGCGTCGGATATTTTTCGGGGTCATATACATTTATAATTTTTCTCCCGATGTTTTTTGAGTATAATTTCAACCCCTTTCGGCATGGGAGGGGAACACCCTTAGGTGCTGGGGGTGGAGGGGTCGTTACACAAAAATTACAAGAAAAAACAACCGAGTTTAGAGTCGCATCCGGAGTTATGGATGACGCTGAGTTTAATTATGACACTTAATGAGCCGTTTTAGCCCCCAGTGGTGGGGTTTGCGACAGGTGGAAACTTTCAAACATGTTAAAACGGTCGTTAATTTCGTTGAAAATAATTTTTTCGGAGTGAATCACATAGCGTTTCTCGAGATATTTTTGTTTATAATTTTAACCCCTTCCGGCATGGGCGGGTAGGACCTTTAGGGATGCGGTGGAGGAGCAATGCATAAAAATAAAGCAAAAACAACCGTGATTGGAGTCGAATCCGGGGGTTATGGATGTCGCTGAGTTTAATTATGACATTTATCTGGCCGTTTAACTCCCAGCGGCGGGGGTGGAAATTAAGAAACACGTTAAACGACCAATATTTTCGTAGAAAGAAAATTTTTGGTTCAATTAGATAGATAGCGAACGTAGGTTTTCCCGGTGTAGTTGCTGGATAAAGTTCTCTCGGGATTCCAACCGGGTAGCGTAGTTTTGTAAACACAAAGTTTCGATGGCTTGCACCGCCATCTTCTTCACCATCGAAACGTTGTGTTTACAAAATTACGCTACCCGGTTGGAATCCCGAGAGAACTTCATCCAGAGCGTTTTCTCGAGATATTTTTTTGGGGTATAATTTTCCTCCTTTCGGCTTGGGAAGGTGGGAGTACCTTCAAGGAAGGGGGTGGAGGGGCGTTACATCAAAATAACGCAAAAAAACCGAGACTGGAGTCGAATCCGGGGGTTATGGATGTCGCTGAGTTTAATTATGACAAAACCCTGGCAACGCCGGCCATCCAGATGGTCATAAATGAAATATGGGAGTGTTATTTAACTCTCAGCAAACCGATTTTTGGGGGCAGCTCAATAGTTGGAGCCAGGCCCAGTAAAACCACACATTTGCGGGTTCAAATCTTACCGCATATATATATATATATATATATATATATATATATATTGTAATAACCAGTAAAGAAGGACATGAATTCGGTTCTTATTTTTTATCAGATTTGTTTACCAACTCAGACTGGGGATTCTTGAGCGATTTGTACATATAAAAAGATAATAATAAAATGATGGATAAGTGGCTCTTAGAGAAGGGGAGGACTATAATTTGGCATTTTGCGGCTTTTAGGGCTAATTGGTATGACAGAAACTTAAAATGAGATATTTATTTTAATTGATTGAGTGGCTCTCGGAGCGGGAGAAAGGCAACAGATGGTGTTTGTTTGGCGAACATGGAAATTCAAAACAACTGTGAAAACAAGGGAATATTCAGGAGCCGGGATATAAATAAGAGAGCAGATAAAAGAATCAGTTAGTCAGGGAGGATTATTATGACCAGTTAGTCGGAAGCAGGAGACCGCTGGGGGAGAGCGTTGGTGCAGGTCCGCAGGGCCAAGAAAGTGACCGAAACAATTTTATGAACTGTTGGTAGTTTGCATTCAGGAGAGATCATCGGATGGTAGGCCAAGCTAGGTGGCCGAGAGTAATCAGTTTGACATCAGTCATCAGAAGTCGGTAGGAGTTCGTCGTGGAAATCTGTCTGCCAGCAGAGTTGGTTGAATTTGTCGTGAGGGTGACGTCGTCAAGAGGAGGTGGCTGTGAAAGCAGAGAGTGAGCGCAACCTGGTGCCTTTTAAGCCTGTATGAAGTGAGTGTGTGGACCAGAGAGCTTGTAAGTTTATTTTTCTGTATTTATAATTGTAAATGGTTAAATAAAGGTAAAAGGTCAGATTTCGTTTTCAATCATTTCTTTTCGTTTCATTTCGTTTTTCATTTATTTTAACTGGTTTGTTTAATTGTAATATATGTGTTCCGTTTCCTTATCAACCCAGTAAAGACCCTGTGGTACTGAGTCTAATTTATTCAAGATAAATAAAATTGTTTTGATTTTATAAAATTTCATTAGATTATTTGTGTAATTGTAAATTGGGTCTTAATTTGTTTAAATTGGTAGTTTTATTTGAGGTATTACAATATATATTGATCCAAATAACATCAGAATCAAATGTGTATTGCATGTTGTATGCAGGAAGGGGCACTGGTGTTCGGCTGAATGCATCATTTGTGCTGAAGACAATATTTTTATTACAGCCATACAGATGCAAAAGGAACTAAAACAATATAATCAGCGCCGAGAAATGCGAGTGATTCGATTTTTTTCTCTCGAAATTATAGAAGAGAATACTAAAAATACTACAACTTGAGTTACGGACGGTAATCCAGAAAAATCGAGAAACATTTCTGAATTTACGACAATTTCATTGGTGAAACACGAACAAAGTTAGAACATGGCCGGAGCCTTCTATTTGAAATCACCCCTGGAGTAGTTAATTCAGAGGAATAATAATTGGTAAAACCGTGGAGGCTCACTCAGTGAAAGAAAGAAAATAAAATACCTGGCTATGACATAATAATAACATATGTCCCATCTTTTTTTCCCCCCTCACTCCAGTGCTTCGACGTCCTCGTAAATGTCAACCAGTCAGTCTACGGGCCGTACTTCAGCGACAAAAACCGATAGCGACCCCCACTCTAGTGAAAAACTTTTGCCTCTTTCATCCCGGAGCGGAGTTGATGAAAACGTGGACCGAGTTCGACGATCTGTGTAGCATACAAACGCGTATTCCAGAAGCAGGGCTAAAACTTTCCACAGACATTGTGTTGCAGCCCGGCCTCCTCCACTAAATAAAGTTGTACCTTTCACCCTAGTGCATTAAAATAAAAGAAATAATACTGTTGAATGGAGTCCTCAGAAAATTGCCTCTTCGAAATCGCGGAGTGACCTTTGCCATATAAACTTAATGCTACATTAACTATCGATTAAACGGCTTAGATAATAATTGAAAAACGTCAGTCGAGTAAATGAGAAATTTCTTAGGAATAAACGTTTAAAAAAAATAGAAATAAATTATTTACTAAGATATCAAAATTATATTGAATAAAATTAAGCCTGATATTAACCATTTACTAGGTAAAATAAACTAAAAATAAATGTTTTTACAGTACAAACCTTTTTTTTGTGAAAACACACAAGAAAACTTATTGACTTGATTGATATCAATGGTATTCGGATTATTTTTAAAACTAGCAAATAATTTCAATGTAGTCAAAAACATTGAAGATAAAAGTAAACACAATGTTATTTATAAAAATTTAATCGGGTCGATTGCAACGCTTGTTATATCGGTCAAACGAAACGTTCTTTAAAAACTCGAATTGATGTTACATAAAACGCTTATAAAAAATTAACATCCAAAATAATTTTTGTTTGGTCCAAGCGTATATATATATATATATATATATATATATATATTTATTTATTTAGGGCAACAGGCTACATGAGGGTGATCCACAATGGGCAATTCCCCTTTAATAGCATAGGAAGGGAATTGAAAGGGGGGATGCGGAAGGGTAGAGGAAGGTAGCCAAGGGTTAACTAGGGCCCCCGGGCTATATTTTAAGGATCCTACCCGGCAGTCGCCTAAATAAATGCAGGGAAAACCTTAGAAAAACCTGCATCGGGTAGGTCGGGCATTGGGTACTTGTCCCACGCCCTTCCGATAGCGGGAGAGAAGTTTGCTGTGGGGACGCAGCATTCCCTTCTCCGTGCCTCGACCAGTTTAGGAGGCAGCTGGCCGACTATTCCAATGGGAATAGCGAACAACTCTTACCCTATGCCCAAGGTCTGCAACCCCGGAACATACACCTCTCAAAACAGGCCGATTTCAATTAAGCCCGATATTAACCATTAACTAGTTAAAAAACTAAAAATAAATGTTTTTACAGTCCTACCGTTTCTGTGAAAACACAACAACAAAAACTTATTTACTTGTTTGATATCTGTGGAGCTGGCCTCCACTGAGCTTCACGTTTATCTTTCGACGAACTTCTCTGCGAACATCAGCTGACTGCTCTGCCGACGAACTTCTCTGCTAGCATCGCTGACGCCTCAGCCGCCAGCCGTAGCAGAGAAGGGGAAAAAGAGATCGGAGCGCAGAGACGCAGAGAACTTCTAGTCGACGCGGAATACAAAACAAAAACACTGCGTAATTCTCGGAAGCGTTATGAACTCTCTTTGTTGTGCAAAATTAAGATTCTTTTCTTATGGAGTAAAAAAACAATTAGAGTACAGTTCGTTACGAGCAATTGAGCAGTACACATGATTTAGAAAAGAGAAATAAAATATTGAAAAAATACCAAGTCTCGTAATTAATCGCATCCCGTGCTATCACACAAATAATTAAATATTTTAAATTTTCTTCCCGTGTGTGGTGTCGCAACTGATAATACCACGGAGTCCGCCACATAGGAGAAGAAAAATTGGTGACCCCGACGTGATCTAACACACCAAATCTGAGAAGATTTTCCTCACTGGACGTGATATAATACGGAAACTCCAAGAAGATTTTCTTCCCTGGACGCGATTCTATACTTCGAGACTCTGAAAAATCTGCTTTTCGCCTGAAGTGAGATTGGAGATTCACTTACCCGGAATTACAAGATTTTTCTGCAACATGTTACAAAACGAAGAAGCACCCGCAACTGATGGTGCAGCTACTACTTCTCAAGACATCTCTACTATCAACTCGGCCGACTCCATTCGGATTCCTGCTTTTTGGAAAAACAACCCGGCTCGATGGTTCCTGGTCGTGGAAGCTGCCTTCGCTGTAAAGCGAGTTACTTCCGACGCCGCTAAGTACAACCATGTGCTTATAAGCTTAGACGAGGCGACATTGGACGTCATCAGTGACGTCATCGAACAGCCTCCGAGCACAGATAAGTATGTCACTATTAAAAACAGAATTATCAGTGCGTTTGGCGAAACAGACGAGAAAAGACTTCGTCGATTATTGCTCGGTAATTTGATTTCTGAAGAAAAGCCTTCATTAATTCTGCAGAAAATGCGTAATCTCTCAGTTGGTCAGTCCAACGACCAGATATTACGTACTTTATTTCTGGAGCAATTACCTGATAACATTCGTAGCGTGTTAGCGATTAGCGAATCTCAGGATTTAAATGTTCTATGTTCCTTAGCCGATAGGCTTTACGAACTAATACGACCTGAAGTGCATTCAGTCACACAGGACATCGCGCAACGTCCACAGGAGACTGCACACTCCACGTCGTCGGGTAATTCAATTGTATATGCAAACTTAATGCGCCAAATGAACGAACTCAAACTACTGGTACAATCGCTGTCTCGAGAAATCTTGAATCAGCAGCTCATACCAAGTTGTAATAATAGACGCGTACAGAGTAATACGCGCATCATTTCAAAACGTCAGATTTCAAAAGATGATCTATGTTGGTATCATCGCAAATTTGGCACAAAAGCTCGAAAATGCGCAACGCCATGCACATTGACAGACAAACAGAAAAACCGCCTAGTCATATACGACAGCAACAATCGAATGCATTTTTTGATTGATACAGGTGCAGACGTTTCTGTGTTGCCAAGAAAGGTAGCAATAACTAAAACTTTTAAGTCTAGCTACCAACTTCATGCAGCAAATGGTACAGTAATCAAAACTTATGGGAAAACAACACTTAACCTCAATTTAGGGTTAAGACGAGAAATTGATTGGACATTCATAATTGCCGATGTTTCCCAACCTATAATCGGAGCTGATTTACTCCGACATTACAATTTAGCAATCGATTTATGTGATGAAAAGTTGTATGACAAGACAACTTCATTGTTTACTAACGCTGTAATTTCTAAATCACATACTCCTACAATACGTACGCTTGTTGCAAATAAAAATAAGTTTGAAAGTGTACTATGGAATCATTCAGACAACACTTTGTCAGTTGCAGTCAAACGCCAAGAAGTCCGTTATCAACATATTACAAAGGGACATCACGTGTTTCAAACTGCCAGACAGATTAAGCTACAGAGCGTACGATCTCCAATGTCGAAACCTAAACATATTCCGGAGAAAACTCGACTGCTCAAGCATCAAATTCAGTCTGAACCTGCACCACGATATCGAAGGGAACCCCATATAAGTGTTTCCCGCAATAAAGCAGCGTTTCTAATTTCAGCAGAACGGGTCGCTGATTCGACCCAGACTACAAGTGATGAAGAACATGCACACACTTCTTCCACTTCAAGACTTCCGCACGCAGTGAAGACCTACCCCCCAGAGAAGAAGAAACATGTCTCATTCGCGCCTAACACAATTGTATTCTTGTAGGCGTTCAACACTTTTTTTTTACAGAGTATCGCAGCTAACTCAGCTGCTAGGGGAGGTGTACTGTGGAGCTGGCCTCCACTGAGCTTCACGTTTATCTTTCGACGAACTTCTCTGCGAACATCAGCTGACTGCTCTGCCGACGAACTTCTCTGCTAGCATCGCTGACGCCTCAGCCGCCAGCCGTAGCAGAGAAGGGGAAAAAGAGATCGGAGCGCAGAGACGCAGAGAACTTCTAGTCGACGCGGAATACAAAACAAAAACACTGCGTAATTCTCGGAAGCGTTATGAACTCTCTTTGTTGTGCAAAATTAAGATTCTTTTCTTATGGAGTAAAAAAACAATTAGAGTACAGTTCGTTACGAGCAATTGAGCAGTACACATGATTTAGAAAAGAGAAATAAAATATTGAAAAAATACCAAGTCTCGTAATTAATCGCATCCCGTGCTATCACACAAATAATTAAATATTTTAAATTTTCTTCCCGTGTGTGGTGTCGCAACTGATAATACCACGGAGTCCGCCACATATCCAATGGTATTCGGATTATTTTTAAAACTAGCAAATAATTTAGTCGAAAAAAAATGAAGATAAAAGTAAACACAATGTTATTTATAAAAAAAATTAAATCGGTTCGATTTGCAACGCTTGTTATATCGGTCAAACGAAACGTTCTTTAAATAATTCGAATCAATGTGACATTAAAACATTAAAAAAATTGAAGGTAAAAAAGTAACATTTTACGTAAACACAATGTTAGTTTTATAAATTTAATCGTTTCGATTGCAGCGCTTGTTATATCGGTCAAACGAGACGTTCTTTAAACATTCGAACCGATGTGACATTTAAAAACGCTTTTAAAAATTTAAACATCCAAAATAATTTTTGTTTGCTCCAAACATATTTATATTTTTTTAAAAAAAACAATTTCTACTGGAGTAATGTAAAAATGATAGAAATATTCAGGATTTATGAACAAACATTTGCATTCTAGATTAAATGTAAATACTGATGCCAATATTTATTAAATAATAAAGATAGCCAATACAGACAAAAAAAGGGTAATATAAATACCACACAACGTTTCCGGGATCCTTGTTCCTTTCGTCAGGCGCTAAGAAGAGCCCAGAACGACAAAACTGCACTGGTCAGTTGACAACACTCAGAAGCTTTTGCAATTGTGTCGCTCTAGACTCTTCATCGCACCTGAGGAAAGGTGACAAGGATCCCTTTTTTTGTCTGTATTGGCTACCTTTATTATTCAGAAAGGATATACTGTGTCCATTAATTTTTATACATTGTAATGTCAATTAATTAGGCCATTATATGTTTGGACATAAAATTTGAATTGTTTGATAAATCCCTTATAGCGGCCTGATCGAACAAAGCAACAATGGAAAAGCGAGCTCACTTGCTTTGTCGAAAAGTCAAAAATGGCGTATGCGCGCTAAACCTAGATAGAACTAGGAGTCAGTTTGCGGAAAAACATCGTGAGGAGCAGAACAAGTAATATAACTGTTAGTTAGCGGAGAAAGGTTGTTAGGAGCAGAACAAGAAATATAATTTGAGCAGAGACTAGACATCGTCAATGTATAACTGGTTAAAGTTGTAAATTAATACGGAGAAAACATTCACGCCGCAAGCTTTGCAGCGTAAATAATTGAAAAGTAAGACCAGTTTAAGTCTGCAGCAAGGAGCTAAAGAAAAGTTAAGTCGCTCCGAAAGAATAAACAGTTAAAATAAATCGTCAAGGAGCTACGTTGCAGTTTACGTCCAATTCAGTAAAAGACTAATAAATCTACGAAGCATAGGGTTCCGGAAAGGCAAGCAGACATCAGATAGCTGACATTCAGGAGGATCATCCGAGTTCCTGACTTCAATAGTGTAAAATCTGTGAGTCGTCATTTTAGAATCAGTGTATAATTTTGCAATAGTGTACTTCCGAAACCAAAAAGAATGCTGGTACCAGCTGGACAGATGTAAGCAACAAAACCAAACTAATTATTATTTGTAAACGTAATTAAAGGATAGAGTCAGATTTCGTTCTCTTTTAATTGTCAATCAGAGTTAATTTCTTTATTTTTAATTTATTTCTATCGACACATTGTTTAGGTAAATTGTAAACTGTTTGTCAATAAGATTTTTAAATCAATTTGTTGTGTCCATTATGAAACCCAGTAGAGGCCCTGAGAGAGCGAAAGATCTCAAATTTTGTTGTAATTATCTTTAAAGCTAAAAATAAATAAATATTTTTTGTTTGTTAATTTTTTATTATTATTTCATTTAATTAACGCCTTCCATTTAATTATTACCGAATTGGCGCTTCACGTGAGGTAAATTCTTCGAATTCTTCAAAAATTAAATAAATTAAATCGTTAAAATCATTTTGATTATTACAACATATTGACAGGAATAATGGTATAATGGTTTAATTTTAACACGAATTGGATATAGATTAACTATTCGACCGTAAACGACTTGGAATTAAAATGTAAATAAAAAGAATTATAAAAAAAAAATTATCTGGGAACTACTAGCCTGCATTAGGAACGAGGCTGTTGCTCGAGAGTTTTTGAAGGGACGTTTTGGAACATAAAAAGAAAACTCTGTGGTAGGTGACGTTGATCGAGGAAGGTGAGTCGCACGCGTCAACACGGATGGCGAGCGTGTTGCGGCGTCTCCTCACCAGGCGGCTCTGGCGTCGCTGCGGTCGATATTTCGTCGCCCCCGCCCTGTCTGTCTGGAGCTTTCCTCCGGAATTACAACGGGGGAAACACTTCAAATTTATATGAAAATTATACTTCAAATTTGCCCTAATAAATTTGCAGAGTTTAACATCGCTTCCGCTTAAATATACAGCGCTCACAAACCCCTTTAGCTCCGTCCCTGCTGAACCTCCGACTCTGCTTGCAATATTTCCTTTTTTATCCTTTCGTATCGAACGGGCCGCCGCCACCTTCTGGCTGTCGTGCGATCCCTCGAGTCCCACTTTATTACTTTGTTGGTCCATCTACCAGGCAATCTTTCTGTGATACGGGCCGGCAGCATATTGTCGTTTTAGCTTCACTTCAGCCATTCATCTCTCTACGATCTGTTCGTGTGATTCTTCAAATACGTTGTTTCCTCGCCGTTGTGTAACCACCATGTTATAAATTACTATCCATACGAAAAATATTCGCTTTTAATTAAACAACAGCCAATTTTTTGTACCGGAAAAAACTTATTTATTTATAGAAAATTACACTAGGTTTCGTCGCTAATTTGCGACCTCTTTACAAAGACTATACAACTACAAAACAAATACAAATACAATGTTTAAAATAAGTCTCATAACTATTAAAAAATAATAATAAATTATTAAGGACAAAATTGACATTTTTTAGATAAGTACTGTAACGCGTGTATTTTGGTCTTAATTTGCTTTGTCTTCGGAAGTGTTGTCTGCTCTAGTTTGGAGAATTCGAAATCGTGCATTGGCGGACGGATGCCAGGAGTTGGACGAGGTGTGCGTGGGTGTAGAGGAGTTAAATATTTCCATCCAAATAATTTTCGTGTCCTGTCTCGATTTTTGGCCATTGTTGACTATAGAACTGCAGCTTCGTGTTATAACTCTTGTAACAATGGAAGAATCAGTGAAACCATGACATTTTCAACCAAGTTTTCTAATAATGAAAAAAGTAAAAAGAATGGGAGGCTAAAATGGAGGAAACTTGAATATGAAGACTAAATGAGTTGAAGTGTATTCACGATGTTTATGAGCAAGTTATGGGAAGCTTCTTAAAGTACGACGGCAGAGATTGGCAATATGGCGCACGTTTGAATTTAACGGACCTGCACCGCTCGTAATACAATGAGTCAGTCTGGTCGATGCGCTACTGAGGGACAGTTGTTGGTGATGAACATCCGGTCATGGTGCAGTTGCATAATGCAAAAAGGTCACGAAGCACAAAAGCTGTGAAGAGCGAGAATTACGTGCCACGTCTTCCAGTACACAAGTGGGCAGCACGAGTCCGTCGCAATAAAATCCCGGAGGCCGACGCCTTAGCCAGTGGTCAACCCCTGAGTCGACGCCATGCAGTGGTCCTGTCTAGGTCGTCGCTGCAGTTAACCAGTTCTGCCAACTGCGAGATTCGGAGGCGTCAGTACGTTGTTTACGAGAGCTACAGCACACGAACAGAACACAGAAATAGCAGTACGTATTTGATAACAGGCAGCAAATCTCATCTACGTAATCCACAGGTGCCTGAGATTAGAGTTTTTCATGCTTAACTGAAATAAACTTATAAAAATTTCTTAAACGGTCAATAATATTTTTTGATTTAACGTAAAAACCCAGCCCAATAATAATTCTTTACAGTAAAATGTATCAAACGCTGATTAAAAACTAGGTTAAAAGATATTAGAGAGCGATGACTTTCCCGGTGAATCTGTTCTAGATAAAATTCTGGGGTCTCAACCCGGGCCAACTGTTCGTTGAATAACGGCACTCTCCGCCATCGTCATCAGATAATAAGAGTTAAAGAGGTAGTAAGGTTAAAAAACTTTTTATTTTTTCATTCATATTAAGACGACGTTTCGATACAATTTTGTATCTTCTTCAGGTATTTTCCTACAGAGGAGGTATTTACAAATGATTAGATTTATATTACAATTGTAGAAGAAGATACAAAAAGGAGTCGAAACGTCGTCATAATATAAATAAAAAGTGTCTGTATAAGGTCGTCAATTGTTTTCTTTACCCCTGGTGTTTTTTTGTCTCATTTATAAATAAGAATCTGTTCGCAGGGTTTGTGCAGTTATGTATAAGTAGGTTATTTTTTTAAAAAAAAAATTAAACACTTAATAAAAGAAAAATTTCTCTAGACGGGAAGAGAAACGTGTTATTTGGAAACGTTCCTCACTCTGGCGACCACTCTACGAAACTTGGAATTTTTATTTATCTCGACCTTGTCGTCAGTCCTCTTCGGAGAAAAAGGAAGCATGAGGTCGATCTTTTTAACTCATATCTTACAACAAATAAAATCGCGGTTAAACATGTGTATTCTTGTTTCTTCACGGAAAATGCAAGAGATCAGGATGTATAAAGAAATATGGCGGTTTCATTGCTATGGATTGGTCAGAACTGTCCCTGGCTGAATGAATGTGCGCGTAGCTCGGTGTATGAAATACGACTTCTGCTAACTAAGGATAACGTCGTAAACAGACTGGACGGTTTTTGCTCCATGTAGCAAAGAATTCAAAACATTATAAACTCTTAGAGTGATGTCTTCTTCTACAGCATCGCTGTCGAAGTCGCGACCGAAGGTAAGTATTAATGAGAACCGAGAAGCGACCGGAGTCGAAAAGAAGAATATAAATATTTATAGTGCACGTTTTAAGAGTTGTCCGCTATTCCTATTGGAATAGTCGGCCAGCTGCCTCCTAAACTGGCCAAGGCATGAAGAGGGAAAAGCTGCGACTCAACAGCAAACCCCTCTCCCGCCATCGGAAGAGCGTGCGACAAGTACCAAATGCCCGACCTACCTGATGCAGGTTTTTCTAGGGTTTGTCCTGCATTTCTTTTAGGCGAATGCCGGGTAGGATCCTTAAACCATAGCCCGGGGGCCCTAGTTAACCCTTGGCTACATTACTCCACCCTTCCGCATCCCCCCTTTAACTCCCTTTCCTATGCTATAAGAGGGGAGTCGCCACTATGTGGATTACCCTATACATAGCCTGTCTACACCCAAAAAAAAATTAATCAGGTGCTAATCGCACAGCACGCCACTAAGTCAACGATACTACTGCTATTTACTTCTCTCGTTGCCGTAGTAACGGAACGTTCATCATCTCTGCCCAGTGCATTCTCTTTTCTGCTACAGTCGCCTTGATTTCCGTGTAAACAAGACATTTTTAGAGTCTCCATTTTTATTCCGATATTATCGACAGACCAACCGTTTTAATGCACGAAGGAAATTGCATAATTAAAATATTAAATCGAAATCTGTAATGTCTGAGACGGGACACTGAAAATATTTGGGGTAATGAAGAGTAAAGCCATTTGCGGCAGGTATGAACCCTCGGGGCCGGGATGTCGCGAGTCTGCCTTTGATAATATGCTAAGGGATTAACAGTTGCAGTCATCACTTGAGCCAAGAGAAACGTCAGAAGGTTAGGGAATATGTTCCTACAGTCTTGTTGAAAAATGTCCAAACTACAGTGGTCAAGGAAGCGTAGAGGGAGAAGTCATCAGTGGGGGGGAAGCTGATTGATGAGAGAGTGATTGGTTTGGAAAAGGATCACGTCATGCCAGAGAGAGAATAAGCTGAGAGAATAAGAAAGGGAGGGAACCAAAATTAACAAGGGAAGGATTTCGGGAGACAGAAGCCACTTTCAACGAGGTGACAACCCAAATCCAGAAACGAGAATGTAAAAATCGTCACAAATAATCTCTGCCCACAGGTGCCTTTATAACTTAATTTCACTGTCATGCTAACTACAAAAAAACATATAATTTCAAATTAAATTTCATGCGTGGATGTTGTAAATAATATTGCATAATACATTTTATTTGAGGTATTTTTAAATTATAATTAAACAACCCCGTATTACTATCAAGGTATCCTTAAATTATAACAAAAACGGATGAACAGACTGAGAACTCCCTTCAAAAGAACCAGAAATTGCTGCAACAGTTTCCAAAATTTATTGAAAAATATCACTTTTATTTTACGAATTAGGGGTAGCTATATTTAAATGAAGAACAAAAGAAATGCTTCCAATTGAAGCAAGGGAAAAAAATTAGTTACGTACACGAAAACGTATAATTGTTATTATTCATTCTAACTTCTTAAATTTTTTTTTTAGTTTTACGTAATGATGTATCCAATTTCCTCATTCAAGGACTAATAAAAAATTGAATCTCAGGACTAAAGGCTACGAAACTGAATTAAAAGATCTGGACAATAAAATCTCGTCCATATAGGTCAAGATTTATCCATTCTCACCTCTTCAATTCAGTTATATTTAAAAATATTTTTAAAATGACAAATAAGATATATAAGTCACTATTTATAAGTGAATCCGTGTTGGTGTCGTCATTACAGAAATTTATCACCTTTTTCTAGTAAAGAAAAATAGACTGTTCGTTTGTATGTATGCATGTATGTATGTATGTATGTTCCACATAAAAATCAACACACGTGGAGAAATTTTCAAAAATTTTCGACGAATTGCTTGTGAACCGGAAACAAATACTGTGGAGGGAAGACACGACAACATTGAAATTTTCAAACATCCTAAAACGGCCAATATTTGCGTCGGATATATATATATATATATATATATATATATATTGTAATACTAATTAAACAAGCCATTAATGTGTTTTAATATAATTAAATTGTTAATGGTACGAATTTGTAAGGGCGACAATCGAGGCGAGGTTTTCCTTTGTTTATCAATGGAAACTGAAAAACAGCGCGCTTGGAGAACGGCAGTCTGGAATCGATGATTGAAAGGAGGAGTCTAAAATCTGCGGACGAGAGATGAAACAGTTAAACAGTTAAAAGTCGACGGCTAGATATAATACAGTTTAGTTCACGTAGAGCAACGAACAGTAAAGTCTGCAGATATAAAGTACGAACCGCGAGATCCTGTATTTCTACATGAAAGCAAGCAAATATTTTTACGGATAGATTTACATAATAATTGGCACACGGTGAAGCAAATGGCTGCCTCACGCTGATTGAACAATTATCGCATAGAGGAGGCCGGCATCCACTAGCAGACAAAAGGGGGCGGCTCATCCGAAGTACCAGATAGCAGAGGACGAGTATTTTAATCATGAGTATAAAAAAATTTCGATGAAGTGTAGAGTCTGTGTAAAAATGGCCTTTTACTGTGGTAGTTTTCAAGCTACAAGAGAGAGATCTGGTACCAGACAGACGGTCCGTGAGAAACCAAAACTTTTATACAAATTTGTATACGATAATTAAAAAGGTAGAGTCAGATTTCGTTCAGTTTTCTTTTCACTTATTTTCATCTTGTTTTAGGTTAACTTTTTATATTTGATTTGTTAATTGTCAATTTATACATTGCTTGTGTTCTAATTATCAAACCCAGTAGTGACCCTGAGATAAGAGATTCGACGTATTTGATTGATATAAGAACTGTATTTTCATAAATGCCAGGAATTAATAAATAAAAATTAAAGTATTCGTTGATAACTGGATGAAATTTAGCGTGCAAAATAGGTCTCGTACATTTTAAATTTATCAACAATAAATTTTTAAATATAAATAAATTTTCGTTAATTGATTCATTAATTAATCCCAACAAGGTGTTTGTTACATTTATGTATTCAACAACGTGGGGATTATTAATCGTCATTCTGTTGTTTATTACAATATATATATATATATACATATATATAAACGCTTATTTATTAACATAGCCACTGCAATGTTTTAACATATAAAATTTTATAAGATAAAAGATTTCAGCGTCTCCGCCGCCATTTTAATTTTGAAACCCCCCAATAACATCCGACCAATAAGACTTCAAAAATTTTAAAATACATTACGTCTGTGTTAATAATAAGCTATTTGGACAGATAAATATCAAAATATCAGACAAAATTAAGTGCTACATTAAATATCACACAAAGAAATCCTTGTGGCTTTCGTCAGGTCGATTCAAAAAAAAATCCGAAAGGGACGTAAGTACGTCACACCGCCCAATATCACTTAATTTTTCTGTTGTTTCTTATTGCCTATATATTTATCAAATTAATGAGATCACTTTTCATGGATCATGTTAAGCCCTGGCCCAAGACTGTGTCTGTGTGTCCGATTTTGAAAATTCGACGAAGCGAAAGCCACACCTCAATTTCTTCCCTCTATGGGTTTCTGTCCCATCGGAGTTTGACATTTGGACTACTAAATTCGAATTCGGCGTCTTTCTATCCTCACATTTAAGATTTTCCCCTCACTGACCTTGAATATTGCAAACTTCTCCGTGTCCAGAAAATTCTACGCCAGGCCCAGGAGAAAAACAGGACCATAAAGGGCCTCCGTACGATGACTGCTCGCGATATGCACCACGAAAAAATATGGTAACATGTAAATAAATGCCCCTTGCACGATTTTTTCTCATTACAACACACTATGATGAGGACTTGTTAAAGAATTAGCACAGTTATAATTGAAAAAAGAAATAGAAAACACACCAAATATTTTTTTTTAAGTCTGATGACGCGCGTCTATGACTTTCTATCCGACATTATAGGAACAGAAATATATTTTAACTAATAATCTGAACTTTTGTACGAAAGGTAAATTAACATTTAACTGCAAAGCGGTTTTCATCTAGACTGATCTGACACGAATGATCAAATCTTTAGTTCGTAATCGACCTTATTTGAAATTTTTAATGGGACTATTATTATTTATTAGCGAGCCGAAAGTTTCGGTAACTACAGGAAAAATAATGAGCATTATTCTAAATTGAATAAATTTTAATTCAGTACAGTAAACTTAATTCATGGCTTTGACAACGGATTTATTTATAAATGGGTTATAACAAGCAGACATTTGGATTGAAAGGTTCCACGGAATTTGAAAAAAAAAATTCATCTTACACAAAAAAAACTATACAAGAAAGGGAAATTATTTAAAACATATCATGTGAAATTAAAAAAAAAATCGGGAAAATACAGAGAGTGTTTATCAAAGGACTTGTGTGCGTGAGAGAATTGCATTAGGCCTTAGATTGTGCATTTATCTGTGAGTTATATTTAATCGAGGAGGTTATTTAGTTGACTCACAGTATCTGAGGAAACATTCCAAGAAAGTCAAGCGGAGAACCTTGGAGGAAAGCGTCACTGAGATAACAACTACTGTATACAAGGCCTCCTTGTTTTTTTCATACACATAAAAGGACTCGTAAAATTGCAAATATAAATAACGCGAAATAAATTCCTCCACCTGTTTGCCTAGAGATAAACACAAGATCCCTATTTTTTTTCTCAACTCCTGTTCCATCAACCTTTGGGGTTTATGAGTAAGAAAGACAGCCAATGCAGAAAAAAAAAGGGTAATATAAATACCACACAACGTTTCTGGGATCCTTGTTCCTTTCGTCAGGTGCTAAGAAGAGCCTAGAGCGACACAACTGCACTGGACAGTTGACAATACTCAAAAGCGACGAAAACGCAACGACAATGGGAGAGCCGAAGGGTGGGCGTAACAATAAGGGAGCAACGACAATGGGAAAACAGAAGGTTTAGCGTTATAACAAGTGTATGTTTGTACATTAATAGCTGTGATGTTTGATTTAATGAGAATCATCTCTGGACTTGTACCTGGTGTCAATGTCTAAAATCTTTTGTCTGTATTGACTATCTTTCTTATTCATTATTTTCTATCAGACGTATTTTTTTTTTCATTTAATCCAAGAAATAAAAAAAATTGTTACACATTGCAATGATGTAGTAAGCAAACGTAGGGTACGATGGCCGAAATAAAAACATTTAGTGAATGCCGCAGAGTGAGTAGCAGGATTCAGACATGGTGCTCACAATTTCACAACTAACATCTATTAATGGAACCAAAAATAATAAATTATGCTACTCCTGATGAGCAGGTGTTCCATGGATTATACCATTATGAAAGAGACGAGACGAGATCACTGTCATTATTGTCGGGAAACGCAGAGGAGACCTACGTCTCTGAGAACGCCGCACGCGAAACCAAACACACTCCATATGGTGAATCCTGTAACGGCTGTTAAACTCTGTACAAGTTATACGAAAGCTGGTCTCTTTTCCCGGACTGACTTGCCTGGGCATGTCGCAGAATTTTCTGGATACGAAACGAGCCATGACGAAGAAGTTTGCGATCGTCAAGGTCAGTGAGGGGAAAATCTTAAATGCCAAATTAGAATTTATAAGTCGAAACTCGAACTCCGATTGGACAAATAAAGAGAAAAATTTTCAAAATCGGACAGACAGAGAGTCTTGGGCCAGGGCTTAACATGATCCGTGAAAAGTGATCTCATTAATTAGATAAATACATTGAGAGGTTATGTTTCGCAGATGGAGCCGTATAGGACGCACGGAAGAGGTTTATAAAAGCCAAGACACTTCGGTCAGTTGTATCCTTCGGGGTCGCTGACGTTGGCCTCACGACAAGATTTGTCCGCAGTTATGATTGGAACAGTCGGCCAGCTGCCTCTAAAATATGGTCGAGGCATGGCGGTGGATGTGCTGCGTGCCTACTGCAGAAAACCAAGCTCCACTTATGGGAAGGCCGTGGACCTATACGATGCAGGTTTCTGAAGGAGTTTTCTTACAGCCTATTTGGTGAATGCCAGGTAGGAACCATAAACTATAGTCCGGTGGTTCTAGTTAACCTTGATCGAGAGGAGTGATGAAATTCTCAGATATTTGTTGTACATAATTAATTCACTTCCCCTAGAAACACAATTTATGCAATTAAAGTAATTTATTAAATGTCATATTTATTTATTGTAATATATCAACAGGTGTTTTCCGTTGACAGGTGTCTAAATTGGATATGTATTGTAATACATACATAAAATAAAATATAACTACCAATTTAAACCAAAATTTTTTTTTATTAAAACACAAATTTACAATTACACAAATCATCTAATGAAATTTTATAAAATCAAACAATTTTATTTATCTTGAATACATTTGATAAATTAGACTCGGTACCCTCAGGATCTTTACTGGGTTGATAAGGAAACGGAACAAAATGTTACAATTAAACAAATACAGTTACAATAAATGAAAACCGAAATGAATGAAACAAATGAAACGAGTGAAACGAATTAAACGAAATCTGACTTATTACCCTTTTTTAACAATTTACAATTATGAATTCAGAAAAATAAACTTACATGCTCTCTGGTCCACACACTCACTTCATACAGGCTTAAAAGGCACCAGGCTGCGCTCACACTCTGCTATAACAGCCACCTCCTCTTGACGACGTCACCCTCACGACGAATTCAAACAACTCTGCTTTCAGACAGACCTCCACGATGAAACTCCCACCAACTGTTGACGACTGATGTCCAGCTAATTACTCTCGGCCACCTAGCTTGGCCTACCATCCGATGATCTCTCCTTAATGCAAACTCCCAACTGTTCATAACATTGTTTCGGCCACTTTACCTCGGCCCTGCGTCCGTCCCTGCGGACCTGCGGAACCAACAATCTCTCCCCGCTGACACGTCCGTCTCCTCTCCACACGAAATGATAAAGAATCCCGCTAAACTGTCCAACTGCCCTCTTATTTATATTCCGACTCCAGAATCTTCCCTTGTTTTCACAGTTTTTGCATTTCCACTTTCGCCAAACAAACACCATCTGTTGCCGTTCTCCCGCTCCGAGGGCCACTCAATCAATTAAATTAGACGTTTCTTTTTAATATAATTGCGTCGTCCATCTGTTATGATGCCTTTCAGGGTTCCATCGGTCACAACCATTTAGCTCTAAGAACCGCAAAATGCCCCAATTATTAGACCTCCCCTTCCCCAAAAGTCACTTATCCGTCATTTTATCATTATTTTTTATATGTAGCAACCACTCAAGGATCCTCAGTCTGAGTTCGTAAACAAATCTGACAAAAATAAGAACAGAATTCCTGTCCTTCTAAGCTGGTTATTACAGTATATTGGATGACGTATATTGTCAAGCTCTCCTTTGGCGGCTAGACTCACAACAATCGGGGCTGGCGCGCGAATTAGTATTGTTTGTGTTTGTAAATTCAGTCCGCTTTTCGACTCCACAGGGATGCGGGTAGTTGCTGAGACGCTAGCTCTCGAAACACGAGCTCGGTCGGTGCAAGGAATGGAGAGCGTAAAAAGTGTTGTAGTACAGAAGTCACATGTTTTACAGGTCAAACACCCACTTTAAGATATATGTAAACTCATGCCTCGAAGAATAAAGTTATTGGAGAATTTTTTTAAGTTTTGGTAATTTCTTTGTAAAATAATTACATGGCGCCCTATTATTAAGTAACTTCAAGAGAGAGTATTCAAAGCAGTATCGCTACATATTATTCCTCAAAATCGTGGAAAAAAAAACATGATCCGAGGCGAATATTTACAATATATAATATTGAACTACATAATTTAATATATATATTGCGGTAATTGAAATATGTAATTATTTAATAAACAAATGTTTACGATTTTCATTATCGGCGGCTTAAATATGAAAATTGTCTACAAGAATATGGAGCCTACAATGCTTGCTTGCTAGAGTTGCATTGTTGCCTCAGGCAGCACTGAGACGTACAGATCATGAAATTCAGAGTTGCTTGGACCAGGAAAGGGAAATGTGTTTTTTTTTTTGTGGAGTCCCTGATTTAAAGTTCCTGGTACCATATTTGAGCGAGTGTGATTAGGCAACAGAGACATATTATATTAAAGTCCAGGGTTTTTGAATTACGAGGCGACAGTCTGAAGTATTTCGTCTATTGGCATATTTATGCAATTATAAAAGGATTGAAAACAACGTTATCAACTGTTAAGACCAGGAAGTGTTGTGTCTGAAAATTACAACCAAATTAAATTCAGTGCAACAGTCTGTGAAGTGTTTAACAATAATCAAGTGAGGTCGAGCCCCAGACGAACAGCTAATGGTAATGTAAACTAAAAAGAGAATTTATTATCTGTAAAGCAAATGTAAATAATAATTATCGTCAGATTTCATATTTCACTAATTCTTTAAGTCAAGAAATATTCACATTGTAAGTTTTTAATGGTCATTTTGTAACATTATTTACTGGAGGCGGGTCTGGAATTAAGCCGTGGCACTTTACCGACTTGTAAAATTTCAATTGATATAAGAATTTGTTTTTATTAAATTAATTTTGTGTTATATTTTGTATTCTTGTTTTTTTTTATTTAAAATCCTATCATTTCAACTTTTAATTTTTTCATTTAAAATCTAATTAGTAATGTAATTATTACATTTTGTGCCTCAACGTGGGTTTTATTTAAATTTAAAGTTGTAATTCAAAATGTTTTATTACAATATATTGGTGTGTGTATATTTTCTCTTTAATAAACGTAATTAAATGGACGAGTAAATCTTCAACTCAAATTTCTCTTATTACAAGACATTGTGGTCAGAGGAAGAATGTATAAATAATTTCTCTGACCCTTTAATGATGACGTCACCCGCCGGCCATGACAAATGCAGTCATAATTTCGCGTATTTATTTTAGTGTCGAGACGTAGTGAGTGGGTCGATGCTTCTATCTATTCAGTGCGTGACCGCTGATAAGGCAGGAATGCGACTTCCGCAGTTGGTGTTTAAACTTTCGGCTCCGATAACATTCATGAAAGCAGGCTGCGCGCTGCTCATCCGAAATGCTGTCAGGGCTGTGTGTGTGTGTGTTTTTGTTACCCTCCTCCTTCGCCCCTCGAAGGAGAACTCGCGCTGCAAGGAAAAAAAAAAGAAAAAGTTGCGTCCAGAACCGCGAGCCCAGAGATAATTAATCGTCATCGGCGTAACGGATGAGGGCGTCCCCCGCGATCTGTCGGAGCCGCATCGATAATTATGTTTCTCCGACGGACGTAAATTTGTCAACCCGCTGCTGGGATCGGAGAGGTGATGAAAGACTTGCCCTGAATGCTGCCTTTGTGCACCCGGAGCTGGCGTCAACAAGCTGCTTCGGCCCGCCGATAAAAAGCTTCCCTTGTTTGTGAGCAAATGAAGCGGTCCTGGCAGCTGCAGGGATGCTTTACAACCAGCCGATTCCTCATCGGTCGACCGTGAAATAAACCCGGACTTCAGCACAGAAAAACAAAACAAACCATCACGGTATTTAACGAATCAGAACGCCTGATAATGTCACTAAATTTTCGTTCCTAGACGAAGGGTGTAAGATTGTATGCGGAAATTTCCCTGTCCCCTTCCACCCCCACACCTAGGGGCTGAACTACATCTTAACTGACGTAGAGAATGCTGAATTAAGCTCACTAAGACCCTAGTTTTGACTCCAATTTCAGTTGTTTCGCGTTTTTTTTGTAACTCCTGTCCCCCCATTCCCTTATTGATGCTTTAAGGGGTTGAATTATACGCTAAAACATCTGAATATAAAGTAGTAAACTCATATACCCCCCGAAAATTAATTAATCGACGGTAATATCGGCCGTTTTAGCAAGGTTTTCAATCTCACCCTCTGGTAGTTTACTAACGCTTCGAAAACCCGACAGAAATCTTCCTCGTGCGCGCGCACAACTCACCAAAGTTTCATCGCATTTGGATGAATGGTTTATGAGTGCATATGGGGACACAACCACAGATATATATATATATATATATATATATTGTAACATGATTGTTGCGAGGTACGGTCGAGCGCCCTTGGTGGGGGTGACTGCAGTGATTGTGTTTATGCAGGTGCCGAAAATGCGATGTTATTTTAGGCCGGCCAAGGGGAGAATCGTAATGGTCAGTTCCAGGCTGGACTCGACCAAGGATGGACGTGCTACCACGCCCTGAAGTTGACTTGTGTCTCATGTTCGATTAAATAAAATTATGAAAGATTAAAAGTTGTTTTGGTGATTTTATCCCAAAAATTACTTGGCGCCCAAACATGAATAATCAACGAAAAAACGCAAGAAGGGTAGCGGAGCGGCTACAATACATACATATATATATATATATATATATATATATATATATATATATTGTAATAATTACAGTGAAATACATTTATAATTAAATTTAATTTTAATATGCCTCACGTTGGAATTCTTAACACAATTGAAAATTTTGTTATAAGATGGTGAAGTGCCACGGCTTAATTTCAGGGCCGCCTCCAATAAAGAATGTTACGACAAATCAATTAAAAACTTACAAAGTGAAAAATTCTTAACTTAAACAATTAGTAAAATATGAAATCTGAGGATAAATTTTATTTAAATTAGGTTTACAGATAATAAATTTTCTTTTTAGTTGACATTACCCTTAGCTGTTCGGCTGGGGCTCGACCTCACTGGGTTATTAAACACTTCACAGACAGGCCGTCATGTTGCACTGAATGCAATGAATGTTGTATTTTTCAG
Source organism: Zhengitettix transpicula (assembly GCA_037074705.1). Taxonomy (NCBI): domain Eukaryota; kingdom Metazoa; phylum Arthropoda; class Insecta; order Orthoptera; family Tetrigidae; genus Zhengitettix; species Zhengitettix transpicula. The sequence goes on along the minus strand of CM073591.1, from coordinate 27,077,662 downwards.
ACACAAAGAACTTCCTGCTCTTAACAGCTGATAACGTTGTTTTTAACACTTTGATAATTGCATAAATATGGCAATAGAAGACGAAATAATTCAGACTGTTGCCTCGTAATTCAAAAACCCGGAACTTTAATACAATATGTCTCTGCTGCCTAATCACACTCGCTCAAATATGGTACCAGGAACTTTAAATCAGGTTCGCTTTCCTGGTCCAAGTTATTCTCAATTACCAGTTCTGACAAAACACTCTGCAGCTTTCTAGAACAAAAACTCTGTTCTCCCTCAGTCGATTCCCAACACACACTCGCTCTGCTCTCTGACTATCCTGTACGTCTCCCTTCTGCTGCCTTCCAGAACAAACTCTGCATTTCAAAGTTCTCTCTCCGCTGATTCCCGTCACACACTCGTTCTGAACCTCTGAGTTTTCTGTCTACCTACTACTTTGCCTCATAAAATCACACAGAAGTTCCGCGCGTCCATCCATGCCTTCGCGACAATGCCCACAGCAATCCATATTATTGTACACAATTCTTATATTTACGCCGCCGACAATGAAAATCGTAAAATTTTGTTCATTTAATAATTACATGTCTTTAATTACCACAATATGTGTATATGGACCAACACTGACGACAGCAAACAATATATATACATATAATTTTTATAGTTGATAAGGAAACTCGGAAAAGTAAATTTGATTTATTTTTTTTATGGTTTTTATAGTAATTAAACATATTGCACCTCTTTTCTTTGCTACCAAATTTTGACGAATACCATTGATGATGACGGGTAAGTAAATCAAATATAATGAAAGCTTATAAAAGCCTCATTAGTGATTACATAGACAATACCAGTAAAAAAATATACTATTACAGTATAGAACAGATAAGGATAATTAACAGAATGAAAATTAGACGTGGCTATTAGGACGTTAAAATGGGTATGATTAGAACACATGAGAAGCTTGGTGGGGGATAAATGGACGTTACGGTAAGACAGTGGCACCCAAGGGACTGTAAGATACAAAGATGGAAGCCACCAGCACGTAGGTTGGAATAAAGACATATTGAAGGCAGCACAAAAGCGAAGTAAATAGGATAAAGTGTAAAGGTGCGATGACTCCTTCATAAAATAATGTTTTTTGGGGGGAAAATAACCTGATTATAAATATTATAATCGCAGGAAGAAGAATGTTAATAACATTTTGTTGGTTGAGGGTTTACTCTGGAGCGGGCAACAACTGGGGATTGCGTGTAGCACTTATGCAGCGCCAAGTTAAGTCCTGTTTGGTTGTAGTACCCCAGCAATGGAGCAAATTAACAAGGTCCCCAGGGGTTAATGTGGGCACCAACAACTTCACAGTTGCCAGTCCTCGCTGCTTCGAAATCTGCAGCTCAACTAAACTCAGCCTCGGGCCTCACAAGCTCGCTCAACTCAACGCAACATGAGCATCGGAGGATCGGACCTGCATTTCACCTATTACTACGTAGATTCATCTCCCACTTAACAGTGGATGTTGAAAATTACACGTGAACATATTCAAGCATGAAAGAAAAATAAAGAAGCTAGAAGCGGAGTAAAGACCTCGGATGAGAGCATTTAAATACAAAAAGGCAGTATAACAATTTAGTTGCTGGGTGGATTTTAGAAGGATTGAAGGGGAATAAAACACTAACGACGAAGACGACCGCAGACAACGCTAGAATCATCTCGTCATGATCACGAATGAGCTTAACATTAAGCGTTCTCATAAATTGTAGTCTGATAATATTTCTATATAAAAAAAACCTGTATTCAAGTTGTACCTCTTCTTATTTAAATCTTTTTAGAACATCTAGAATTTCTTACCATTTCAGTCCACATCACAATATTTCTAACCTTTCCAGATATTAGAATAAAATTTCAGACAAAAAAAAGTGAAATTAAATACCATACCGAATAGACACCTCACTTACACAAAAAAAGAAACGCTTCATTACTGTTATTCTTATAAAATATTGAGTCTACTGGCAGATCCTTGGCTATCTTGGGTTTAAATAACACACACATACTGTAGCGCAGAAAAATACTCCTTAAATTAATTCAAGATTAATTTTCAATATTTGGATAAAAAAACGCCTTTGTACGATGGAAATTACGGCAATATAATTTGGCGCCGAGGTGACGGGGTGTCGAGGAGAAACCGCGCCTTCAGACAAAGGCTCGGGGATTATGGGAGAACGCTGCATCCACAAAGGTCAACCTTTCCAAAAGACGAAAGTGTAAAATAGTCGCAGATTGGCTGAAATCAAACATGACAAGAGGTTTTCAAACTCTGCTGGCGAACGAAGAGAGTCGAGCTGGAAGGTGAACAAAGCGAGGAAAGAGGACAACAGTTCCTATATATAACCAGGATAACGAGGAAGTCTGGAAAGAGAGAAAGTCTAGGAATAAAAAATAGTTCGCGGTTACAGCTTGGAGAAGGAAAAAAATGCCCGACCGACGGAAGAAGAAGCTGTCTAGAGATGCTAAGAATTGTTACGCCATCGAGGAAGTGTAAAGGAGGAAGCTTCCAGATATTCCTATGAAGATTTTCCGGTTAGCCTGGGAAATGCCGACTACAAAAGATGTTGAACAGGCAAGTTTCTATCTTCGACTTGACATTTCTGCCACACGTATATGCCCTCACATACTACCCCTTTTATATTTTTTGGTTTATGACCAGAATCTCATAAAATCTCCCAGAGGTTTGCTCATTTAACGTATCTGAAATTATTGAATGTGGTTAAAGTAAATTATCTAAAATTTAAACTAAAGAGTGAGTAAATTTTAATAACCGTGATGCAATTGAAAAGGATCCTGTTGAATTTGTTTAAACCATTAATTATAAACAAAGTAAATTTAAAGCCGAGGATAATTATATTACAATATATATTATAATTCATCTAGAGATAAATGCCACCATAAGCGACTCTAGTGAGCAGAAGTGACCGGAATTCGCGAGCCTAACTTTGTTTATTAACCGTTTTTCCTATTTTCCCACTTTTTGTTATCTCTTTAATTATAGACCCGATAACACCTTCACTAAACGTCTCAACACCATTGTCAAGAAATATTTCTAATCGGGAATACAAATTATTATACATGTACATTTTAAATCGCTTCGTGAACTGTTCCAGCCAGCTCATGATGGAAGCTTCACGGTGTGTGGGGAGGGGGGGAAGGGGTCAGAGGAAGGCCGAGGAGACCACGCGACCGGCTATTGGAGCCCGGAAATGAGTCTTTATCTCCCGCGGTGATTTCGAAACGTGCCGCCGTCTGACATTTCACTCACAGCTCCGAGCTGCACAGTTCCTGGGATTTATCGTCTTTCTTGCCACTCGTCTAACCCCCGAGGGACTCAACCCGCTAAAACGCGAAACCCCCTCGCGCTCCATACAGAGATGAAAGGTTAACTGGCCATGTGGGCTCTGCTGAATTAATTATCTCGACGTTATTAATTAGCTACTCGCTCTACTAGGATGGCGATCTCTTCCGCTCTAGACTGTAATATACGCGAGGATTTGTGAATCGTTTATCTGTTCTCTTATTTACACTATTTTACATACACAAACATTTAAAATAAATATTATAAGAGATAAAGTGATCCTGGCTTTAGTATTAAAGACCAAAGGGTGCTTATTTAGAAGAGTCTTGTGTACAATCTATCAAACGAAGCAATACAGTTTATTTTAAATCGAGGTTAACGAACACAACTGTATATTATCACGTCACATGTGTCTTGGTGACCTGAATACCGATTTATTTGAAAAAAAAATATATAATCAAAAACTAAAATCCTAGAATACATATTACTCTCTCTCTCTCTCTCTCTCTCTCTCTCTCTCTATATATATATATATATATATATATATATATATCTATTGTAATTCCTACACCCTACCGCATCCCCCCTTTCAAATCCCTTTCCTATGCTATAAGAGGGGAGTTGCCACTGTGTGGATTACCCTATACATAGCCTATCTACATCCCAAAAAAATATATATATATATATTGTAATGGCTTTAGTTAATAAAAATTAAATAAAAAAAATAATTAATATTTGAATGATAGTTAGCCACACGTTGAAGACGCCAATTTATGTAATGATTAATAATGTGGTCTTAATTAATAGGAATAATTAACAAAATTATTATGTATTTAAAAACTTATTGTTGATAATTACACATCACAAACCCTGCTTTGCCCTGCCGAATTCCATCAATTTAACAAACAAATATTTCAATTTTATTTTATTAATAGGTGGCGTTCTATGAAAATACAGCTTTATATTCTTGCAATCAGCTACGTCGAATTTCTCTTTATCTCAGGGTCACCACTGGGTTTGATAGGAAGAACAAATACAATACAGTGAATTAAAACATTAACAATTCAAACTCATGGAAGTTAACGGAATACAATATTAAATACAAGAAATAAAAGAAAACGAATGAAAAGATAAACGCGAACGAAATCTGACTATACCCTTTAATTATCGTTTACACTCATTAATAATTGTTTTGTACTCACGACAGTGCTACTGGTACCAGTTCGGACTCTTGTAGCTTGAAGTCAACACCCACTAAACAGGACATTACACACTGAGTCTACACTTTAGATTTTTTGACACACGCGGTCTTTGCTCTCGACCTCTGCTATCCTGGAACTTTGATTATCGCCCCTCAGTCAGCCGTCGGACGTAGATCTCCTCAAAGTCTCTCTATGCGAAAATCAGTACAGTTTGTGAAGCAAAACTTCTGCTTATTAATTGCGATTTTTCGAGTCTCTCCGTCAAAACTGTTTACTTGCGTTTTTTGTAAACTATTATGTCTCGCCGTTGGACTTCCTGGATAGCCCTACTAATAATTCTGGATCCGCTGACTGTTACTGTTTTTATTTCTCTACGAACTGCCATGTCTCAGTTCTCGACGCAGACTGAGTTCTCTAAGCGGGCGGTCTCCAGTCTCCACTGTTAACAAAGAAAGACCCGCTGCAACTGTCGTTTTTAAGCACCCGTACCGCCAACAATTAAATTATATTAAAATAATTAATAGCCTGTTTAATTGGTATTACTATATATATATATATATATATATATATATATATATATATATATATATATATATATATATATATTGTGATGTCCGACGTCGTAGTCCTTCCGTTTCTCGTCTGATTTCTAATACGGGCGCCAGATAGTTTTTTGGAATGAAATTACCAAAACAATTTTGTTTGTAATTTATTTATTTCTCGAGCCATGAAACATTCAACATCTGCGGGGCGTGGCTGTTTATGACAAACTCCCTTGTCCCGTCTCTGCGCGCGTCTTACAACGACAATACTCTACAACATGCGGCGCGACAAAAAGACACCGACAAAGGAAATAAATCGACAATGCAACATAATCATTATATATATAAATGTCTATGGTTGCCTCCCCATATGCGCTTCTAAACCATTCATCTGATTGCGATCAAACGTTTGTGAGCTATTGCGTGCGCAGACATTAGGAAGATTTCTGTCGGGTTTTCGAAGCGTCAGAAACCTACCAAACGGTTAACGGAGAGGGGGGGGGCTGAATTTAAAAACATGCTAAAACGGCCGATTTTAGCGTCGATTAATCACTTTTCGGAGGAGTATATGTGATTAATACTTTATATCCAGCTATTTTTAGCATATAATTTCAACCCCTTAAAGTACCAGTAAGGAAAGGGGATGGAGAGGAGTTCCAAGAAAACGCAAAACAACTGAGATTTGTATCAAAAGCAGGGTTCTAAACGCCAGTGAGTTTAATTCTGGTATTCACTATGTCAGTTAAGATGAAGTTAAGCCCCTAGGTTGTGGGGGTTGAAGGGGAGAGGGTAATTTCCGCATACAATTTCAATTGCTTGGAGAAATTTCTACCAAACTTTTTATTCACCTTACTTATGAGCCAGGAACAAACACTGAGGGATTAAGACACATCTACGCGCCTCTAGAGTTGGGGTGGAGGCGGCGAGGAATTTAAAAACATTCCTAAAAGGCCATGTTAGAGTCGAATAAAACAATTTCGGGATCGTTCGGTTAATTTGATATTGTCATACTTGAATTTTTAAGTGTCTAATTTAAACACCAAAAGACAAGGGAGGGAAGCACCCTAACTGAAAGGGCCAGGGTGTGTGGAAGGGGGTTATATGTAAAGTAATGCATAAGAGACCGTGATTAGTGTCGATTCCGGGGTTATATGAGTCGCTGACTTTCATTCTCACATTAACCATGGTGGAAAATAAATACCCAGGCAACGCCAGACACTCAGCTAATATATATATATATATATATATATATATATATATATATATATTATAGGAAGAGCCCTTTCGTCCTTGCGTTTTTCGATTCCATTTTGAATAGTTTTTTGAGTGAAATTACCAAAACAATTGTTTTTAATAAATTTCACTTATTTCTCGAGCATTGAGAACATTTATTATCTGCAGGGCGTGGTTGTTTATTACATGTTTGTGTTAAACCACTGGGACCCTCCGTCCCTCGTCGAGTCCTATGCGGAACTGAAGCCTTGCCTCGCCACGTGCTTTAAACCAACAATACTGCGGCATGCTGTGGTGTAGTTGTCAGCCTCACGGCCTCGCATCACACAGGCCCCGGTTTCGAATCTCCGGTGAGTGCACAGATGTTGTGTGCGTCTGTCCCTCTTCCCCGACATAGATAAATGCAACAGAGTACAAAGTCGATAATAACCTTAGCCGTTGATGCGACTATAAATAAATTTAAAAAATGAAAACAACATTTTTTTTCTTCTCTGAAAGAGGGTAAAACAACATTCCTGCTTTAATACGATAATAATTAAGACCTTGAGAAGAAAGATACTTAACTACTACATTGAGCCAGTGCAAAGTAATTAATCTGTAAATGTTGCCTCGTGTAAAATTCTCAATCTATTTGTATCTGAGAAATGTACTAAATTGTCTGTAAGGACGCATTCAAATTAAAAAAATTGCAAAGGATCGCCCTTTAAGTCGTCTTTACATTAAATTCACGGACAGAAGTTGCTCGGTTTTCTTTTAATCTTTCATGGTCGTTAAAAACCTATTTATAATTCAAACTTATCTCGTACTTACAGTGTTTTTTTTTTTAAAAAGAAAGTGACAAGGCAAGTCTGTTTGTCCCTCGACTGGTATTAGATTTACATAATTATGTAACGAGTACACTGCGCGTTTACATAAGCGGCCAAATGGATGAAAATGGAAGCAAAGGACGACCGAAAAGAGATTAAGGTAAGTAGTAAGGGATAAGGAAAAAGGGGACCTTGCTATTCATAGAATTGGACGGAAAGAAATGAGTTTAAACGAAAGAACGGCAGGAAAGGAAATAAACGGGTTAACTAAGAAACGAAGCGAGGAAAATATAAGAGCAGGGTTTCGAAAACCTCAAAAAATCAACTGTGAATTATGTAACTACTTAATGGAGTACTTTGGAAACAGAAATGGCTGTCAAAACTGGTGAGTCCACACTGGTATAAAAAATGAAACCGACGTTGATCTCAGAACGTCCTGAAACGTTGAAAAATTATTTAATTATGATAATTGCTTGAAAGAAATAATTCGGGGGAAATCATGAGAGAATCCCACTAGCGTTGGCGCTGTAAGGGATTAGTCTCTGGATAACAGAGAATTTCTTCGTGTAGGCTCAGCCGAGGCTGTACTTGGAGGGTTTCTTCCGGCGCGTGGGCGTTGCATAACAATCGCGGCGGTTGAGCGTCTTCGTCGTCGTCGTGGTGCAGGAGGACACGTGGTTCACGTTACTTACTCACGGGCGTATACGGCTGTATATAGAAACAAAGACGGCGGTGCTTGAACCGGGAACTTCTTTACCGGCAGTCAAAGGACTAGCTATTTTAAGTATTACGCCGGCTTCTCGCAGAACTCGTAAAACTTTTTATCGCTACACTGGAAGTACTTCAAAGGGGTGCATCTATCTGGAGGGAGCTGGAACCTATTTGGAGCACAATGGAAATTGAGGTGGCAATGTCACAACAGCACCAAAGACTATTTCCCGCGTGAAAGTCAGAAAAGGCACGTCCAGGAGCCCGTTTTCGGTTTTTAATAATTTTTAACTGCCCTTCTACGCCGCAGGCAGAACTCTACGTTGATTCTGCAGAGTGAATGCGTGTATTGAATTTTAAATTTCATCAGTGCCTCCATAATCCCTCTCTCGTAGGCAGAACCTTGTAGAAGAGACAGAAAGGGGATGCCTTCTCCTATCTCAATTTTTTAACTAAGCTTCCCACAAACCGAGGCACTGCGGCCTGTATTTAAGAGGTGTATGTTCCGGGGTCGCAGACCTTGGGCATACGGTAAGAGTTGTCCTCTGTTCCCATTGGAACAGACGGCCAGCTGCCTCGTAAACTATACGAGGCACGGAGAAGAGAATGCTGCGTCCCCACAGCAAACCCCTCTCCCGCTTTTGGAAGGGTGTGGGACAAGTACCAAATGCTTCGCTTCCAGATGCAAGTTTTTCTGGGGTTTTCCCTGCATCACTTTTAGCCGAAGTGTCGGGTAGAGTCCTTAAACTACTGCCCGGGGGCGCTAGTTAACCCTTGGCTACCTTCCTCCACCTTTCCGCATCCACCCTTTCACTCCCTTTCCTATGCTATTCAACAGGCGAAATAGTTTCTCTACTAGATACGTCATTTTCTGGTCTATCCTAACATTTTATATTTTTTTTGAAAAAATATTATAAATTTGAATCAGCAATCAAACTACTATACTAGAATTTTATATTTATGTGTTTTAAATGTAATTTTTAATGAAAAAACTTACGTCTGATTGAAAATCTTCTAAAAATAGAAAAGGCTGTATATTTGTATGTATGTATTTACGCTAATCTTAATACAGATTTAAACGCGTGGACAGATTCGAAAAAAATTGGTACACATATTCTTAAAACCGACAAGAAACGGTACTGTGGGGGGGGGGGTGAGAAACCCCTAGCATAAAAGTAGAAAGAATTATAATTACTGTTAAATTACTGCGCGCCAAGAGACAGTGACGTCACGCGCGCGCGAGAGAGAGAGAGACGTTACTACGCGACGAACAAAGGAAATAGTTCATTTTTCCGTAATGAAATAAACCAGAAATACATTCGTTCAATAAAAAGTATAATTTTATCCAGTAATTCTCCATAGAATGATAATAAAAAACAATACTAAATACTTTACGATCCTTGCAGAAAATGTAAGTTAATTTTCGCGCCATATTAGTGACTCCAATATGGCGACTATTTGTTTACATTGTGAATCTAGCTAAGAATTTCATCAATTTTATCTTTGGTAATGTCTGAAGACTGAGGGACAATTATATCCTGCAGTACTCAAGGAGTATATTTAAGAAGAAATTCTGAGGTATGTTTGTTGGAACTGATGCAGTAAAATTCAATGTATTTTACAGCTGTTGAATTAATGCACTATTATCTGTGGAAAGTGTGTACGGAACTAGAAACAGTTAGATTTAGGTTAAATTAATATAGACTTACATACTTTTTCGGGTTTATATAAATAAAATACACGGGCAACGCCGGGCACCCAGCTAATAATGAATAAGAAAGACAGCCAACGCAGACAAAGAGGGTAATATAAATACCACACAACGTTTCTGGGATCCTTGTCACCGTTCCTCAGGTGCTAAGAAGAGCCTGGAGCGACACAACTGCACTTGTCAGATTTTATAGTGTTGTCAACCGACGAGTGCAGTTGTGTCGCTCTAGGCTCTACTTAGCACCTGAGGAACGGTGACAAGGATCCCAGAAACGTTGTGTGTAATTTCTCAAGTTTAAAAACAACTGATTTCCTCACACTTAACTCAGAAAATATTAATAAAACAATTTTATTTAATATTTAATTAACTACGTAACGTTTCATCCGGAAATTTCGGAGTACAACAGGGGTAACATGACGATATAAATTGAAAAACCCCAATTTTTTAAATGATTGTATGTTATTCCACTGTACACTTACACTTGTAATTTTGTTTACTTCATTACAAATTTTTCTTTATTTTTTTAGATAGGTCTGGAAGAGTTGAAAATTAATTAATAATATTTTATACCTGAATTAGTCCAAAATGATTGGATGAAACGTCGTGTGCGTTATTAAATATTAAGGTAACCTCATTTCGGATTTTATTTGCCATAAATAATTATTTCAAACAAGTTAATTTGTATTCGTCACTGCTATTAAAAACAAATATGTTCTATACTGCAGTTAGAAAGTGTTTGAAGCGTGTGTGACCCTTCCCGTTTCTCAGTAAGTAAATTTTTCTGAGAATCGAATGAGCCATGCAAAATCAATAAGATAATCAGCAAGCAAGCGCCTCCGTTATTCGCGCCAAGTTGTCGCAGAGATTTGTCAACCACTTTCGTCGTAAATAAACCTCGCCCCATGAATCATCACCACTCGGAAGCAACGTTTGCAGACGAAAAAAAATCTTCCAACGAGCCACGCACGACCTTCAAAAATTGATGCAGTTTTCGTGGGTCATTTGCTCTCTAACCTCTCTGTACCACATGAAAATGGAGGACGATCAGCAACGCATTAAAAACTTTCATTTCGAAACTAGGCCAGGCTACTGGGAGGACATGACCAGCTCTTAACGAACGAACGAATTTGTGTTTGGATAATATCAGCTGATATTATACCACTGTGATCAAAAAGTAAGGTGAAATTGTCATTTAAAACTCCCGGGTATTAGGAAGGCTGGTAAATTTGTTTTCCTGGGTTGGTAGGACTGTCTATAATATTTGCCTAGCGTCTGTTTGTTAAAAGGTTTAATTATATCTGAGTTACACGTGTTTTTGTAAACAACCAAAAGTGAACTTTTCGATTTTTGCAATGAGTGATTTTGTTGAGCAAAGAACTTGCATCAAATTTTGTTTGCGGAACGAATATTCTTGTGCGGACACGTTGAAGGCCTTTGGTGATCAAACTATGGCACGTTTATAAGTGGTACAACGAGTTCAAAGACGAACCGCGCTCTGGACGACCATCAACGTCTACCGACGAGGACCACGTCCAAGAAATCAAAGATTTGGTGCTTGAAAATCGTCGATGGACAATTAGAGATCTCGCTGATGATGTTGGAATATCATTTGGCTCAGCCCCAAAACATTTTGAAGGATGTTTTGTGTCTCAAACGCGTCAAGTCTCGATTGGTGCCAAAAGCGTCGCGTTGATGTGTGTGAAACTTTGCTGTCTGACTGTCAGGACCACTTTAAATGCATCATCACTGGATTTACGCCTACGACCCTGAAACCACCGACCAATGCAGCAAAAATCAAAGTCTTGTTGACAGTTTTCCTTGATCATCGTGGTGTGGTGCACTGTGAATTCCTTCCGCCGGACCAAACTGTCAACAAAGAATATTATTTGAGCGTTATGCGTCTGAAACTCTTGGTTCCTCCATCACGATAATGCACCACGTCACACTGCATTGGTTCTTCGCAACCACCGTATTCGCCTGATTTGGCTCCGTGCGACTTCTGGCTATTCAGCAAACTCACAGGGCCAATGCGGGGACGCCGTTTTGACACGATTGAGGAGATAAAAACCGAATCGAAGAAGGTCTTGAAGACTATTCCGACTGTTTCGAGGACTGGAAAAAGCGTTGGAAAAAGTGCGTTTTATCGGACGGGGATTACTTTGAAGGTGATGAAATTCATTGGGAAGAATAAATAAAGAATTAATATTTTATAAATAAATTCATATTAAAGAAAACAGAACAATGACATTTCTAGGTAATTATTCAGTCAGAACAAAAATAATTTAAAACAACAGATATCATATTTCCAATACTTAGAATATCATATTAGCAAGATGAAGATATACAGAGAAAGATTAACATATATGTGGCACAATAAGAAGAACCCTGAAGGGAAAAAACAAGGAAAGAAACGCAAATAAAATTTTCTAAATTTCCCACTTTACTGTACGGGGGCGGAAAGCTTGACACGTAGAAGTAAAGATCTAAGACAACTAGAAACATCAGAAATGAAGTTTCTAAGACCAGTTAAAGGATGCACTAGAGAAGAAAGAATCAGAATTGAAACAATTACAGAGAAGGCGATCCAACTTAAAGAGAAATGGAAACACAATGTACGTCGTGTGCCGCCACAAAGGATTTCCAAGCAAATAATGGGATATAACCCAATAGGAAGAAGGTATGTGGGAAGACCGTGGAAGACACGGTGAGACCCGAACAGGCCCAATCCTGGATTGATAAAAGAAGGAGAAGATTGAAATATCTCTGATAAATATTATCAGTAAGAAAAATTCTTTAATGTTGCGTGAGAGTATCATCGCTGGTTGCACAGAGAGAGAAAACAAAACAACTGAGCGGTGATGGAGGGAATATTATCGTTTTATGTTAAATGTTTCCTGGTGAAATAATAAATATTTCAACAGAACGTATCTTATATTTATTAAAGACGAAGCTCCACAACCCCTGGAGAAAGAACTGAGACGGGTTGCAGTGCCTGGTGAAAGGAGGTCGGCCATCTTTAACTGCCATTGTATCAAGGTGCTGAACTTAACCTGAGTTTCGCCGCCGGAGAACCTTCTTCCTCTTCAATTCAAATAAAGTGGGTCAGTACGTAATTGTTTCAGTCCATTTGGACCTGACGAAAAAGAGTCGCATTTTCATAGCCGCAGCGTTGAGTATTTTTATTTCATTATCTCTTGATAAGTCTCGATATAACACTTTTATTTTTCCGATTTAACGTAAATTGCGAAAAAAGAAAAAAAACACTGTAAAAAGACTTACAATTCTGATGGCCCTGATGAAAATATTTTGGTCAGTTCCAGGATGCTTCGTTTCATAGCTGGTCAATTCGCTTTGTGACGTACATCGGCCTGAATGGTGCTGAAAAATTTAAAATATTTGTTATAAAGGTAACGCAGATGAATGTAGTCATAATAAGTAGAATAGCAGTCACGCTAAAGGAAACCACAACCGAACTATAAAATGATGCCAAAATAAGAGGATTGAGAAATAAGCGGATACAAGACACAATATATGGAAATTAATAGAACACAAAACAAGAAATTTGAGTGTTTGAAAGTAAAGGAGTTTTCCTTTGAGCAAGTAAATGAATTCACTTAACAGGGTTCACACAATTTAAATATAGTCTCAAACGAAATTAAAACCAGAATAAAAAATGGAAATAGACGCAATTATGAGTATAAAAATTTTATGAGGTCAACCATTTTAAATAAAAACGCGACGATAATTATTTTTAGGTAACAGGCTGCATGAGGGCAATCCATATGTGCCAACTCCCCTTTAATAGCATAGGAAGGGTAGAGGAAGTGTAGGCAAGGGTTAACTAGGGCCCCCGGGCTATGGTTTTAAGGATCCTACCCGGCATTTCGCCTTAAAGTGATGCAGGGAAAACCTTAGAAAAACCTGCATCAGGTAGGTCGGGCATTTGGTACTTTTCCCACGCTCTTCCGATGGCGGGATAGGGGTTATCTGTGGGGTCGCAGCTTTCCCGTCGCCGTGCCTTGACCGGTTTAGGAGGCAGCAGGCCGACTATTCCAATTGGAACAGAGGACAACTCTTACCGTATGTCCAAGGTCTGCGACCCCAGAACATACATCTCTCAAAACAGGCCGAGGTGCCTCGGCATGTGGGAACCTTAGTTCAAAAAACCAGAGAGATGTGAAGGCATCCCCAAAGGTAGCCCCCGCCAGAGCTCTCTGGGAAGGTTCACGCGAAGCTCAAATTATATGAAACCATTATGAGACCGATTGTGACTTACGGATGCGAGACATGGACCATGATAAGTACGGACGGATCTTGAGAAGGTTATGAAACGATGGTAGCTACAGGATTCTAATTACCCATGAGCTGGACAATGTGATTCATCACGCAAATATCTTATAAGGTACGTGAAGACATGTGATGAGGATGTCTGAGAACAGAACACCTAAGAAAATTATGTTGTCGAAACCGGAGGGATGAAGAATAAGAGGAGACCTCGGTTACGATGGAGTTGAGGAGTATATGAGGACGAGGATGGAGACGACTGGCGAATGGTAATGGAGAACGGAATAATATTGTTGAGAAGTCCGAAACCCATCCAGAGTTGTAAAGCCAATAATTTAATTGGTTATAAAGGCATAGTTCTCGTAGATGGTCCTAACAAGCATTTAATTGGAGTTTAAATGCCAGATTTTATAGGAATAGATGTACAGATATCGCAATTAACGTTGACTCGAAGCTCCCTTTTACACATTTGTAAATAATTGAGGTATTGATATAATAATTAAGGGTTTGCACTCGATGTTAACGCCACAAACTATTCACATAAAACGTAATCACTGCTGGTAACAGCTATTGGCGAGATAAGCCTGCGAGAGGATTCTCTCGCAGGTAACCTGCGACGGATTTTCTCTCGCAGGTAACCTGCGACGGATTTTCTCTCGCAGGCAGAACCTTTTAGGAGAGATACGAAGGGGCTGCCTTTGGGGATGCCTTTTCCTCTCTGTTTTTGATTTAAGGTTCCCACAAGCCGAGGCACCTAGGCCTGTTTTAAGAGGTGTATGTTCCGGGGTCGCAGACCTTGGGCATACGGTAAGAGTTGTTCGCTATTCCCATTGGAATATCGGCCAGCTGCCTCCTAAACTGGTCGAGGCACGGAGAAGGGAATGCTGCGTCCGCACAGCAAACTCCTCTCCCGCTATCGGAAGGGCGTGGGACAAGTATCCAATGCCCGACCTACCCGATGCAGGTTTTCCTAGGGTTTTCCCTCCATTTCTTTAGGCGAATGCCGGGTAGGGTCCTTAAACTATAGCCCGGGGGCCCTAGTAAGCCTTGGCCCCCTTTAACATCCCTTCCTATGCTATTAAAGGGGAGTTGCCCAAAGTGGATCACCCTCATGTAGCCTGTTGCCCTAAAAAAAAAGGAATAGCTATTGACGACTACTGTGAACTTATCAAAGAAAACAGAACATATAATGGCCTTTACACGTTGCGCCATTGCACACATGGAACGTCAATATATATACGCAAACGTTTGTGTTAATTTATTCCCATTTATTACTCTAATAATTACGTCGGGAAAATTGACGTTCATTATTTTGCTGCAGTTAAAATGTTGTCCATCTACAATTGATAAGCGCATAACAATAATTTTAATGGCTTTCACAAAATAAATTAAGCCATGACTCGTTAATAGCTGATTTAATATTTGCGGCCCCCCGGGGTTCTCGTTATATAGGAAATTGGGTTTTAAAATTAAAAAAATGTTGAAGTTTCCTTTTTCATTTGTTGACAGCTTGTCTTTATCCTCCTTTACTCGCCCTCGACAAATGCTTCGTAGCTTCAAAGTTGTCCGTCCCGACTGATACAAAAGTTTGTTGATGTCCGCGTCGGAACTTGAGAGTATCAGAGTGGATTTAATAAATAATATTCTCTACGGCTACAGGTGGTTAACTTTGTAACGCGAGTGTTATTGGAAAATTTATCTGAGGGGGCGGGGGGGAAACAACGGAGAAAATTTTGTCACGAAAATAAATTTGCATTCTAAATTATTATCCCGATAAATCTGAACTTTTCATTTCATGTTTTACTACTACGATGTATCATATATATTGTAGTAGCCATTGTTCTTCTTTAATAATACACGGCGGGAAATTCGTTGGGCGCCAGATAAATTGTACGCGAAATTATCAAAATCCAAATTATGAATTTACTTTAAATTATTTTTATCATAAAAATCTCTTTATTCACACAGCCATGAAATTATTTTTTATTTCTCACAATCAAAAATAAACTGCATTAAATTCCATCTCCTCGTTTTTACAAACTTCTACCTCCAACAGAAGTCTCCAAAGATAATAAATAATATTTTAAACTGTTGCCTAGCAACAAACCTTGCTTTTATTCTTTTACTAATATCACATAAATTTGTGAATCAATTACCACAATATATTTATATTGACTACTGATAGTATTTTGGTATTGTTTTTCCATTCATTAATTTTTTATATTTAAAATAAATAATTACAATTAACAGCGATTGAGTCAGAAATACAGTTTAATATTCAAATTATAAACACAAACGTTTTCTGGTGTATGGATGTTACAATTATATATTGTAATGCCAATTAAACAGGCCATTAATTGTTTTTAATGCAATTAAATTGTTAGCGGTACGAAAGCGTAAAGGCGACAATGAAGGCGGGGTTTTCCTATGTTCAACAATGGAGACCGCGCGCGGAGAAAACTCAGTATGCGCTTGGAGAACGGCAGTCTGGAATCAGCTATGAATGGTGGCGTACGAGAGATGAAACAGTTAAAAGTCGACGGGGAGATATAATACATTTGAATTCACCTAGGGCAACAAACAGTAAAGTCTGTAGATATAAAGTACGAATGGCGAGATCCTGTACTTCTACATGAAAGCAAGCAAATATTTTTACGGAGTGATTTATTTAATAATTTGCACATGATGGTTGCTTCACGCTGATTGAACAATTATCGCATACAGGAGACCGGCATCCACTAGCTGACCAAAGGGGGCGGCTCATCCGAGGTTCCAGATAGCAGAGGACGAGTATTTTAATCGTGTGTATTAAAAATCTTCAATGAAGTGTAGAGTCTGTGTAAAAATGAGCTTTTACAGTGGTAGTTTTCAAGCTACAAGAGAGAGATCTGGTACCAGACAGACGGTCCGTGAGCAAAAATACTTTTATACAAATTTGTAAACGATAATTAAAAAGGTAGAGTCAGATTTCATTCAGCTTTCTTTTCACTTATTTTCACATTGTTTTAGGTTAACTTTTTATATTTTAATTGTTAATTGTCAGGTTATACATTGAGTTTGTTTTAATTATCAAACCCAGTAGTGACCCTGAGATAAGAGATGCGACGTATTTGATTGTAATGATATAAGAACTGTATGTTCATAGGTGCCACGAATTAATAAATTAAAATTAAAGTATTTGTTTTAAGATGGATGAAATTCGGCATAAAATAAATAGGTCTTGTACATTGTAAATTTTTCAACAATAATAAATTTCTTTTAAAGCTTAGTAAATGTTGTTAATTATTCCTATCATTTAAAGACCACCTTTTTAATTATTATATATTCGACGTCTTCAACGTGTGGCTAATTATTAAAATTTTAATTAATTCTTTTTTAATTGATTTATTTAATTTAACCCTATATAGGTGTTTATTACATTTATGGCTTCTTAAACGTGGGGCTAATTTAATTAAACCAAGGTGATTATTACAATATATTTAAAAAAAATACGTTGAGTAACATTTTTACCTTGCGGATTTCCTGTATGTTAAGACCGAAAAAATTTGTTAAAAACTTCACTAATCGCTATTATTTTCTTTTTTTATTGTAAACAGATGTCAGATAGTTCTTATTGTTTTTACATTTACATTTGTATTTTTTTTACGTCCTTTCTCCTCCGGACAGAACTGATGGACTCAATAAATCAACCTAAATCAGTAAAATCGGCCTGCGAATGATAAAACGTTCAGGGAAAAAAATGACCGGCAAAAAATATATGGGAAAAAAATATTTGTGATTTAGCTAATTTGCTAGGAAAATTTTTTTCCCCCCATGTTTACGCTAATATTTCTTAAAATATATGTTATCTCGAAATCAAACGATTAAAAGATTCTTTCCTGATGTTAATAGTCTTTGCCAAGGACATTACAACTATTCAGCAGCCATCACTCGTCGTGATCTATGTTAATTAATAAAATATGTTATCTGAGGGATAGTTTAGCGTTTCTTCCGATTCGACCCCGGCGCGGGAGGGGGGGGAGGGGTAGATTTTCGTCCCCATAAAGGGTTTGAGAAAGTATTTTCTCTCCCTCCCTTTTTTTTCCGGCTAACTGTCGAACTTTCTCTGGAGTGTGTCCCGAACCGCTGATAAAAAATTTAGCGGTCCCTGTTTTGCACTTTCTTTCCCCGAGGATTCAATCTGTTTTCCTCGTGACGACACGCCCCGAGTTCCATTAAGGGTGAGATACCCGCAAGACAAATTGTTCTGGTCCTTTGTGTCTGTCACGTTCCTCACGACTACGTCCAACTGTTAACGTTGTTTATGAGGTACTATTCCACTCAAATTTATTACAGCCGTCGTGAGCAATAATCTTACTTTTATTTTATTTTTTGGTCGTTAAATGATAATAAAAACCTCAACATAATTTTTTTCCCCCATAGTTTAGTTTATAATCATCACTATTTTGAAGCTACATTTCATCTTTGAAATCCATGAGAGAATTAAATTATTATCATCAAGTGTCCCCGGGAAGTTTCCTAGGGTTCCTCACCTGCAAAACTCTTTACAGGGGCTTCAACCGCTTCAGCGGAAATGACGTAATTTTCTGGCCCAATCCGAGCAGGCCACGTCCAATCCCATGGCTGACTAACGCAAAAAATCCCCCTGCTACGTTATTTATGCGTGCACGGTCCAGAATTTTCGATTTTGTGTATCCTCGTGGATCACTTCGGTGCTTCTCTCCGGACCATCATCAATGGTTTTACACCAAGCGAACGTTTGTGGTGTTATAAGCCTTCTCTGGTGTAATCATCTGTCGTCTCCTTGTGTCAAGTGTAAGCTGCAAGACAAGAGGGGGCGGTTGAAATTTTGAGCTTGGATTATTGTGAAGTTGTGTTCATTCCACGGCTGAGGGGGAAGACTTGTTGGAGGCCATTGTCGGTCGTGCAAGTGTCCAAGAAGATGAATCAACGAAACGGGTCGTTATTGAGGTTTATCAGACCGTAAATGTAAGTGGATTGTCTGTGCTAGGTCAAAAAAAAATTCGGGGAACAAGTGATGGTGTATGAAAAATTATCTCATGTTGAAGAGAAGCAACCGTTGTCTATAGAGGAATATAAAATAGGACTGGGAAGGGTGGATGTCATACGGTTAAAGTTGAAGACTGAATGTGTTTCACAGACGGGAGTCGGGAAGGACATGCCGATTGAAGGGCTGCAGACGGAGGATTAATTAACAAACAAAGTCAGAAAATGACGTCATTAGATCCAGTCATTTCCGAATACGACGAAACTCACATTGTTATCAAAAATGGCTGACTTCCTGGCAAAACCATATAAATAATTCCTTTTTAACTTATTCTAGCAACGTTAGTCTCACTAGTCTGTAGCGCGATAGTTTTATAATTGGTATATATATATATATATATATATATATATATATATATATATATATATATTGTAATGCCAATTAAACAGGCAGTTAATTGTTTTTAATATAATTAAATTATTAGCGGTACGAATGCGTAAAGGCGACAATGAAGGCGGGATTTTCCTTTGTTCAACAATGGAGACCGCGCACGGAGTATGAGTATGCGCTTGGAGAAAGACCAGTCTGCTGTGAGAAACGGAACAGTTCAGTTCACGTGGGGAACTGAAAAACGTAAAAGTCTGATGATTTAAAGTCTGGAATCGGCGATTGAAATGTGAAGGAGTCAAAAATATGCATACGAGAGAGGAAACTGTTAAAAAGTACGAACGGCGAGATCCTGTATTTTTTACATGAAAGAAAGCAAATATTTTCACGGAGAAATTTGCATAATAATTTTCACACGGTGAAGAAAATGGTTGCTTCACGCTGATTGAACAATTATCGCATAGAGGAGACCAGCATCCCCTAGTTGACCAATGGGGGTGGCTCATCCGAGGTTCCAGATAACAGAGGACGAGTATTTTAATCGTGTGTATTAAAAACTTCAATGAAGTATATAGTCAGTGTAAAAATGGCCTTTTAGCGTGGTAGTTTTCAAGATACAAGAGAGAGATCTGGTACCAGACAGACGGTCCGTGAGTAACAAAACTTTGATATAAATTTTTAAACGATAACTAAAAGGGTAGAGTCAGATTTCGTTCAGTTTTCGTTTCATTTAGTTTTCTTCTGTTTCACTTATCTTCATATCGTTTTAACTTAACTTCATATATTTGAATTGTTAATTGTCAGTTTATACATTGCTTTTGTTCTAATTATCAAACCCAGTAGTGACCCTGAGATAAGAGATTCAACGTAGTTGATATAATATATTCTTTTAAAGCTTAATAAATGTTGTTAATTATTCCTATGATTTAATACCACCTTTTTAATGATTATAGATTCGACGTCTTCAACGTGGGGCTAATTATTCGAATTGTAATTAATTTTTTGTTAATTGATTCATTTAATTAATCGTCATCCTGTTGTTTCTTTCAATATATATATATATATATATATATATATATAATGTAATTAGATATTAGCAAGGGTTGAGAGCTT
Source organism: Zhengitettix transpicula (assembly GCA_037074705.1). Taxonomy (NCBI): domain Eukaryota; kingdom Metazoa; phylum Arthropoda; class Insecta; order Orthoptera; family Tetrigidae; genus Zhengitettix; species Zhengitettix transpicula. Next base: position 27,057,325 of record CM073591.1, on the reverse strand, counting down.
GGCTAGTTGGAATTTGACCACGCGTCACCGTGGCGGATAGATAATCCGTTCGGTCTGGACGCAGGCACGTAGGCTATTGACCCTCGCAGACCACCTGGACTGTCGCATCGTGTCGAAACGTCTCTCCAAAAAATCACCAGAAATTAAATTAACACGTGACGGCCGGAACCAATCACATTTCTTTGTTCAGGAAAGATCGATCGATAATTGGTCGAGACCATCGATATTTTTACATGCAGCGAAGGGGCTGTGAAGAAAGTGTAGAGGAAGACTCCTCGACGAACAGTCGCCAAGAACGGACGTGCAGCCCTCAAACGTGCATCATCCAGAGGACTCGGAGAGTTCGAGGGTGCCACAGAGATCAACGCGAGGTAACTGCCAAGTGTCACAATCCTTGACGCGGCTGGAGGAATTACCGTAAACCATGGTTTAACTTGGGATTAAGGGATCCGATTGTTTTTACCGGCTAACTGAACACACATAATTTGTATTTATTTTATTTTGTCCATGTTCAGTTAAATAATTAATAAATTCTGGAAACTATCCCTTTACTTTATCATTTAATAAACCTACCCATTACAAGTCCTTATCTCCTTTCTACCTATTAATAATAGCATTTATACAAAATAATATATTACATGATATTAATAATTTATAAACCCCGCAATACACAAATATATGTCCTAACAATTTAAAGGCATCCTTGTTAGACAATTGGGAAAATTATATTTCAAGAATCCAGTCGAAATAAACATACCAAAAATTAAGTTATTCAAATTATTTGAAACAAACAACAGGTGTATAAATGCTACAATTATAATAAAAAAAAATTCTCGTACGAGTGAGCAATTTCAGAATTTTTTGTCAAATTAAACAATTAACCTGAACAGTTCCCAATCAGGGACGAAACGTCGTGTTTAAAAATGGAATATTAAATAATTTTTTTCTTCTTCTGACGAAAAGGCTTCCATTTTTTTAGTATTATATTTTAATTTGAAGTCAGATGGTTATAATTCTGAAGAATAAAAGATAATCTGAATTGCTTGAGTCATAATCCTATTTTAAGTCATACATTGAGTTATTTTGGTTCATTTTGATGAAAAACTCTACTTCATAAGGCAGTGGTAGATTTTTTTTAGGTAAATTAAAAATATTATAATTAAAAAAAAATAGCTTTATCTGACTTGCATTAAATATAATTAATTAGTGGATATTGATAAAAAATCAGATTTTATTTATTAAGTATCTGCTTGACTGAAAGAACTCATTAGGTTAAATTAAAAACTTATTTCTCGCGATATTGAAAAATAAAACGGAGAAAGTGGAATCCTTGTCGTTATTAAGGCTAAATAAATAACAAGTAGTGGGTTAATCACTGACTATTTAAGCTCGGAGGTGCAGCAACCGTGGTAAAAATGAGACCGAATGTGATGCTTCTGCAAAAAAAATATATGACATTTTTGATTACATGTTCACGTGTTACGTAGAGAATTTGGAATGCATTCTATAGATTATGAAGTATCTACACAGATATGCCGACAGGTTGTGACAGCGTTGCGTGACTGACGAGGCAACGTGACGCGATGGTTTCAGATACACGATGACGTTGTTTGAACTCATTTACGCGGTTATGTAAGGAACGACACAGAAATTAAAGTTTTTACCTTTTTAATTTGGAATTAAATTTTTTTATAACATCATTATTACATATTATTGTCGGGGTTTCAATTTAATTTTACAATTAACGGTGGTTAGGTTAATCGGTCTGTATCAATTTTTTATGTCCAATCAGAGAATATTAACTTCTAATTAAAAATTATGGCAGTGTCGATAATTTTATATGAAGGACAAATGTATTAAATAAGCTCAAGTCTAATAACTGTTATGCAAAAGAAATAGAAGGAAGAGAGAAAGACTTTGTGAATATCCTATTCAAAGATTGTTATTGCTTATGAATCCATACGTAGATGGCACAACAGTTTCAAAATAATACGTAGGAAGCCAAAAAATACTAACGAAAGTTGGAAAATTTGCATATATAAATAGGACGATAAACAACGTTTGGAGAAAGCATTATCAAGGATATTATAAAAGGGAATCGTTAGGGAGGGAGAATTTAGTGGTCACGTAGAGAAACAGATAAGATGAAATAAATAGGTCAAAGAAAAAAAATATATATACGAAGAAGAATTACGAAACCAACGTTTCGACCCGAAAAATAGCTTTTTTCTTCTTCAGGGTTACAAGAGCATAGGCATGGGAGATCAAAGAACCCTTGTGGATATGGATTTACTCGGTTCACGTGTTGATATTTGTGATTGATCTGCACCGGTTTTAATTTTGCCACCGGCTTCTTCTTCTTCTATGGTTCCACAGCCCGATATCGGGCCTCGACCTCCAGTAGTAGCTTCCTCCAAACTTCTCTGTCTAAAGCTATTCTCCTCCAGTTCCTCAAATCCATCATCCTTTTTATGTCCTTCTCTACTTCGTCTATCCATCTGTTCCTTTCTTTTACCTCCCATATAATTGTATAATGCTTCCAATTCCTTTCCCATGCGTTGCACGTGTCCTGTCCATTCCATTCTCTTTAATCCAATAGCTGTTGCGATGCTTGGTTCTTTATATAGGTCATATATTTCCTTATTATATCCAATGCCATTTTCATTTTTTTGGGCCCCAAATTCTTCTTGGGATCTTTCTTTCAAAGATGTTAATCGCTATCTCCTCCTTCTTGTCTAGTGTCCAGCCCTCACTTCCATAATATAGTATCATGGTTTTATATATCATCATTTATTCTTAGTTTGAAAGCTGGTAGTAGTGAGAAATACGATGCCACTGGCTACAATATTAATTTATCCAAAGGGCTCTCCTCTGTAAAGAGGCTGACTAAGACCTCCGGGCAGTATTTTAAGGATCCTACCCGGAACTCGTCTAAATGTGATTCTGGGAAAAACCCCTAGAGAAAACAGTAATAGATAGATCTGGCTGGCTCTTGGTAACGGAAGATGAGGGTACGTCGGTCGAGACATTCCAATGAGAACAGCGAACAAACTCTTACCACATGCCCAACACCCCTCAAAGTCAGCCTCGGTTTATCGGTTAATCGGAACCTTGATTTTAAATTCCTTCATTTAGTACCAATAAGAGGAAAATCCACACAGGAGGAACTTTGCCCATCTGGGTTCAGCACCTGAGGGCATAATATCCTTTAATATGGTCATTCACGGAGATAGATTGTAAAAGGAGCAGAATGAAAAACGTAGGCCTGAGGGGAAAAGAGCGACCCGAACAGCGTTGACCCAAGATATTACGACCTGGTTTATATGGTACAAGAGAGAGAGTGGGGGCATAGGATTTAGAGCCTATTTCCATATAGATTGGGGAGGTGAATGGTCAAGGTCAAGACCGGGTTAATCTTCACGTTTTAAGCCGCAAAGCCCATCAAATAATATCGGAAGCGGAGACTCGTCTGGAGGATCACCAGGAAATTGTGATGCTTTGATACAGATCATTGGCCTTGTCGAAATAAATGGTTAGAAAACGGTCAGTTTATCGACTTCCCAGATAAGTTTGCTGAATAGTAAATGTCAGAGGAAGCTGCTTGGACATCCAGGGCCACAGTTTCGTGCCCGCTTTTTAGGGTTTTATTGTGAGTAAACGTACAAATGAGGGATTAGTAGCGAAGCCGTGGCCACGCTAATGGCTTTGAAAGTGAGCAAGGGGGTGTGAATCACGCGGAGACTCGCCTAGGGGAGGCGGCGGCTGAGGAGTGGGCGTCTGCTCTCGAGGGCTCTACACTCGCGAAATCTTTTCATTGGCATATTCGCACGCCCGGAGAAGGTGTTTAAAAAACACCTCCCTTCCCCTATCCCATCCCCTTTGCCCGTCTCGTCGCGCTATGTAATCACTTAAAGGCCCTCTCGCCAACCTCTCAGACGTCTTCACCGCGTGCAAATCCCAACCCCATCCCCAGACACATGACATTCTCATTCATATGAGTCGTTGTTGCAGGGATCGGAGTCGGTCGAGCGTGAGACCGCGGCCGCTTCCTTCAAGACGAGACTTTCGTTACAACAGGTCGAATAATATTAACGTCGACGCCTTACGCACAGCACGATTATTAATTTTAAAATAACTGTAAACCTCCTCAATTAAATTATACAACTAATGAAATGAAAAAATAAGAAAAAAAATTACGTCTAAATGAAAATTAATAATAAGAAGAAAAGTAGCCAAATACAGACAAAACAAGTGATAACATAAATACCACACAACGTTTCTGGGATCCTTGTCCGCTTTCTCAGGTGCTAAGAAGAGCCTAGAGCGACACAACTGCACTCGTCAGTTGACAAAACTGAAAAGCGACGAAAACGCAACGACAATGGGAGAGCCGAAGAGGTTAGCGTAACAATGAGGGAGCAACGACAATGGTAAACGGACGGTGAAGGCGGTTAACGATTTGTTGTTGTGTCCTCCGTGCGCTGATAGACCAGGAGGTTTGGTTCTGGCGTCGTTGGAATGGAGGATGCAGAGGACTGGACTCGTTCTTCAGTTGAGATTATCTGTCTACTATGAGACTTGGAACTGAAATAGTCTTCACGGTCATGACTAGGACCAGCATGTGTTACTTCTCAGGGTCGTGACTCAGACCCGAATGTCACCATTTCTCCTGTATCCCTCAATTTCTACTACTCCTTGGCTCGACAGCCCATTAAGGACCTTGGTTTAACCGGGACCACTGCCAGTCTGTCATCTTACATGCCATATTCTGGATTCAGGAGTGACACCTGATTCTCCCTCAGTCATAACCCCCTCAGTTTTCGTGACCAGGACGAGCACAAGCATCCATGTCCATGTTGAGATCCGCTTCGGCCCAGAAAAGTTCCAAAATTCCGCCTTCATTTTAAATGGGCCAATCGCTTTTTTTAATCTTCATTGGTCGCCCTCAGCCAAAATTGTGACCAACTCTACTGAACTTAATTTATTCTCTTGCCAAACGGTTGTAATTTAACAAGCGACGCTTCCGAGACTCTTAATCGACCCTGCATAGTCAATGGACGCCATCCAGTGCTTCAAACTTTCGTCAACGCCTTTTGTGGGTAACGGCCATTGTGCGCATTGTAGCTACTCCATTTGTGGCAAACGGACGACGAAGACCTTCGCTTCGAGGATAGTCCGCCTGATTAACAAAAAAAAGCTGCGGAACGTTAAAAAAAAATATTCCCCTTGTAAGAACCATTCATTACAAACTGTTTGATTATTTGAATCACTGTGTCTGAATCAGAAATGTTGTTCGCCCTTTCCGGAAATATGTAGAAGCCACTTCGCTTATTTGGTCTGACTTTCCTCGGGAGTCGTGTCAGACAAGGAGGCGGGATTCAATGGTGTGGTTTTTCTGAGCCACTCTCCCTAGGGAGACATCCTGACTGATTCCTGGAGCGTGAGCGGAATAATCGTAGGTCTGACTTATAGAACTGCTTCCTGCGAACGCCCTCGCATTCTTTCCCCCACCAGCTCACCATGAGGGTTGAAACTACCCCTCAGCTCTCTATATTGCACATACATTGACGCATTTCAACTACTGCTACTGTGTTTCTTCCAGGTATTAGTACGCGGAAACATTTAATTAAAACCTACTGTATTCACTCGGTTGTGAAATTTATTTAAAAAATTATTAATAATAAACAAATATTTTCCCCCGGCCTGTTTCGAGAGGTGTGTGTTCCGGGGTCGCATATCTTGGACATACGGTAAGAGAAAACAATAATAAAATGTAAAATATGAAATCTGAATTTATAAATCTGACGATAAAATATCATTTACTGGCGGGTTTACAGATAATAAGTAGTTCAGTTTTACCTTACAGTTTTATTGTGCCAAGAAATGGGCTCGTACACACTCACGGTTATTATTGCCACTTTAAAGACACTTTAAAGGCACAGAATTTAATAGGCAACACTTTCTGCTTGCCAAGTTTACTCACAACACTTGCTTCGCTGTTCTCTCTATCAAAAACATGTTACCATTCTCAAAGTTTGGTTATTTGCTGGATAAAATAATCTGGCGCCCAATAATTGAAAAAGTGTCTAACTCGTGAATGTAGGCTAGACTCTGAATAAAAGTCGGCGTAGTATTGTTGCAGTTATTTGTTCATATACTACAAAGCGTAGATCGCTCTGAATATTAGAGCTGTTAGATTACATACAGGCCTTGCCTCCCAAATACACACTTTCTGAATTTCTGTACTTTCTCTACCGTTTCCTACCACACACTTTCTGAATTTCTGTACTTTCTCTACCGTTTCCTACCACACACTTTCTGAATTTCTGTCTTTCCCCCGCTGCCTCCCAAAAACAATGTGGCGCTCTGCGTGTCTCACAAAAGTACTTCGACAATCCCCAGCAAGAAGGCATTATCGCTCCATATTCTTGTACACAACTCGTATGTTTTTACGCCGTCAACAAGGCTAAAATTTTTATTTATTAATTAATTATATTTCCTTTTAATTACTACAATATATATATATATACCTCCAAACGTGATCCTCTCCAATGCCAAAAGGGGTTGAAATTATACGCAAACAACTTCGGTATAAATACCATCAATCTATTTAATCCTGACAAATATTTATTTAACGCAAATATCGGACGTGCTTGCAAGTTTCGAATTTTCCACCCCCGCCCCTGGCGGTTAAATTGCAAGTTAAATGTCATAATTAAACTCAGCGACATGCATAACTCTGGATTTGACTCTAATATCGGTTGTATTCGCGTTATTTTGTTGTAACGCACCTCCACCCCCACCTTTAAATACAGACAAACGAAGTGATAATATAAATACCATAAAACGTTTCTGAAAGCCTTGGTTCTGCTTCAGTTGCAGAATATATATATATATATTCTGTCTATTTCAGATATATTACAAATAAACAACAGCCTTTTAACGTCAGGAAAATGATTTTTAATAGGAATTATACAACTTAAAAAAAATAATATTTATTAGTTTTATCTACCGGACTACAATAAATTTCATTCTTTTTCCACAGCAATCAGTGAAGAACGACATTCAATACAAAATTTGTAAGTCCAACAAATATTTATATCATCAATTTAATTGCCAAATCTATCATTAAAAAATTTATTTTATTTGTTTGGTTAATAGTGTAAATCTTCTCACCTGAAGAGATCGCAATTTATGAAGAAACGTTAAAAATCTTTTTTTATGACGAATAAGAAAGATAGACAATTCAGACAAAAATGGGGATAATATAAACACCACACAACGTTTCTGGGATCCTTGTCACCTTTCCTCAGGTGCTAAGAAGAGCCAAGAGTGACACAACTGCACTTCGTCAGTTGACAAAACTAGACTACCTCTCTTATTCATTATTTCAATTAATTCATTTTTTTACCTTTTTTATGACGTTAAAAGGTTGGCAAAATATTTTATTTATTCGGTTAATATTTACAAGTGATGTAGGTACTGTGAGATTTTAATTCGACCAGATTTTGGCAAGCATTGCACCGTTTTTCTTTTCTTTTTTCACGAATCATCTTTGAAAAGCTGTAGGTCTTATTAATTTTATGGATGATTTTCCTTTCTGAATCCACATTCAGTAGTCGCCGTAGTAAGGCAAATAACCGTTTCTCTTCTCACCTCGTAAATAGAAGAAATACAGGCCAAATGCTTGAGGATTCTGTCGTCGATGACATGCAACCTATTTTTTTAAAACCCAGTCTCTGGCAAACATGACGTCACTCTTGATCATTCGACGACAAAATAATTTTTGTATGACTGTATACTTCATGGCGGTATTTATAAGGATAATTTACTGAAATAATATTATGCGTTCTTTTATCGTTAAATGTGGTTTGTCTGAAGACTCGATCAATGTTCATTTAATATTTTATTCAACGACACTGGTATGACTTTTATTGACAATTTTCACATCCAAATTTGGCAATGGAATTTTAACTGCAAATGTTGTTTTTATCAGGAAGCCACTGTGTTGTTTGTTAATAACATTGATAAAGTGGTTGTAGGATGTTGACTTTCCTGTGAATCAATATCGACAAGCACTCAAAGCAGATTAGCTGGTTGGAGATTGTGTGTGTGTGTGTTCATCATTCCATAAGTGATCAATGGGATTCAGAACAGGAGGAGGGGGGGGGGGTGTTGGACCCGTAGTAATATCAATCCCCTGTAATACCTCTGCAACTACGACGACACAGTAGGCTCTAATATTGTCAGCAACAGTTGTTCCCTCTCACAGCTGCGACTTCTACCTTTCCGCATCCCCCCTTTCACTCATTTTCCTATGGTATAAGAGCGGAGTTGCCACTATGCGGATTACCCTATACATAGCCTGTCTACACCTACAAAACAAATGGCTCCCGCGGTCAAGGAAACCTGCAAGAGAATTCTCTCGCAGGTGAACCTTCCCAGAGACCTCTGCAGGAGGCTACCTTTGCGGATGCCTTCTCCTCTCTCTCTAGTTTTTGAACTAAGGTTCCCACATGTCGAGGCACCTTGGCCTGTTCTGAGAGGTGTATGTTCCGGGGTCACAGACCTTGGGTAAGAGTTGTCCTCTATTCCTATTGGAATAGTCGGCCAGCTGCCTCCTAAACTGGTCAAGGTCAAGGCACGGCGAGGGGGAAAGCTGCGACCCCACAGCAAATCCCACTCCCTCCATCGGAAGAGTACCAAATACCCGACCTACCTGATGCAGGTTTTTCTAGGGTTTTCCCTGCATCGCTTTTAGGCGAATTTCCTGGTAGTATCCTTAAATTATAGCCCGGAGGCCCTAGTTAACCCTTGTCTTTCTTGCTGTACCTTTCCGCATCGCCCCTTTCACTCCCTTTCCTATGGTAAAAAAGGGGAGTTGCCACCATGTGGATTACCCTATACATAGCCTGTCTACACCTTAAAAAAACATGGCTCCCGCGGTCAAGGAAACCTGCTAGAGAATTCTCTCGCAGGTGAACCTTCCCAGAGACCTCTGCAGGAGGCTACCTTTGCGGATACCTTCTCCTCTCTGTCTAGTTTTTGAACTAAGGTTCCCACATGTCGAGGCACCTTGGCCTGTTCTGAGAGGTGTATGTTCCGGGGTCACAGACCTTGGGCATACGGTAAGAGTTGTCCTCTATTCCCATTGGAATAGTCGGCCAGCTGCCTCCTAAACTGGTCAAAGCACGGCGAGGGGGAAAGCTGCGACCCCACAGCAAATCCCACTCCCGCCATCGGAAGAGTACCAAATACCCGACCTACCTGATGCAGGTTTTTCTAGGGTTTTCCCTGCATCGCTTTTAGGCGAATTTCCTGGTAGTATCCTTAAAGCATAGCCCGGAGGCCCTAGTTAACCCTTGTCTACCTTTCTGTACCTTTCCGCATCCTTTTTTCCCTTTCACTCCCTTTCCTATGCTATAAGAAGGGAGTTGCCACTATGTGGATTACCCTGTACATAGCCTGTCTACACCTTAAAAAAACATGGCTCCCGTAGTATCCAAACAGCTTATCTTCTGAGAAGTATCATATTTTCCCAGACCTTGTGTGAATTAATTTTTACTGTCATAGAAAAAAAAGAGTTCGAGTTCTTATCCAGAAATAAAATTCGAGATTCGGACAGCGATAAAAAATCCATTTTGAAAGGTAAAACGCCTAAAGAAATCAAAGCACAGATGGTCAAAGCTGATAAAGGAACATTTGCCCCGGTGCTTGAAACCGTTTATAATTGGCTGAATGAATTTCGGTACGTCTGTTGAAAGTGGCCACGTCAGAAATGATCAACTGAATCGCAGTCACGGTGGCTTGGGTAATATAGCAAGAAAAAATTGCGAATCAGAAAAAGCATCGGCAAGATGGGCGCCGCGTAGGCGCACGGTGGAGAAATAAACGCAATCATGTGGTAGGTTTAAGGGCTGCTCAGGAGCTTTTAAGTTACAATCCAGACGAGTTCCTCCGTCGCTACGAAACTGTTGATGGATCAGCCTCTACGGCAGTGGAAACAGTGGGTTTCCGGAGCCTAACGGGCTCTGAAGACAACATTCAATTCGGCCGGAGCAGGCGATGGTAGCGTTATTTTTATTTTTTTGCGGTAAGGTGATGTAAATGGAATTATCCACGCACGAGTGTTTAGAAAAAGAGTACCAGTGACTAATGGAAAACAATTTGCGTCGCTATTGGACCGCTTGAGCCTCTGCTCTGTCAAGACATCCGTGCAGATTCGATGGCGAAAATGATCAAATTAAGGTTTTTAACAATTGCCTCATCCACCGTATTCGTAATTTTTGGCACAGTTTTGAGGATATGAGTGGTACGGGGGGGAAAAATAATTCACGTGGAATGAGATCATTCCAAATGCCTATTTAGAGGACCGTAAGAAAGTATTTTTTTGGACGGGTTTGAGAATTTTGGTGAAATTCTAGGAGATGTGTATCAAGGTGGAAGGGGATTATCTTAAGAAAGAACTCAAAATTATGTGTTTTTCGATTCTTTTGGGTGGGTTACGAACGTAATGACCTACTCCCGTTTATTCATTCAGCAAAGCGGAACTTGATAATCCCCATCGATTTTCGTTCCATGCTCTCTCAGGCAAGAGAACTCCTTCCTTCCTTCCTTCCTTCCTTCCTTCTCCGAATTCCACCAACCGAACTAAAACCGTGCCTTGAGATTCCGTGCACCTGCAGCCTCTTTTGTTTGCCATCAGAGTTGCGCTGGATCTCCCCATTCCACGGCAAACGGAGATCGGCTTACTGTTCCGGAGGATTCATCGATTCCTCATTCACACTCCAGATACACTTGGCCCAGAATTCACCTCATTTGTACGTTCGGTTTTCATGGAGACTTCTAGAATCCGCCATTCAGAAGAAGACAATTATGCCTTTATTTTTACAAGCGGTGTTCAATTTTCTTCTATTCCCCCCCCCCCTCACCCCCCCCTGGCCTGGTTCCTTAAGTGTTACAACTGGAAAGGCTTCTAGGAACCTACAAGACTCCATACAATATTTGAGATTAAATACAGGAGCATTTATTATTATTATTATTGCAATCCTTCTCTCACCTCCATACGAGAAAGTAGGACTTCGGAATTTTTAAAGAATTTATATCGTTGAAAATACGTAATAAAAAATTCATTTCCTCACTGGATAATAGTGACAATAGTTAATTAAGCAGGTGGAGAGAAAAAAGAAAAACGGTAATGAATTATTACAGTCGTCACTAAGGGCCAAAACTCTCACTCCCAGCGTGTGTCTCAATTTCTTCGTTATTCCCATTCCCTTGAAATATTTTTTTCACCTTCGAGTTTCCCATTTCCGTATTGACTTACCTAATTATGAATAATTTCAGACAGCTATTTGTTTTATTTTACGAGCAAATGTGGTATAGAATTTTGATAAATCCTAATAAGTTTATAAATGGATAAATACATGGCCAAGTTACACACAAGGGCTCAATTAAATCTTTAAAAGGGCGGGGGGTCGAATATAGGTAATCCTAAAAATTAAGAAAAACTGCGCTATTACCTCAAATAATAGTTTTAAAATCGATAACAGACATTTATACTATCACATGCTCACTTACATACTAGAAATCTGTCAATTAAGTGTAAATAATAAAATTTCCCTGTTTGAAATCAAAATATTGCATTTAAATTCATAAGAAATAAATCCCCCCCAAAAATATTAGTCTCCTTCTCAACTCTATTCCCCATAAGTGCTCCACTTCTGGACTGAACCCTCACTCGACACTTGTGTCAACAAGGTTCACATCGCTATTAAAAATTTATTTGCTCCATATGATTTTGGATATTACGGTGGCACAGTTACGAAACTTACCCAAACATGATACTTCATTCTTGAGATTTAATACAATTAAATACTAATTTTAAGAACTTTATTTAATCCCGGTAAATATATTAATGTCATGGGAAGGGCGTGAGACAAGTACTCAATGCCCAACCTACCTGTTGCAGGTTTTCTAGCGGTTTGTCCTGCATCACTTTTAGGCGAACGCCGCGTAGAATCCTTAAACCATACCCCGGGGGCTCTAGTTAACCCTTGGCTAGCTTCCTCTTCACCTCGACATCACCCATTTCAAATCCCTTCCTATACAATTAAAGGGGAGTTGCCACCACGAGGATAACCCTATAGATAGCCTTTTGAACTAAAAAAAAATTATTTGGCCGCTTTTCCTATTGGACTAGTCGGCCAGCTGCCTCCTAACTGGTCAAGGCACGGAGAGGGGAAAAGCTGCGACCGCACAGCAAACCCCACTCCAGGAATGGCGTGGGACAAGAACCCAATGCCCGACCTACCCGTTTCAGGTTTTCCGTGGTTTGTCCTGCATCACCTTTAGGCGTAGGATCCTTAAAATATATCCCGCAAGCCCTAGTTAACCTCTTGCTACCTTCCTCTACCCCTCCGCATCACCCACTTCAAATCACTTCCTGAGCTATTAAAGAGGAGTTGCCACCATGTGGCTTACCCTCACGTAGCCTGTTGCACTAATTTTTTTTTATTTGGCCCCTTTTCCTATTGGAATAGTCGGCCAGCTGCCTCCTAAACTGGTCAAGGCACGGAGAGGGGAAAAGCTGCGACCGCACAGAAAGCCCCTCTCCAGGAAGGGCGCGGGACAAGTGCCCAATGCCCGACCTACCTGTTGCAGGTTTTTCCAGGGGTTTACCTGCATCGGTTTTAGGCGAATTGCCGGGTAGGATCCTTAAACCATAGCCCGGGGGCCCTAGTTAACCCTTGGCTACCTTCCTCTACCTTTACGCCTGCCCCCATTTCAAATCCCTTCCTATGCTATTAAAGGAGAGTGGCCACTATGTGGATTGCCCTCACGCAGCCTTATACCCTAAAGAGAAAATTTAAGTACCTTAAAAAAAATTAAAAATTTATAAACAACTGGCAATAAAACATGAATTCTCACCACTTTTTTCCTTTGATTCCGAATATTTTTTGCCAAGCAACTTCTATAATTAAATCATTGTTTTACTGTGATGTTGATTATTCTACTGAGTTATAACTGAAATTACAATTTAATTTCAAAACAGTATAATTTTTAATACGAGCTGTTGACTTTTTTTTCTCTTGGCGGAAGGACGTTATTTAAGTCAAACACTATGAAAAGAACCTATATTGATCTTTCTATATCACTGCACGAAGCTAACATCCGCCTCATGTAATTGCAATCCGTCAAAGAAGGGTAAATATTAGTTTCCCCTATTTGTAAAATTTTTTGCACTAATATTAAAAGGAAAAAGTCCCCCCCCCCAAAAAAAAGCAGTTATTCATTTAGACGCTATTAATTTTAAAAAAATTTCACATGTTATTTGGCAATTTATTTTTTTAATTAGTATTCTTTTAACACAACCGTTTTATATTTTATAATTCGGAATAAGTTTCGTTGTGATTTTTTTTTATTCAATTCTAGGTCCGATTTAGTAAGTAAACTTGCCAAGCAACCAATTACTTTTTTACGGTTTAATACTGTCCTTCTCGAGGGATGTCTAAATTAATTTTACTGAGCCACCAATTGATAATGTCCACTACGACTAAGCAAAACGCAAGATATTTTAGTCACCCTCCGTCCATGACTTTGACATCCCACGCCTAAATCCCGTAGTGCGTAAAGACACGCGAGTCCCAGTGGCGTTGTTATCTGTTTGAGCGCGGCCCTCAGGGTGTTTCCTGGGCACCCTCTCTGTCCTCTTATTGTTGCGACCCTCTATCCAATTACCGAATCGGCTCGATTCTCTGGAGAATCTCAGAAGCCTTAGCTGGCCAAGTCTTGTTTCTCTCCATTACTTGATGTGATGTCGATGCTTGGAGACGAAACTCCGCGACCTAACAACAATTTTTTTTCTTTTTTGACTCGGCGTTTATTTAACGTTCTAAGAAACCAGCGAGTGAGGTCTGCAAACAGATAGAAAAAGAATGGATGGAAAGCATTTGGAAGTAAATAAATGTTTGTAAGCAACGTAAACATTGTTGACACAAGTGTCCAGGGAGTGTCCAGTCTTGTTGAATAGCAGGTTAGAGATCTGAGATGGGGATTACGTCTAATATTAACGAGTTTTAATAGAATAATAATAAGTGAACAAAAAGTAACGTGAATTTATTTATAAAATATAAATTCTTTATTTATTCTTCCAAATCAATTTCATCACCTTCAAAGTAATCCCCGTCCGATAAAACGCACTTTTTCCAACGCTTTTTCCGGTCCTCAAAACAGTCGGAATAGTCTTTTTCCGGTATAGCCTTCAAGACCTTCTTCGATTCGGTTTCTATCTCCTCAATCGTGTCAAAACGACGTCCCCGCATTGGCCTTTTGTGTTTGATGAATAGCCAGAAGTCGCACGGAGCCAAATCAGGCGAATACGGTGGTTGCGGAACGATATGAGTCCGGTTTTTGGCAACAAAAGTCGCGAAGAACCAATGCAGTGTGACATGGTGCATTATCATGATGAAGGAACCAAGAGTTTCAGAGGAATAGCTTCACGCAAACGACGCATAACGGTCAAATAATATTCTTTGTTGACAGTTTGGCCCGGCGGAAGGAATTCACAGTGCACCACACCACGATAATCAAGGAAAACTGTCAACATGACCTTGATTTTCGGTCTTGCTTCACCTTTTGAACGATCTTTGCTGGATTGGTCGGTGGTTTCAGGTTCGTATGCGTAAATCCAAGTCTCGTCTCCAGTAATGATGCATTTCAAGTGGTCCTGACAGTCAGACAGCAAAGTTTCACACACATCAACGCGACACGATTTTTTTCCAAAAAAAAGAAATGGAGCGGTTTTGGCACCAATCGAGACTTGACACGTTTGAGACACAAAACATTCTTCAAAATGGTTTGGGCTGAGCCAAATGATATTCCAACACCATCAGCGAGATCTCTAATTGTCCATCGACAATTTTCAAGCACCAAATCTTTGATTTTCTGGACGTGGCCCTCGTCGGTAGACGTTGATGGTCGTCCAGAGCGCGCGAGGTTCGTCTTTGAACTCGTTGTACCACTTATAAACGTTTCCTTGTGCCATAGTTTGATCACCAAAGGCCTTCAACGTGTCTGCACAGGAATATTCGTTCCGCCAACAAAATTTGATGCAAGTTCTTTGCTCAACAAAATCACCCAAATTGCAAAAATCCAAAAATTCACTTTTGGTTGTTTACAAAAACACACACGTGTAACTCGGAGATAATTAAACCTTTTAACAAACAGACGCTTGGCAAATATTATAGACAGTCCTACCAATCTAGAAAAAAAAATTACCTGCCTTCCTGATACCCGGGGGTTTTAAATGACAATTTCACCTTACTTTTTGATCACGGTGGTATGTGTTTTTCTTTACATATCGCCGCTTCTAAGAATGTCTTGAAATAAAAAAACGTTTGAAACTATATTCCATCGTCTACTGCGACATACTTACGGCCGACCTCTGAGTGTAACTGAAAACACAAAAAATACTTCTGGGGAAGTTTACGAACAGTTTTGAATCCACGAGCAAACATTTCCTTACATTTATTGGATAGTGAAAAGGAAGACGACCCTCTGGGAGGAAATCATTCTGGCTCTTTTATAGATTTATGTACCCAGAGGACAAATACATTCATTTCTTCTCCACACTTCCCATTGTAAAACATAAAAAGATTTACTGTTTTCCTTATCTCTTGAATTCTCGAATTGAAGCAAAGGAGCAGAGGGGGAAACCATAAATTCTAACGGTAATGCAAATGTTTAAAGAGAATTGGACATTTTTCGAAGAAAATAAAATATATATTCGTGTAAAAGCAGAAACTTATTCATCATCATGTTACGTTTTGGTGTTTAATTAAATACAGTAATAAAAATTAAATTTTCAAAAATATTGGAACTTATTACAATATTATAAAATAATTTAAAAGTATTTTGCTAACAAACTGTTAGGGATGTTAGTGAATCGGAATATTATTTCCGTATATCATAGATAAATGTAACCAATCTAGATCGATAAAATGATTGGGGTGGACGACGAAACGACGTTTCGACGTAGATCTTAATCTACTTCCTTGATGGACAACACCAATTGAAACCGGTCCATCAAGATAATTAAGTAACTGAATATTTTATGGAATAAAACAATGTTTTTCCCCCTATAGATATTTATCTCTGCCTACTCGGTAATTTTACTTGTGCTTTTCTGTCATTTGTGAATTACAAATTCTCTATGAATGCCCTTTTAATTCTTTTTTTTTGTCTCTCATTATAGTATTAATTTTTCGTTTAATATGTGACGTCGTGTCTTTCTGACGAACACTAATTAATTATTTAAGTATGACGTAAATATTCGTTGTTTGTAACTTGGCGCCGTCTGTGACGTGTATACTCTTTGGACCAAGGAACGCGGTACTCGAAATTGTCTAATATATTATATATTAAACTGTTACTAGGGTAAGATGAGAATAATTTTGTTATAATAAATAAACTGAAATTTTGTGAATTGATTTCTTATTAAATATCACAGTAGCAGGTGTTCGATATTCCTATTGGAACAGGTCAAGGCACGGAGAGGGGAAAAGCTGCGACCCCACAGCAAACCTCTGTCCCCGAAATCGGAAGAACGTCGTGAGACAAGTACCAAAATGCCCGACCAACCTGATGCAGGTTTTTCTAGGGGGTTTTTCCCTGCATCACTTTTACGGCAATTGCCGTGTAGGATCCTTAAAAACTGCAGCTCGGGGGACCCTAGTTAACCCTTGGCTACATTGCTCTACCTTTCCGCATCCCCCATGCTATAAGAGGGGCGTTGCCACTATCAGGATTAATCTGTATATATACACCTTCTTCTTCTTCTTCAGCGAAGAGTAAAATGAGCGGGCATGTCGAAATAATGGATATATATATATATATATATATATATATATATATATATATATATATATATATATATATTGTAATATACTCAAATGATAGGCTTTTTTGAATGAAAAATTTATTTAAATTTACAAACAAAAATTTTTATTGTGGCAATAACTCAAACAATTACAAAATTTATAATATTGAATTTCTCAGGGTCTTTACTGGGTTTGATAATTCACAAATCGATAATATTTATAATCTTATCAACAACAAATTACAGTTAAAAGAAAAAGAAGTTTACTCGTCAATTGAACTAGAACTTTTAAAATGAGACCAAATTAAAAGTGACTCTGATTAACAATTTTAATGAAAAAGAAGAGAACGAAATCTGACGGCTATCTTTTAATTACGTTTACATAATTAATTGTTTCGTAAATTGTTACTCACGTCTGCCCAGCATTCCAGGGTACCTTTAATTTTCGAGAACACTATTGCTGGGTTTTACACAGCTTCTAAACTCACAGATTCTAAATCAAAATTTTTTATATGTCATCAGGAACTCTGATGATCCTCCTTTCGTCATCTGTCGGTTGACCGCTCGCCTTAGGTGATTTCTGCGCTTTGTCGATTGGGTAGTCTTTATTCTTCCGGACTTAAACCGAAACTTTTGCTATTTCTGGCCGGCCAGGGACACAAAAACTGCTTTTTGTTAGCAGGTTTCGACGTTATACTTTTATGAATGCTCTACTTTGTCCTGCTAATTGCCAACCTGGTTAAATTCTCCTTCCAAAAACTGTTATACCTCGACGAGGTCTTTCCGTGAAAACAGTCTCTCAACAAATCTCCCTGCGAACTGTACTCCTCAATATCTTAATGCGAACTGTACTCTCGTCTCGCAATTTGAGCGCGCATACGCCATTTTGACGGACCTTCCGACAAAGGAACAGAGCCGGTTTTTCTATTGTTATTTCAAAGCTCTTGCCGCTATAAAGGATTTCTCAAACAATTTATATTTTCAATTTCACAATTAATGTCTTAATTAATTGCCATTACAATATATATATATATATATATATATAACAAATGGTAGATATATAACAAATGGAGGTTGAAGTGTTAATATCGTGTAATAAATTTATTTAATTCAAATCGATGATAATAATAATAATGCGAAGAAGGGGGATTTATATCTTTGGGTTGGTTTTATCTTTCTTTAGTTGTTAGCTACCTTTGTTAATGGCGAGAGTTGTTCTACAATAAATTGATTTATCAAAGGAGACTAAGATAATTTATTTAATATACACGCACCCGTATTGAAATGAAATGAACCTGATTCTAAAGTTGAACAATAATTCAAAAATTGATTTTTACAATCAGTTAAAGGAAGTTCTATCGCAAAAAAAGACATTGGTGTTCCATAAGGAATGGGATACTCAGGTAAAGATACAATTGAATTTGTGGAAGATTTATAGAAATTATAGGCGATATTTATTATTAGTGATTTATAGGAATATTTATCAGAATCAAATTAATTACATTCATGTTTTTTTTTAAAAAAGCTAAATAAGTAATGAATTTAGATGATTATTGAAATATCGTAATGTACGACAGATTATTTGAAAATAGCACATGTATAATTCTTAATCATTTTCCGGACTAATTCACTGGGCAATATCGTGACGACGGCATGTTTTTAATATTTGGTTTCCTTTGAATTATTCATATGCATTACTTTTGTCGATAGTCGAGAGAGGCGTGACGTCATCTCATGACGTAATCACACGCCAAAGTTTGCCCTTGTGTCAGTATCGCAGCAATGGCGGTGCCTGATCAAAACACGAGATAACTGGGAATTGGGTAGTAGAACTTTATGCTGAATGTTGTGTTAATAAAAAATGTATACTCACGGCAGTCAGTGAGACGAACGACACTCGCGCTCTGATTTATGTTTTTTTTTTAACTAACCAACCATGAAGTACGCTAAATTTGTGTATTTGAACGCGTGTTAATGAAGGGATCATGTAAATAAAAACTTTTTGTGTAAAATTATATTTTTTTCCCTCAGATTTATTTAATGATATTAGTATTAACATCGTCACCAAAGGTGTCTCTACCTTGATGTGGTGGTGGGGCTTGAGTGGTCAAGTGATCCTGAGAGCGTTGCCGGTGGTAGCGTAGCCTCACTTGCCGGGCAGGTCAAAGGTGATGACTCTGAATGAGACACCCTGGTCCTCCAGGTTGCGGATTGGGCGTAAGGCTAACAACTCTACCTCGAAAAAAATAAACAAATGTTGCGAAACCAAATCATCAGAGGATATTATAAGAGGATGGACGAAAATAGCGCAGGACCGACGATATTTGAGGCTGATTTTTGGAGGAGGTCGAGGCTCACCGATGGCTGTAGTGCCAAAAATAGATAGATATAGATAGTATTAACATTAAACTTATAAGAAACATCGCACACCGTCATCATGGCTGTCCAATCGTTTCTATTTCGCGAGTTGCCAATCAGAACTACTAACAGTTGAATTCAGCCGAATGTCAAAAATTCCATCGGTCAATTAACCTTTGAAAACTCCAGGTATATTTACAGTTTTTGTAGGCGACTTTACAGACAAGTGGTCATTGACCTTGTTTACTTTTTAGTTTGAATTCGTTCATCTGGACCTTCTTCTCCAATAACCCATAATTTAGCGCATAAATTACTATTAACTTTTTTTAAGAAGAAAAACCTGAAATAGCGAATTGAATTATTCTTTATGTGACCTTCCTTTATTTTTTTCTCTCTGAAGCGTCATCACGAGTACATTTGTTCACTAAATTCGGTATTTTTGTTTTTCAATGTTAGTTGAGATTCTTTGACCGTCGCCTTTTGTTTGTTTCCCCCCCCCCCCTGTTGAGAAAATCTCAGCTGTATTTCTTTTAGTGTGTGTGCACTAAGTGGCCGTCGCCAGTATTTCCACGGGTCAGTGATTTCGCGCTTCCTTGTTATCTGCTGACGCCTACTTCAAGTTCAAGAGCCTCGTTGCCGATCCCCAACGTCCTCCACGGTGCTTGGAAGGATTCCAATCAGCGACGACGAACAAGGCCAATTAATTTTCAAAAAAATGAATCTAATCTTCTCGCGTGTGAGAGGAAATTTGGTGTAATTATGCAATGAAAAATCGCCTCATTTGACTAAAAAAAATTAATCTAAAAAAAACAGTTGTAAGTACATCCGTTTACAAAGTGAAATATTTCAATGGGTTTTACGTTAAATAAATTTGGGTTGATAACGAAAAATAAATATTTAACCTTTATGTAGTAGAAGAAAAAAATTGAGGTATATTCGGAATCGTAATTTTGGTGAAACTTAATCAGCCAATGGTGATAAATACAACAATAATATATGTCATATTAATTCTAGAAGTCTTACGCATACGTATATAAAAGTAAAATGGCCGACGAATGCTGATTCAGCAACAATGTCAATAAATATTTTTTTTTATAAATAATATCAATACAGATATACATTAACAATGATTATTTAATCGGCCGTCATAAATGTAGGTTAAATGATGATGTGTGTTGTTTAAGATTTAAAGAAAAATTTTTTCTCTTCATAACATAAGGTCTGCGAGGGCTATTCTCTCGCAGGCAGAACCTTGTAGGAGAGACACGAAGGGGCTACCTTTGGGAATGCCTTTTCCACTCCGTTTTTGAATTAAGGTTCCCATAAGCTGAGGCACCTCGGCCTGTTTTGAGGTGTGTACGTTCCGGCGGCACACACCTTGGGCATACGGTAAGAGTTGTTCGCTGTTCCCATTGGAATAGTCGGCCAGCTGCCTCCTAAACTGGTCGTGCCACGGAGAAGGGAATGCTGCGTCCTCACAGAAAACTCCTCTCCCGCTATCGGAAGGGCGTGGGACAAGTACCCAATGCCCGACCTACCTGATGCAGGTTTTTCTAGAGTTTTCCCTGCATTACTTTAGGCGAATGCCAGGTAGGATCCTTAAAATATAGCCCGGGGGCCCTAGTTAACCCTTGGCTACCTTCCTCTACCCTTCCGCATCCCCCCTTTCAAATCCCTTCCTATGCTAATAAAGGGTAATTGCCACCATATGGATTACCCTCATTAGCCTGTTACATAAAAAAAATTGGTCTTTATGCGGTCGCAGACCTTGGGGTTTACGATAAGAGTTGTCCGCTATTCCTATTGGAATATAGTCAGCCAGCTGCCTCCTAAAATGGTCAAGGCACGGCGAGAGGGAATGCTGCGACCCCACAGCAAACCCCTCTCCCGCCATGGGATGGGCGTGGGACAAGCACCCAAGAACCCGACCTACTTGATGCAAGCGTTTTCTAGGGTTTTCCCTGCATCACTTTTTAGGCGAATTGCCGGGTTGGATCCTTTAAACCATAGCCCTGGAGCCCTAGTTAACCCTTGGCTACCTTCCTCTACGTATACGAATCCCCCCTTTCACTCATTTTCCTATGCAATAAGGGGAGTTGCCACTATGTGTATTATCCTGTCTACACATTTTAAATAGTAAAAAAAGCTTTTTCTTTTCATGTGCACCTTTTCTGAAATTCACTAAAATTAATTTCCTTATCTAGATTAATAGTAGTATCAAAATTGAAAGAACGATTATGATAAACAGAAAACAACGTTTTGTAATCGGAGAATGTTTTTTAAGGGTGGAAAATTTTAGAATTGATTCTTAATTTCAGTTGACAAAGGTCGTTTAGTCCGGCCGATATAACAACAGGAGCAATTATTATTGCAAACAACATTATGAAAATCCGTAGTATCAAGATAATCTTTGTGTCATTTAAGAAAATAAAACAAAGAAATAAACAGATTTAAAAATTCCAGAGATATTATTTTCTGAAAATATTACAGGGGAACTGTGCTGAAGGGGTTATTAGTCCTACCGAGCTGCTTCATAAACAGTCCAACAATCCTCAAATTAATTATGGTAATGTGTGTAACTGTATTTTATGTAATTAATTTTGAGAGATGAAGCAGGCGAGTGTTGTGTATATTTTTTTTCCATGTAAAACAAGTGAAATGTATTATTATTATATTCAATTATTCAAATTAAATAGTAGAGAATCCTTAAAAATCCTCGGAATTTATTAAACATTCCAGGGGGTTTACATTTCTGTCGTTTAACGTTAGTTTTTAAGCACCATGGCCCTCGATAACACACACTGCGAAGGATTAGTTTCAATTTGTAATTGGTGTTACTTTTTAACCTTTAATCTACTTTTTTTACACATTTAATAATATTGTTTATCATGAAATTTCTCGGATTCCTATTGGTTCCTCCTCATCTCCTTTCTTCGCAGAATTCTTTTTGTTTAGGGCAACTGGCTACATGAGAGTAATCCACGTTGGGCAACTCCCCTTTAATAGCATAGGAAGGGATTTGAAAGGGGGATGCGGAAGGGTAGAGGAAGGTAGCCAAGAGTTAACTAGGAACCCCGGAATTCGCCTAAAAGTAAAGCAGGGAAAACCCTAGAAAAACCTGCATCAGGTAGGTCGGGCATTGGATACTTGTCCCACGCCCTTTCGATAGCGGGAGATGAGTTTGCTGTGGGGACGCAGCATTCCCTTCTCCGTGCCCCGACCTGTTTAGGAGGCAGCTGGCCGACTATTCCAATGGGAATAGCGGACAAGTATCTTAACGTATGCCCAAGGTCTGGCGCCCCGTGCATACACCTCTCAGAACTTGTGGGAACCTTAGTTCAAAAACGGAGAGGAAAAGGCATCCCCAAAGGTAGCTTCTTCGTATCTCTCCTACAAGGTTCTGCCTGCGAGAGAACATCCCTCGCAGGTATTGCCTGCGAGAGAATAGCCCTCACAGACTCTTGCTTCGCAGAAATTGTGGTGCGATAGATTAAATATAAACTACTTTAAAATAAGTATCATTAGAGAATAACAGTATTAAGGAAAGTTGTAACATTTTTTAAAAATGTATACGTGATGTGTGACACACACACACATAGAGAGACTGTACAGCATCTATTTTAATTCGTATCTTTATGCTGGTTGATAACGACCGTCCAGTTCATCCCGCTTGAACTTTGGGTCACGTGAAAAGATAAAGACGACTTGGCGCCTCTTGTTTATTATTTGAGTGTTTCACCATTCGATATATATTTGTTTTAAAAGCATTCGGTCATGAGTAATGGAGGCTTATTTGTTCGCAGCTGACGGATTGCGAAAATAATTCAAGTGGTGGCGCCATCTCCAGTTTATAAATTCCAAAACAGCGCTGAAATATCGAAACAGAGACGTGCGAAACTCAATAATTTCAGTTTAAATCACTCGTGGCGGGTGAAAATCCAAAGACCACTGCAAAAAAATGATAATATCTCTGCTTGATTACGTCATCAATTAACATTAGGGTCGTCCGACTCCCTTTAAAAACTGTATCCATTTATTCTTCTTAAAACCTCTACAATTTTTTTCGTTTCTGTATATTACAGGTATTTCTTAATGTCCCATTTTCATGAGCCCTCAACCAGGTTCTTCTTCTTCTTCCATTTACTTGTTACTGGAGCTCTAATTAGCTTCAGCAGGATTATTTTTTCGGTACTTGAACTCAATTACTCTACTTTTCCATGTTTCAAGAACTATGTTGTAACTGTATGTGGCGTAAAAACATTGATTACTTTCAGGAATATTACGTTTTTAATTTTTTAGACCCAATATATCAGTTCAATTCTTATTGGTATATTATTATTGGTATACATATATATATAGATTTTATTTTAATTTAATTAGATATTAGCAAGGGTTGAGAGCTTGACAAGTTGGAATTTTACCAGGCGCCGCCGTGACGGATAGATAATCCCTTCGGTCTGGACTTAGGCACGTAATCTATTGACCCTCGAAGGCTACCTGGACTGTCGCACCGTGGGAAACGTCTCTCTAAAAATCCCAGAAATTGAAATAACACGTGACTGCCTGAACCAATCACATTTCTTGGTTCAGGAAACTGGTCTGTAACTTTCGTTCTTCTCCTTCGTTTCTTCCTTCTTTCTCCCTTCAGTCTCCCCTAGCAGCTGCACGACGACCTGGAATTCCATTACATGTGTTTTTTTACCTTCGATGATGTCGTGTAGTAAGCAATTTCACCTTTTGATGTGTTCGATCTAGTGTCCTTTTCTTTTAAGGAGAGTCACAAGGTCCTATCTATCTTTTCAATGTTAAAATAGTGATTTTTAGGTACAATTTTTCTCGGAAACCGTTATAGATACAGCACTGAAATTTTTACATCTTTTTTTTAATCTTATAGTATGTTGGAAGGAGAATAAATTATTTTATTATTATTGTAACTTTAATTATTAATTTATTTATCAAAATCTTTTATTATGGAAATTTTTTAATTTTTTTTATCGATAATTATTATAGTTTTCTAAGCTTATATGGATAAAAAAAACTTCAAACTTTTCCCTTAAAAACAGATTATGGTAAATAAATTCATCATTTAAAATTCCAAATCTACTTCCACACACACACACACACATACATACAACAGGATTAAAAATAAACTGTAAAAATTTCAGTGCTGTGTCGATGACAGTTTCCGAAAATAAACGGGTACTTAAAAAAAAGTTTTTACATTAGGGTCTTCCGACTCCCTTTAAAAACTATATCCATTTATTCCTCTTTAAACCTCTTCATTTTCTATCATTTCTGTGCACTTCATTTTTTTTCAATTTATCTCCAAAACCACATTCCAAACCATTACAAGTATGTCTTCTCTCACCTTCTTAATGTCCCATTTTTATGATCCCTCAACCAGGCTCTTCTTCTTCTTCTTCCATAATTATAGCCTCCATTTGCTTGTTATTTGAGCTCTAATTAGCTTTTGAATTTTTTTCTCCGTACATGCACTCAATTACTCGACTTTTCCATGTTTCAGCTATTCGAATTTATTTTTATATCTGGCGTAGTTAAGCCTGAAAAAACTCTTCTCAAGTTTCTTTTAACTGAAATGATCATTGCCCTTTCCAAATAAAAAAAATTTTGGTAATAGAATAATTAATTTTTATGTGGTTTAATATTTTTTTAAACATTAAAATAATTGTCGCTTGATTTTTAAGAAATCAGCGCGTCTGTAGGGAAACGTTCTTCCAGGGTTTTTTTATTCCTGTTTTAAATATTTACTAATGTAAAATAAATTGCCTGGAGATGAGAAGGAAGCCTGCGAGAGGATTCTCTCGCAGGTGAACCTTCCCAGAGCGCACTGGCGGAGGCTACCTTTGGGGATGCCTTCACATCTCGCTGGTTTTTGAAGTAAGGTTCCCACATGCCGAGGCACCTCGGCCTGTTTTCAGAGGTGCATGTTCCGGGGTCACAGACCTCGGACATACGATAAGATTTGTTCGCTGTTCCCAATGGAACAGTCGGCCAGCTGCCTCCTAAACTGGTCAAGGCACGAAGACGTGAATGCTGCGTCCCCACAGCAAACTCCTCTCCCGCCATCGGAAGGGCGTGGGACAAGTACCAAAAGCCCGACCTACCTGATGCAGGTTTTTCTAGCGCTTTCCCTGCATTACTTTTAGGTGAATGCCGGGTAGGATCCTTAAACTATAGCCCGGGGGCCCTAGTTAACCCTTGTCTACCTTCCTCTACCCTTCTGCATCCCCCCTTTCAAATCCCTTCCTATGCTATTAAAGGGGAGTTGCCACCATGTGGATTACTCTCATGTAGCCTGTTACCCTAAAAAAAAATTTCCTGGAGTTTCCGAATAAAAACGTGAATAAATAAATCTAAAATGTTTAACCAAATGTTGAAAATATTCGTCGTTTATTAAAACCTGTTATAGATAGTGACAGAAGTGTGTCTGTTCTGAGTCTCACGTGCAGCCAACATTTCAAAATAAAAATTACTGTAAAAATCCTAACAGCTGTTACAGACCGAAAATGGACGATTGATGCATTAAAACTTTTTATATTTTTTAGATATTTATGTATTTGAACGTGAATAGATTATTTATTACACTGTTTATCAAATTAATTTTAATCTTATATAGGTACAAATGCAATGACTGTAGAGTAGTAGTTGTTTTTTTTACAGGAGGACTTTTATTTGAGAGGGACGAGTTCACAATGGAGGAGGTTGAGTGGTCTCAAGAGTGTTCCTGAAGCAGACCTTCCGTAATTGGCATCATGGGTTACTTGTCCCGTGTTCGCAAACTTGTTTATAATAACTTGAGGAGAGGGTGTGGCTTGAAAGAAAAAAAAGCTCACACCTACAGATTGCCAACGACGTCCGGTCCTCGTAGTTTCATACATTTCACACGTGTGTGTGTTGTGAAAAACTCTCCATTTTTCCGCAGCCGGAGACGTTCAACAGATAACGATTAACTGTTGGTTGTTGTGAACGCTCATTTGTTTAGTTATCTGAGGAGGAGGAGGGGAGGTGAAAGTTATTTCCACAAGCAGCTAGATTGTGAAGGATTACTGTACATGGAAACCCCACACGACGACGAGACTCCTCACACAGTGCATTTCTCATTAAAAGACACGTGACTTACGTAATGTTCCTTTTTTTTAACACATTCTCATTCGTAATGTTTAAAATCGTCGAGGACAAAAATTTGAAGCTACCCGAATCAAAACGAAATTTCAGAAATATTCGTGCACTACCACTACTATACTCCTCGGCGTTACAGTCCATGGAGGACCTTGGTCTCTCTAAGGATCATAGCCGGTCCTCCATCTTCTGACACCCATCTTTCGTAAGTCGTCCTCCACATCGTCTAACCATCGTCTCCCTTTGCCCCTTCTGCCACCTGGATTTCCTTTTGTAGATCTTTTTGACAACCCTGTCTTCTAACATTCGCTCTACATGGCCCCAACCATCTCAGCCTGCTGTTCCACCCTTTATTTCCATTACAATGTCTGCAAACCCACACTGTTCCTCCAGTTCGCTATTTCTTCGTATTCTTCATTTCACTGCTCCAAAAAGCCTTCTTAATATTGCCCTTTCCCATCTTCTCAAACACTCTTCTTCAGCTGGGTGCTCATTGTCCATGTTTCCGAGCCATATATGGCCACCATTATTCTATTGTAGTGGTAGGTTTGTTAAATGATAAAGTAAGAGGATATTTTCCAAAATTTATTAATCATTTAACTGAACATAGACAATTAAAATTAAAATATAAAATACAATCTTCATTTAGCCGAGCAAAACAATCTGATCCCTTAATCCCTAGTTAAACCATGGTTTACGGTAATTCCCTCCAGGCGCGTCAAGGATTGAGACACTTGGCAGTTACCACGCGTTGATCTCTGGCCGTGATCGTGTGGAACCCTCGATCTCTCCGAGTCCTCTGGAAAACTGCAAGTTTGGGGCTGTACGTCCGTCCCTGGCGACGGTTCGTCGATGAGTCTTTTTCTACACTTTCTTTACAGCCCCTTCGCTGGATGTGAAATATCGGTGGTCTCGATCATCTTTGGATCGATCTTTCCTGAACCAAGAAATGTGATTGGTTCAGTCAGTCACGTGTTAATTCAATTTCTGGGATTTTTGGAGAGACGTTTCCCACGGTGCGACAGTCCAGGTAACATCCGAGGGTCAACAGCCTACGTGCCTAAGACCAGACCTTAGGGATTATTTCTCCGGCACGGCGGCGCATGGTCAAATTCCAACTTTCCAAGCTCTCAACCCTTGCTAATATCTAATTAAATTAAAATAAAATCTATATATATATATCAATAATAAAACTATCACGCTACACTATACACAGTCACTTTTAGTTTCCTGTCCATACTACGTGACTTGAGAGTCTTAATTAGGGCCCCCAGTAAGCTCTATTTCCCGCTGCACATTTATAAATTTTATTATTGGACTGACGTTGACTCCATTAATCATTATTCTCCCTTTTCTAGCTATAAAGAGAGAGGTACAGAAAAAAAATTTGTAAAAATTACCCGCTAAATGTGCCGGACCATCAGTATTCACACAATTCTCCCTCTGATTGTATTTTTCCACCCCGAAGCAATTTTACCGACTGCGCTTCCGACATAAATCACTTGCGTTCGATCCGCCGCAGCCAACTCGGCTTCCTGCACGTATTTATTGACTTCAACGACTACATTCTTTTCCACGTTTTGTTACATGTAACATCAAATGAACTTTTTATATTTTTTTTTACAGAGTAGCTTAAAGCTAATTACATATAAGTAGATACAACTAAGAATTTATCTCTAACAATAATTATTTTTAAAAAAATACATTTAAACTATTCGTACTCTTTCCCTCAACAGGCCATTCATTATATAATATTAACCCTCTACGAAACATTTTATTGTACTTCTTAGATTCCGATCCTCAATAAAGAAAAGTTCCCCCCCCCCCTTATATCATGAATATGGACATCCAAAGAGATATATAAGATAATGGAGTGGCTATATCACCGTTACAGCGCTCTGGGTGGCAGCAACAAACAACACTGACCGCCATTTTTTAGTAGGTCAACGTCACTGAGATTCTTAGTTGTGTTTACTTTGTTGTTGGTGAAAGTTTTGAAGTTTTTGTGGTAAAATATATTGTTTTGTAATATTAATCATTCCCAGCGTGTGTGCAGCCTACAGTTGTAATAACCGTAGTTGAAGTATCGTATTTTAGGTATCGGCATAATAATAATAAGAAGAAAGATAGCCAAATGCAGACAAAATCCGTGATAATATAAATAACACACAACGTTTCTTTAGGTGCTAAGAAGAGCCTAGAGCGACACAACTGCACTCGTCATTTGACAAGCTTTGGAGGTGCTGTTGTGTCGCTCTGGACTATTCCGTCTGTCTTTGACTACCTTCCTTATTATTTTTCCGACGTTTCAGTATTTTTTCATTTCTAACTTAACTTATTCTTCATGATCATCTATAATGAGAGTCAGATTTATTTTTTATTAAAGTATTTCTCTGTACTGCAAGTAATCTGGTCCCCCCCCCCTTTTTTTATATAGATTTCCTTTGAGAAACAAGGAGCTAACAAAACGATGGGTAATGAATACCATCTTCTCATTCTCAAGACAGATGCACGTGTGTTTGCGTTGTTTAGAGGTTCTCCTTGCTCCTCGCTGTCAAAGAAGAACGGGAATTGATTAAATTAAAAGACTTTGAAGACAAGTTAAACAAACCCGTCTAAAGACGTTGTGAAATTATTTACACTTGCTGAAAAAGTATTGAGGAATAATGAAGCACACACATAGGAAAGAAGAATTTGCTCTTAGAATTGTGTGTGGGGGTATTTCGGATGTTGGGACACAAACAAATTCGGCCATTTAATAGATTCGGCCGAATTTGGTGAGGAAACTCACTACTCAATTTTAATAAAGGTTTCATTGTAGAATTCGTCATATGTGTTAAGAAAAAGCAATGGATGAAAGAGGACGCAATATTAGGCAATTGTATACAAAACTGATATTATTTAAAGGTCAATAAACTTTTCAATGCCCTAAATGTCTTATATTTACTTAAACCTTAAAAAATATGTTGTTTTACGTCATTTTGTGCGGCATAGTAAAGGCTAGCAGACGACAGGGGAACGACCACCAGCCCTTATAAAAAATGGCGGCTGAATTTTCTTCAAATATGGCGGCGACTTGTCCAGTCTATGTTGTTTATATATGCCTTTGTGGACATCTAATTATTTAGCCTTATTGCAACGATAAATATAGTTATATTTCAATTTTTTAAAGTTGTCACGCGTGTCAGAGATTGTATTTTTTTTAGGGCAACACAGGCTACATGAGGGTGATCCACTTTGGGCAACTCCCCTTTAATAGCATAGGAAGGGATTTGAAAGGGGGGATGCGGAAGGGTGGAGGAAGGTAGCCAAGGGTTACTAGGGCCCCCGGGCTATAGTTTAAGGATCCTACCAGGCATTCGCCTAAAGAAATGCAGGGAAAACCCTAGGAAACCTGCATCGGGTAGGTCGGGCATTGGGTACTTGTCCCACGCCCTTCCGATAGCGGGAGAGTACCACTGACAACATACAGAGAGACATAATTCGATCCGAAATTGATTATCGTTGTATATTATCTTCTGTATTATAATAATTGGTCTATCAAAGAAGAAGTACATTTCTAGCTTGGTTATTATGTAGGCCTATATATGTGAAATATTTTTTTTATTTTTAACTGCTTCAACTTTTTAGTGTAGAAGTATGACAGGGAGTGTTTGAACGATATATAATATAAAGTTATGAATTACAAATTTACGGATCATACAATATTTGATGAGGCGGTAACCGACCTTACTGTAGTGAATAAAGAAGGAAATACATCCTTGCCGCGTAGCTGCTTACAATGGTCGTATAGACAAAGTAAAATTTCTAATGGGAAAAAAAAGGCATTATTATAAAAAAAACTCGAAGAAAGCTATTGGCTAGTATCCTGGAAAAGAACAATTTTTTTCTTTTAACGAATCGCGGTTCGCGACACATTCGAAAGTTGCACCTTGCGTGGTTAAAAAAAAGACTCAGGACACAGGTTAAAATAAAATATCAGGACAATTGCTTGATAGAATAGAAATATTAATTCTTTTTTAGGGTAAGAGGGTAATCCACATGGTGGCAACTCCCCTTTAACAGCATAGGAAGGGATTTGAAAGTGGGGGGGATGCGGAAGGGTAGAGCATGGTAGCCAAAGGTTAACTACCCCTCCCCCGCCCCTTCCAAGCTGTAGTTTTAAGGATCCTACCTGGCATTCACCTAAAAGTGATACAGGACAGACCCTAGAAAACCTGCATCGGGTCGGTCGACACCACGATACGTCTGTCAGTGCGCCGAATACGACTCCAATTATAAAATTGCCAACTACCAAAATTAAAATTCCACTAAGTCAAGTTTTTTTAGGGTAATAGGCTACATGAGGGTAATCCACATGGTGGCAACTCCCCTTTAATAGCATAGGAAGTGAATTGAATGGGGGGATGCGGAAGGGTAGAGGAAGGTAGCCAAGGGTTAACTAGGGCCCCCGGGCTATGGTTTAAGGATCCTACCCGGCAATTCACCTCAAAGTGTTGCAGGACAAACCCTAGAAAACCTGCATCACGTAGGTCGGGCATTGGGTACGTGTCCCACGCCCTTCCTATGGCGGGAGAGGGGTTTGCTGTGGGGTCCTAGCTTTCCCCTCGCCGTGCCTTCACCGGTTTAGGAGGCAGCTGGCCGACTGTTCCAATAGGAATAGAGTAAATTTAATTTTTTTGTATACATTCTTATTCCGTAATTCAGCGAGGTGTGACCTCTTTACTCAAACTCTTTGCAATGGTCCTTGCGTACTCTTATAATGGTGCATGCGAAACGTGGGGGGGGGGAGGGAAATCAAATCTGAGCGTTATAGTAGAGTGAATATTCGTTGCAATTGGTGAAGCTTTTTAATCAAGATGAGGAACGGGTTACATTTATACTAAAATAGACTACTGAAAGAAAATTACATCTTCCAGTCGAGGCTACTAACAGATGTGTCGTGGTGGTGTATGAAATATCCAGAAAGAAAAATGAGCAACAAATAAACAGGAAGAAATAGCTAAATTATTGATAAGGTATGAAGGTGATATAAATGCTCAAGAAGAAGAAAAAAACCGGAAAAAATACAATCTTTCAAGTTAAAAAAAAAACAGTCAGATAAAGGTCTATAGATGAAATTTTTTTTTTTAAGTGTATTTTATTGCGATTGACGTGAATGTAAATTAAACAGTAGACTGCTGACAAATAGTTTTGAGGGTCTCTACTTAACCTGGAGTCTCTCCCGTACATTTAACGCAAAAAAAATGCATTGGAGAAACTTTTAAGTTGGCAAAGAACCGCCAGCAAGGAATAAGGACCAGATTCGTCATTCTGACTGTACTGCAGAGGAATGTCCTCATAACGACATGATGAGATAACTCCAGTAGCTGGAGGAGCATTTGTTCGCTAATAAATCTCTCGAGGGACATTGGTGGTCTTTCTTATGGGTAACGTACGCTGCTGTCATAATTATTTATTGCGGGGAAGTTTTTCTTTCCTGATGGCTGCCGTATTCAGAAGAAAGTATATAATTAATTGCGGGCACCATGATCAAACACAGTTCTGAGAATAATGGGAAGCACACAGTACGAGAAATTCCGTTCCGGAATACTTGCGTCGTCGCTGCTTCAACACACATTAGTACAGTCCAACGCTGGTGGTTGGTGGTGTAACGTGAACCCTTAACACTAAGAGGAATGCACAAGCCATCGGATGAGATCATGAGCGATGAAAATAATTTATGTTGAAAAAGAAACGACTATATAGTATCGATAATACAAAAAAAAACAGAAAATTATTTAACAAACAGAAAAGCTGAGATACAAATAAAAAAATATTAAACAGTGTAATAATTAATCGATTCACGTTCAAATACATAAATATTTAAAAAATATAAAACGTTTAATATGAATCAATCGTCCATTTTCGTTCTGTAACAGCTGTTAGAATTTTTACAGTAATTTTTATTTTGAAATGTTGGCTGCACGTGAGACTCGGAACAGGCACATTTATGTGTCTCTATAACAGGTTTGAATAAACGACAAATATTTTCAACATTTGATTAAACATTTCAGATTTATTTATTCATGGTTTTATTCCTCCAGGCAATTTATTTTACGTTAGTAAATATTTAAAACCAGTATAAAAAAAACTGGAGGAACGTTTCTCTACGGACGCGATGATTTCTTAAAAATCAGGAGAAATTTATTTTAGTTTTAAAAAATATTAAACCACATAAAAAGTAATTATTCTATTACCAAAATTTTTTTTATTTTGAAAGGGCAATGATCATTAAGTGATAAAAACTTGAAGAAGAATTTTTTCAGAGTTAACTACGCCAGATTTAAAAATAAATTAGCTGAAACATGGAACAGTCGAGTAATGTAGTAAAAAAATACTGGGGAAAAAAATTTCAAAAGCTGATTAGAGCTCTACTAACAAGCAAAATTGAAGTTATAATTATGGAAGAAGAAGAACCTGGTTGAGGGTTCATAAAAATGAGACATTAAGGTAAGTGGGAGAAGAAATACCTGTAATATACAGAAACGAAAAAAAAATTGAAGAGGTTTTAAGAAGAATAAATGGATACAGTTTTAAAAGAGAGTCGAAAGACCCTAATGTTAAAAAGGTTTTTTGTAAGTACCCGTTTTTTTTTTCGGAAACTATCATCGACACAGCACTGAAATTTTTACAGCTTATTTTTAATCCTGTTGTATGTATGTGTGTGTGTGTGTGTGTGGAGGCAGATTTGGAATTTTTAAATTATTAATTTATTTATCATGATCTGGTTTTTTAAGGGAAAATTTTAAAATTATTTACCCATATAAGTTTACAAAACCAATAAGAGTTATGGATAAAAAAAAACATTGAAAAATTTCCATGAAAAAATATTTTGATAAATAAATTAATAATTAAAGTCCCAATAATAATAAAATAATTTAATCTCCTTCCAACATACTATAAGATTAAAAATACGATGTGAAAATTTCAGTGCTGTATCTATAACAGTTTCCGAGATAAAAGGTACGTAAAAAGCACCATTTTAACATAGAAAAGATAGATAGGGCCTTCAGACTCTCCTTAAAAGAAATAGTAAACTAGATCAACACATCACAAGGTGAAATTGCTTACTACACGACATCATCGAAGGAAAAAAACACATCTAATGGAATTCCAGGTTGTCGTGCAGCTGCTAGGGGAGACTTTGAAGGGAGAAAGAAGGAAGAAGCCAAGGAGAAGTTGGAAATTTACAGACCAGAAACTGTAAAGAATTGAACTGATATATTGAGTAAAAAAAATTAAAAGCGTAATATTCCTGAAAGTAATCAGATTTTTATTACGCCACATAGAGTCGCAAGATAATTCTTGAAACCGCTTAACGAAACTGTAATCGCATTTATCGCGTCGTCTTTTGTTCTCATTCGCGGAAGAACTTGTTAGCTTTGACTCTGGAGGCGAGATAAAATACTCTCTAGATCAGTTTCTTTGTTCTTAATTTTTTTTCCAGATATTGGTTATATATATATTGAAAAGCTACGCAGAAATTCACTCCGTAAACAATGAATTTAAACGAGGAGTGGTCAATATTAACCCCAACCCCGACGAATATTGAATTGGAAACAAAATAACCTCAAAGTTTGGCTGAATCGCCAGTGTTTGACATTTACTTCAATAAAAATGAAAAAAAAGGGGGGGGGGGAAACAAACAACTGTTGAAAAAGGAATTTCGTTGTGTTGATGAAATATTGTTTTATGGATACAAATTGCCTAGAGAGGGGAGGGGTGGTGGCGGGGGGGGGGGGTGAGAGAAGTTTGGTAAACATTACTCTCACCGGATGACTGGAAAAAAATTGTTTTCCGGAAACGAATGCTTATTTTCTAGTACGACATTTAATGTCAGGCGATCAACTGGACGAAAACCTTCACGAATACATTAAATTCTCTTCAAATTTTGACACGGACATTCGTAGAGCTTTGTAAATTTAATTAATTATAAATATTAACATTTTTCACAACAAATCTAATATTTAATTAATTCCAGGACTCCTTCTGATTAATTAGAATTATATAATAATATCTGGATTCCCGACGTTTCCCGGACTGTCATAAGTAATCTCAGCGCTATCCATAACCCCCGGATTCGGCTCCAATCTCTGTTGTTTTCGCTTTTGTGTGTGTGTGTGTGTGTAACGAACGTCCACCCCTTAATTTTATACAGAAAGGGGTAGCAATTATACTCAAAAAACATTGGGAGAAACACTATCAATCTCATTGACCCCAAAAATATTTCATCTGACGCAAGTATTATCCGTTTGAGCATGTTTAAAAATTTCCATCCCCGATCCTGGGGGTGAAGACGTGTCTTTATTCCCTCTGAATAATTGAAATTATATTATGATAACTGGATGTTCGACATAGCCAGGGCTGTAATAACTAATTTCAGCGATATCCATAATCCCGGATTCTGCTCCAATCTCGGTTGTTTTCAGGTTAATATTCTGTAACGTCCCTCCACCCCTCGTCCGATCCATAAATTACAACCTTTAACTACACAGAGACTGAAATATTGCCGGTGCCGTAATAAAAATCATAAATTGGCCCGGTACCTTAAGAGGGGTCAAAACTACTGCGGGTAGATTTTTCTCAATCACGTCCACCTCCACGACGAGGGACATAAAAATTCATTAACCACCATGGTTAATGCAAGAATTAAACTCGGCCATTCTTATTCATTACGTTGAAAGTCTTTTGGAATATGGTGATACGTTTAAATGAAATTGTAAATTAAGGAGACTTTGAAGGACACCAACAAGAAGACGAGCTAAATGTGGTGAGGGCCGGTTTAACTCAGTGACGGAAAACAGCAAGTAGCGATCACACGACTACAAATGACGGGTGTTCCAATCTGATGAGGTTGGACCAAGACAGAGAGTTGCATCAAACCAAGTTACCAGACTGAAGAACTGATAAATATATGGGCAATTCGATCTTAGCTGTATTCAGTTTTGCTACATAGTCAACAATGAAACTGCCCGTGGTTTTCAGCTGGCGGTCAGATTAATTGTGGTTACGGAGAATCCCACTGAAGAAGTTGGAGTGTGAAGGGACTGGGGTTGAATATTCTTAAATGTGTCCAACCGAGAAAAGTGTCACATTCCACATCAAATTTGTGGCTGAAGTGCTCCTCCTCCTCGCCGCTGCTGCTGGTGGTGGCTGTGAACATGGCCCGACAGACCCTCCAATTCTCGCTGCGGTAGCGCAAGGATCCTGATGAGCAGCTGGCACGGGTTCAACATTCTGAGCACGACGTCTTGTTTATGGGTGACAGCGGCTAACTCGATGAAGACAAGATTCCAGCCCCACCTCGTTGCCGCACCACGTCGTCTCTCCTTGCTTGCTGATCCTTCACAATTGACCACTTGAACCGGCGTCGCTCGTATCCGATTACGACCAATTGTTGATAGGGAAAGGCAAGTAAGTATCCTCTACAATCTTAATTTTTTCAGACACTTATTACGACGCCAGTAGGCAACATGTCTCAACGCCAAGGTCCAACCAAAAATTGAAACCCACCACAGGGATAAAATCATGTCAACGTTATTATACCTGTTAACAGCGAATAGACCCATGAATAATTTTATGTGATTTATCAACAATTATCCCTTCACCGGGAACTATGCATTGCCACGTCATCAAGCAGATCTATCCAGATCCTTTAGAACAAATTCGTCCGTGTACTTATTTATATAAACCCGAAAAAGTATTTAATTCTATATTAATCTTTAGCCAAGAAGTGATTTAACCTAAATCTAACTGTTCCTAGTTCCGTACACACTTTCCACAGATAATAGTGCATTAATTCAACAGCTGTAAAATACATTGAATTTTATCGCAACAGTCCCAACAAACATACCTCCGAATTTCTTCTTAAATATACTCCTTGACTACTGCGGGATATAATTGTCCCTCAGTCTTCAGACATTACCAAAGATTAAATTGATGAAATTCTTAGCAAGATTCACAATGTAAACAAATAGTTGCCATATTGGAGTCACTAATATGGCGCGAAAAATTAACTTACATTTGCCGCATGAATCGTAAAGTATTTCGTATTGTTTTTTATTAACATTCGATGGAGGATAAAATTATCCTTTTTATTCAATGAAAATATTTATGCTTTATTTCATTACAGAAAAAGGAACTTTTTCCTTTGTTCGTCGCATAGTAACGTCTCTCTCTCCCTCGCGCTCGTGACGTCATGGTCTCTGTGCCCGCAGTAATTTAACACAAAAATTATCATGTTTTTCAATTATATTTCTTTTCACTTTTATGCTAGGGGTGTCACACCCCCCCCCCCCCACACACACACACAGTACGGTTTCTCGTCGTTTTTAAGAACATGTGTACCAATTTTTGTTGCAACCGGTCCACGTGTTTAAATATGTATAGAGTTTACCGTAAATACATAAATACAAATATACATCCTTTTTTGTTACATAGATAAATTTAGGAATAAATCATTATAACTGGTTTTTTAATTACTGATGAGGCTCCATTTATTCATCCCGATCCTTTAATACAAATTTTCATCGAGACCTAAATAACGGTCGAGAAGAAGATTTCTGATCCGCAGCAATGTTATGTGAGGCCAGGCTCCGGTTGGTTATATACACAGACTGGAATGGTGGAGTTTCGTACTGGGCCTGGAGGCGACTCGGGTAGCTCAGTGGTTAGAGCGTCCGCGTACTAAGCGTTTCCCTTGCCCGGACGAGATTTTTTTTTCTTCCGTCCTGATCCTTTAACACAATTTATTGTTTTCATCCAACAATGTTTTTTTTTTCCACCCTCCAAATGTTTCTCTTTCTTCATGACGGAACGATGCATCAGCATTCCGGCTCTGTTAATTACAGTATTTTGCCAGAAGGAGGGGGGGACGGGACGAGGAATTTCAACAGTCAGCCGCTGCCAGAAGAGGAAGAGAAGACCTTCACCTAGTTTGTATTCTTGACCCTGGGCCCACTGAGACCTCATCAGAGCTGCTGTCGCAAGACTTAAAAGCGCCTTCATTCACGCTTTACTTGTGGTACATGGCCCGTGCGTAGTGGTTTCAAGGCAAAATTCCTGTCGCCACTCAGAAAAACAAGTTATGCGTCAACGTCGCTCTGGCGAGCCTTCCGTGGAGTACACAAAGATACGGTCCGAGTGGTTTACCCTCGCCATAAAACATTACATAACTACTCCAGCCTGGACTGAAGCACGCTGTTCGTCAAGGACTTGACAATGGTTTACACGGCGATTAAAAATGGGGGGGGGGGGGTAATAAACATCAACAATTACAACAAAAAAAAACCTTAAAAAAGGAAACAACTAACTTTTTATTTTAATCGGAAAATAATTTACAACTTTCGTTGACTGCTGATTAAAATTTGAAAACCCTCAACTGGTATCAGGATTTTTTTTCATGGCGGCGAATCCTAATTTTTTCAATAAGTTACAACTTTCATACTCTATAAAAATCGTTAAACCAGGATTTGATTTTAGATCAATCTAAAAATAAAATAAAAATTACGTCGGATTGAAAATAATGAATTTTGTGTCGCTCTAGGCTCTTCTTCGCACCTGACGAAAGGAACAAGAAACGTTGTGTGTTATATTTAAATTATCACCTTTTTTGTCTTAATTGGCTATTTTTTATTTCTTCATTACATCAATGTTTGTTTAAAAATTTTTGTTTGCAACAATATCTTGATCGATGAATAGTCCAAACCCCAAAGGAGCTCAAGAACAGACCTCCTGAGGTGCAGGTGCCAGCGTATCACAGAGGTCCCGGGTTCGAATCCCGACAAAGGGCGTGGATATATTTCTGTGAGTAATGGAAAACTCGTCGTCAAAACAGGCCCCCGAAAAAGGGCAAAAATAAGTTGTCATAATGAGTCGCCGGAGCTGTTGAAGCGACTGTAAATAAAACGATATAAAAAAAAATTTCATCCATTCGATCAAAACTTATTTATAAAGGATATGAAGGTGAATTAACGGATAAAAATAGAAAAAATCTTGACGGGACCTGGAATCGAACCCACAGCGACAACCCGTCAGACGTATAGACCTGAAGGAAGACTCAACTACGATTTTCAGCATCACTTTCTTCACGGTTCTAATTTAAATGGTTTTAAAGAATATTATATATATATATTGGTCGTAAGTAAAATAATTTTAATGTAACAAGAGAAGAAATGCTTCATTTGTCTATTCAACCCCGCAACCTTTATATCAGTCGCCATTTTATTTTTAAAAAAACCTAATATAAAATGTTCTAAAATATTTAATTTCGAAAATCTGGACGTTTGGCAATGTTGCCATAATCATGTAGACACAGTTCGTTTTTTAAAAAATATATTTTCTTTCCGCCAAGATTTCTGATATAAAAATATTTTACAACATTAATTATTTATTATAAAAAAATCAATTTAAGTACATAATTATACAACCCTTAAATAAGTCCAATTTACTTGAAATTTCGTACAATCATCGAAAATTAAGTGCGTCGCTTTCCAAACTTTCATATGGTAAAATATTTATATATATATATATATATATATATATATATATATATATTCTGTACAGTTCATTACACACATGTTGACGAACGCTCCAGATTTTTTTGAAAAATTAAATAATATAGAAAATAATTATTAAATTGATTACGTATTCAAATTAAAATTTATTCCTGTCAATAGGAATAAAAAACTTTCATGGATACAATATATTCAATTCGTTATCAAATTTAAGCAGTTTTTCCCATTTATTCATCTGTTTGAGGGTTGAAGGCAGGAATAAAGGTTAATTTTTCTAATATGAATTTTCACCTGTTTCGATTTGTATATAAATAGATTTCTTTTTAAAATAATATATTGGAAGCGCAGACATGCCGTGCATTTATTTTTAAAATGACGATTGGTAAAAAGAAACACATCAGAAATAAAATGTAAAAACTTCAATAATTAAATTCATAAGGAAAATAGCAAAAAAAAATCAAAGCTGAAATCTAAAATTCTTATATTTTTTAAATTGGTTTATTATTAAAATGGCGACGAATAAAAAAGCATCGGAAATAAAATATAAAAATTAATAATAAAGTTACTCAAATTCAGACAAAAAAGTGATAATATAAATACCACTTTATTATTAATTATTTTCAATTTTTCTTTTTTTTTCTTTTAACATATAAAACCTTTAATAACTTATTTATTTATCACATTAAAATCTTGACGAAAAATAGCAGAAAGTTTTTAAATCAAGGCTCGACTCTAAAATTAATAAAATTCTTATATTTTTTAAAAATGGATATAAATCGTTTTATTATGAAATTAAATCAAATTTTCTCCAGTTCTAAACGTGTAAAAAAAATCGATTTTGTGTCAGTGTATCGATTTTTTTCTCGTCTAACGTCAGAACATTTTTCACAAAAAAAAATAAAAATCGTAAAATTCAGATCGTTAATTTTATTAAAAAATTTTATTTAAAAAAATACATATCGAATAAAATTATCGAACCGTAAACTCCTTGATTAATTAATAAAAATATTATGTAATGGACTGTACATAATTATTAAAACATCAATCAAGTACATATTAGTCACATTAAATTAATCAAAGCTCAGCTCAAAATTATTATCTTTTTTAAAATGGATACAAATAGTTTTATTATTAAAATGGCAACTGAAAAGAAAACATGGGGAATAAAATAGAAAATATTCAATAATTTATTTATTTTTCATTAAATGCAAGACGAAAAG
The DNA here is from genome assembly GCA_037074705.1 of Zhengitettix transpicula. Classification (NCBI taxonomy): domain Eukaryota; kingdom Metazoa; phylum Arthropoda; class Insecta; order Orthoptera; family Tetrigidae; genus Zhengitettix; species Zhengitettix transpicula. The sequence continues at coordinate 27,017,171 of CM073591.1, read as the reverse complement.
AGCAGAATGTTTTTTATCATAGCTCAGCTCTAAAACTAATAAAATTCTAATATTTTTAAAATAGGTTATAGATAGTTTTATTATTAAAATGGCGACTGATAAAAAAACGTCTGGAATAAAATATAAAACCTTCAATAATTTATTTATTTTTCATTAAATGCATGACGAAAATAGCAGAATTTTTTTTATCATTGCTCAGCCCTAAAATTAATAAAATTATAATATTTTTTAAATATAATACAGATAATTTAATTATTAAAATGGCGACTGATCAAAAAACATCGGGAATAAAATAGAAAATCTTCAATAATTTATTTATTTTTCATTAAATTCATGACGAAAATAGCGGAAAGTTTTAAAATCAAAGCTCAGATCTAATATTATTATCTGTTTCTTAATTGGATGTAAATAGTTTCATTAATTAAAATGGCGACTTAAAACAAAAACATCGGGAATAAATTCCGAAAACATCAATAAATTATATTAAATTTTAGCGAAAAGAACAGAAATTTTTTAAATTAAATCTCAGCTACAAAATTATAATCTGCTTTAAAAATGGATATAAACAGTTTTATTATTAAAATGGCGACTGATAACAAAAACCATCGGGAATAAAATATAAAAACATCAATAATTCATTTATTTCTCATATTAAATTCTTGACGAAAAGAACAGAATTTTTTTTAATCAAAGCTCAGCTATAAAAGTATTAAACTACTTAAGTTTTTTTAATTGGATATAAATGGTTTTATTATTAAAATGACGACTGATGAAAAAAACACATCGGGAATAAAATATAAAAATGAATAATAAAGTTAGTCAAATTCAGACAAAAAAGTGATAATATAAGTACTACTTTATTATTCATTATATTATTCAATAAGACGTAAGTTTTTTGATTTTAAAATATAAAAACTTTATTAATTGACGAAAATGGCAGGAATTATTTTAATCAAAGCTCAGATCGAAAATTATTATATGTATCTAAATTGGATGTAAATAGTTTTATTATTAAAATGGCGACTGATGAAAAAAACATGGGGAATAAAATATAAAAACATCAATAAATCATATATTAGTCATATTAATTTCTTGACAAGAAGAGCAGAATTTTTTTAATCAAAGCTAATAGAAGGAATACAAGGAAAAGAAGGAATAGGACCGAAGACCTCCGCTAATTACTTTAAAATCAGTCGATTCATTGTCCGTACTATACATTTCTTTCCTAGTAGGTTAACTTGAGGAATATATTTTCCAATGAAGAGAGCCTGTAAAACGAAATGAGTCTCTGCAGAAACAAAATGGACGGTGAAAATTATTTTTAAAATTTTTGGCTTTGATAATTATCGATTACCTCATCTAGTAAAAGTGTTCGTGATGTTCGAGGCTCCATTCTGTATATTTTTTTTTATTATTTTTCGCGTGTTGAAGTCTTGGTGTAAGTGAATCAGCTGGCCACCAAACACCACCGTCGCCCTTGAAGACGCAATTACATGCAAATGTGTGCGATGGGAGGAGAGGAACTCTGCAATCAGTTCTTTCAACGTGACCTTGATTTAAGCTTATTACATAAGGAGCCAGACCACATGTGAAAACAACTGTATGTGGGTACAGGATGAGGGGGAAAAAATTAAAAAAAGAGAGACAATTCTCAAATACTTACAGCTTCCAATCTGTCATATTAAACTAATTAAATATAGTAAAAATTATTTTTTTAAAAAGTACATATAACATCGAGTCTGCACATTCTATGCTGGACTTTGCGTATCGTGGTCCAAGTATGTTTTTTTTTCTTCTTCTTCTTAACCGACGTTACAGCCCTTCTTAGACTTCCATTTTTTCCCATCTTGAGCCTCTATCCTCCATGCTTCTGTTTTCAGAGTTTTGTAGGTCCTTATCATCAAATGATTTGCATACTTTTGAGGGTTAATTCGTGATTAATTTAAATATTTTCTTTACTTTTTTGGAAAAGTGCTAGCAGTTTCATTAACAGGGCTTTTATTCGTAGTATTTATGTAATATTAACCCTACAGGTTTTTTAATCAGTCTCCATAGAAATTGAAACAGCATTATTAATTTAATTTTAGAATCAGTGAGCACTCGTTAGATAATTTGGCAATATTCAACTTCAATTAAATCAATTTTTCTCCAGTTCTAAACGTGGGAAAAGATCGATTTTGTGTCCGTGTATCGATTTTTTTCTTGTCTCACGTCAGGACATTTTTCACAAAAAAAAATAAATCATAAAATTCAGATCGTCCATTTTATTTAATAATTTTATTTAAAAAAATACATGTCGAATAAAGTTATCATACCGTAAACTCCTTGATTAATTAATAAAAATATTATGTAATGGACTTTTAATTATTTATGAAAACTAGTTTAAAAACCTGAAGGGGTTCATGTTACATCAATACCAAAATTTATAATCCTCAAAGAATCCCTCAGTGGGGACATTTATATAATGTCAGCCGCCTTCATCTCTGGTAACTTTTCAACTGTATTCAACAGAGAATTGGCAAAATATCCGAGCGCTAAGAGCTTCTTCACCCCGCGGCGTCGGTAATGGCCGCATAAAACACACAAAACCGTAAACAGAGAAATACAAGAGGCGGATATTAAAGAGGGAACCAGCATTGCTTAGGATCAAATAACCCGACTCTCGGTGTGGCTGCGGGGGGGTGGTTTGGTGAAGGGGGTGAAACCATTTCATTGGAACTGACGTTGACGTTAGGTTAAAACAGTTAATGGTGTCTGAAAGAGTTAGAATGCACACCCAAATAAATATATAGGTATAACATTCTGTCTTATATGGATGTGAGAGTTGGACACTCACTGACAAAAGAAAAATTTTTAGAGGAAGATCCTGAAGAAGGATAATGGCCGATAAAAAATGGGGGGGATAAAATGCAATGATGAGCTTATAAACTGTATAAAAACACATAGTATAGTACCTACTATAATAATATGTAGGCTTGAATAGCTAGGACTCTTAAGAAGCTGATGTAATAAATTGACCTTCTTTCAGCCAGGAGGTAGTAGTAGCAAAAGGAAGAAGACCCAAGCTAAGTGGAGCTCTGAAGAACCTACAAAACTCAAAAACCAGAAGGGAGGCTCAAGATGGGAAAATATGGAAGTCTAAGAAGGCTCACAAAGGGCTGTAACGTCGGTTAGGAAGAAGAAGAAGAAGTAGAAAAATACTTGGACCACGAAACGCAAAGTGCAGCATAGACTGTGCCGACTCGATATTATCAAACCATTATCCAAAATGATAATGTTACTATCAGCCTATAAAGGCCAAACGTGTCCATAATAACCGCCCAAGGTCCTGCGCTACTTCACCAATCATCATAATAGAAAATTTTGGAGTCAGTTTGGTTGTTTAGTTAGTAGAAATTGAAAAAGAAATCTTTATTGAGCGGGATAAAATACAATGATGAGCTTATAAACTGTATAAAAACACATAGAATAGTACCTACTATAATAATATGTACGCTTGAATGACTAAGACACGTAAGAAGCTGATGTAATAAATTGACCTTCTTTCAGCCAGGAGGTAGTAGGTAGTAGGTAGTAGGAGAAAAGGAAGACCCAAGCTAAGTGGAGCTCTGAAGGCCCTACAAAACTCAAAAACCAGAAGCATGGAGAATAGAGGCTCAAGAAGGGAAAATATGGAAGTCTAAGAAGGCTCACAAAGGGCTATAACGTCGGGTGGGAAGAAGAAGAAAAATACTTGGACGACGAAACGCAAAGTCCAGCATGGAAAAGAGAGGGAATGTGGAGACTCGTGATAATCAAACCATTATCCTGAATGATAATGTTACTATCAGCCTATAAAGGTCAAACGTGTCCATAATAACCGCCCAAGGTCCTGCGCTACTTCACCAATCATCATAATAGAAAATTAAGGAATCCGTTTGCCCCTTTAGTTGATTGTTTAATTAGTCGAAATTTTGACAGAAATATTTATTGAGGTAAGTTAAACCCTTATATTTTCTCTCATAGAGGCCGAAGTTTAATTTTCCTTAAGAAATATTTTGGCTTTACCTAACCGACTAAGGATATCGAAATTATGTAATTATCATTTTCACTACTGATACTTTCGTAAATACGTTTCGAAATCTCCCACCTTTGATTCCCGTTCGTCCTCAAACGTGTGACACTCTATAGATTGATCATTAAAGCAGCAACAGATCAAGGGGAACGACTTACAATTCTTAATTCCCGCCTTTTTTTAGAATCATAGGCTACATTATACAGTGTTAATACTCTTGGATGAATAGCACAGGAAGGGATTTGAAAATGGGGGATGCGGATGAGAGAGCAGCTTGGTCAAGGTGTTGACTACGGCCCCGAGCTATAATTAAGGGAACCTACCCGGCATTCGCGTATAAGCGAATCAAGTATATCGGTCTCTCGGTACTTGTCCCACGCCTTGCCGATTATTGGACTAGGGTTTTTACTGCGGGGACGCACATTACCTTCTCCGTGCCTCGACCAGTTTATGACGCAACTGGCCGACTGGTCCAATAGGAAGAGAAGACAACTCTTACCTTATGCCCAAGGTCTGCGACCCCGAAACAAAAGTGGCATATAGACACTAAAGTTTAAAATAAGAAAAAGAAGAAGGCATCCCCGAAAGGAAGGTTCCTGCAATGACTTTTGCTAAGGCACTGCATAAATACGGATGTAAACAACTAAACTGGTCAATTCAAGGAAGCCTGCGAGAGATTCTCTCGCAGGTGAACCTTCCCAGAGAGCTCTGGCGGAGGCTACCTTTGGGGATGCCTTCCCATCTCTCTGGGTTTTTTTTGAACTAAGGTTCCCACATGCCGAGGCACCTCCGCCTGTTTTGAGACGTGTATGTTCCGGGGTCACAGACCTTGGGCATACGGTAAGAGTTGTTCGCTATTCCCATTGGAATAGTCGGCCAGCTGCCTCCTAAACTGGTCGAGGCACGGAGAAGGGAATGCTGCGTCCCCACATCAAACTCCTCTCCCGCTATCGGAAGTGCGTGGGACAAGTACCCAATGTCCGACCTACCTGATGCAGGTTTTTCTAGGGTTTTCCCTGCATTTCTTTAGGCGAATGTCGGGTAGGATCCTTAAACCATAGCCCGGGGGCCCTAGTTAACCCTTGTCTACCTTTCCTCGTCACCCCTTTCACTCCCTTTCCTATGCTATAAGAGGGAAGTTGACACTATGTGGATTACCCTATACATAGCCTGGCTACATTTTCTTCTTCTTCTTTCTTTGTACTTTTTTGGGAACGTTATTAATAGGAGAATTTTCAGATCAACAAAATAGCAACACGGCGCTCGACACAGCTGACGTAAAAGAAGAATAAATAATTTGTACGGAGTGGATTTAAATTCATAATAATGTGAGAAAATAAAATAAATAATTTTGTCCCACAATCAATAAATTTAGAAACTCAGAAAAATAAGGATAATATTTTTATGGACTGTTTTTTTCTTTTCAAAAAATTGAAGTTAGTGATTAAAAAATTTCTTGAACTACGAACCGTAACTGTTTTGGGGACTCTTATTTAACACTTAATGGTTTAATTAAAAACTTTATAATACATAAACGTGTTCTAGTGTCCTTAATATTAGGCACGTGTGAAAGATCCTTCGTGGACCTTCCTGGAATATAACAACTATCCAAATTCAACTAGTCTAGTATAATAATTTGCATAAAAATGTCAGATTGTTGTAGTTGGATCTATTTTTTTCTTTGTCACTAGAAATTTCATGTGACCACTTTCAGCCTTCATGTACAGAGAAGAGTGAACTTGTTTTTCGAAACATCCTTTAGTCGTCCGCCACATTCCAAGCTTATCTTCTACTTCCGCATTGAGGGTTATTTTAATCTGAATTCAGTTCTAACCAGATTAGCTTCGTCGTCTTAAAAACAAAAACAAGTGTTATGTTGTAATTACAGCGCAAGGGTTTACTGACTAATGTTCAAAATAAGAAGGAATGGACCAAGATCACTCAGCCTTGGAAAAGTCTATTTTCTCCCTTTTTGAAACTCGTCTTGAAGTTTTACTTCCTCTTGGATTTAATAACATAAACTTTCTAAATTGTGCTTGTATCTATCCAATTGCGGATATTCATCAAGTCTTATGAAATTTATTTTATATCTATACATGGTTTCTATCAAATGCTTATTACATTCCTAATAAATTTTTCATTGTAGAGGTAGCTTGTATACTGTATTTGAAACTTTGCCTGGGTATTTATTTATATAAGCCCGTAAATGTATTTAATTCTACATTAGTCTATAAATTGAGACGTGATTTAATCTCCATATTCAGAAGAAAAGCTCGTTTCGTCAGTGTCTTAAGAGATGCAAAAGTACTCCCGATACCAAATATTATTGAGAAAAAAAAAAAAACTCGCTACCCTTATACGGTCAAAAATACACACACTACCATAAGACAGTTACCTATATAGGCCGTTTTAGCATGTCTGAAAATTTCCAACCCTCAACCCTGGGGCTTAACGGACAAGTTGAACGTCATAATTAAACTCAGCGACATCCATAACCCCGGATTTGACTCCCATCTCGATTATTTAAGCTTTACTTTTTATATAAAGCCCTTCCATCCCCGTCTCTAAGGGTGCTGCACTCACTTAATATCATACAGTAACAACATCGAGGAATCCCACTATAAATCTCATTGACCAACAAAAATTATTGATTCGACGCAAAATATCCAGTTTTTTTTGCCAAGTTTGAAAATTTGCAAAAATACTCCCGATACAAAATATTATTGCGAAAAATATACTCGTTACCCCTAATATAGTCAATACACGCACTAGCATAAGACAGTTACCTATATCGGCCGTTTTAGCAGGTTTTAAAATTTCCAACCCTCAACCCTGGGGCTTAACGGGCAAGTAGAATGTCATAATTAAGCTCAGCGACATCCATAATCCCAGATTTGACTCCCATCTCGATTATTAAAGCTTTATTTTTTTATGTAACGCCCTTCCACCCCCGTCTCTAAGGGTGTCCACTCCCGTGCCGAAACGAATGAATATTGTACAGTAACAACATCGACGGAACCCACTACACATCTCATTGATCAACAAAAATTGTTGATCCGACGCAAAATATCCAGTTTATTTTGCCATGTTTGAAAAATTTACACCCCCGCTCCTAGGGGTGGTAGAAACTCAGTGTTTTTTTCTGCTGCAAAAGGAACACGTATATTATATTTGGCAATTTTTTCCCACGGATATAGATTTTAATGAAGAAGATACACACACAAACAAATACGTAAATAAACAGTTTATTTTTTAAGTTTTATTACATGGGGATAATCAACATGGTGGCAACTCCCTTCTTATAGCAAAGAAAGGGATTTGAAAGGGGGGATGCGGAAGGGTAGAGGAAGGTAGCCAAGGGTTAACTAGGGCCCCCGGGCTATGGTTTAAGGATCCTACCGGGCATTCGCCAAAAAGTGATGCAGGACAAACCCTAGAAAACCTGCATTAGGTAGGTCGGGCGTTTGGTACTTCTCCCAAACTGTTCCGATGGCGGTAGAGGGGTCGCAGCATTCCCTTCTTCGTACCTAAACTAGTTTAGGAGGCAGCTGGCCGACTGTTCTAATGGAAACAGCGAAAAACTCTTACCAAATTCCCCATGGTCTTGCTACCCCCTGAACATACACCTCTCAAAACAGGCCGCGGTACCTCAGCTTTTGGGAACCTTAGTTCAAAAACGGAGAGAGAGGAGAAGGCATCCCCAAAGGTAGCCTTCTCTGTCTCTCGTAAAAAGTTCTGCTTGCGAGAGAAACAGCTTTAACTCATAACTGGGATCTGAGAGAAATTAATATTTAATGGATTTTAAGAACTGCACGGTAACATGGTTGTTTCTGATTGGTGCTCACAAATTGTGACTTAACTTCCGGTTCATAAAAGGTTGCAGTATAAAATGTTTAAACTTGAAAAACTGTCATCTATAATCAATCTGACGGAGAAGAGAAAAAAGTTAGGAATTTCATCATATTTAATTAAAACATATATATAATGATTTATTTACAGTCGCATCAACATTACAGATCATTAGCGAGTAAATTAAGGGGACTCATGTCGCTTTGTCGTGGAACCTGATTGGTCGAGAGTTTTCTCTCAGTCACACATGCCCTCGCCGGGATTCGAACCCGGAACCTCCGTGATGGTGACGCAGTCACGCTGACCTCTACACCACTGGAGGTTGGTAAATATATTTAGTCATTTTTATGGAATCCCTTTGAATTCTTTATTCATAACACGGGGGGGGGATAGTTTTACCTTACTATTGACCGATGTGTGATCAGATTATTCTAAATCAATCGTGGTCAAAAATTGACCCACTTATCCTTAAATTATGCAATTTGTTTTACCAATCCGATTTATGTAAATTTTTATAGTCTCATTTGTATAGTAATTTAAAATTTGTGCTTGAAAAAAAAAACCAACGGGAGTTCTCAATAAATAATTTGTAACCCGGGTGTAACAGGAAAGAACCAGGCAGGGGTGTGTAACATGACAGCTGCCACTCACCCGCAAACGAGGCGACGCTCCGGACACACGCCCTCGCACCTGCACCGGACTTCATTAATAAATATCCCTCCACTGTCCGGCTTAATTACGGTCAGCGTCCCAAGCCCCATCCTAATGAGGTGTAAGAGGGAATAAATCTTCGTTATTTCAACGTATGGCGACACAAATTACTTACACAAGGAAGGAAGTTTCTCCCACTCGGATCATCCTAATTGGAAACAACTTACAATCACTGTAGAATTTGCGCGTGATATTTTTAAGTAATAATTAACAGTAACTCGGAACACTTTTTATTCCCTGCTACAAGTATAAAGAATATTTTTTTTAAAAAAAAATAGCTCATAAATTTTAATTAAATTCCCACAACTTTTTAAGTGTTTTTTTATTCCTCGAGAAACTTTTTAAAAGAATTTAGTTTATTTGACAATTTACTACAGCGCCTTATTTTTTGACTTCACGTTTTCAACTTATAAAAATACCTTTCGGTAGCGGGGTTACAAATGAAATAATTGAGGTTTTAATTTATTGTTAAAAAATATTTTGTCAGAATATTTTAAGCAACTTCCTCTTGTTTAGAAGAAGAAGAAGAAGAAGAAGGTGCTATGTATAGGGTAATCCACATAGGATTATAGCATAGGAAAAGGAGTGAAAGGGGTGATGCGGAAAAGTTGAGGAAGGTAGCGAAGGGTTAACCATGGCCCCCGGCGTATTGTTTAAGGATCCTACCTTGGCAATTCGTCTAAAAGTGATGCAGGGAAAACCCTAGAAAAACTTGCAACACGTAGGTCGGACTCTTGGGTACTTGTCCCACACCCTTTCCTGTATGGCGGGAGAGGGGTTTGCTGTGGGGTCGCAGCATTTCCTTCTCCGTGCCTTCAACCAGTTTAGGAGGCAGGTAGCCGACTGTTCCATTGGGAACAGCAGACAACTCATACAGAATGCCGGAACATACACCGGAATGGTTTGAGAGTTGTATCCAAAGGGTTAACTAGGGCCTCCGGGCTGTAGTTTAAGTATCCTACCCGGCGATTCGCCTCAAAGTGATACAGGACAAAGCCTAGAATAACCTGCATACAGCACGAGAAACACTGTCGAAAGGTACTGGGAGTATTTTTTTACGCTTTAACGGGAGCGAGTGTATTTTGTTTCTCTCTCTCTCTCTCTCTCTCTCTCTCTCTCTCTCTCTCTCTCTCTCTCTCTCTCTCTCTCTCTCTCTCTCTCTCTCTCTCTCTCTCTCTTAAGGTACCGGGATTATTCTTCACCCTCTTAAGGTATTTGGATTATTTCCGACTCTCTTACGTTACTGGGAGTATTTTTTCTTACTCTAAAATAGTACCAGGAGTATTGTAGACGCTTTTAAGGTTCATAAAGAAAAGTTTTACTAGCTTGTGGCACCGGAAGTATAATTAAATCTCTTACGGCAGTGCTTGTACATTTTTCAGAGTATTAGGGAAACGAGTAAATTTTTGAAAAATAGTTTTTACTCTCTAAAAGTACCGAGACTATTTTTGACGCCATTAAGTTACTAAAATCATTATATATATATATATATTAGGTATCGGAAGTATTTATGGTTATACAAAGGATTGGTGGAACAATTCCATCAATGTAGTATTAAATTATTTTTATATAAATCAATACCCGGGTAACGACAGGCACCCAGCTTGTGCTGTATGTAAAATAATGATTGTAAACGCTTCCTTTAATGTAGGAATACTATGACGTCATGTAGAAAGATTCCTACTTTAGTTGCTTGTGATGAAGCCCGGCGTTGCCGCGTGTACTTATTTATATAAACCCGAAAATTTATTTAATTCTATATTAATCTTTAGTGAAGAAGTGATTTAACCTAAATATAACTGTTCCTAGTTCCGTACACACTTTCCACAGATAATAGTGCATTAATTCAACAGCTTTAAAATACATTGAAGTTTATTGCATCAGTCCCAACAAACATACCTCCGAATTACTTCTTAAATATACTCCTTGAGTACTGCAGGATATAATTGTCCCTCAGTCTTCAGACATTACCAAAGATTAAATTGATGAAGCTCGTAGCTAGATTCACAATGTAAACAAATAGTCGCCATATTGGAGTCACTAATATGGCGCGAAAATTAACTTACATTTTCCGTAAGGATCGTTAAGCTTTTCGTATTGTTTTTATAATAATTTGATGGAGTATTACTGGATAAAATTATCCTTTTATTCAAAAATTATATTTGTGCTTTATTTAATTACGGGGAAAAAGGAACTATTTCATTTGTTCGTCGCGTAGTAACGTCTCTCTCTCTCTCTCTCTCTCTCTCTCTCTCTCTCTCTCTCTCTCTCTATCTATCTCTCTATCTCTCTCTATCTCTCTCTATCTCTCTCTCTATCTCTCTCTATCTTTTTTTCTATCTCTCTCTCTATCTCTCTCTCTATCTCTCTCTCTATCTCTCTCTCTATCTCTCTCTCTATCTCTCTCTATCTCTCTCTATCTCTCTCTATCTCTCTCTATCTCTCTCTATATCTCTATCTCTATCTCTATCTCTATCTCTCTCTCTCTCTCTCTCTCTCTCTCTCTCGAGACGTCATGATCTCATGCGCGCAGTAATTTAACACAAATTGATCACATTTTTTAATTTTAATTTTTTCCACATTTATGCTACGGGTTTCTCACCCCCACAGTACAGTTTCTTGTGTTTTGAAGAATATGTGTACTAATTTTTGTTGCAATCTGACCACCCGTTTAAATTTTGTATAGAGATTAACGTAAATACATACATACAAATATACATATTTTTTTAATTAAATAGGTGTTTTCCCCGTGGAAATATTTAATTAACCGCAAAGAAACGATGCTGAATGGCAACAACCAGATTTTACGAGCACAAATTACTGTCAGATGAAATTTATTTTTAAGCCAGTATTAATTACCATAGTGAAATCAAATCATGTGATATTAACTACGGTGAATCTACTTGGTTAAAAAAAAATTGAGATGCAGTTAAGAGAATGTAACATTTTGTATTCTCAGAGTAACTTTGGCTCTTCACGGGGGATTTTTATAGAATATTCGTGCGAGTTTTTTTTTTATTATTTGCAAAAGGAATCCTCAACCCCACCCCCTTCCCCCACTGTATTCAGCTGCGTGCTGTGAATTGGAATGGAAATAGGGAAGCAGGGAGGGAGGTGGAGTGGTGTCTGAGTTAGTCGATATTTTTGGAGGTTGTTTCCAGGAACACCTGGAGCCAGTTCAGGGGGGGGGGGGGCGGGGGCGAAAATGGAGTTCACTCCAAACCAAAATATCAGCGACTTGTTTTTATGGGCTACAAAAAAAAATCCGATAAAATGACTGTATCGTGACCGTAGAGAAAGTTCCCAGTCGGAAAGTCATTACTATGACTGCTGTGTGCATTAAAGTCGTTCTGGTCGATTACTTTGTTAATTTAAAATATAATTCGTCTATAATTACGTAAAGTTGCTAAATAACAGACAAAATGGCACTCGGGGGTTTCCAATTACCTGACGAAAGGTACAAGGATTCCAGAAACGTTGCGTGGTAATTATATTGTCACTTCGATTGGTTTTCTTTATTCTGAGAAGCAATTAAAAAATATAAAATGGCAATGAATGAATAATTAATTATAAACAAATATTCCTTGCCTATTATTATATTAATACGCCACGTGTCTTTCACAATTCTCTGGACCTCATCACGTGTGCACTACAAATATACTGAAACAATTGTATAACAAAGATGTAGGTAAGAGGAAGACCAAAGAGTTTATTAGAGAATACGCTCATGAACATCGTTGAGGTTGTTAGTATCTCTTTATTAGCATTTACGGATCAACAGTTGGACTTTACAGTGTAACAACATTCAGACGTTAGTAACTTCACGTGATATGATTTCAAAATTAAAAATCGTTAAATTATTATAATCAAAAATTGTGGTTATTTGAGGTGACATTTTTTTTACCAAGTAGAAATATCTTCTTTCAAGGGAGATTTTAATGGCCTTTTAGCTTCGTCCCATGTAACAATCATTGCAGTACTTTACGGGCATTCTATATATTACATCAAACTTATCTCAATTATTGATAAAAATCTGTGCGTGATAAGGAATTGACTAATTGATTTAAATAATTGTATTTTGATACCAATTAAACAGGCTACTAATTGTTTATACTATAATTTAATTGTTGGCGGTACGGCTGCTTAAAGACGACAATCACAGCGGGTCTTTCTTTGTTAACAATGGAGACTGGAGACCGCGCGCTTAGAGAACTCAGCCTGCGTCGAGAAAAGGGACATGGCAGCTCGGTCCACACAGAGAAATAGAAACAGTAAAAGTCTGCGGATCTAGAATTATGAATAGGGCTATCCAGGAAGTCCAACGGCAAGATATAATAGTTTACATAAAACGCAAGTAAACAGTTTTGACGGAGAGACTCGTAAAATCGCAGTTTGGAAGCAGAAGTTTGGCTTCACAAACTGAACTAATTTTTGCATAAAGAGACTTCGAGGAGATCTACGTCCGGCAACTGGCTGAGGCTGAGATGATCCAGGTTCCAGGATAGCAGAGATGAAGAACAACTACCATGTGTGTTCAAAAGCTAAAGTGTAGAATCAGTGTATAATGGCCTGTTTAGTGGGTGTTGACTTCAAGCTACAATAGTTAGAACTGGTACCAGTAGCACTGTCGTGCGTAGAAAACAATTATTAATGACTGTAAACGATAATTAAAGGGTAGAGTCAGATTTCGTTCGCCTTTTTCTTTTCATTCGTTTTCTTTTATTTCTTGTATTTAATATTGTATTCCGTTAACTTCAATGAGTTTGGATTGTTAATATTTTAGTCCATTGTATTTGTTCTTCCTATCAAACCCAGTGGTGACCCTGAGATAATGAGAAATTCGACGTAATTGATTATAAAAATATAAAGCTGTATTTTCATACAACGCCACGAATTAATAAAATAAAATTGAAATATTTATTTGTTAAATTGATGGAATTCGACGTGCAAAGCAGGGCTTATAATGTGTAATTATCAACAATAAAACTTTTAAATATTGATTATTATCTTATTTAATTCCTATTAATTAAAGCCACCAAGTCGTTTATTACAGTATATTTTTTTTATATAAATGGAAGAATCATAATTCTTCAAAAACAATCAAAATACTCGTTTATTAATTCGATGAAGGTTACAAATTTTTGGAATATTCGTGGTAAATGTCAACGAATGAGTTTCAAAATTTTTGTTAATTGGAATGTTGAGTGACGAATCAGAGAAGTGGGGAGGTTGGGTTTTTTTTTCGGGAACAGTGGTGAAAATGTGCGAATGTTACTGTATCTTATTATAATTAAATAATAGTAACAAGTTAAATTTATCACATGAAAATTTATTATTATTATTAAGTATAAATTTATTTCAGTCATATATGTGGTTATTTTTAAACATTTTTTCTTCTAGTTTACAAATGAATACATCTTTACGTATGCATTTTTTTCAGTTTATATTTTTTTATTCCATATTTTCCTACCTTTTATATGTGGATTTATACTTTTATTACCTTATTTTCTCTGTATTTTATTTTAGTGTGTGCCTGAGGCTGTGAATTCTTTCTTTTTTGTTCTATATTATGTCCTCACTGGAGAACTAATTGAAGAAACACATTAATACAGCATTTTTCTATTTCAATTTTCTTATTAAATATTTATATGTTATATAATTTTTATATATAGATTTATTATTTTCTACCTTATTTTCTGTGTATTTTTACGTACGGTTTTTATTTTACTGTGTACCTGAGGAAGTGAATTCTTTCTCTTTCTTTTTTGTTTTATATTATGTCTTGATGCATTTTTCTATTTCAATTTTCTTATTAAATATATTCCATTTTTTACTATTTTTATTTGTAGATTTATTATTTTCTACCTTATTTTCTGTGTATTTTACGTACGGTTATTATTTTACTGTGTACCTGAGGAAGTGAATTCTTTCTCTTTCTTTTTTGTTTTATATTATGTCCTGATGCATTTTTCTATTTCAATTTTCTTATTAAATATATTCCATTTTTTACTATTTTTATTTGTAGATTTATTATTTTCTACCTTATTTTCTGTGTATTTTACGTACGGTTATTATTGTACTGTGTGCCTGAGGAAGTGAATTCTTTCTCTTTCTTTTTTGTTTTATATTATGTCCTGATGCATTTTTCTATTTCAATTTTCTTATTAAATATTTTCCTTCTTTTACAATTTTTTTTTGTAGATTTATTATTTTGTACCTTATTTTCTGTGTACTTTACGTACGATTTTTAGTTTAGTGTGTGCCTGAGGAAGTGAATTCTTTCTTTTTCTTTTTTGTTTTATATTATGTCTTGATGCATTTTTCTATTTCAATTTTCTTATTAAATATATTCCATTTTTTACTATTTTTATTTGTAGATTTATTATTTTCTACCTTATTTTCTGTGTATTTTACGTACGGTTATTATTTTACTGTGTGCCTGAGGAAGTGAATTCTTTCTTTTTCTTTTTTGTTTTATATTATGTCCTGATGCATTTTTCTATTTCAATTTTCTTATTAAATATATTCCATTTTTTACTATTTTTATTTGTAGATTTATTATTTTCTACCTTATTTTCTGTGTATTTTACGTACGGTTATTATTGTACTGTGTGCCTGAGGAAGTGAATTCTTTCTCTTTCTTTTTTGTTTTATATTATGTCCTGATGCATTTTTCTATTTCAATTTTCTTATTAAATATTTTCCTTCTTTTACAATTTTTTTTTGTAGATTTATTATTTTGTACCTTATTTTCTGTGTACTTTACGTACGATTTTTAGTTTAGTGTGTGCCTGAGGAAGTGAATTCTTTCTTTTTCTTTTTTGTTTTATATTATGTCCTGATGCATTTTTCTATTTCAATTTTCTTATTAAATATTTTCCTTCTTTTACAATGTTTTTTTGTAGATTTATTATTTTGTACCTTATTTTCTGTGTACTTTACGTACGATTTTTAGTTTAGTGTGTGCCTGAGGAAGTGAATTCTTTCTTTTTCTTTTTTGTTTTATATTATGTCTTGATGCATTTTTCTATTTCAATTTTCTTATTAAATATATTCCATTTTTTACTATTTTTATTTGTAGATTTATTATTTTCTACCTTATTTTCTGTGTATTTTACGTACGGTTATTATTTTACTGTGTGCCTGAGGAAGTGAATTCTTTCTTTTTCTTTTTTGTTTTATATTATGTCCTGATGCATTTTTCTATTTCAATTTTCTTATTAAATATATTCCATTTTTTACTATTTTTATTTGTAGATTTATTATTTTCTACCTTATTTTCTGTGTATTTTACGTACGGTTATTATTGTACTGTGTGCCTGAGGAAGTGAATTCTATCTCTTTCTTTTTTGTTTTATATTATGTCCTGATGCATTTTTCTATTTCAATTTTCTTATTAAATATTTTCCTTCTTTTACAATTTTTTTTGTAGATTTATTATTTTGTACCTTATTTTCTGTGTACTTTACGTACGATTTTTAGTTTAGTGTGTGCCTGAGGAAGTGAATTCTTTCTCTTTGTTTTTTGTTTTATATTATGTCCTGATGCATTTTTCTATTTCAATTTTCTTATTATATATTTTTCTTCTTTTACAATTTTTATTTGTAGATTTATTATTTTGTACCTTATTTTCTGTGTATTTTACGTACGGTTTTTATTTTACTGTGTGCCTGAGGAAGTGAATTCTTTCTCTTTCTTTTTTGTTTTATATTATGTCCTGATGCATTTTTCTATTTCAATTTTCTTATTACATATTTTCCTTCTTTTACAATTTTTTATTTGTAGATTTAATATTTTGTACCTTATTTTCTGTGTATTTTACGTACGGTTTTTATTTTACTGTGTGCCTGAGGAAGTGAATTCTTTCTTTTCTTTTTTGTTTTATATTATATCCTGATGCATTTTTCTATTTCAATTTTCTTATTACATATTTTCCTTCTTTTAAATTTTTTATTTGTAGATTTATTATTTTCTACCTTATTTTCTGTGTATTTTACGTACGGTTTTTATTTTTGTGTGTGTCTGAGGAAGTGAACTCTTTCTTTTTCTTATTTGTTTTATATTCTGTCCTCAGTAGAGAACTAATGGAAGCAATATATCTCAATTTTGTCAGTTAGCCAAATTTTTTAGAGTTATTAATTGAACACCGACGTTTGAAATCGATTTAAATCGCTCGTGCCTACGACAAAATAGACCCGTGGACCTTAAACAGAGGGGGGGGGGGAGGATTTAAAACCACATTTTAATTATATTTGAACATTTCAGGCTTTAAATAGTTCATAATCAGGACTATTAGAGTTCAACTTCAGTCCAGAGAAATAGTTTGAAAGAATTTCTGTGGCGTTTTGATTATTTTCTGGTCAAGAAAACTGGGGTTAAGGCTGTGGAATGATCGACGCTCTAACCCGGTGTCACTCCTAAATCCAGAATGTGTCATGTAAGATGACAGTCTGGCAGCCGTCTCGGTAGGCCAAGTCCCTTCATGGGCTGTCGAGCCAAGGAGTTAGTAAGTTAGTTTTGATTATTTTATCTTTTAATAAATTCTCTGGAACATCCTTGCAGCTCTCAGACATAATAAACGCAGTAACGATTTCGTGATCAAAGTTAAAAACTGATTTTATTTTAGAAATTTTACCTTATAAACGTTTCACTGAGCCAGGGTCTAAGTTTCTTAAAAGCCGACAGCACACTTTACGGTAAAATTTAATTCTTTTTCACAAGTAAATTTATTTCAATATTTCGAGGGGAGGGGGAGGGAGGGTTTAAAAAGAACGAGAAAGTGTTCCTCCTTCGCCGTGGTTTATTGCCTCGAGGGAATGTGTCAGAGGAGACGGCGCGTTTGAAGAGTTGTGTGTGATAAACCAGCAAGGAATGTGAGATGGATCACACGACGCGCCATCCATCACAACTTTCCCGGAGTTGTTACTCTGGGGCCTAGTTTACGCTCTCTGGAAAACAGTTTACAGCAGCAGCGGCGGCGGCGGCGGCGGCCAGAGATCATCAGCCTCGCCTCGGTCGGTCCAACGATAAGATTCACGGAAATTGTCACAGATTAAGTAATTATTTTACGACTAATCTTTAAAAAAAAACGAAATTCTAAATGGATTAATTGGTATATGTATTTAATAAATTGGAAACGGTCAATAACAATCTATAAAATAAAAGATGATTTTTTTTAAGGTGTAGACAGGCTACATGAGGGTCATCCACATGGTGGCAACTCCCCGTTAATAGCATAGGAAGAAATGCAGGACAAACCCTAGGAAAACCTGCATCAGGTAGGTCGGGCATTGGGTACTTGTCCCACGCCCTTCCGATAGCGGGAGAGGAGTTTGCTGTGGGAACGCAGCATTCCCTTCTCCGTGCCTCGACCAGTTTAGAAGGCAGCTGGCTGGGGAACCTCTGAATAATTCCCCGGGGTGTCGATTCTGACTCCGAGAAGAGAGAAAAATATTGGATGCGTTTCTGATGGACGACTCACCGTCGTAATCCCGCGCGGGCGCAATGTTTGTCATTCTGCATTTCGCACGCGAACCAGATTTGGGTCAGTTGAGTTACGGAGCGGTTTTGATCGAGGGCGCTATTTGTTCTGTTTCAGGGGCGCCGCCGGGTGTGGGTGGTGAGTAACTCGATTGGAAGAGCTGTGGACAGATGAGTCACTGGAAGCGAAGGGAGGGTTCACAGACGGAGTAATTGCGGGGGGTGACGCAGTGGCCTTCCCCTCCCTTTGATACCTGATCACCCGAAGCACCACACACACAGCTGTGGCGTAAAATTACGATAATCATAAGCTACGAGGAAAAGAAAAAAGGTAAATTACTACGTTCGAATGTTTCAACTCAAAGCGTTACGAAGTTGTCTGTAGAAATAAATACGCTCGACACGTTGATCGCTTGATCAAGGGGAAAAAAACCCGAGAAAATAGCTCAGAATATATCAATTGAATTTTACATGGGTTTGTTTTTCGACTTTTCCGAGGTAAAATATGAGTCTTTTTTTTAGGGTAACAGGCTACATGAGGGTAATCCACATGGTGGCAACTCCCCTTTAATAGCATAGGAAGGGATTTGAAAGGGGGATGCGGAAAGGTAGAGGAAGGTAGCCAAGGGTTAACTAGGGCCCCCTGGCTATGATTTAAGGATCCTACCCGGCAATTCGCCTAAAAGTGATGCAGGGAAAACCCTAGAAAAACCTACAATAGGTACGTCGGGCGTATGGTACTTGTCCCAAACCGTTCCGATGACGGGAGAGGGGTTAGCTGGAGGATCGCAGCATTCCCTTATTCGTACCTCGGCTAGTTTAGGAGGCACCCGGTCGACTGTTCCAATGGAAACAGCGGACAACTCTTACCGAATTCCCCATAATATTGCGAACCCTGAACATACACCTCTCAAAAACAGGCCTAGGCGCCTCGGCTTGCTATTGGGAACCTTAGTTCAAAAACGGAGAGAGAGGAGAAGGCATCCCCAAAGGTAGCCTCCTCCGTCTGTCGTAAAAGGTTCTGCTTGCGAGAGAAACAGCTTTAACTTATAACTGGGCTCTGAGAGAAATTAATATTTAATGGATATTAAGAACTACACGGTAACATGGTTGTTTCTGATTGGTGCTCACAAATTGTGACTTAACTTCCGGTCCATAAAAGGTTGCAGTATAAATTGTTTAATCTTGAAAAACTGTCATCTATAATCAATCTGACGGAGAAGAGAAAAAAAGTTAGGAATTTCATCATATTTAATTAAAAGATATATATAATGATTTATTTACAGTCGCATCAACATTACAGGTTATTAGCGACAAAATTAAGGGGACTCATGTCGCTTTGTCGTGGAACCTGATTTGTCGAGAGTTTTCTCTCACTCACACATGCCCTCGCCTGGATTCGAACCCGGAACCTCTGTGATGGCGACGCAGTCACGCTGACCTCTACACCGCAGGAGGTTGGTAAATATATTTAGTCATTTGTATGGAATCCCTTTGAATTCTTTATTCATAACACGGGGGGGGGATATTTTTACCTTAGTATAGACCGATGTGTGATCAGATTATTCTAAATCAATCGTGGTCAAAAATTGACCCACTTATCCTTAAATTATGCAATTTGTTTTACCAATCCGATTTATAGTCTCATTTGTATAGTAATTTAAATTTAGTGCTTGAAAAAAAAACCAACGGGAGTTCTCAATAAATAATTTGTAACCCGGGTGTAACAGGAAAGAACCAGGCAGGGGTGTGTAACATGACAGCTGCCACTCACAAATTTAAACGTGTGGACAGATTGCAACGAAACTTGGTACACATATTCTTGAAAACTCGAGGAACGGTACTGTTGAGGGTGAGAAACCCCTAGCATAAAGGTGGAAAGAATTATAATTGAAAAAACGTCATCATTAAGTGTTGAATTACTGCGCAGCCAAGAGACCGTGACGTCATGAGAGAGAGAGAGAGAGAGAGAGAGAGAGAGAGAGAGAGAGGCGTTACTACGCGACGAACAAAGGAAATAGTTCCTTCTTCCGGTAATGAAATAAAGTAGAAATATAAAATTGAATAAAAAGTATAATTATATTTTTATAATATTCAAATTTTTGTAATTATACTTTCTCACTGTATAATTTGCCGAATTTTGAGGGGGATTATATTAAAGGCAAAACATATTCGAAACATACAACTGTAGTAGTGTTATTCGGTATAATAACATTGTCTTAAGGAATATCGTTGGTAGGCCCGATACCCAGAACGTCATACGAATTAATTTATTACTGAGACTCTCTACTACACTGCCCAGAGAAGTCCCGTGCTGGGTAAAATTAATATTATTTAATATTTGTATTATTTTAATTAAATTAATTATTTTAATTATATATATTAAAAATATAGATATTTTATTTACAAGCCCTATGAAGCAAAGCTCCTCTGGGGAAAACTGGACGTCACTGTCTCCTCTCTTAAATGAAAATTCCTAGAAATTACGTCTTCATATTTCAACGACACCCTTGAACTTCAAAATGTTGAAGTTCAAACAGACAGAGCAAATTACTTTCATCCCTTTGTAGTGTAATACAGGGTTACAGAGTCGTCAAAAACTCTACCTTAGAACGTTTCCCACTCTCATAAACGATCAGCAATGAACTTAATTACAGAGATAAGGTAATAATGATAGATGTCCAGGGGGGGTGCCTTTTCTTTGTTTCCTGAACACGAAACGTAAACATACCCTCACCCTCCCACCCTCCCGTAAAGGAAAAGGCAAGGGAATATCAGTGAAAGCGATCGCCACTCACACACAATACGTAAAATATTAATAAGTTTCTCAGCCCAAACCTCCCCGTCCCTAAAATGCGACAATTAACGATATTGGCTACTTGCGTGGATAAGGGAGTATTCCATTAAGATAAAAGCTTCCCTTCTCATGTGTGTGTGTGTGTGTGTGGGCAGAAAACATGGCAGCGGCGAGACGGACGACTAACACGACAGCCAGTGGTGGTCCTCCATGTTTGTTTCACCTCAGCTGACATCGTTCGCTTATTTAAGGGCACACTGTTCCAAGTTAAACAAAAATCTATTCCAACACAGTGTTTACTATGTTATAAGATACTGTAAGGCTTTTTAATAAAAAAAATAATACCGTGTTCTCTGCAATTGATCCCCCGTTTAGGATAATCACAGTTTAATACCAGGATTGCAACCTACTAAAATAATAATAAATATCGTTATAATTCTACTTTTCACGTGGTTCATATTACAGTGACGTCATCACGCAGCAGGTAGAAATTATTTACTCCCTTCGTTTAACGTTTGATAATGCAAGTGACCGGACCCTCACATTAATTTTATAGAAGCACGATGGCAATTTTGAGTTTTGTCAACTGACGAGTGTGTAGTTGTGTCGCTCTAGGCTCTTCTTCGCACCTGAGGAAAGGTGACAAGAATCCCTGAAACGTTGTGTGGGTATTTATATTATCAATTTTTTTTGTTTTAATTTGGTTACCTTTCTTATTCATTATTTTCAATCAGGCGTAATGTTTTTATTATTATTTTCGAAATCGAATACTTTCACCCTGCTACTTTAAAACAAGTGAACTAACTTAATACAGTTGTTTTTTTTTCTTCCATAAAATCTGTTAATGATTGTCTAAATTATACATTGCGTTCTGAGTGCCCGTCGTTGCCGGGTATTTATTTTAAACTACCCCTGAGAAGGAATTGTTGATTCGACAGTAACTTATTTGCTAACATTTAATTTAATCGACAATTATAGCGTCGGTGTTTGGAACATTTTACCTATTTACGTTCCCTTCCCCCAGGGGATGCCCTCGGCAATCTAAAAACCTTCTGTTTTCCCATTGTCGTTGGTCCATTATTGTTGCGCTAACCTCTTCGGCTTTCCCATTGTCGTTGCGTTTTCGTCGCTGTTGAGTGTTGTCAACTGACGAGTGTGCAGTTGTGTCGCTCTAGGCTCTTATTAGCAAGAAGGTGACAAGGATCCCAGAAACGTTGTGTGGTATTTATATTACCCTTTTTTTGTCTAAATTGACCAACTTCCTTATTCATTATATTCAATCAGACGTAAATTTTTCATTATTTAAAGAATTTCGCAGAATTACAAGTTAAAAATACTAATTAACTTAAGAAGAAGAAAAAGGGCAATTAATAATTAAAAATTAAAACATTGTGGACTTGAATTGTCATCAGCAAACAGACACAAATCACACATAAGAATAACAGGGCTGAAGCATTGTAGGAATGTTGGCGCGTTAAGATAATATATATAAGATAGTCGGCGATCAAGAACTACAAAAAGCGGTCGTATTAGAAAAAGACCAGTCGTTTTCAAAGTATTGAGAAATAAAGGTTTTTTTTATTTAAACGCCCAGATAAAGACCATGAGATTAAGAGTTCGTACGTAATAAATGTTGTAAAAGGTCATCGAATATTTATTTGTAATTTGAAATCTGTGTGCATCGAATAAATTAATTGTTTGGTCTGTTTAAATAAATTTTCTTTATTATGATCCTTTCATTTAAAATCTCCATTATTTAAATTGATGCATTAACGAGGGCGTTATTGAAACATATTTTATAGATATGCCATTAATTGGTGTTAATAAAATTTAATTGTAGCGGCAGGAGTTTCCAAAGCAACAATGGAGCCAGGCTCTGTTACTTTGTCGGAAAGTCAAAAATGGCGTATGCGCGCTAAAACTCGAGACTACGATAGTTCAGTTGGTGGCGCTACATTTCAGAGGACTGAACAAATAATACTAGAGCAGAGACTAGCCGTCGTTAATGTATTATTAATCAAAATTGTGAGTTGAAGACAAAGTAAAAACATTCACGGGAGCATTACGTCGTAAATATCGCTAAGTAGAAGCAGCTTTACGTCTGTAGCCAGCCAGGAATAGTAAAGTTGCAGTTTAAGTCCTAAGCGGTAAAAGACTAACAAATCTACAAATCATAGGTTACGTATAAGGCGAGCAGTCATCAGATAGCTGACAAAAAGGAGGATGATCCGAGTTCCTGGGAGCCTATCAAGGTGGACTTCAATAGTGTAAAATCTGTAAGCTGATATTTAGAGTCAGTGTAAAAATTTTGCAATAGTGTACTCCCGAAAACAAAAAGAATGCTGGAACCAGCTGGACAGATGTAAGTAATAAAACCAAAAATAATGATTAATTGTAAACGTATATAAAGGATAGTCAGACTTGGTTCTATTTTAATTGTCAATCAGAGTTAATTTCTTTTCTTTTTAATTTCTTTCTATCGCCATATTGTCTGGGTGAATTATAAACTGTTTGTTAGTAAGATTTTAAAATCAATTTGTTGTGTCCATTATCAAACCCAGTAGAGACCCTGAGATCTAATATTTTAAATTGTAATTGTTTTTAAGTTATTGCCACAAAATAAATAAATAAATTTGTTCTAAATTCTTGTTGATTATTTTATTTAATTAACGCCATTTTATAATATAAATATATAATATAATTTAAAAGGTTCGCTAGACCTGAAGCCTGGGAGACAGATTAAGTTTCTGAGAAGATTAATGTAGGCTTAATTACCAACTCTGATTCTGCTTTTAATCACTTCCTCAATCACCATTATTCCCCTTCAATATCAATCCTCAAAAACTTACAAGATTTAACGCCTTCGATGGTTATATTTCTAATCAGTAAGCCTGTGTCTTCTGTTCTTAGTTCCCCTATTTTTACATCTTAAACACTTAGTTTTTTTGGTTGTTTATTATTAATCCATATTGAAGAAAAATTAGCGTTTATATTCCGATGTTACACTTTCTCTAAACTACTCTAAACACTTCACTAGTAAGGAAATATCTTAATTCTGATAATCAACCTTTTGCTAGACCAATGTCGTTCGTGTGAGCCAGAATTTATTTGCTCTTTTACGGTGCTTTGAGAAGTAAACTAAACTTTGTTCCCTCTGAAGACTGTTATTTTCATTTCGTGCTTGTACTCGACGGCGACGACGACGACGACAAGGGAGAAGAGAAAGACCGCCTTCGAAACTTAATAACCGACCAGAGATGAAGTAATTTGAGAGACAGCTGAGTTTAATGAATATTATTATAACAACGGCGAACTTTTGTAGGCGCCGTAAAGTTGATGGACCAAAATTTACCGTATTTTATTACGTGAGAGTAATGTGAAAAAAATAAGTATTTGTGGAAAACTCCCGAGTGTTTCAAAAGTTTGGGTGAATCTGCTGGCTGACTGAAGCATAAAAAAAAAAGGACGTAGCAAAAAGGGAATCAGTGATGACAACGGAACAAACCTTGAAATAGTCAAACAGCTACAAAGACATGAATCTAGATTAATTTAAATATTTCTGGAAGGAGTTGTTAAACCCCCAGTAATTAATTTTTGACTGATATTTAAATAAAATACACGGGTCTACAATTATTTCTTTATCGACTATGCAAAAGATGGGGAAAAAATACATCTGTGGATTTAACTTCAACTATTTTAAGATAGAAAAAATATCTCCGTAATTTACAAGTAAATTAAGTGATTGTTTTTTTTAGACAATTTTAGTATATTTGTGACTTTTATTCTTCTTATTTCCCGCGCTGTTTCCTCCAAAATTCTTATTTTCTTGGGTTTCTGGTTCCATTTTTAAATATATGCATCTTAAAAGTGTTCTCGCCAGGGTATAAAAGTTGAATATCGGACTAGTCGCTTTCTTTTGTTTTATAAGCAAACACTTCTTAACGGAACACTATTATTAGAAACAATTTAACAAACGATGCAAGATGATTTAGTGTCGACTGTCATCATATCGATTAATATGAGAATCTCATGGATGATAATTATTTATCCTTTTTATTTAGGGTAACAGGCTACATGAGGGTAATCCACATGGTGGCAACTCCCCTTTAATAGCATAGGAAAGGGAGTGAAAGGGGAATGTAGAAGGGTAGAGGAAGGTAGACAAGGGTTAACTAGGGCCCCCGGGCTATGATTTAAGGATTCTACCCGGCATTCGCCTAAAAGTAATGCAGGACAGATCCTAGAAAACCTGCGTCAGGTATGTCGGGCATTTGGTACTTGTCCCACCCCCCCCCCCTTTCCGATGGCGGGAGAGGGGTTTTTGCTGTGGGGTCGCAGCATTCCCAACTCCGTGCCTCGATCAGTTCAGGAGGCAGCTGGCCGGCTGTTCCAATGGGAACAGCGGACAACTATTACCGTGTGCCCAAGGTCTGTGACCCCGGAACATACACCTCTCAAATCAGGGCCGCGGTGCCTCGGCTTGTGGGAACCTTAGTTCAAAAACGGATAGAGGAGGAGGCATCCCCCAAAGGTAGCCTCTTCCGTCACGATAATTATTTACCTTCTTTCGGCATTTATTTAACAAATATTCAAATCCAGTACACACACACACACACACACACACACACACACACACACACACACAGAGAGAGAGAGAGAGAGAGAGAGAGAGAGAGAGAGAGAGAGAGAGAGAGAGAGAGAGAGAGAACATACAAGGGTTAGAATACAAACATCTGAGTAGAAAATTTCAGATCACATAATAATGAAAAAAAATATATTACAATTTATAATAATATAGTTCCATAAATATACGGCAATTTTTTGTTAATGTAAAATTAATTTTATGACGTTTCGTCCTCTTTTACAACCTCTTCAGGTAAAAAAAAAATTCAAAATGTTAATTTTGTCTTTAATTTTTATGACCATGTTTAAGTTATCAAAGAATCTTGTTGAAAGGTTTTAAAAAATGAGTTCAATGAGTTTTTTTTTAAAAAAAAAACGATTGACCTCATACAGACACATTTTAATTTTTTTTACGTATATTGTGACGACGTTTCGATACAATTTTGGTGTCTTCTTCAGGTATTTTCTTACAGAAGAGGTGTTAACGAATTATTAGATTTATAGTGTAATTGAAGAATGTAAACAAAGACAAGATAAAGTACACAAAAAGAATAGACTTACGAAATTAATATATTGAATTAGATCAACTAAATAATATAAATAAAAAGTGTCTGTATGAGGTCATCAATGTTTTATTAATTAATTAATTAAACTATACCATTTATATTTTTATTATATATATTTATTATTTTTTTAACTAGAGGACTATTAATTCGGTACGTAATTTAAATGAATCTAATTTTTATATGTTTGTAAATAAACTGAATTTAGGAGAAGCATATTAATAATTTTTTCACAATTATATTTACGTTTTATCCGTAATTTTATCTCGCTTAAATTTTCTGTTTTTACATACATATTTTTTTTTCGGGAATTTACATTCTAGTTTAAAAATTTCCAATCTTTTCTCCTCAGGTATAACATTAAACATTGAAAAATAATTTTCACACGACAAATTATGTATTTTTATCAGGGATTTATTTTTGGAGAAATAATTAATTCTCGTGTTATCAGTATTATTATAATAAAAAGAATTTAGGGATCTGTTAGTTGTTTCCAATAACTGATTTTATTTTCAGCAGCAGCATCCAGTAATTAGAATCTTTGATGTTTCCTTTTTTTAAAAAAGTTCAACGAACGCAGCACGACGGCGATACCGTATGTATCAATGCGCAGAGTAAACCACATATTTGCAGATGGAGTTTTCAGTTCTGTTGGATCCACTGTTGACTTTGCAAACAAGGCGCTAAGTCAACGACTCGTGTCTAGCGGTTCCTCACCGTTATTATTTTTTTTTAAAAGCCGAAAGTTCTACCGGCATATAACGAGATTAAATGGGTTATCAGAAACAGAGTCCAAAAATCTGTAATGATGAACACTAGACGTAATCTACGTTACGTATGGTCCACGAAATAAATTCTTAGAACGAAACAATTGTGGCCTAAAAAAAAACTAGGAACGGTTAACATTAATTTCCTGTGGTCATTGATGTGAAGGGGGAAAAAAATCAGATCACAACTGTAGCACGGAGTGACGCCTGGAGTAATTTCATTTCCCTGTCCGGCCATCCAGGGAAGGGCATGAGACAAGTACCAAATGACCGACCTACCTGATGCAGGTTTATTTCTAGGGTTTTTCCTGCATCACTTTTAGGCGAATTGCAGGGTAGGATCCTTAAACCATAGCCCTGGGGCCCAAGTTAACACTTCCTCTACCTTCCCGCATCCCTCCTTTTGCTCCTTTCCCTACGCTATAAAAGAGGAGTTACCACTACGTGGATTACCCTACACACGGCCTGGCCACTCCCGCTATCGGGAGAGGAAGGTCGCCCTTTCATCTTTATACAGAAAGGTTCTGCCTGCGAGAGAACAGCCCTCACAGACTTGCTTCTTTTACCTTGATTTTTTTGTTGAAGCGGCCAGGCCGTGTGTAGGGTAATCCACGTAATGCCCGACCTACCCGATGCAGGTTTTCCTAGGTATCTTCCTGCATTTCTTTAGGCGAATGCCGGGTAGGATCCTTAAACTATAACCTTGGGGCCCTACTTAACCCGTTGCTACCTTCCACTACCCTTCCGCATCCCCCCTTTCAAATCCCTTCCTATGCTATTAAAGGGGAGTTGCCACCATGTAGATTACCCTCATGTAGCCTCTTACCCTAAAAAAATGTCTTCTACTCTCCCCGTCTTTTAATGAAGGTTCTCCGAGGCACCTCGGCCATGTTTTGAGAGATGTATGTTCCGGGGGCGTCGCAGACCTTGGGCACTACGGTAAGAGTTGTCCGCTGTTTCCATTGAAACAGTCGGCCAGCTGCCTCCTAAACTGGTCGAGGCACAAAGAAGGGAATTCTGCGACCCCACATCAAACCCCTCTCCTGCCATCGGAAAGGATTGGGACGAGTACCCAATGCCCGACGTACCTGATTCAGGTTTTTCTAAACCTTCCCATGCATTACTTTTATGCGAATTGCCGGGTAGGATCCTTAAACCATAGCCTGGAGGCCCTAGTTAACCCTTGGCTACCTTCCTCTATCTTTCCGCATCCCCCCTTTCATTGCCTTTCCTATGCTATAAGACGGGAGTTGCCACTATGTGGATTACCCTCATGTAGCCTGTTACTCTAAAAAAAAATCATTAAAATGTCATACATGTTAGAAATATCTAAATAGGTTGACATATTAAAATAAAGTGCATACGATAAATAATAGTGCCGATTTTAGTAGCGACTTTCCTGATGGAGTTTAAATCAAATTTTAATCTGAATCGGCGTGGTAGTGGGGTTGAGTGGCGTTGGTAAATAACTAAATACCTGAAATGGCCGAGATTGGTGACGAATTCATAGTTTTAGGAATCGTTGTGTTGGCAGCACTGAGTGTTCTCAGATTTCTGTATGAGCATAATAGTTCTTGTAATAAAAGAACATTTTATCCAGAAGTATGTTGTTTAAATTGCCCATTGTATTCATCTCGACAAAGTTAAGTTATCAAGGTTACCATCATTTTACAATTCACGTGAGGCTTAATTCTCTCTGTTAGTGATCTCTGACTCGAGTATGAGAGCGTAGCAGCGTCTCTTATCTCGCCGGGAAACGATGACACATGGTAAATTCATCGTCACCCTGAAATTTCCGGAAGCTGGGCGTGAATCACACAGAATGAGCTATTTGCAAGACGAGTACTCAAATAGTAGTCTAAGGTCGTTGAGAAAGAAAGCGTCAGAGAGATGAGTCACATCTGTGTGGAAGCCCTTGCGATATGCACTACACTACTTCTGATCTAACGTTGACTGCGGGATTAAAATCCCTGACATAATCCAGAGAAGTTAACAAACCTTAAATTTAGGACTAGCAAAAATAAATTAATATCGTTTGTAATATTTTATACGGTATTCTCTCTGCGACAACAGTTTTATAGTTCTTGCTTAGATGAACCCTTTCATCATAATGGAAGATATAATAAAAATTTTTAGTAGGGCAAATTAAAAATTTTCTTCTTCTTCTTCTTTTTCTTCGGATTTTCCCCTCTTTTATAGGTTTTCCGTCTTCAGTTTCTGTTCGTCGTTCCAATCTTCCTCTTCCAAATTCCTATCCTCCATTATGGTTTCCACATGGGTTTTCCCACTTTAATCTGGGTCTGCCAAAGTTTATTTTTTTTCCAGGAGGTGACCATTGGTATATTTTTCTTTTGGCCATCTTCCATTTTTCCATTCTTTGTACGTGACCACACCATTTTTAAGGGGTTTAATTTTCAGTCCTTTTAACGACAGACGTGGTTACGTTCATTTTTTTCCCGAAGGAGCTCATTTTCTAATTTTATCCTGTCTTGTTGATTTTTTGAAGACTTTTCCTCAGATAATCGAATTCTACTGATCTAATTTTGTTCTTTTGTAATTCTGTCAGGGGCCAAGTTTCACTTCCATAACACAGAATGTTCTGTATTTATGCTCTTATATAAATTTTGATTTTTGTTTCCTTTGTTAAATTCTAAATTATTCCATGTTAAATCTTGGTAGTATTCTTTTAGTTTGAGTATCTCTTTCACATGTTCCTACATTTGTAATTATTGACCCCCCCAGGTATTTAAAAAATTCACATTTATCTTTTATTTTTCCTGTTTCGAGTGTTACGTGTTCTACATCTTTTTCCTAAACACATCTATTCTGTCTTCTGTAAATTTATGTTCAGCCTCCCCCTTTATTTTAATATTCTTCCATGAGCTTATTTATCGTGTCCTCTTCATCTCCTGAAAATATTACCTGATCGTCGGCGAACAACAATGAATGTACTGTCCTCCCTCCTATAGGAATGCCCATAAATTTTAATATACCAATAACAAATTCTTCAGACAACGCCTGACGTTTCGTCCTTACATTACGACATTTTCAGGTAATTATTATTGTTAATGTAAGTTACGAAACGTCGTGTATTTCCCTTTTCATGTTCGACGGGAATCATTATTTCTTTAATAACTAATTACTTTATAAAGAGTTCTCGGGTTTCCGGTCGGGTAACGTGATTTGAGCACAACGTTTCCATGGCTGACACCGCGCCATCTTCGTCAGGTGAACTGTTGTCGAGATTCAGGAAGTGTGTGTTAAATACTCCGTCAAGCCAATCAGGAGTTACTGTTATATTAAATTATATAATAAATTTGTAAAGTACAGGATTGTTTTTTTAAACTTTGTATTTGTAATAATTATTATTTTCATGTAATCTTTTATTATGACGTTTCCCGTTTACTCGACCGGGGGCTAATGGAATGTATAATTAATTTAAAGGTGTCTCAAGAAATTTTTAATATATTTATTAAGCATTTTATTATAACTTAATTGTCCGCCAGCATTTATATTAAATGTTTCAAGAATGTCAGATCATTTTCTGTTTGAGAATTTTAATTTTCACGGCTCCAGTTGAGAAATTTTATAAGAATTTTTTTAAAATAATGGTAAGGTATTAAGTAAAAAAAAAATTAATTTAAAGAATTTCGTTCCCTTTTACGACCTCTTAGGGTAGAACAATTTTTTTAAATATACAACTCAGAAATTAATAACTTAATTCCCAGAATTCTTGACGTATAGAAATACAAATACCAAAAATTCTGATTCATCCTTTTTTTAAAGGTGAGTCTTCAAATAGGGTTGAGAGACGTACATTTTTACCGATTTATATATATATATATATATATATATATATATATATATATAAGAATATTTCAGTTTTTCTGACCAATACCAGACAATATTTTTTTTATTGATCTAAAACAACGTTTCCGTACGTGTTTGTACCTTCCTCGGAGTCTTTCCTGTAGAGAAATTGTACGAAATATATGTGTTGTTATCGAGAAACCTGAGGAAGACCTGAGGAAGGTAAAATAATGTACCGAAACGTTGTTTTAAATCCAGTAAAAAAATATTGACTGGTATTGGTCAGAAAAACTGAATTATTTATTTCATACAAACTGACGTAAAAATACAATCTGTAAAAATAATAAGGAATGTCTTTAGCAGAAACGCTACTCAATTCTACATTATTCACTGTCTCAAATTTGCACTTAGTAAACATGGCCTGAATAAAACGACTATTGCCGAATCGATTGTAAAAATCGACAATCGATTGTAAAAACTGACAGGGGAAATATTCAGAACGGAGTATTTTAGCATCTGAAGAGGGTAGATAAATAAATATTGAACTGTGGAGGCTGCGTTATTTTTATTATTATTATTATTATTATTAATATTTTTATTTTTTTAGGGCAACAGGCTACATGAGGGTAATCCACGTTGGGCAACTCCCCTTTAATAGCATAGGACGGGATTTGAAAGGGGGGATGCGGAAGCGTAGAGGAAGGTACCCAAGGGTTAACTAGGGCCCCCGGGTAATGGTTTAAGGATCCTACCCCGCATTCGCGTAAAGAAATGCAGGGAAAACCCTAGCAAAACCTGCATCAGGTAGGTCGGACATTGTCCCACGCCCTTCCGATAGTGGGAGAAGAGTTTGCTGTGAAGTTATTTGTGTAAAACGGAGTGATTATATTTACCTGCGGGAATTGTTCAGTTATATTTAGATTTATCCTTTATGTTGATAACTGGGCCCAGCGTTGCCTCGTGTACTTGTTTATATAAACCCCGAAAAAGTATTTAATTCTATATTAATTTTTAGTCAAGAAGTGATTTAACCTAAACCTAACTGTTCCTAGTTCCGTACACACTTTCCACAGATAATAGTGCATTAATTCAACAGCTGTAAAATACATTGAATTTTATTGCGTCAGTCCCAACAAACTTACCTCCGAGTTTCTTCTTAAATATACTCCTTGAACACTGCAGGATATAATTGTCCCTAAGTCTTCAGACATTACCAAAGATTAAATTCTTAGCTAGATTCACAATGTAAACAAATATTCGCCATATTGAAGTCACTAATATGGCGCGAAAATTAACTTACATTTCCCGCAAGGATCGTAAAGTATTTAGTATTGTTTTTTATTATCATTCTATGGAGTATTACTGGATTAAATTATACTTTTTATTCAATGAAAATATTTCTGCTTTATTTCATTACAGGAAAAGGAACTATTTCCTCTGTACGTCGCGTAGTAACGTCTCTCTCTCTCTCTAGCGTGACGTCACGGTCTCTTGGCGCGCAGTAATTTAAGACGTTTTTTAATTGTAAATTTTTCGAAGTGTATTCTAGGGGTTTCTCAGCCCCACACAGTACCGTTTCTCGTTTTTTGAAGAATATGTCTACTAATTTTTTTGTTGCAATCGGTCCACGTGTTTAATTTTGTATAGGAAATTAACGTAAATACATACATACATACATCTTTTTTTATTATATAGATGTTTTTTTCTGTCATTATTCAAGAATATTTTCGGCGTTGATCTGCTTACCAGGACCCACTTTCGTTATTCATTCTGGACACACTAGATTACCAACGAAATTTTCCTCCGAGTAATAAGGGATAATCCAATAGCCAGGAGGATGATTCATGAAGCACCGTGTGAGGACCAGAGGTCACAAGAAGCTATAAACGGAGTAAACCCCCTAAGGAAGGGAACAAGGAAATTGGTTTTATTTATAATAGAAAAAAATCTCGTCGCTGGCGCCGCCTCGTGTGGTCCAGCTTCAGTAGCTGCTGGTAGTCTACGCGCGGAATGTTCGCTTTTAAAGATCGATATCTGCACGTCTACGTTTCCTGTGAATGTCAGGGCGCCAGACACTGCATCCCCCTCAGAATCCTTTCCCAACCCCCCCCCCCCTCTCTCTCTTTCAGAATCCTGTTGTTGCCAATTCGTGTATTTCTGCAAAGGCAGGGGAAGTTATCTGCTGTTGTTATTTTAGAAAGCTCTACACTAAACTCCCTTTCTATCTATCGGAGAAGGAATTTTCTTAAATGATACATCTCTTAGCTCAGCATTGTTCTTCTTCAGCCTGAGCCGATTACAGATAATACGAGACCAGGGTAGACATTCCTTCTCCCTTATCTCGACCCTCAACTTCCATGTGATCCTGATTTAAGGCCTTATCCGCTGAAGCAGTCTATCTGGAAGAGTGTGTCATGGATACCAACATAGGAAAAACTGACCTCAGTTGTAATCCACGATAAAAAAGAACATTGATATTAATGAAAAAAAAAATAAAGGAGTCTAAACCTTCAAGAAACTAAATTGGAGGCCAGTTCTTTATAATTTGATGTTTTTTCTAGTTTTATATAAATAATTTACTTGAAAAAAATTACGTCTGTTTGAAAATTTGAGTATTGTCAACTGACAACTGCAGTTGTGTCGCTACAGGCTCTTCTTAGCACCTGACGAAAGGTACAAGGATCCCAGAAACGTTGTGTGGTATTTATATTACCCTTTTTTTTTGTCTAAAATATGTTTTCTTTATTATTCTTTAAATACTTACCTCTTAAATACCTATTAGAGTTACCTGAAGTATGAGGCGTTAAGAAATTTCAAGTTTTCAAGATTAAAGCGTTAATAAAAATATTTTTAAAGAAATTAAAGAAGCATACGTTGACGATCCGTTTGAACGGGAAAAACTCAAAAATGGCTTAACAGACTCCAAAGAATTTTCGTATTCGTACTTTTACTTACTTAAAGTACAGCACAATTTATATAGTTTACCGATTATGAAGACATATATATACGAGTATTTTTCCAATACTAAAGGCCTCGGGGGGGGGGGGGGGAAGTTTCTGTGGTCGAAAACACCATGAAATTTTGTACGTCTCCTCAGTTTTTCGCTAATAGCAAAAGCATTATATTGAAAATAATGTTCAGTAATGAATTGTAGAGCATAAAATTCTGCATCGAATGGTGGAATCGACTACGAAATTTCGTCGAACGATGTGTTAGAAATAGTTCGTCAAATGTACGTCATTTTATGTAATTTTTCGTATGTCATATATTCTAGTGATGATATCTCCCAAATGGTCGACATTACACTGATTTGTCATGGAACAAAAGTTTTAGAGAATTTAATTCTCCTTTCGAACGCATTATCTGGTTTTAAAAATACATTGAGAATAGCCTATAATATCACCTATTTTGCTGGACGGTTGCGGCCGGGTCGACAGCGGCCATATTGAATTTTGTACGTCTCCTCAGTTTTTCGTTAATAGCAAAAGCAGGAAGCATTCTATTGAAAATAATGTTCAGTAATGAATTTTAGAGCGTAAAATTTTGCATTGAATGGTGGAACCGAGTACTTAATTTGAACGAAAGAAGTTGTAGAAATAGTTCGTCAAATATAAGGCATTTTACGTCATATTTCGAAAAGAATGTCATATATTGTAGTGATATCTCCAAAATGGTTGACATTACACTGATTTGTCATGAAAGAAAAGTTTTAGAGAATTTAATTCTCCTTTCAAACACAAATCTGGTTTTAAAAATACGTTGAGAATTGTCGATCATATCAACTATTTTGCTGGACGGTTGCGGCAGGGCCGACAGCGGCCATGTTGAATTTTGTACCTCTCCTCAGGTTTTTGCTAATATGAAAAGCAGGAAGCATTCTATTGAAAATAATGCTCAGTAATATATTGTAGAGCATAAAATTCTTCATCGAATGGTGGCACCGAGTGCGAAATTTCATCGAACGATGTGGTAGAAATAGTTCGTCAAATGTACGTCATTTTATGTAATTTTTCGTATGTCATATATTCTACTGATGGTATCTCCAAAATGGTCGACATTACACTGATTTGTCATGGGACAAAAGTTTTAGAGAATTTAATTCTCCTTTCAAACGCAAATCTGGTTTTAAATATACGTTGAGAATTGTCGATATCATCACCTATTTTGCTGGACGGTTGCGGCCGGGTCGACTGCGGCCATTTTGTTTGGCGCTGAGGCTGGGAGTGACAGTTTTCTACTTAGTTACTCACCTAAGTATTTAGTTACTTTACTTTTGCGAATTCATCTGAATATTTTCTCAATGCTACTGGTATGAAAATTGATATTCAGAAGATGAATTCTCAACAACAGATAATTAATGTTAAATGGAACAACTAAACAAAAATCAACTCTCAACTTCATACGTAAAAAAAAAAATTATTAAAGAACCTGGCAGTTAAAACGCAACTTTAAATTTTCCTAGTCTGCGAAAACATTACCGTCATTGCTCAAAAGGGGAAAGGATCAGTGTAAACTTCAATGGTAATCCCCCCCCCTTGCCCAGTACTCGTCAATGTCGACATTTCAAACACAAACAGCCTCAAATACTTTCGTAATGGAATTCGTTCCAGACTCTTCTTATTCAACCAACCACATTACATGGTTGTTGGTTTCACTGCGTAAGTTTTTGTAGTAGTAAAACCTAGTTCCATATCTCACCACCAGGCGTTAAAAAAAATTTCCCTGATATCGAAAGATAGACCACGATTGTTATTTCATTGACGGTACAGTAATAATTTTAAAAAATTATATATATATATATATATGACTATTGAGAAAACTAATAAATAAATAAGCATCAGTCATCTGTCTTTCAATTTTTTTTAAAAAAAAGTACTTGCTCCTGATGAAGTCGCAAAATAAGCAACGAAACGTTATTTAATTTTTAAATAATAAATTCTTTTTTCTGACTTAAAATAGGCTGTTGTTTATTTATTTATTAATTTATTTTTTAAAAAATAATATTTTTGCTGCAGTATTCAGTTATATTTCTCTTTTAAAAAAACTAGGTTTAAATTTTAATTCTAACTTCACATTCGATATGATTTCAATTGAAATTAATTGTATGTAGAAATATACTTGAATTATTGATCGTTTAATAATGATTGTTACTAATATTATTCTACTATTTTTCGTGGGAAAAGATTTCAAAAAGATTCACTCGATTCTTTTTGTTCCTAATTCAGATTTTTTACCTGCGGTAAGATAAAAAATTTCTGGTTGAAACGTTGCGTGGCTTATTAAATATTAAATAAACTTATTTAATATTTTTTTCTGATTTATTTGACCATAAATCATTATTTTACTTTATAAATTTTTTGATAACGTTTTATTTTAAAATGATTAACATAATCTTGTTCTATTTCCAGTGTCCCAGTGTCCTCCTCCATTTCGATATTTACTTGGTCTGTCCACCACCTTCTTGTCCTTCCTCTAGGTCCAGTTCTTCATGTTTCTCTGTCCATCCAAATATCTTTGCTATTCTATTCTGGTCCATTTTCTTGACATGTCAAAAAACCACTTTAGTCTGACCGTTAATTCCGACTTCCTCTTTTAATTTCTTCATTTTTTATATTTTCTATTTGTCCCCCCCCCCCACCCCCAATATATGTACTCAGGAACTTCATTTCACTGGCTTGTAATTTTCTTCCTTCTCTTTTGTTTGCAGAGCATGTTTCCAGGTTGTCATTGGTATAGAGTAATTTTTCTGGGCTAACTTACAGTATTTTGCGAGCCGCGAATTTAATTTTAATATATATCTTGTAGTTGTAGGTTTATTAAGAGATGAAGTAAAGGGATATTTTACAGAATTTAATAATCATTTAACTGAACATAAGAAAAATAAAATAAAATAAATACAAATTACGTGTGTTCAATTAGCCGGGCAAAACAATCGGATCCCTTAAATCCCAAGTTAAACCATGGTTTACGGTAACTCCCTCAGGCGCGTCAAGGATTGTGACTCTTGGTAGTTACCTCGCGTTGATCTCTGGCAGTGATCATGTGGCACCCTCGATCTCTCAGAGTCCTCTCTGGATGATGCAAGTTTGGGGGCTGTACGTCCGTCCCTGGCGACGGTTCGTCGAGGAGTCTTTCTACACTTTCTTCACAGCCCCCTCGCTGGATGTGAAATATCGATGGTCTCGATCATCTTTGGATCGATCTTTCCTGAACCAAGAAATGTGATTGGTTCAGGCAGTCACGTGTTAATTAAACTTCTGGGAATTTTTGGAGAGACGTTTCCCACGGTGCGACAGTCCAGGTAATTTCCGAGGGTCAACAGACTACGTTCCCTAGTCCAGCCCTTAGGGATTATCTATCCGGCACGGCGGCGCCTGGTCGATGTCCAACTTGCCAAGCTCTCAACCCTTGCTAATATCTAATTATATTAAAATGAAAAATATATATATATAATTCAATAATAAAACTATCGCGCTTCAGTCCAGAAGTTAAAAGAAATTAATTTATAATATTCCAACACTTTAAGAACTCCCAAAACGTTTGTGGTTTATTAAACGTTAAACCAACTCATCTAATAAGTTTTGTCTGAATTAATTGGCCATAGGCTATTATTATAATTGATCACATTTTACCGCTGGTTAAAAAATCTGAATTAGGAACAAAAAAGAATCGATTGAATCTTTTTGAAATCTTATTCTAAAAAATAGAAATTTAAATATTTAATCGTGTGAGACGCACATGAAAATAATATGATGACGTCACACAGCTGTAAACCTTTCTACTAATTTTAAGGGTCTGTTCGCAATCGCTGTACCAAAAGTCGCAGAAGGACGTAGGTGTGGGATTTCAAGGGGTTGAAATAACAAGCCAAGGGGAGGTCCTAGAGCTACGCGGTTATGTCGCTAACTTCATTAATGCCTCGGTGGGTCGATACAGCAGCCAAGTAGCACCTCATTAACACGACCTTTCATTAAGTCGCAACTAAGGGCTGGGAAATGACCGCTTCTCTACGGTAATTAGGCACGTCACCGTGCGGCGGTCATTCACGATAATAAAACTAAATTTACGACCCCCCCCCCTCCCCTCCCCTCACTTCCGTAATGAGTCATTGTTTCTAAGTATCAGGTATACTGTCGGTGTAACAAATTTGATTGCTTACAAGGGCGCGTTAGTGTCGCGAGCTGAAGAGGAACACCAACAACAGTTACGAGCAAAGCATCGCCGACGCGTGTCCCTTTTCCCCTTCATCCGGACCGTTCCTTCGCGTCTTAAGAAAACGGCCTTTCAACTCGAGGAATTTTTTTTGTGCAGTGAAGTGTGAACTTTAGGTGGTCGACACCATTCCGTAAACGTGTTGAAAGAAACTCCTTATCTGTGAATTAACAACGCGGAGGTGGCGGGTTCTTCTTTTTTTTTTTGCATATTTTCTCTTCACACACAATGATGGCCCACGCAAGGTCGAAACTGCGGTGGGAATTTAAAAACAAAAGCGTGTCTTGAGAAATAGCTACAATCTCCGAAGAGGATCGGCATGCTTCATCACGACGTCCTGACGGATTTGCGCTCATTAAAAATTAAATTATCTGACCTTTTACAACAAACATTAATAAAATCTGATGGCCAATAACTCAGAAATTAATGATTGTTGACAGAAATAATTTCTTCAAAGACGTTTCGGCCATGGATTAGGACGTCTTCAGTTTTTAGAAAATTTCAATCAAAAACGTCTAAAGACGGATCCTATCCAAAAAAATTTGACAGACCCAATATTATTTACAAGAACCGTTACTTGGGATTGCGAAGCATGCTATATAGGACAGACAAAACGTGGCTTTAAAAAGTCAGATTCAGGAATCTTTTTTTTTCCCCACAATTTGAAACGTCCCGTCCACTACCATTAAGTTTTGACGAAGCATGTTTATCATAAAAATCGATTGGGTTAATTAATTTTTCCAGATTGATTAACGAAATGTTGATCGCGTAATGAAGCTATTATTATGATTGTAAGACTTTTTTAATTATTTATTTTGGTTATAAAATTTGTATTTATAAATTCCTTACCATCTTTTAATTGCTATGGTTACAAATTATGGACATTAAAACACTTTACTTTCATTTTCACTGTACACTTAATTTAAGTTCAGCCCTTGGTGGTTGACAGGCAACAGAATTATACATTTGTAATGGATAATTTAAATTACTTGAGTGTTTAATAATGTTTTTGTTTAATTAATTTCAGTTAATTGCCCATTTTTTTAGATTTTGTAATGTAATTTGCCATTACATAATTTATTAATATTTTCCTTTAGATATTCTTGATTGAAAATTCCTAAAAACTGAAGTGGTCGTAATACAAGGACGGAAAGTAATTTACTATTGTTTTTAAAAAAAATATTTTCTTACTAATTGTCTAATAATTCCATCAATTATTAGCAATCAAATTTTATTAATATTATTATACTACTTAAATTATAATTCTTTTATTAATATATTCCGAATTTAAAATAAGAAAACCCCCTTTTATTTACAGAATTAAGTCGGTACGGGGATATGAAAGTTTAATTTTATTCATAGTATTTCTCATATATTTTTACCGTCAACAAAACATTCAATTAATCGAATAATTTGGATTATATAACATTTCCGTCGTTCATGTAAACATATTTCGTTCAAGAAGAAAAATATTTAAATTTCGTTAGGGGGAAAAAATAATAATAATTTTAAGATAAGAAGTTTCGACGGACATAAAACTGAAATTAATTTTTAACAATTACATTTGTTGACGTTTCGATCAACTGTTGTGATCCTTGTCAATACTCTACCGCCAGACTAAAGTTACAACACTGAATACAAGATATAAATTATCAAAGATTATTTAATAAAACCATCATAAATACCGTTGTAAATGGCAAGAGTCCATAACTAACTTTCCTTATCTAAATTAATAGTACTTTAAAAATTTCAAAAATGATTACGATCTAAGCCAATTATTTTTTTGTAATTTGAGAATGTTTTATAAGGTGCAAATTTTACATTGGTTTCAAGTTCTTTAATTATAGTTAACGAAGATCGTTCGGTCTGGCCAATATAACACAATGAACAACGATTTATATATATATAGTCAAAAGCAGACCTAAAAATAAAGTAATTTTTACTTATAAAATCCTTGCTCATTGTGTTATATTGGCCAGACCGAACGATCCTTGTTAACTGGAATTAAAGAACTTTAAAACCAATGTAAAATTTCCACCTTATAAAACAGTCTACAATTTCAAAAAATAGAAATTGGTTCAGATCGTAATCATTCTTGAAATTTTTATAGTACTATTATTTTAGATGAGGAAAGTTAATAAAGGACCCTTGCCATTTAAACGTTATTTATGATGGTTTTGTTAAATAATCATTGATAATTGATATCTTGTATTCATATTCTTTGTAAAGTGTTGTAACTTTGGCCAAATATATATAAAATTTATATAAATAATATATATAAAAGACCATTCAAATATCTATATGATGGCCATAGACACGTACGATGAAAGCTAAATATTACGAAGAGCTCAATCTGAAAAATCTCCGATTAAGGAAAACCTTATTTACTGACCTTTATGATTGGAGTTTTAAGTATTTAAGAAGTCAGCAAACCAATGATGTTAGTTAGCTGAGCCGAAGTAAACCAGCAAGGAAAGCGGCGGGGGCGGTGAGCGGGGTGGGGGGAGGGAAGAGAAAGGGAAGAGAAAAAGAAACGATTGCTAACATCGTTCCGAGCTTAGTTGTGACTTGACGGGTTGGTGTCTCTATACGGATAAGCACTCTGACAAAAGGAAAGGAAGTACAATGAGAGCTTTGAAGTGTGTTGATGGGCAAAGATGGGGTGGGGGGTTAACTGGTGGAAATGAAGAAAAATATACGAACACAGGGTAACAAATAATGAGATACTAAAATAAAAGAGCAACGTTTTAATTCGACGAAAAAAATCGTCCGTTTTAGCATGTTTAAAATATTCCACCGCCGCCCCTGTCGTGTCTTAAACTGGTCTGTTTCCTGTTCGAAAGGTGTAAAAAAAAATTTGGTCAAAATGGCTCCACGTGTTTAGATAAGCGATTACATACAGTGAATTGTTTTCAAAATATTTTGACAAATCTTTTATCCTAAGATTATTTGTTTTTTCTATATATTTAAAGTATATATATATATATTGTAATAAACAGCTTAAAATGCGTCTAAATAATTAAAAGATTATTAAAGGTGAACAATTAAACAAATTTTATTAAGTTTTATACAACAAACAATTTTACACATTAATATTTAAAATCTCAGGGTCTTTACTGGGTTTGATAAATGGGTGACTTGAATTTAAATTATCTAACAAAACAATTAATGAAAAGAATAATTAAAGAAAAGAAAATAATTGAAGAACGATCTGACGTAACTTAAAGAAATGGTTTACAAATAAATTTAGATTTCTTTTACTTACGGCCGACCAGGTCTCAATTTTGGGGTTTTCTGTGCACACGTTTTGGGGATATCACTGAATTTAAATTGGTTACAAAACACTTGTCGAAACTTTTGGGTCTCTCTTCTGGAAACTGGAAACTGCAACTCCTTCCGGATTAATGATTAGATGGATTGTTAACAACTTCCTCTCGATGACATTTGCAACAGTCTTTACTTGTGAAATTTTTACTGCGGCAGGAAATTATTAGGTTACTGCTTTTGGCTTTACTTATTGAGAAACTTTCCTGTAACCTTATTTGATGAATTACAGACTGAAAAACTTTTTGTTCAATTTTAACTTGGAACCTTTTCGTTTCGCTCCTCCTCGCTGACTTTTGACTTTCGCTCCTCGATGCTGACTGAGTCTGTTCGTCTCGTAGATTTTGTACTGCGTACGTCTCAACAATAGTTCTTTGGGTCTCGCCGCCCTGTGTCGCGGTGCACGCTTTATATAGTCTAATAATGAGTCCTTTACTTTGCAATTATAACAATGGATTAATTACTAATTACTACAATATATATATATATATATATATATATATATATATATTTTTAGGGCAACAGGCTACATGAGGGTAATCCACATTGGGCAACTCCCCTTTAATAGCATAGGAGGGGATTTGAAAGGTGGGATGCGTAAGGGTAGAGGAAGGTAGCCAAGGGTTAACTAGGGCCCCCGGGCTATGGTTTAAGGATCCTACCCGGCATTCGCCTATAGAAATGCAGGGAAAACATTAGAAAAACCTGCATCGGGTAGGTCGGGCATTGGGTACTTGTCCCACGCCCTTCCCCTAGCGACAGAGGAGTTTGCTGTGCGGACGCAGCATTCCCTTCTCCGTGCCTCGACCAGTTTAGGAGGCAGCTGGCCGGCTGCTCCAATTGGAATAGCGGACAACTCTTACTGTATGCCCAAGGTCTGTGACCCCGGAACATACACCTCTCAGAACAGGCCGAGGTGCCTCGGCTTGTGGGAACCTTAGCTCAAAAACGGAGAGGAAAAGGCATCCCCAAAGGTAGCCCCTTCGTATCTCTCCTAAAAGGTTCTGCCTGCGAGAGAACATTCCTCGCAGGTTACCTACGAGAGAATCCTCTCGCAGGCGGTCACTTAAAGTATATACAATTTTTTATTTATTTATAAGAAGTTTTTTCTAGGGTTTTCCCTGCATTTCTTTAGGCGAATGCCAGGTAGGATCCTTAAAATATAGCCCGGAGGCCCTAGTAACCCTTGGCTACCTTCCTCTACCCTCCCGCATCCCCCCTTTCAAATCCCTTCCTATGCTATTAAAGGGGAGTTGCCCAAAGTGGATCACCCTCATGTAGCCTGTTGCCCAAAAAAAAAAGTTTATACTGCACTGTCCTGGAGCGAGAAATATTATTAAAAACATAAAAATAAATACTACATTACTCCCTTAATCTAGGACTTCATCAGGTGTACATGTACTATGTAATTTCCTATATATTCTTCTACAAATATTAGGGCAATTATTAATTTAGTGATTGTTTTAAATTATATATTTTTTTTTCTCATATTAAATTATGTCTGGCCGTGTTCATACATTTTATATGTATGAATATTGGAAGTCTCGCGTGTGCCGAGAGACTATAATAGCGACAAATGCATATTGTGCGTCTCCTGTTGGTCTAAAATAAATTATAGAAGCTTATGGATTGTCTCTGCAACGTTTCAATCGTATTCTATCCTTTGTTTAAAGCCCAGACTCTGTCCCCCGCCCCCGCCCCCGCCCCCACATCCCACTCCCTCTCCCTGTCTCGCACACAGCAGCAGCAGCTTTATTCAGTGGAAACCAAAATAATAAAGGAAAAAACTTTACTCAATTTTTGTATACGGCCGAGTGAATGACTCTCCAGATCCCTTTTAGAGCTCAGCAAGGCTCTGCTAACAATGAGACAATCCTCCCTCGCTGCTGCATCCACGGCGAGTCTGGCTCTCGTCAGGCGATCGATGCTCCACGGCACCTCGTCTCGTTACAGACACACACACACTGGAGCTTTAATTTTGCATACATTTCAAGCTGTGCCAACGGATATTTATTCCGCTAGCTTGTTTGGATTTTTTCTACGGGCTTCGTTACGTTAATACAGTAAATGTTTCCTCACCAATTATCTGGCGACATGCGGACCGGTATCTCCATCTCGGAGGTCGGTTACGCTTTACAGTGATTTTTATACGGGTGATGAATAATTCCCAGAGATCACTGGAGGAGGCTGGTTTTTCTGAACTAAGGTTCCAACATGCCGAGGCACCTCGGTCTGTTTTGGGAGGTGTATGTTCCGGGGTCACATACATTGGGAATACGGTAAGAGTTGTCCGCTATTTTTATTGGAATGGTCGGCCTCCTAAACCGGTCAATGCACGGCGAGGGGAACGCTGCGACCCCACAGCAAACCCCTCTCCCGTGGGACAAGTACCCAATGCCCGACCAACCTGATGTAGGTTTTTCTATAGTTTCCTCTGCATCACTTTCAGGCGAATTGCCGGATAGGGTCCTTAAACCATAGCCCGGGGGCCCTAGTAAACCCTTGGCTACCTGCCTCTACCCTCCCGCATCCCCCCTTTCACTCCTTTTATTATGCTATAAGAGGGGAGTTGCCACTATGTGGATTACCCGCATGTAGCCTGTTACCCCCAAAAAAAATTCCCTGAGAGCTCTGGAGGAGGCTACCTTTGGGGATGCCTTCACATCTCTTTGGTTTTTGAACTAAGGTTCCCACAAGCCGCTATTCCTATTGGAACAGTCGGCCAGCTGCCTCCTAAACCGGTCAAGGCACGGAGAAGGGAAAGCTGCGACCCCACAGTAAACACCTTTCCCTCCATCCAGGGAAAGGCGTGGGACAAGTACCAAATGCCCGACCTACCTAATGCAGGTTCTTCTATGGTTTTCTCTGCATCACTTTTAGACGAATTGCCGGGTAGGATCCTTAAACCATAGCTCGGGGGCCCTATTTAACCCTTGGCTACCTTCCTCTACCCTCCCGCATCCCCCCTTTCACTCCATTTATTATGCTATAAGAGGGGAGTTGCCACTATGAGGATTACCCTATACATAGCCTGTCTACACCTACAAAAAAAATCGAGCGCGGGCTGAACCTCTAATAGGACCCAAATCCGAAGATCCGTTATGTAAATTAACCCATTCCCGGAGCTG
Organism: Zhengitettix transpicula; assembly: GCA_037074705.1. Classification (NCBI taxonomy): domain Eukaryota; kingdom Metazoa; phylum Arthropoda; class Insecta; order Orthoptera; family Tetrigidae; genus Zhengitettix; species Zhengitettix transpicula. Next base: position 26,972,853 of record CM073591.1, on the reverse strand, counting down.
AAATTCAATTTACGAAAATTTTTTGAGGGCCGTTGGGGCATGTTTTATTCATTCATATTAAGGTACTGTAAGGAATTATCTGGAATTACATACTTACCACACAGTTTACGACAACGTGTAAAAAGGAAAAAATAATTACCTAATAATGACTGGGTTTTGCATATGCTAAGCAAAAGTAATGGGGCTAAGTCTTAAAAAAAAAGCTTCTGTAAATCCTCCTTCGCTCTTTTCAACTAAATAATGTTTGTTAAAAAAATTTATATTTATATTATCACTTATTTTGTCTGTATTTGGTTATCTCTGTTTATTATTAATTTTCAATCAGACGTAAATTTTTCATTTCGTAAAAAATTGTAATTATTTCTGTCATCGTCAACTTGAATATCGTTTTTGTTTAAAAATCTTACAACGTATTTTGCAGTAACAAGCTTGACCATTCGTGAGTCTGGCTGCGATAATTTGAAGAAAATAAAGTCACCGATGATGTATTTATTGTATACACATATATTTGTATATATATATATATATATATATATATATATATATATATATATTCCAGTTAATAGCCGAGTTTCCAGAGCCCGAGGCGTGACACGGAATTTGGGACACCGACCGAATACTGTTCTCGTTGAGTCTAAATGACTTGCGAGAGAGGAATGGCCTTGTCTCTCTCTGTCCCTCTGTAATAAAAGCTAAAATCCTTAAGGACACGGATGTTAATGTTGCGCTAACTCGAAAAAAAACCAGTGATGCGGTTCAATAAAATAATACGTCACCACTGAGGGGGGGGGGGGAAATATCTGAATTTTATCACTTCCGGAATCACAGAAAATAGGTTTATAAAAATAAACGGAGAACGTTAAGAAATCTAAAGTTAAAATAAAGAACATAATATCCAGATTAGTTTAAGCTGATATTTTTTCCCCTCACCTCAAACAAATTTTGAATGGAATGCAGAAACATTCTAGTTATCTTAAAGTAATTCTTCATGCCATTAGCTGGGTCACGAGCGTGTCTAACAGGTTCCCTTCGCAAAGCCTCACGTACCAAATCCTCACTGTGCTTTCGCAACTCATCTTTCGCCCTTCCACTTCAATTTCGCTCTCAATATTTTAACAAAAACTTTTGTGAATTATTCGTTAATAAATGTTAAAAATACCACCCCCAATTAGTCAAAGCGACGTGTGTGCGCTCAAACCTGCACTTAAAAAAATACTTTGTTAAACTAAATTTTTATATAATAAATTATAACTGAATTTAATTGTAATTGTACACCTGAAGAGATCCCAATCAGAAATGAAACGTTGTTTTTTTAAAATAATTTTTTTTGTATTTGAAAACATATTTTTTTTTTACATAAATGGACCTATACTGGATCAATTTTTCATCACAATATATATATATATATATATATATATATATATATATATATATATATAAATGTGTGTGTGTGTGTGTAATCTCTTGAATATAGGTTGGACACTTCATATTTCAGAAGATCGCCTAAATTATTTCCTTCAGTTATACTTATCATGTCTTTTTCTCTCCTTTTTTTATTTTTTAACCGCCATATTTGTGGTTGTTATACACGGCGGTTATACAAATACTTTAAATGTTTGATTGCGCACGACTTTTCGCTACCTGCATCATCAACTCTTCTCCTAAATTCTGTGGTATTTCTGTCTTCTTCGTTTGCTCTGCAAGTAACTCCATTAAAACTTCCCTTGCTTGCTCAAAACTGACGCTTTGCTCAATAAATTCTTGAACAGGGATATTTTGAAAGATCTGGTGGATTAATGCGTTCTGAGCGGTTATATATATTGCTCAAAAAAAAGATATTATCGCCATAATATAAATATTATGGCGACAGTTTATATTTTAAGCGCTCAAAATTCTCATTTGGAAAGAAGAAATAAAATGGCGATCAGTTCAAGTACCTTGGACGAATGATTGCTACAGCTACAGAAGGAAATGTGACCACGTTCACACACACACACACACACACACACACACACACAAACACACACACACACACACAAACACACACACACACACACACAAACACACACACACACAAACACAAACACACACACACAAACACAAACACACACACACAAACACACACACAAACACAAACACACACACACACACAAACACACACACACACACACACAAACACGCACACGCACACACACACACACACACACAAACACACACACACACACAAACACACACACACACAAACACACACACACACAAACACACACACACACACACAAAACTCTGCTGTTTTCTGAAGACAACTGTCTGAATAAGGAGAAAGAAAAATCCGATAAAAGAAGGGAAGAACGAAGGAAAATCAACATCGAAAAATATGAACAAGAAATGGGAGAAACAATACAGATAAACCAGAGCGAAGCTGATAGCGACGAAGGAATAAATCGTCCTGAAGAAGAAGTGGATAACAAGGTGAATGTAGAGTGAAAGTGGAGATAACTACAACGTTTCGAACTGTTCGTCATCAGGAAAAGAATAAATAGCCTTCTGAGCCACAGTACGACAGTCCTAATACTCATTTCGGCCTTGACTTTTAGAGAAAGTGCAGTTATAACAATATCACTGTCGACAATTATATTTTAATTTAATCTAGAATTGCGGAATAACCTGTTAAAAGTGCTACATCTAGAGCGTTAAGGAAGAGGGACAAGAAATACCTGAAAATTTTTAATTTGGGGTCGGAGGAGAATTGAAAAAAAATATATAGTGGACAGATATGGAAAAAAAATTATGAGGTTCTAAAAAGAGTAAATGAGGAGAGATCCATAAGAGAAAGGAAAACTCAATCGAAAACACATCGTAAGAGGGAAAAAAAAGGTTGTTTACAAGCACGGCGTCGTCGAAAGGAAGAACAGCAGCAGAGGGATGAAGTTCGAGGGCATGGTGGAAGAAAAAGAAGCTACTAGATGGCTTGAAGGGAGAAACAAAAGGAAGAAACTGATGACAGGGCAAGAGGGAGGAAGGAAAATTTAAAAGAACAAGTCCAAAAGGACCAGCCAGGAGGAACAACACTTAATAATAAATCAAAGAAAAAAATCACTGATATTCATAAAGGTAAGGGCAGAGGAGTTTTCCATGGGATATAATACACATTTGGCTTGAAATATATATATATATGTATGTATGTATGTATGTATGTATGTATCTATAGTGATGTTCCACCTTAACGGATTAAGATCTCGACCGCAAATGAACGCATTTCTTCCGTTCTTTGTTTCACTTTTCGAAAGTAGAACTACAAATATAAAAATTTATTCTTCCGGTTTTTCAGTTTATGCCGTTCTAACGCGCATGAAAATAAAAAATTAACCAGAGTTTTATGGTTTTACATTCCCCTAGGACTTCTTCCTTCATTAATATTTTTCGTCGTTCCTCTTCGTTCCGGTTCCTTTTTCAACCGTCAAACTTTCTTCTGTTTCTTGATATTGTAAGAAGGTTCTGCGCGACTTCTGGGCTTCAGCTGTGTGTTCTTTTGTCACATCAACATTGGTGTAGGAGGAAAACGTGACCCATGTGACGAATCCCGTTTTTGTCGTGACGAAAATACTGTCACGGTCGCGTTCGTAGGCGCAGGCTTCTTCATCGCTATTCTGAAGGGGTCACAAAATCACCAAAATTGAATTGTTTTCAAAATATTTTCTTCTTTTTATTTTTTTCACTTAAGCTAGGAGGAAGACCTTGTCAGTTTCACCATCACTGAGTGGTCTTCGTCTCACACTCCCAATTGTCTGTGCTTTCGCCCTGTAGTCATAAATTATTTGAATACTTTACATGTTGAGAAATATATTATTATTATCAAAGATCTTACCTTAACACTTCATCCCTCTGCTGCTGTTCTTCCTTTCAAAGACGCCGTGCTTTAAACAACATTTTCCTCTTAAGATATGACCGATTGAGTTTTCCTTTCTCTTTTGGATCTCTCCTCATTTACTCTTTTTAGAACCTTTTCATTTTTTTTTCCATATCTGTCCACTTTTTTTTTTCATTTCTTCTCCGAACCCCAAATTTCAAAACTTTACAGATATTTCGTGTCCCTCTTCCTTAACGCTCTTAATGTAGCACTTTTAACAGCTTATTTCTCAATTATAGTTTAAATTAAAAATAAAATTGTCAACAATGGTAAAGTATTATTGTTATAACTGACTTTCTCTAGAGGACATGGCCGAATACAGTAAAAAGTTTTCATGAGTATTCGGACGGGCGTACTGTGTGGCTCCGAAGGCTATTCTTTTCCTGATGACAAACAGTTCGAAACGTTGTAGTAATCTCCACTTTCACTCTATATTCACCTTGTTATCCACGTCTTCTTCTTCTTCAGGACGATCTATTCCTTCGTCGCTATCAGCTTCGCTCTGGTTTATCTGCATTGTTTCTCCCATTTCTTGTTCATATTTTTCGATGTTGAGTTTCCTTCGATCTTCCCTTCTTTTATCGTTTTTTTCCTTCTCCGTACTCATACAGTTGTCTTGAGACAACAGTAGAGCTTTTTTTTAACGTGGGTACTGTAGCTGTAGCAGTCATTCATCCAAGGTACTTGAACTGATCGCCATTTTATTTCTTCTTTCCAGCGGTTAAAGAGGTCTTACCTCAACACTTTCATATTCTAGGAAGTCAAAGTCCTTGAAATCTTTGAACTGGGCGCTGACACCTTCATCACGCCTCGGTCCTATTTATAAATTATTATTATTTGGTCTAGTTGAAGATGCCGTACTAGACTGGCGTCCCGTTCAGATCAGAATTTTGGCCTAATATAACCTAATAAAAAATATTCAGGTTCTCCGATGGTAAAGTTATCAGAACTCAGCGCTTGCGATCAACATGTCGTTCCTCACGCTCCTCGACTGTTTAATTGGTAATTGCAAGAGGACCACAGCGTAGATTGGTCTAAGAAACGTTCCACTCATTTGTCAGTCCTGAAGTACGGAAACTTTTCCTCACAGGACAAAAGTCTTATTTGTTTTTGAGAATAACCTCGATGAACCGTTGACCAAAAATACCGAGGCAAAATGTGGTTCATGTTCACAACTCAGGGGTTATTATCTGAAGTTATTGTTAATAAATCTTGGAGGACAACATGATAACATGTTCGAATACTCAACCCGACTCTTTTCTTGATAAACGAAAAACATTGCGCAATCAGAATCGGTGCTGATGGAGAGGACGTGGCCGAAGAGTCCGATAACCTTCAACTGATAGGTCTGTAGGGCCACAAAAACTATTCATTTACTTTTAATATTGCATGTTTTCGACACAGCACTGATTATTCTTATTTATGTTGGACACATCTCCATGGAAGCTCATCTAAAAAAATTTCAGACGCCTTCTAAGTGTCCACTGATTGTGATTTCTCAAAATCTGTTCCGGAAAATCCTGAAATTGCCCCCCCCCCCTCCCATCACAAAATTCAAACACTCTTGACGAATTAATCCTCTAAGAGAGTCTGGAAAATGTTAATTTCAGTGTGTGGCGCGATAGTTTTATTATTGATATATATATATATATATATATTTCATTTTAATATAATTAGATATTAGCAAGGGTTGAGAGCTTGGCAAGTTGGAATTTGACCAGGCGCCGCCGTGGCGGATAGATAATCCCTAAGGTCTGGACTTAGGCACCGTGGGAAACGTCTCTCCAAAAATCCAAGAAATTGAATTAACAAGGGGCTGCCTGAACCAATCACATTTCTTGGTTCAGGAAAGATCGATCCAAAATTGGTCGAGAACATCGATATTTCACATCCAGCGAAGGGGCTGTAAAGGAAGTTTAGAAAGACTCCTCGACGAACCGTCGCCAGGGACGGAGGTACAACCCCCAAACGTGCATCATCCAGAAGACTCTGAGGGAACGAGGGTGCCACATGATCACTGCCAGAGATCAACGTGAGGTAACTGCCAAGTGTCTCAATCCTTGACGCGCCTGGGGGAATTACCGTAAACAATCGTTTAACTTGGGATTAAGGGATCCGATTGTTTTGCCCGGCTAACTGAACACACATAATTTGTATTTATTTTATTTTATTTTTCTCATGTTCAGTTAAATTATTATTAAATTCTGTAAAATATCCCATTACTTTATCATTTCATAAACCTACCACTACAAGGGCCTACATTCTCGGTTTCCCGACCGAGTTAAATATTTATTCAATACACAATGGCGCTCCGTCATGTGAATTGCCTTGCAGTTAAAAATTATTTGAGGTTTCATATTTTTAGACTCGATTATGTTTAATTTACACCGTGAACGGCCTCGGTCTCTTACAAAAATATTTTTTAAACACATGGTTATCTACCCCAACAACATTTAAGTCATGAAGCAATTCCTTCTATTTTATTTTTAAAAAAATTCTTAAAAATTCGAAATAAACTTGTTAATAAGACATACAAAATTATAATTAAATAAGGTTTTTTAAAAATGGAATATGTAATAGTCTGTTTTGAAAAATAATGGAAAGGGTAAAAAAAGCCAAATGACAGACAAAATTAAACTGTTAATATAAATACCACAAAAAAATATATCTCGAAACTTTGATCCTTCCTATCACTTTATTTACTTCCCTCTCATTTGACTATTTTACCTTTTCATTTAAATAAACCTTTTATTCAAATTTTATTTTACATATTTTCTGTATTTCACAACCCTTTAAAATTGACTATTTATGTTTGAAATTTAAATAATATCTCTATAAAATTTAAAAAAAATGGCAATTCTTCAAGTTGTCTTATTTTTTAAGTTTTTCTGAACATTACTTACCCTTTAAAATTATCTAACTATGTATAAGATCCAAATAACGGTTTAAAGACTTGTAAAAATTCTAAATAAGAAATGTGTTTCATCCTATTTTTAATTTTTTCCACTTATTTTGTGCCTTTACTTACTCTTAAATTAAATAGTTATGAATCAAAGCCTAAGTATTTTGAAAAATAAAAATTAAAAATTTTTTAAATGGTATGTAATTAATGTTTATTTTTAATTTAAGTGCCACTTTTTCACTTACTTTGTGTTATTCACCTATCCTTTAAAATCTAAATAATTTATAAATATATAAGTTAATAATTTTAAACATTCTAGCTAGTTATTTGAAATGTAAAATATTTCTAAATTAAAAATTAAGTTATGTTAAAATCTAAGTAAATAATGGTTCATATAATTTTATACACATTTTTTTGTTATTATCTACCATTTAAAAGAAACTGTTTCTGTAATTACCATGCCTTAAAAATTAACTATTTATGTTTGAAATCAGAACATTATCTAAAAAATTTAAATATTTAAATATTTAAAGTAAATAAAGGTTTTTGTCTTATTTTTTAATTTTTCTGTATATTTGGTGTTATTACCATTTAAAATAAATCTAGCTATGTTTAAAATCTAAATAACGGTTTAAAAACTTGTAACATTCTAAATAAATAAAGTGTTTCATCCTATTTTTAATTTTTCCGCATATTGTGCCTTTACTTACAGTTACATTAAACAATTGTGAATCAAATGTTTTGAAAATTAAAAAATTTCAACATTTCAAGAAAATAGAGTTTTTTGCCTTAATTTTAGGTTTTTCTGTATATTTTGTGTTATTACTTACCCTTTAAAATAAATGTAGCTATGTTTAAGATCTAAATAATTATTTAAAAAATTGTAAAATTCTAAATAAATAAAGTGTTTCATCCTATTTTTTAATTCTTCCACATATTTTTTTGTCTTTACTTACACTTAAATTCAATAGTCATGAATCAAATCTAAGTTTATTTTTAATTTTGGTGTTACTTTCTCACTTATTTTGTGTTATTACCTATCCTTTAAAATCTAAAAAATTTCTTAATCATGTAGCCTGTTGCCCTAAAAAAATTAATAATTAATAATTGATAAATAATAATTAAAAAAATAGGGTCTTTAGTTTTTCATATTTACTTCATATTTTGCTTTTTTAAAATTACCTAGTTATTTGAAATGTTGATTATTTCTTAATTAAAAATTAAGAAATGTTAAAATTTAAGTAAGGTTTTTTTTCCTTACTCATGTAATTTTATACACATTTTTTTGTTATTATCTACTATTTAAAAGACACTAGTCATAAGTTTTAATTTAACGTCTGTCTTTGAATTATTAAAAATAATTGATTACCTCATACAGACACTTTTTATTTATATTATTGTATTAATTTGGTAAGTTGTTTGTTTATTTATTTATTTGTTCTTTAGCTTGCCCCTGTTTTCCTTAATATAATTATACTATAAATCTAATCAATTGTAAATACCTCCTCTGTAGGTAAATACCTGAAGAGGAATACGAAAAGGTATCGAAACGTCGTCATAATATAAATAAAAAAATATAAAATGTAGTCAATTGATTTATTAGAAACTAGTTATGTTTAATATCTAAATAAGAAAAGTTCTAAGAAAATATATATTTCCAATGAAGGTAAAGTTAATAAAACCAATATAGGCTTCAAATATTTTATTTCACAATGAAATTAGATCGGGAGCTTTCGGTCATAATCGTCTGTACAAATGGAATGAACTTGAACATCACAACTGAAGGTATTAAAGTGTGGATTAAATTACTGAATCAAGAGTGTAAAAGATTATTATAATTGTTGCAGGTCAAGACTAGTGAAAAAAAAAGTTTAGGTTTGGTAAATTGGTAGTTTTAAGATTTATCATTCCATTAGTCCTCGGTCGAGGAAATAGGATAGTCGTAATATAAGATTACAAGAAAATAATAATTATTACAATTATAAAGTTTTAAAAAAACAAAAACATTGTACTTTACAACAAAAAAATTATATAATTTATAACTACGTTAAAGATATTAATGTAACTGTAATTAGTAATTAAAGAAATGATGAGTGTTTTAATTAATCTTCAATTTTTCATTAGACGGAGTTTCCAGCAGAAAATCTAATTCGAAAAAGAAACTAAGTCAGCAGTTAAATTCTAGAATATTATAATCGTAAAATAATAATAGCAGAACTTGAAATAGGAGACCAGCAAACTATTTTAGTAAACCTGTCCTTCCTTTTCTATGAACTCTTTCAGCGAGTAATAAGCTCCATTAATTAACAGAAACTCTTTGTAAATAAATTTTGTATATTTAAAATTTTTATTTTCTTGTTTTCCCAATACAGTTGATTATGACCTTGTTGCCGAAAGCTCCTGATCTTATTTAATGGTGGAAAAATTATTTTTTTAGAGTGTTTTATAAAATATTACTTTGTTAATTAACCTCAGCAGTTGTCAATTATATACTAGAAAATTAATTTATATTTCAAAATGAAAAAATAGTGCAGTTGTGTGGCTCTAGGCTCTTATTTACACCTGACGAAAGGAACAAGGATCCCAGTAGCCGTTGTGTGGTATTTATATTATCACTTATCTTGTCTGAATTGGCTATTTTTCTTATTCATTATATTTATTTCCTTATTTTTAATATTTTCTACATATTTAAAATGTACACGGACTTCAGTTAAAATTTTAGGATTTTTAAAGAGTTCCATAGTTGATAAAAGTTACAGAAACCATAAACATATTAACCAGCTGGTCCAAGCTGCATTAAGCGAATTTAATGGCGGACCTTTCAACGATTGGACGACTCCATTACAGAAATATTTTTTTTACCGCCTTAAGAATTGTCTGGAGTCTCCGGCTGACTCATGCGAGGAGTCGGTGCGTAAGGTAATGGCCGAGGCCCTGTCGGTCGTCTTTGGAAGCAGAGCTTTCGCTTTCCCGAAGAACATTGCTTTGTCTCTTCTTTTATCGCGCTACGCTCCGCCGCTCTCAGACCCTCAAAAGAATCAGGCGGCAACCAACTAAAAGTATCCGCTCTTTGTCTCCACAACCGTACTTGTTATTCATGGCTCGAGCTATTAGGGCAAAGGCAGAAGAAGTCTCGCACGTTCGAAACCTACGTAAATATAAAGTTATTTGCGCAACAAGTGACCCAATGGTCGAACTGGAAAAACTGTGGATCGCTTACCAAAATGTGACATGCTGTCATGCTGACGAAGAACTTACATTCATCGAATTTTGAATAGTTTTATAAACTGTTACAGATAAAGAGAAATGCTATTGAGGCACGATGATAATTATGTGTGTCAGACATTCCTAATGAAGTAGTGCGACGTCGCCGACTTCTTGCCACCCACTACACATTTCATCACTACCTTAAAAGTAATCCCGGATGTCTGAATACGTCGCTTGTACCTACTTGGCTCCTCTTCTAGTTGCAGTGCTCCAAAATCTTCTTCCCTGTCCAATACTTTCTAAAGCAGGCTCTTAACTTAATTTCACACTTCATTTAGCATTTGTCACAGGGAAATTTATGGAAAAAATATCTCCATAACATTTACCCAACCCTAGGGAACAACATAGTCTCAGTTAACTACACCTTAAATTTATTATCAGCATTAATACTATTTATAGAACATCACGGAGTATCATATAAAAATTTTAAAAGCAACCCCCCCCCCCCCAATATTGATAAATTGTTTTCTCACTTCATTTCATTATAATGTGAGGCTTTTAAGTATCCTTAACTCTCGGACCCTTTATGTTACCTAGAACTGGGTAGCAAGCTACATGAGGGAAAGCCACATGGTGGCAACTCCCCTTTAATAGCATAGGAAGAGATTTGAAAGGGGGATTTGGAAGGGTAGAGGAAGGTAGCCAAGGATTACCTAGGGCCCCCGGGTTTTAGTTTAAGGATCCTACCTGGCATTCGCCTAAAGAAATGCAGGGAAAACCCTAGAAAAACCTGCATCGGGTAGGTCGGGCATTGGGTACTTGTCCCACGCCCTTCCGATAACGGAGGAGTTTTCTGTGGGGACTCAGCATTCAATTCTCCGTGCCTCGACCAGTTTAGGACGCAGCTGGCCGACTATTCCAATGGGAATAGCGAACAACTCTTACCGTATGTCCAAGGCTGTGACCCCGGAACACACACCTCTCAAAACAGGCCGAGTTGCCTCGGCTTGTGGGAACCTTAGTTCAAAAACGGAGAGGAAAAGGCATACCCTAAGGTAGCCCCTTCGTATCTCTCCTAAAAGGTTCTGCCTGCGAGAGAAAATCCCTCGCAGGTTACCTGCGAGAGAATACGGTAAGAGTTGTCCGCTATTCCTATTGGAATAGTTGGTCTGCTGCCTCCTAAACTCGTCAAGGCACGGCGAGGGGAAAGCTGCGACCCCACAGCAAACTCCTCTCTCGCCATCGGAAGTGCGTGGGACAAGTACCAAATGCCCGACGTACCTAATGCGGGTTTTTCTAGGGGTTTCCCTGCATCACTTTTAGGCGAATTGCGGGGTAGGATCCTTAAACCATAGCCTGGGGGCTAACCCTTGGCTACCTTTCTCTACCCTTCCGAATCCCCCCTTTCACTCCCTAACCTATGCTATAAGAAGGGAGTTGCCACTATGTGGATTATCCTATGCGTAGTCTGTCTACACCTTTAAAAATAAAAAATAAAAATTATCATACATTTTTAGATCCATTCATATAACAGTTTCTAAGAACTTGAAAATTTTAGTCCCCTCTGTCCGTTTTTCCCTTCTTTCATATTTAATTAAAATATTAATTTCCCCAGGTAGATGCATGAAACTACAAATCAATCACAAATCAAATAATCCACAACAAGGGGAAAATAGAGCAAGTCAACACAATAATAAAAAAAATATAAACTAGGTATAGGGAAATTATTAGAACTATTAATATATGTGAATAACATTATTTGAATTAAAGGTTTGAAAAATTTAAAGAAGAAATCAATATTGAACTGGTCTGAAAAGTAGAAAAGTGGAAAGATATCTGAAAAATAGAGGTTAGCTAACTATTGAAATACCTAAGGAGGCAATACCACAATAAATTAACGACCCTTATATCAGACAAAAAAAAAAGAAAATAATATTGACCAACATAATTTGTAGACTTTTCGATCAACTGTTGTGATCTTTGGTCAATATTATTCCCAGACTGAAGAGATGTAGCCATAGTTACAATATTTTTCAAGGAATATGAATAAAAATATAAGTTATCAAAGATTATTTACTAAGCCATCATAAATACAGTTTAGATAAGAAGGTGTCTTGTTTAACATTTTAAGATAAATTTGTTGTCCTTAATATGTAACATTTCTGAGATTAACCTTTTATAAATGTTAGTTTCCTTATCAAAAATAATAGTAATATCAAAATTGAAAACTATTTTTTGGAGCTTAATTATTCTTTAAATTTTTATACCACTATTATTCTTTATAAATAAAAGGTTAATCTAAAAAATGTTACACATTAAGTGGGAAACCAAATTTCATTAAATGTTAAACAGGACACCTTGTCATTTAAACTGTATATGTGATGGATTATTATTTTTCTTTGTTACTTTATATCTTGTATTAATATCCGTTGTAAAGTAGTTGTAACTCTGACTGTATCTCTTCACTCTAGGACTAATATTAACAAGAACCACCACAGTTGATCAAAACGTCTACAATTTTTTTCAAATTATATTGTCCAAAATTAATTTTGATTTTTTTGTCTGTTATCCAAGAATTACAGATGTTAATTTTGGTTCTTTTACAAATATACCAAACCATTTTCTGCCTTAATGTGAATTTACATAAAACTTCCATATGAATTTTTGAATTATTTTTTTTCAGGTTCTGTAACGATAAAACCTGCTAGGGTAGGAAAAATACCTAATATATTCTTTTAAGGCAGTCTTTATTTAATTATTTGAGAGATATATTTCCCATTTTTCACGAGAAACACAGAATAATAGGGCGCATTGGCTGAAAGTTGCTTCAAAGGAGTCTCGTCTACTTGCTGGATACGCTCCAGTGACGTCACCTTTCTGACCTTGCACGGACTTTTCCAAACAACCCTGTATTTTTGGTAATCATTAGTAGAAGACTTCGTGCCTTGTTGAGCAATAATTTCTACAATAAAAAAAAACAACCTCCAACATGAATTGCCTTCTAGCAGCTTTTACGACGTCAGTGAGTTCGATTTCTTCGAGGCGAAAGCAAATTTCACCTTCCGTCTACGCATTTTTTTTCAAGATATTTGATTTTTAAAAATATTTATCCCCTTATACGACGCGTACCTCAAGTGTCACGAATTACACAGAAGGGACGTGGTCTGTGTGTGGGTTTTTCATTTACGGTAAATTAAACCTTAGTACTCACACGTCCGCCCTGGAATGGCGTAATACACAAAAAAATAAAATTTTATAATTACAGAAACTCAAGTTTATTTCACTCGATGATAAAATTTACGCCTGATTGAAAATAATGGATAAGAAAAGTAGCCAATGCACTCAAAAACGGGGTAATATAATATAATGCCAATTAATTAGTACATTAATTGTTTGGACATATAATTTAAATTGTTTGAGAAATCTATTATAGCGGCAGGAGCTTCCAAAACAACAATGTAGACAGGCTCTGTTACTTTGTCGGAAAGTCTAAAATGGCGTATGCGCGCTAAAACTCGAGACTACGCCAGTTAGTTGCTGACCAGAATTTAACAGAGTTAGTGGCGGGACATTACAGAGAACGGGACGAATAATACTAGAGCAGAGACTAGCCGTGGTTTAATGTATTATTATTAAACAAAGTTGTGAGTTGAAGACAAAGTTAAAACATTCACGGAAGCATTACATCGTAACTTTCTAAGTAAAACCTGATTTACGTCTATCAGCCAGCCAGGAATAGTAAAGTTGCAGTTTATGTCCCAAGCGGTAAAAAGACGAGCAAATCTCTGAATCACAGTATTCATACAAGGCAAGCGGTCATCAGATAGCAGACAAAAAGGGGGATCATCCGAGTTCCTGGTAGCCTATCAAGGTGGACTTAAAGAGTGTAATATCTGTGAACCGATATTAGAATCAGCGTAAAATTTTTTTGCAATAGTGTACTTCCGGAAACAAAAGGAATGCTGGAACCAGCTGGACGGATGTGAGTAACCAAGTACAAAAATAATAATTTATGTAAACGTAATTAAAGGATAGAAGTCAGATTTCGTTCTATTTTAATTGTCAACCAGAGTTAATTTTTAATTTCTATTTTAAATTGTTAATCAGAGTTAATTTTTAATTTCGTTCTATTTTAATTGTCAAGTTAATTTCTTTTCTTTTAATTTACTTCTATCGACGTATTGTTTAGGTAAATGTAATTGGTTTGTTAATAAGAATTTTAAATCAAATTGTTTGTGAGTTAAAGCAACATTGTTTGTTTGTTAATTTCGATCTTTTCATTTAATAAAAAGCCTTCCAGTTAATTATTACATTTTGGCGCTATAACGTGAGGAAAACTCTTTAAAAATCTTTAAATTCAAATTAAATTAATTAAAGGCTTCCATTTGTTAAAAACAATAAATACCACACAACGTTTCTTGGATCCTTGTCCCCTTTCCTCAGGTGCTTAGAAGAGCCTAGAGCGACACAACTGCACTAGTCAGTTGACGAAACTCAAAAGCGACGACAATGGGAGAGCCGAAGGGTCAGCGTAACAATAAGGGAGCAACGACAATGGGAAAGCAGAAGGTTCAGCGTAAAAATAAGGGATCATAACAATTGTTGAGTTTCATAGTCTCTGATTTGTACATTAATAGCTGTTATGTTTGATTTAATGTGGAGCATCTCTGGAATTGTACCTGGTGTTTCTATGTCTAAAATCTCAGCATTTTGCCAATCAAATGTATGTTTATAATTCATGATATGTTTGGAGACTGCAGATTGTCTTTGATATTAGACGCATGTTCCTTGATACGTGTATTGAGGGAACGTTTTGTTCGCCCTATGTAGCAGGAATTACAATTAGAGCAAGTGATTTTGTAAAACAACACAATGTTTTTTCTGTAGGTGTCAAGTGGGTCCTTGTGGTTTTTTTTATCAAGTATGAAAGGGTTGATTGTGTGGTATTTATATAACCTTTTTTTTGTCTGTATTGGTTACCTTTCTTATTCATTCATTCTTTATTTTACTCGCTTTTAAATTGCAAGTCCGTCAGGCAAATTATGAGGACCAAATAATATGTTGGGCAAGACTTAACAACGATTTAAGTTAGTAATACTCATAAACAAATTTAACATTAATCGAGTCGTTGATTAAAAACTAGGGTCATTTATCCTTGGAATCAATTAGCCATTTTCTCCCCAAATATGTCTCGTCTACTAAGGCTCCTGGAATTTATTAATTCTACTTTCTCTGATTTCAATTTTTTTTATGAATCCAAATACTTAACAAATTATCCAAAAACAAAATTTTTAACTTGAAAAATGCGTATAATCATGAATGTTTGCATAAATTGGATTGAGAAGTTGCTCGATTGCTTTTTAATGAGTACAAGAATACCGTAGTAGATGTCCTTGAAAATCCAGTTCGTATGAGGCAACTTTACTGACTAATACTGCCTCTTACACGTCATGGAGATGATAAC
This sequence comes from Zhengitettix transpicula, assembly GCA_037074705.1. Taxonomy (NCBI): domain Eukaryota; kingdom Metazoa; phylum Arthropoda; class Insecta; order Orthoptera; family Tetrigidae; genus Zhengitettix; species Zhengitettix transpicula. The sequence continues at coordinate 26,957,373 of CM073591.1, read as the reverse complement.
GTCTAACATTAATTAAGTCCACGAAGAATTTTTTTTACAATATATGTATATTTTACTTATCATGTGGCGACAAATAATATTAAAATTGACTGGATAGGAGGATTCTCGAATTAGCGTCTGGTCAAAGATGACAGGTGAAAGGTTTTGATACGGTGATGAGGGAGACATCAAAGACGTTCTCAGTTTACTATTATAAATAAAAGAACAACAAGGACCATTAAAAGCAATATTCAGAAATTCAGACTCAATCTAAACTCATTCTAGAGAATACAGGTTAGCGTATTTTAGTGAAGTGCTTCGTGAAATAAAACTGAAATGTCGATAGTTTGTCGCCTATTCATTTTATTATCTAAAATTCGCTAATTTATTTTTCAGGCCCCGAGCAATATTATTATTACTTTTAAATATTTAGTCCTTTCCGTATTGATCTTCAATTAATATTATTATTGATAATATACATTTTTTATATTGTAATGTCAATTAATTAGGACATTAATTGATTTCAATAAAATTTAAATTGTTTGAGAAATCCATTATAGCGGCAGGAGCTTCCAAAACAACAATGTAGCCAGGCTCTGTTACTTTGTCGGAAAGTCTAAAATGGCGTATGCGCGCTAAAACTCGACACTACGACAGTTAGTTGGTGACTAGAATTTAACATTACAGAGAACGGAACGAATAATACTAGAGCAGAGATTAGTCGTGGTTTAATGTATTATTATTAAACAAAGTTGTGAGTTGAAGACAAAGTAAAGACATTCACGGAAGCATTACATGGAAACTTGCTAAGTAAAAGCAGTTTTACGTTGGTAGTCAGACAGGAAAGGAAGTCAGCAGTTTACGTCCATAGCCAGCCAGAAATACTAAAGTTGCAGTTTAAGTCCAAAGCGGTAAAAGACTAGCAAATCTACAAACCACAGAATTCACCTAAGGCAAGCAGAAGTCACCTAAGGCAAGCAGAAGTCATATAAGGCAAGCAGTCAACAGATAGCTGACAAAAAGGAGGATCATCCTAGTTCCTGACATCCTAGCAATTTTGACTAGAATCAATGTAAAATCTGTCAATCTTAGAATCAGTGTAAAATCTCGCAATAGTGTATTTTCGAAACCAAAAAGGGAATGCTGGAAACAAGCTGGACAGATGTGAGTAACAAAATACAAAATAATGATTTATGTAAACGTAAGTAAAGGATAGAAGTCAGATTTCGTTCTATCAGAGTTAATTTCTTTAATTTTAATTTCGTTCTATTTTAATAGTCAAGTTAATTTCTTTTCATTTTAGTTTATTTCTATCGACGTATTTTTCAGGTAAATGTGATGTGTTTGTTAATAAGATTTTTAAATCAAATTGTTGTGTCCATTATCAAACCCAGTGAAGACCCTGAGAAATTAATATTTTAAATTGTATTTGTTTTTGAGTTATTGCCACAAAATAAAATAAATATTTTGTTTGTTGATTTCCATCTTTTCATTTAATAAAAAGCCTTCCATTTAATTATTACATTTTGACGCTTAACGTTAAACGACCTATTTATTTGTATATTACAATATATAACTGAAATACTGTCCTCAGGTCCCTGTTTATTCATTTAAAATAATTTTACTCCTCTATTGTAATTTAAAAACGATAAAAGATCGAATCACAAACGTGATCGTGACGTAAATATGAAATTGTTACACAAAATATTCACATTGATAGGAATAAAAAAATTATGAACAGTGAAAACTGCCAATTTTATAAATTAAATAGCCAATAAAAAAATAGACTGTGTGTGTGTGTGTGTTCCACATACAAATCTACACCCGTGGAGCATTTTCACCAAATTCGGCACACGTGATGCTTTCGAACCGCAAACAAACACTGTGCCTAGTGAGAAACGACAAGCACCTCCCAGGAGCGGGGTTTGGATGGGGGTGGAAATTTTCAAATATGCTAAAATGGCCAATATTTACTTCGCATAAATATTTTTAGAATCCAGTGAGATTTATATAGCATTTTTCCCGACGTTTTTTTTTTTCACTTTTAACTAAACTATTTGGGAATTTATGTTATTATGAAATAATTATTTGTTTCATGTAATTTAAAAAATTAAATAATAGAACATGTGCCACATAAGTGCGCATGGTGAAAAATAATTTTAAAATTACTTTCCTTTAACGCTTAAAGATTCATCCTCTTTCCTCTCCCCCCCCCCCCCCGCCACCATGATGCGTCTTAAAAACCTGCATAGAAATAAAAATGTTTTCTATCCCTCCTTGCACTTTCATAACATCTGGTGGCGCGCTCCTACATTACAGGTGAAACCCTTTTGCATGTTTTACTTGCAAAGTGCTTGCACCACGACGACTTGACAGACAAGTGAATAGCAGCAACTACTTGCAAGTGTAAAGGTTGGTTACAAACGATGAGGCAAAATTTTTGCACCATGCTATACGCTTTATATGTGAATATCAGTGCCACTTTCAGTTACAGTTACATTTTTTATAGTATGTTCTTATACTAAGTTGACCTGTTATTTAATTATGGAACCAGTTTTAATTCCATAGATTTTTTTTAAAAAAAACAAGGTTTTTCTGACTAAACCCGTAATGGTAACGAATTCGACCAAATATTATGCATAATTAATTTAAATCGTCTTTCCTTTCGGCACGAACAAATTCTATTCCAGTAATTAAATCCTATTTGAATGCCCCTCCTCCTCGATCCCTAAGGGTGGTTGCTCCCTTTCCCACGCTGTAAAGGGGTTGAAATCATACTCAGATAACATCGGTAGAAACACTATCAGTATCTTTGACCTCTAAAAAAAATTTATCCTGCTTAAATATCGGCTGTTTTAGCCTGCTTGAATTTCTCCCCCGCTCCGGGGAGTTGGTAGACGTGTTTCACCCCGACAGTGTTTGTTTCCTGTTCGCAAAGAACACGAGTACGAAGAATTTTGCTTCGTATAGGGAACATAAATACATACATACATACAAACAAACATACGCTCTGCTTTATTTATTAGAAGATTTTCATAACAGACGTTAATTTAACACTTTTTCATTAATAATACTAAACACTTATTATAAAAAAATAACTTTTACAATTTAAATTCCATTTTTACAGTTTCTGGTTTTTAAAATTTTTTAAAAAAATTCTCATACGAGATTTTGGGCTCAGTTTAAATTATATTTTTTTTAAAATAAAATCTCTTCCCTTTTCCGATTTTAACGTTATTTGTTACGACCAACTGGTAGTTTTGTCTTAACCTTTCACTTGAAAATAATAGAAAATGGATATTTCTCACCGCCTTGGAGAAATCATTGTGCCCCCCCCCCCTCCCATCCCCCCTAGCAGACTCCTCATGCGCAAGACAGTAAAAATGGTGTTATTAGAAATTAATATCGCATTTTAACATCACTTGAATTTTTTTATCCCCGAAAAATCTTTCTTTCGGAGACTTGTAATACTATAAATTATTATTTTTTTTAGGGCAACAGGCAACATGAGGGTGATCCACATTGGGCAACTCCCCTTTAATAGCATAGGATTGGATTAGAAAGGGGGGATGCGGAAGGGTAGAGGAAGGTAACCAAGGGTTATCTAGGGCCCCCGGGCTATAGTTTAAGGATCCTACCCGGCATTCGCCTAAAGAAATGCAGGGAAAACCCTAGAAAAACCTGCATCGGGTAGGTCGGGCATTGGGTACTTGTCCCACGCCCTTCCGATAGCGGGAGAGGAGTTTGCTGTGGGGACGCAGCATTCTCTTCTCCGTGCCTCGACCAGTTTAGGAGGCAGCTGGCCGACTATTCCAATAGGAATAGCGGACTACTCTTGCCGTATGCCCAAGGTCTGCGACCCCGGAACATACACCTCTCAGAACAGACCGAGGTGCCTCGGCATGTGGGACTATAAATTAATTTAAAGGAGGATAAACACGTTGACAAAGTCAAGAAACGTATGAAAGAGAGTTCTTGGGTTAGACGCGGACTCCTTGGCAGTTATTTCTGTTATATTTCTACCCGTGAGGAATTAAAAGACCTTGATCGAGAGTGTTTTTGGTGTAAGCAAACGAACAGCAAATCCTTTCTTCCGCCAAGTGAGGAGGGCGACTTTGAAATTGGAACACCTTGGGATTTGCCTGCTAAAACGGATTCCAGAGATAAAACTCTCCGGCTGCTTTACTTACGTGGAATATCTTCCCGTAACGACTGTTTGATTTGCAAGGTGCGTCTAAGCGAAAGAAATAATGGAGTCGTAGTTAAATATTGCACGAAACAGAACGTTTTAATAAAATGGAAATTTTAACAGATCTTGAGAAGTGTGTGTATACAAAATTCAAGTAAGATTCCGTTAATGGTTATATATTTAATATTATTTATATATTAAACGAGTGCTGCAACGTAATTTTTACCTTCACTTAACTTCTTCCTCTAACCTGAAGGGGGGGGGGGGGAGTTGACGAATTCACGACCAAATAAATCACGGATAATGACAACCGACTCCTCGGAGGTCAATTGGATCATCTTGAGTATCAAGAAGAAGTGTGTAACATCTCCAATTAGATGATGAATATCTTAATGTGCTAAGAATACATCACGGCAGCTGCCTCCCCCCCTCCCCCCCCACACACACACGAGGTTTGCAGCTGCCATTTCGAGGGTTTTTATGTTAAGTTTCGTGTCGTATGTAATTCGGATGAAAGGAGGCTGCTGGGAATAGTCCACAAGAGGAGAAAAGGGTACATAAACTCTGTAAACCATCTTCACAGCTGAAGAGACAGGCACCAGTTTGATTTTTTTTTTCAAATCAAGGGATTCCTCAACTGAGAAATATTTAAAACGAACACAGATGTGAAGTAAAATAATTTTTAAAAAATTATACAACGGAAAATACAAAAGAAATCAGTTCTGCTGTTTAACCCCAGATTAAAGTTTCTTTCCAACTATAATAAACTCCCGGATCCATTAATTTTTGACAGAGGTTTCGTGGACATGTGAAGGTAAGAATACGAAGGGATCCTTGCCACCACCGAACACACAGATGGAAGGAAGGAGGGAAGCAAAATTATGGGAGATAATTGGAACCGTAAAATGGACGATGGATCAAAACATTTTTAGAATATAATAATTAAAAGATTGCTTTTTTACGTCTGTTTTATATTAAACAAATAATGCCGTTTTTTTACTAATACCAGACAATATTTTATTTATTTGTTGTCGTAAATATTTTTTTAATATAATATTTTATTAAAATGAAAAAAATTGCGTTTGATTGAAAATATTGAAAAAGAAAGATAGCCAGTACAGACAATAAAAAGGGTAATAAAAATACCACACAACGTTTCTGGGATCTTTGTCACCTTTCGTCAGGTGCGTTGAAGAGCCTAGAGCGACACAACTGCACTGGTCAAGTGACCAGTGCAGTTGTGTTTCTCTAGGCTCTTCTTAGCACCTGTGGAAAGGGAGAAGGGTCCCAGAAACGTTGTGTGGTATTTTTATTACCCTTTTTTTTGTCTGTATTGGCTATCTTTATTATTCATAATATTTTATTTTTAAGTTTGTTGTTAATAATATATATATATATTGTAATAATTAAAGGGCAAGTAAGAGTTAATGATTATAAACTATTGAACTAGAATTCTTACCGGCAAAGACACAAAGATTCAATAATGGACGAGAATATGAACAGTCAAGGTATTGTTTGGACTTGGCGCGCGTAAGCCGATGGAGTGGGCAGTCAGCCACGAGACATTGCTGAGTACGGAGGGAATTAAAATTTAGCAGTCTGCAATCAGAGGCGAGAGAAATTAGCTGTATTAGGAATAGCCGAGAGGATGTAAAACATTAATAAGTAAAGTAGAAGCAGACAGCAGTAAAAACGACAGAAAATGTTTGTAAGCTGAATCAACGGGACGTATTATTAAAAAGCAAAGTTGGACGGAATTAATCCAGATAGTCAGTGAGTATTACTTCAACTTATCCGGAGAGTCGACGAGGTCTTGCCAATAGTGAAAAGTCCAACAGTTGAAAAAAGTGTAAATTCAGTGTAACATGGCCTTTTCGAATATAATTGTTTGAAGGGTGAGCTTTTTTTTGGGTGTAGACAGGCTATGTATAGGGTCATCCACATAGTGGCAACTCCCCTCTTATAGCATAGGAAAGGGATTCGAAAGGGGGGATGCGGAAGGGTAGTGGAAGGTAGCCAAGGGTTAACTAGGGCCCCCGGGCTATGGTTTAAGGATCCTACCCGGCATTCGCCTAAAAGTAATGCAGGACAAACCCTATTAAAAACCTGCATCATGTAGGTCGGGCATTTGGTACTTGTCCCACGCCCTTCCGATGGCGGAAGAGGGGTTTGCTGTGGGGTCGCAGCTTACCCCTCGCCATGCCTTGGCCAGTTTAGGAGGCAGCTGGCCGACTATTCCAATAGTGTGTGGCTGAATATTTACAATTGCCCTGGTACCAGTACAAACAGTGAGTAAAAATAGGAAACATTTAAATTAAAATTGTAAACGTTAATATTAAAGTAAGAATATCGTCAGACTTTGATTTCATTTCGATTTTTATTAAAATATTAGTTAATAGTAAATTGTTAAATAATTGTTTAAAAGGGGAATAAGTGTTCTTTATTTAAAAGGCCCAGTAAAGACCCTGAGTTAAGGAGAAAATTTCAGTTAATTGTTTTAAAGAACGGCGAGTAATTGTTTTGTAAATTTGAAGTATTTATTTATAAATAAATTAATTGTTGGGACAGTTGTAATAAATGTTTTATTCATGCAAGTTTTTCATCATATTAATTTCCTTTTAATTTTTTGTCTTTATTTTTGAGTGTTACAAAAACGAGGCCTTAAAGTGTGGCCAATCAATTAATTTAATTTGGTATTTATATTGCTTTATCACATAAAATAAATAATTGTTATATTTTTTTGAATATAACATAAAATGGCTTCACTAACGATGGGGCAATTCAGATAAATAATTGTTATATTTATTGCATATTACAATATATATATATATATATATATATATATCATATGTAACGGCCGTTAACAGACATGTTTTATTTTAACAATTCAATTATTTTATTAATCTTATAATTTTAACTTAACATCACAACAACGGTTCTGTACATATTTTCCTCTTTTCAGACTTTTTAGACTGAAAAGTTTGCCTTAATGTTATAATTTTTTATATTATTATTATTCTTATTTAAATATTTTTTATTAAAAGAAAATGATGTGTCCATAATCATAACACCAGAAATTTCTGTGCTATCAATATTCGTATATGTTCATTAATCTCTCTGGAGGTCTTACATGGAACATTTGCGCCTTATGGAGGGAAACAGTAGTGACATCATATTCATATTTTCCTGGTCTGTCCTCCACATTCAGCTCCATTTCGCAATATCTGTCTCTCTTGCTCTTCCTCCCGACATCCGCCTGTGTGTTTACGCCTCGGCAGAATCCAGAAAGTTCTTTTTCCCGGAAAACAGGTGTGAGTCTTTTCCACGATAATTCACAACAATGCAGACTGGAATGCAAACTACTGTCTGGCGCAATGAAAGTATTTTCAGGAGTTTGTTTTTAGCGTCCTTCTGGATCTCTTCCTCGTTTCCAGAAAGCCTAAGGATAAGGTTCTCTCGTTTCCATCGCACTGCCTTCTAAAAATTATTTTCAGGAAGCAATATCGGGAGGGAATGGAAATAAACCTCATTGGAATAATGTTCGAATTTTCTTGATTCTCTCTAAAAAAAATAATCAACAAGCACTGGAATATGCCTGAAATATCAGATAAATCCTGTGGCCGAGTTTAAGTATTTATTAAACAATAGTTGACTTACTTATTTTTTATTTAGGGCATCTCAATATTCAATTTACAAGAAAAGTTCGGCAAAGCCATCTATATGGAACCGACAAGAAAAATTAACAAGTGGGGACAGCAGAATAATTTTTTTTCCTTCACTTTTACAAAGACTGGAAATGATATAGAAAAAATATGTACTTCGCACATCAACAAAAATACATTTTATTCGCCGTTTATTGACTTTATACGTCGCGCAAACAGTTGAAAGGTCTCACAAAGCGTTAAGGATAGTTCGCATTGAATCTCGTACAAGAAGTTGTCGAAACGTTTTTTTTTAAGGCAACAGGCTACATGAGGCTAATCCACGTTGGGCAACTCCCCTTTAATAGCACAGGAACGGATTTGAAAGGGGGGATGCGGAAGGGTAGAGGAAGGTAGCCAAGGGGTTAACTAGGGCCCCCGGGCTATAGTTTAAGGATCCTAGCCGGCATTCGCCTAAAGAAATGCAGGGAAAACCCTAGAAAAAACTGCATCGGGTGGGTCGGGTATTGGGTACTTGTCACACGCCCTTCCGACAGCGGGAGAGGAGTTTACTGTGGGGACGCAGCATTCCCTTCTCCGTGCCTCGACCAGTTTAGGAGGCAGCTGGTCGACTATTCCCAATGGGAATAGCAAACAACTCTTACCGTATGCCCAAGGTCTGTGACCCCGGAACATACACCTCTCAAAACAGGCCGAGGTGCCTCGGCATGTGGGAACCTTAGTTCAAAAACGGAGAGGAAAAGGCAGACTCAAAGGTAGCCCCTTCGTATCTCTCCTAAAAGGTTTGTCGAAACGTTAAGTATTAATGATAATATTAGTTTTTGAAACGAACATAGCTGCTTTTAGGAAAATAACAGTGTACCATTGTAGCGTTAATTCGCAATGTTGGCAACAGAGAGTTTAGATAACGCGTCGCAGAGGTTACACGCGGCAGTGAGTAAATGATATCGCTGAATCAATGTAGTATAGTCATATATATATATATATATATATATATATATATATATATATATAGTTGTTAACATTATTACATTTTCAAATAAAGTTCTTTAGTTTAACGTATTTGAGAGTTTTTATTCATTTAAATATTATAGAAGCTATACTCTCTCTCTCTCTCTCTCTCTCTCTCTCTCTCTCTCTATATATATATATATATATATATATATATATATATATATATATATATATATTCGAATTCAGTGAGATTTATAGTATATATATATATACAGGCTCGGTGCCCAGCGTTTCGCGGATTGTCTTATTTAATCCCAGCGACATCCATAACCACAGATTCGACTCCAATCTCCGTTATTTTTCCCTTATTTTTATGTAACGCCCCTCCACCCCACAAGATTGCTCCCCTCGTATGCCAAAGGGGGTTGAAATTATAAAAGAAAAAATACATCGGGAAAAATGCTATAAATCTCACTGAATTCGAAAAATTGAGCCCCGACGTGATATGAACACGCATTTCAGAAGTTATATATATATATATAAAATTCTTAATTCAATAAAACATTTAATGAATAAGAATGATAACCAATTCAGACAAAAAAAAGGTCATATGAATACCACACAACGTTTCTGGGATCCATGTCATCTTTTGTCAGGTGCTAAGAAGAGCCTAGAGCGACACAACTGCACTGGTCAGTTGACAACACTCAAATGTTTCTATGAGACGTAAATTTTGACATTATTTTACAATAAAATATTTATCCAATTCAGCCACCGGTTGTCTCGGACTTTTTGCAACTGATTGATGGCTTTACGTCTGAAGTCTGCCTTGGCTTTTATGCGAGCAACGAACGGACGCACAAGGCTGGGGGAGAGAACGAGGAATTTCCCGGGAAATTTCCGCTTTGGACATTCCAAGGAGTGGTGAATTCTTGGAAGTGGCCGGGGTTGCATTACAACGCGGAGCCACACTAATTTGGCTATAAATAAATGGAAGAAAATGGAACGGAGAAAGTACCCAAACGACACTGATTACTGGTTAGTCCACACGTTTGAGCAGTCACGCGAGAGAGTCTAGCAATGTATTTTTTTGATTCCGTGCAAGGTGTTTTTGGCAATGGCAGGAGGAACGCGTGACTAAATTCCGCTTGTCATAGACGCAGGAAGGAGCCGGCGGAGTGGAGTCCCTTGTCGTGGCTAATGCATCGGTGCCAAGGAACTCACCCAGCAAGCAGGCCAAAGTAGTAGGCGTTGTCTGCTCGTCGTCGTCGCGCCATTCTTTCACGTGTCCTCACGCCACGTGCTCGCACTGCAATCTGCCTCGCCTCGCTCTCTTATTTGGAATTGGACTGGCATTACAGGGGGCCCTCGTTCTTCGCCGTCAACGGGAAAGAAATTACGGTGGTCCGTACGTTTAATTTGGAGGGAAAGCGCACGACAAGACAGCGCCAGAGAAATCCGGTGGCAAATGACAGAAAAGAAACAATATTAAAATATCAAAAATACTAGAAAACGAATAACAACGAAAATAACAGTCCCGGCGTTGCCACGTGTACTTATTTATATAAACCCGAAAATCTATTTAATTCTATATTAATCTTTAGTGAAGAAGTGATTTAACCTAAATCTAACTGTTCCTAGTTCCGTACACACTTTCCACAGATAATAGTGCATTAATTCAACAGCTGTAAAATACATTTACATTTATTGCATCAGACCCAGCAAACATACCTCAGAATTTCTTCTTAAATATACTCCTTGAGTACTGCAGGATATAATTGTCCCTCAGTCTTCAGACATCACGAAAGATTAAATTGATTAAATTATTTTCTAGATTCACAATGTAAACAAATAGTCGCCATATTGGAGTCACTAATATGACACGAAAGTTAACTTACATTTCCCTGCAAGGATCGTAAAGTATTTCGTATTGTTTTTTATTATCATTCGATGGAGAATTGTTGGATAAAATTATACTTTTTATTCAATCAAAATGTTTCTGCTATATCTATATTTCATTACGGAAAAGGAGCTGTTTCCTCTGTTCGTCACGTAGTAACGTTTCTCTTTCTCTAGCGTGACGTCACGGTCTCTTGGCGCGCAGTAATTTAACACAAAATAATCACGTTTTTCAATTATATTTCTTTCCCACTTTTATGCTAGGGGTTTCTCATCCCCCACATCACCGTTTCTCGAGTTTTTAAGAAAATGTGTAACAATTTTCGTTGCAATCTGCCCACGCAATTAAATTTGTATAGAAATTAACGTAAATACATACATACATACAACCATACATCCTTTTTTTATTATACAGATAGATTTCTGTGGTCAGAGATAACAAAATAATAAATGTTTATTTACACTAATAATTGAAATTTTAAAAATTCTTACGATTGATTGAAAATTAATATATATATATATATATATATATATATATATATATATTATATATTAATATAAAAATAAGAATAGATAGCGAAAAAAACAAACAGAAACATCACTTATTTTTGTCTGTATTCCGCTATCTTTCTTATTACACTCATAATTATTTACTTAAAGTGCTCTCTACTTTAACCTTGAAAAAGAATTTGACGGTTAAGTCACAGTCCCACTTCACGAAAATTTCAACACCATACCGCGATATTAATATTATTACTTAAAATCATCTTATCTTTGTTTTCACGACAAATTATTATTTTTTTATTTTTTAGGGTAACAGGCTACATGAGGGTAATCCACGTGGTGGCAACTCCCCTAGGAAAGGGATTTGAAAGGGGGGATGCGGAAGGGTAGAGGAGGAAGGTAGCCAAGGGTTAACTAGGGCTCCCGGGCTATATTTTAAGGATCCTACCCGACATTCGCCTAAAGAAATACAGGGAAAACCGTAGAAAAACCTGCATCAGGTAGGTCGGGCATTGGGTACTTGTCCCACGCCCTTCCGATAGCGGGAGAAGAGTTTGCTGTGGGGACGCAGCATTCCTTTCTCCGTACCTCGACCAATTTTAGACCAACGTCCATATATATATATATATATATATATTTACGACGATAAATATCGAACTGTGAGAATGAAAAGGCTGCGGATATAAAATGTTCCGTTAATCATCAAGAAAAAAGGAAGGATATCGGTACGACAAGTTTGTAACTGTAAGATCAAAACGACTGAAATCACTTGAACATGCATGGCGTCGTTGCTATGCTGTTGGAAAACAGTTACGTCATGTGGAAAGTTAGTTTGACTCACAAAAGTTTTAACTCAAGTTACTTATCGAAAGCAGATTAAGTAAAGCGTGAAAAGTAAATTATAGACGTGGAAACACTGACCTGAAAGAGTAAGAAGGGAACTTTCTAAGCTCGTATTAACCAAGAAACAGAACACAAGGACTTTCAGGGTCTGGACACATTTTTACTGCTTTTGATATCAATTAACAGTTACGGAAGACATCCAAAAATTTTCCACGTATTTTTTAATAAGACAGAAAGTGTGCAAAGAACTCATATTTTATACGACAATTAGAAATACAATTTTTGGAAATAATTTAATTTAATTAATTAATTTCCTGAAGCATTCGCTTCTCCGTGCCTGTACTAGTTTAGGAGACAGCTGGCCGACTGTTCCAATGGGAAGTGCGAACAACTCTTACCGTATGCCCAAGGTCTGCAAAAAGGAGAGACAGGCGGAGGTATCCCCAAAAGTAGCATCTCCCAGAGCTCTCTCTCTGGGAAGTTTCACCAGGCTTCCTTATTGAAAGGGGATGATTTCAACATACATATATCATATAAAAAGATCGTTAAATACCTGCTAGAATTTTTTTCTTCTATTTATTCTTCACCTGTCTAACCCTGCCCTATGGTTTCAAATCCAGTCTTATGCTGTTTAAGGGCAGATATGGCGACGTGGAAGACCCTCAAGTAACCTGTTTCTTGAAAAAAAATTCTATATAAATATTTATTGCATTAATAGCGTAAAATAAAATTCCAATAGGAATGTTGTGAGCAATCTTAATTTCTTCTCACATTTATATTGTAATTCTAATTAGAGGCCATTAATTATTTTAATATAATTGGATTGTTAGCGGTACATTTCTTGAAAGCAACAATCACGGCTCTTTGTCAGCGATAGTTGTTGGAAAACGCGCGCTCGTAAGGAAGTCCAGTCCGGCGAACGTTTCGAGAGAGAGAGAGAGAGAGAGAGAGAGAGAGAGAGAGAGAGGAGGCTGAACTAAAAAGTACGAATAGCGTGGTCCAGGAAGTTCAACTACGAGATCTATTAAACTCTATAAAACACAATTAAATAGTTCTTGACGGAGAGACTCATGATATAAAATCGCAAAGTGGAAGGAAAGGGTTTGCACCACACAGATGCGAAATAACATTTCGCATAAAGGCATCGAGGAGACACACGTCCAAAGGCTGACCGAGGGAGCGGCTGATCCCAAAATTCCAGGTGGAACAACAACGAGAACTACGACCGTGTGTGTTAAAAATGATGTGTAGAATCAGTGAACAACGGCCTTTTTAGTGAGTAGTGCCCTCAAACTCCAAGAATCAGGTCTGGTACCAGAAAGACATTCGTGAGTACAAAAACAATTATTTAAAGTCTGTAAACGAGGATTAAAGGTAGAAGTCAGATTTCCTTATCTTGTTTAGTTTTCATCTCCTTTTTTGTGTTTAGAATTTATATTCCGTTCATTTCAGTTTTTGATTTGTTAATTAGTTTATTAAATTTGATTTTTCTTACTATGAAGCCCAGTAAAGACCCTGAGAGAAAGAGTAATTAGATGAAATTGTTGTAAGATTATAAAGTTGTATTTTCCTAGTAAGCCACAAATAAAATAAAAAAATAATATAAAATTTTGTTTGTAAATTTGAGGAAATTAAATGTGCAAAGTGAGGCTGATAATTTGTATCATTGAAGAATAAAATTTGTTTTTTTAATTAATTTATTTATTTTAATTAAAGCGTTTCAGTTAATCATTACATTTTGGCCCAACAACGTGTGACAAATTTAATTATTTAATCATTTCAGTTTATCATTACAATATATATTTATTTATATATACATATTTTTCCTTATAGTAACTTCTTCGTTATATGGTTTAACTTTCACGAACCCCCACTTGCATTAAAGCCATATTACATGTTGACAAACACAGAACTTAATACGATATCTGTGGATGGAGATTACGAGGGAGGAAAAGATCTAGTTCTATTTCGTAAAGATAAAAAAAAGCCCCGGTTATTGGAGGTTGAGCTCCGAAGCTGACGCTGGTGAATCAGTAAAATGAAAAATATGAAATGTTTGCCCAAGTTCCGTTGTTATAACTGCGAGGATTCGCCGAGGCTCATCTAATAGACAGAGAAAAGCAAAGTGTAAGGATAACATCTAGTACTCAGAATAAGGGGTGAATTTAGTTGTTTAACTCTCATGAAAACACAAATAAATATATTTTTTAAAAGTCATATTTACAGTCGTTTAATTTGAATACCAAATTTTGCAAGACCCTAGTATAAAAAAATAATCGAACAGGGTGTATTTGGACTGATGACTGATATATTATTATCAATAGGACGTCATTGATTGCTTCAGAATTGATATCATTCAATTCATTATTATTATTATTATAGGCGAATTCAAATATTATGCTTCTTTCTGGCGTTTGATCCCAACCTCGCCGACGTCTTTGTGAGTAACGGACACGGTAATTTATTACAGCGATATTTTTTCCTTTTATTTTCTCTCTGATTACCCTTTTATAACTTGTGCGACTTACACCACAAATAAACAAACAAGTTCAGTGTCTTTTATTTGGGTATCGCATCCCGTCAGCCTGGCTGTCCAATCGTTCGACCGATGTGGAGTACCGCTCAGAAATATAAATATTTATGTTCGTCCCTCTGCTTTGGTCTTGTGGTCAACAAACTCTGGATTGTCCATGGGAATTTTGTTTTGTTCCATATCGACAAATTAGCTTCATTTCTACGGATTTGTTCCCGTCTTCTAATACAGGGCATTTTTTTCTCAGTACGGCGACTAAGTGGTTTCTATAAACAACTCTGAGAAATTGACTTGGCAATGGATTCGTCAAGTCCTTGCTAGATTTGTGAATGTATCTCACACCAGATGGTCCGTTCCGTTTGTCGGAGCGGAACTGGCGTCCCACATGTGTTCTTCCGGTTTGAGAAGAGGAGTATTTGGTGCGGTGAGTTAACTATCGTGCTCCCAACCACGATTATGGACCTTGAGGGACACCTGCTGGAAGGTGTCATTGCCATAGTGGTAGTTGTTTGCTGCGGAACCCCCCAATGTGCTCTGTCTGCATCAGAATTGGTCTCTGTCGTCTGATCGCAGCCTTTAAAGAGCTGGAAAGTCGTAGACGTCCACCCACCATGTCGCCTAGTTGTGGTGGTACCACCACCGTCATTCAACCCCGCTTTCCATAGATTCCAACGACAGTAGAACGCGAACAGCCGACCATATTCGCCGTTTCTTGAGGTACTCGTTGACAGACCCGGACACTGTATCTATTTTTCCTTTGTCCAAATCATTTATAACAGTTGACTTCTCCTTTTCCGGGCAATTTATTGTCGTTAGATTGATTCCTCGTTTGCCTCCGCTCTTCTTATATACACCCATTATCGCGTATTTTGGCTCATCAGCGAATTCTTTCATCCCCATCCACGTTAATATTCTGCAGTAAAAACTGCAATGATCCTATTAGAAAAATACGTCGGAATCAGTTTGATATTAGGTCCGGTGAAATTATTTTCAACTGCAAATAGGATTGAATTGATGATGAATATCGACTCTTCTAAGTAAAACATTTTATTTTCATGAATTTAATTGTTTTTTCTTCTTCTTCTGAAGAATCTAATACCTTGAAGCTCGTACAAGTCAAAGGTAATGCATTGAATTAAAAACCGTACAAGTGCCGATTGTTTAAAGATACACATAACTTGATTCGCCTCCGAAACGTCGAGGTCCTACCGATTAGCAAAAACTGCCGACGCAGTCCCGCGTCTAAATATAGATCCAGCAGAGCCAAATGTCACGCTGTAATTTGTGCGAGGGGGCAACCGACGCTGTCAAGGTCAAACATGAAAAGATTCATTATGATATTCGGTAATGAATGTAAAAGGGAAATGAAACTGAAACTCAACTTAAAAACGGGGGGAAAAAAAATCTACTTACAATCAATTATAACTTTGAAAAAAAGTTCCCCCAAAACGTTGAGCCAAAGCCTTCGAAAGACAAAGGGGTAAAATTTAAATACCGTTGCACGTGTTCATGCGATCAGCCCGGCTTTTATAACAACCTTGACATTTCACGTAGTATTGAGAAATAAATTCATTAAATTTAGTTGTATTAATCCCAGGCATAGGAAACAGTAAACATAACTTCATATTCCTTTGTTATAAAACAGAGAATATGCATTAGTCAGAAATTTATTTTGGTAATATGGTCAATCTACCTCGCTAATAAATTACTCATTCTTCTACCTCATTCATTTCCGCTGCCTTAACTTCGCCTTCAAAGTTCTATTAAAAGACTGTTGAACTTATTTTCTATGTTCTCAATATGCCATACAATAGCGAAGGATTAATTTCATAGGAAAAAAGGAAGTTATTATGTGAGAATGACAGAGAAAAAAGATTAGGTAAGTGCTTTTTCTGGAGTGTGGCACTATACGGAGAAGAGAGGGGATGAGAAAAGGCTGGATGCTTTTAAGATGTGAATGTGTAGGAGGATAGGAAAGGATAAGCTGGACAGAAAGGGTGAAAAATATAGAAGAAATAAAAAGGGTTGGTGAGAGGAGAAGACTGTTGCAATTTATAAGAGAAAGGAAGAAGAACTGAGTAGGGCACGCACTGAGACTGTGACTTCAAAGGAAGAGGAAAATATGTGATCATGAAGAGGGTGGCAGAAGACATGTCAAAACAAGCCTATTGGCAGAACACTAATAATGATGGTGTTCTCAGGCTATAAAGGCTAAGTTGGTTTAAAAAGAGGATCAGCGTAAAGTCAAAATATTTTAATATTACCTACGGATTTCCGCATTGTCTTTGGATTAATTACATTTTATATATATTTATATTACGCTGAAAATTCTGTTTTCCCATTGTCGTTGCGTTTTCGTCGCTTTTGAGTTTTGTCAACTGACCAGTGCAGTTGTGTCGCTCTACGCACCTGACGAACCCCGGGACCTCTGTGGTGATGTGAGGCAGTCACGCTGGCCCCTGCACCACAGGAGGTGTTTACACAAATAATATTTTAAAATGCGAAACTGGTCGGCTGTTCGCGTTCTACTGTCGTTGGAATCCATGGTAAATGAGGTTGAATGACCCCCAACTAAGCGACATGGTGATTTTTTCATAATCATTAACATCTTTACTAACTAAATTCTGATTTTATATTTCTATATTTTCCAATTCACTTACTTCTCGTAATAATTCTAAGTTTCTAGGATTGTTCTTGCCTCCTTGTTTTAGTTTCTAATTCCGTCCCAGTATTTTTTTGATACGTTAAATACTTGCGGTCTGGCAACTCGTCACTAATTGTTTGCCCACTTTGAAAATTCACTACCTCTATTATTACCTTTAATTATTCTATTATTTAATTTTATCTCTTTTTTATCCGGCAATTCCTTTTTATTTTTTTACAACATGAGCTATCATAAAATGATGATAGTTTCTATATTGCACTGGATCGTTTATATATGCTAAAAAAACATATGTAACGGTATTACGATTTTTTTTAAAATGAAGGAGAAGCACCAGAACTACTTTCAGACAGAAGTGACCAATCTGGAGAAATTAGTTGTCTCATCACGGGGCACCGACTGTAGACGACGATCTCATGGCCGTTGTTCTTCTTCAACTCCCTCCAGTTATTACTGGCGGTTTAATTGCTCAGCTCAAAATTGAGCTTGAGAGCACATGCAAATTCTGTTGATATAAAGTTTCATCCGTGAAAAGGGGGAGGGGGGAAAGGGGGGGCGGAGTTATTTACTACTTAATTACGTCCCACTTTACATGGCCGCTGAAACTAGTTACCGTCGACGGAGGAACGTGGAAAATCACATTCGGAGTGTTACACTTGAGATCATCAGAGTCGTTTAACTTGCGTAAATCCTCGGGAAGATTCTTTGGTGTGTGTGTACAATATTCAAGAATATTTTTCTATTTTTAAATCATTTTAAAGGTCAGCACTAGGATTTTAAGACGTCTAAAATTTTTTATTAATTATTCTCTCTCCGTTTTTGAACTAAGGTTTCCCACATGCCGAGGTATGTTCTGAGAGGTGTATGTTCCGGGCTCGTAGACCTTCGGCTTACAGTAACAGTTGTCTGCTGTTCCCATTGGAATAGTCGGCCAGCTGCCTCCTAAACTGGTCGAGGTACCGAGAAGGGAATGCTGCGTCCCCACAGCAAACCCCTGTCCCGCCTCGGACAAGTACGAAATTCCAGACCTTCCAGATGCAGGTTTTCTATGGGTTTTCCCTGCATCACTTTGAGGCCGCTGTTCCCATTGGAATAGTCGGCCAGCTGCCTCCTAAACTAGTCGAGGTACCGAGAAGGGAATGCTACGTCCCCACAGCAAACCCCTCTCCCGCCTCGGACAAGTACTAAATTCCAGACCTTCCAGATGCAGGTTTTCTATGGGTTTTCCCTGCATCACTTTGAGGCCGCTGTTCCCATTGGAATAGTCGGCCAGCTGCCTCCTAAACTGGTCGAGGTACCGAGAAGGGAATGCTGCGTCCCCACAGCAAACCCCTCTCCCGCCTCGGACAAGTACGAAATTCCAGACCTTCCAGATGCAGGTTTTCTATGGGTTTTCCCTGCATCACTTTGAGGCGAATTGCCGGGTAGGATCCTTAAACCATAGCCCGGGGGCCCTAGTTAACCCTTGGCTACCTTCCTCTACCCTTCCGCATCAAATCCCTTCCTTATGCTATTAAAGGGGAGTTGCCACCATGTGGATTAAAATCATTGAATAAACATTTCTTTCATTATCCCGTAAAAATAAAATATTTCTCTCTACGTTAATCTATGTGTATTCAAAAATTTTCTCTCGACCAATGAACGTGGAAGTTTATATTTATTTTTAAAATATTTTTTAAAAAAATGCAATCGTAATAACATTGGACTGGGCTCCATTGCGAATAATGACAAATACATTTATTAACTCTTGAGGAAGTCCGTAAGGAATATTAAGTAGATACCGTCGTATGTAGACCGAAAGAATCATTGGTAAGGATTAAATTGACGCTAAGAAATTTTTCAAAAATTATTATTTTTCAGTAAATCGAGTTCATTATCACATTGCCGAAAGCAATTGTTCGACCAAATAAACAGGGTTAAAATAATTTATTTCCTCTGAATGATTTAAAAAAATAGGGAGTAATTGTTAGTCATTAAAAATTTAAAAAAAATTAAATCAGCATAAATTCACCAACGGCCAGAATTTTTATATAAAAAAATATAATTTACGTATATTAACTGTAATACATCGTAACGTTTCTTCCCTTCGATTAAGCAACTCTCTTCTTGATGTTTTAACTTAACGTCCGTTTTGAATTAATATAAATCAATTGACGACCATATATACAGACACTTTTTTAATTTTTATATTACGACGACGTTTCGATACCTTTTTGTGTACTCTTCAGGTATTTTCCTAAAGAGGAGAAGGTATTTACAATTGTAAATACCTCCTCTGTAGGTAAATACCTTAATAATATAAAAAAGTACAATTGTAAATACCTGAAGAAGATACAAAAAAGGTGTCAAAACGTCATTATAATACAAAAAAAAAGTGTTTGTATAAGGCCAATAATTGTTTTTTTTATTAACGCTTATAGAAGTTTACTAAAAAGTATTTGAAAAATGTAATGAAAAAAAAACAAATAAAAAAGATTGCTTCCCAAATAAATTTATGTAAATAATATAAGGTCTCTTTTTTAGGGCAACAGGCTACATGAGGGTAATCCACATTGGGCAACTCCCCTTTAATAGCATAGGAAGGGATTTGAAAGGGGGATGAGGAAGGGTAGAGGAAGATAGCCAAGGGTTAACTAGGGCCCCCGGGCTATAGTTTAAGGATCCTACCTGGCATTCGCCTAAAGAAATGCAGGGAAAGCCCTAGAAAAACCTGCATCATGTAGGTCGGGCATTGGGTACTTGTTCCACGGCCTTCCGATAGCGGGAAATGAGTTTGCTGTGGGGACGCAGAATTCCCTTCTCCGTGCCTCGACCAGTTTAGGAGGCAGCTGGCTGACTGTTCCAATGGGAACAGCGGACAACTGTTACCGTATGCGTAAGATCTGTGACCCCGCATTATACACCTTTCAGAACAGGCAGAGGTGCCTCGGGTTGTGGGAACCTTAGTTAAAAAACGGAGAGGAAAAGGCATCCCCAAAGGTAGCCCCTTCGTATCTCTCGTAGAAGGTTCTGCCTGCGAGAGAATAGCCCTCGCAGACATGTTAATATAAGGTCATGATTTTTTTTTTCATTAAAGAAGTTACCTAAAAATAGTTGAGAAATATAACTGAAAATAAAAAATAAAAAATATTGCTTCTTAAAATAAATTTATTTAAATATGTTACTAATTTAAATAGTCAATTAAAGTGAAAAAAAAAGAGTGTAACTACACCAACTTCCATGGCCGAAATGTGGGTAAAGACACCAAAATGGCGCATTTTTTTTCACTTAAATTGTTAATACAGATTTTTATTACATTTACATTGGTTCTTTAATAATGCAAGTTTTATTGTTCCGCCATTATATTTCGCATATTTTTTTTGTTATGTAACGTCTTAAAGATGTCCGTAATCTACGGGGAAGAAACTTAATGACGTATTTTAGTTAGTATATCCCACTTTTAATGTTTATAAATAATTATTCTGACTGTGTTCTGCTAATTTTTGCTGGTTTAAATTTAATACAAATATTTATTTCTGAGCAGAGATAATAATTATTTTGCAACGATACTGCGGGACCTTCGCGGGACAACCGACGATAACAAGCGTACTTTGTACAAGTGTGTGCATAATAACATTTCTTTGAATTTACGTAGCTTGTCAGGTGTAAAAGGAGTAGCCAGATGTAAGTGAACCTGGTAGTAACGTCGCTGTATCACCGTGGCCCGTTAGCTCAGTTGGTTAGAGCGTCGTGCTAATAACGCGAAGGTCGTGGGTTCGATCCCCCCACGGGCCAATCATTTTGTGAATGTCAATGCTGTCGATAAATAGCTCTATTACGTGAGGGACGAAGTAATGTAAAAGATCTGATGAACGGAACGCAATATTATTTTTTTTATAGACGTATAGTAGGAACAAATATATATTTTTAATTTAACGTTGTGCTGTGAATTTAATTAATATATTAAGTTTTTCAAATTTTTATTTTGATAACCAAATTCTCTCAGTGTCAAAACCGTCATTAATTTATTAAGTAATATTATCTAATTTTAATCCATGACATCTAATCTTCCAACTTTCTTATACTAGTAGTCTTCAGTTATATATTTAACTGACTTTATTAAATTATAGATTATTAAACCAGTGAGAAATACATTTTAATTAATTGAAAAATTAGAATCTATATATATATATATAAAAATGGATTGCTGTTCGTTAGTCTCACTAAAACTCGAGAACGGCTGAACGGATTTATTTTATCTTAGTCTTGAAATGTTCGTAGAGGTCCAGGGAAGGTTTAAAAGGCGAGAAAAAATCGAATAATTTCCGGGAAAACCCTAAAAACAGCCCTTTTCTATTTCCCATACAAACGTTTTCTATATAAAATACAAATCTACACCAGTCGAGCAATTTTCACCCAATTTCGTACACCTGTTCTTTGCGACCAGGAAACAAACACTGTCGGGGTGAGACGCGTCTTCCACCCCCAAAAGCGGGGGTGGAAATATTTAAACATACTAAAACAGCCGATATTTGAGTCGTATAAATATGTTTAGGGGTCAAAGATATTGATAGTGTTTCTACCAATGTTATCTGAACACAATTTTCATCCCCTACGCCCTGTGAAAAGGACACCCTTCGGGTTTGGGGTGGAGATGCTTTACAGTAAAATAACGCGAATACAACCGAGATTGGAGTCAAACCAAAGGTTATGGAAGTCACTGTGTTTAGTTACGACATTCAAATTGGCATTTACCCCTCAGATGAAGGGGTAGCGGGGTGCAAATTTTGGAACATGCAAACACGGCAGATATTTGCGTTGAAGAAATATTTTTCAGATTTAATTATAATGATTAGGGTTCGAGTAGCGTTACATAAAAATTGCGCAAAAGCAGCCGAAATTGGAGACATATCGGGGGTTATAGATAAATGACATCTCGGGCAACGCCGGGCACCCAGCTAGTAAAGTAATATAAATTAGCACGACGTATCTTTCCTTTCGTGGAACCTCTTCAGGGGGGCATATATACATAAAAAAAAATTACAAATCGAAATATCTAAAAAATTACAGCGAACAATATTTTATAAACAACCATTTGCAAATTTATTGAACATTACTTACAATTTATTTCTTTAGATATATAGTTTGACGCAAACGTTTCTATACGTGTGCGCCTCTCCCACACATGGCAGCCGAAATAGCTGTCATATTCACAATGTTTATACGTCTTTAACAAACAAAAAAAATCAATCAGAGAGTCTCTTTTACAAAAAATCCTCATCAACAAAACAATGATATTATTATCGTTACCAAAGATTCTCCGGAGCAACTACCAACATTATTTATTTTTAAATAGCGTTATTTCGAAACTCGTTTAATATATTACTTACACGGAAAATATCGACTCCATTAAAGAAGGAAGTCTGCGGAGGCTACCTATGGGGATGCCTTCACATCTCTCTGCTTTTTTTGAACTAAGGTTCCCAAATGCCGAGGTACCTCGGCCTGTTTCGAGAGGTGTATGTTCCGAGGTCGCTGACCTTGGACATACGGTAAGAGTTGTTTCTCCATTCCTATTGGAATAGTCGGCCAGGTGCCTCCTAAGTTGGTCAAGGCAGGGCGAAGGGAAATTTGGGACCCCACAGCAAACCTGTGACTCTCCCGCCATCGGAAGGACGTGGGACGAGTACCAAATGCTCGACCTACCTGATGCAGGTTTTTCTAGGGTTTTCCCTGCATAACTTTTAGGCGAACTGCCGGGTAGGATCCTTAAACCATAGTCCGGGGGTCCTAGGTAACCCTTGGGCTACCTTCCTCTACCCTTGCGCATCCCCCCTTTCAAATCCCTTCCTATACTATTAAAGGGGAGTTGCCACTATGTGGATTACCCTCATGTAGCCTGTTGCCCTAGAAAGAAAACTCCATTAAAGGAAAAAACATTGTCATTCTAACGTAAACGAATTAATTTATGCAATGATTGAAATAGGCCCAAACTTTAAACTATTAACCCGTTGCACTCGAGGACTCCGGAGCGGAGCCATTTAAAAATGTCTTCAAGCTCGAGGGCTCCGCTACGGAGCCCTCGAGTGCAAAGGGTTAAGATAAATGAAATCAAATTTAAAAATATATAATAATTCAATTACTGTCTCCCAACTCGTCAGATTCTATTTTAATGTATTTACTAGACTTTCTTCTACATATAATAATATTGCACACATCAAAAATATTTGTTACTTAATTTACAGCATATTATTTTTAATTTCTGTAGAAATAATTACTCATGGCAGATATATTTTTAAAAGTCAGTTTTTTAGACGGGAACTACATAATACTGATACTTTCTGAGTTACGATATATATCAATATTGCTATATTTATCTAGTTTGTTTAAATAAACGGCATAACATCAGCCTATTAAGAAAAAAAATATATTATCAATAAAAATTGTAAAGCTTTATATTAGGAAAAGACAAATTTATAAATAAAGATAGCCAGTTCAGACAAAAGTAAGTGATAATATAAATGGCGCACAACGTTTCTGGGATCCTTGTTCCCTTTCTTCAGGTGCTAAGAAAGAGCCTAGAGCGACACAACTGCACTTATCACACTTTTGTCTGTATTGGGTATCTTTCTTATTTATTATTTTCAATCAGACGTAAATTATTTTTTTTCATTTTTAACTTTTTAAAAATTAATTTTTACGACGTTTCGTCCAGTTCTAGGACGTCTTCAGGTTAGACGGTTTTTAATAATTTATTATATAGTTCGGAATTATTCGTTTGCGACAGTGAAGGCAGCAGAGGACCGTAAATTCAAAATTTTTATTCGTCAATTGTATACCAAACTTATTAAAAAAAAGGGTGTAAAATGAAGACGTCCTAAAAGAGGACGAAACGTAGTAAAAATAATTTTTGTTAATAAATATTATAATTTTCTGACTCAAGACCGTTCATTTAGTTACTTATTTTATCATGAATGTCAGTGGGTTTTTTTTCCATCATAATTATTATGTCTCTCTAGGCTCTTCTTCGCACCTGACGAAAGGAACAAGGATCCCAAAAATAAAAATAAAATTCAAAAAAATATCCAACATAATAAATCAACAGAAAAATGGACAATTTTCCAGAAAAAAAAGTGTTAATTAACTGAAACAAAAAAATAATATTTAATAAATGTATAATGAAACAAATAAAATGGAGAATAAGAAAGATAGGCAATTCAGACAAAAATAAGTGATAATATGAATACCGCAAAACGTTTCTGGGATCCTTGTTCCCTTTCGTCAGGTGCTAAGAAAGTGCCTAGAGCGACACAAGTGCATTCGTCAGTTGACAACACTCAAAATTGCCGCTCCAGGCTCTTCTTAGCAATTTTTTTTTCATTACAACACAAAATACCTAAAAATTCTTAAGACATTACTTAAATTAATTTCAATCAAATTTATGCTTTCCCGAAATTTGTATATTACGAATTTGAAAGTATGTTATTTTACAGCACCCGAAGATGTCCCGAGAAATTAGGAACGAAACGTCGCTTTTCCTTCAATGTTGGTTTTTTGCTTCCCCACTATTGTGTTATACATTTTTCAGCATAATAAATTTCTGACTTATAAGGGTGATGTTTTTTCCATATGTGTCAATATTTAACGTAATAATTTTATGATAATTTACCAAATAAAACGTTGTTAGTGAACTAATGGGCATTCCTATAGGAGACAGGATTCTACGTTCATTGCTGTTCGCCGACGATCAGGTAATATTTTCAGGGGATGAAGAAGACATTATAAATAAGCTCATGAAAGAATATAAAAAAAAGGGGGACTGAACATAAATTTACAGAAGAGAGAATACATGTGTTTAGGAAAAGATGTAGGAGACATAACAATCGAAACAGGAAAAATAAAATAAATGTGAATTTTTTAAATACTTACAAATGTGGGAACATGTGAAAGAGATACACAAACTAAAATAATGCTGCCAAGGTTTTACACGAAATAATTTGGAATAAAAATTTGACAAATGGAAACAAAACTCAAAAAATTATAAGAGCATAATACAGAACATTCTATGTTATGGAAGAGTGAAACTTGGCCCCTGGCAGAATTACAAAATGAACAAAATTAGAACAGTAGAATTGGATTATCTGAGGAGAAGCCTCCAAAAAACACCAACAAGACAGAATAAAATTAGAAAATGAGCTCCTTTGGAAAGAAATGAACGTAACCACGTCTGTCGTTAAAAAGGATTGAAAATCAAACCCTTAAATGGTATGGTCACGTACAAAGAATGGAAGATGGCCAAAAGAAAAAATACCAATGGTCACCTCCTGAAAAAAAAATAAACGGGGCAGACCCAGATTAATGTGGGAAAACCCATGTGAAAACCATAATGGAAGACAGGAATTTGGAAGAGGGAGATTGGGAACGACAGACAGAAATGGAAATTGAATACGGCAAACCTATACAAGGGTGGGGGGAAGTCGAAGAAGAAGAAGAAGTAAACTAAGTCCACATTTTTTGATCGACCTCTATAAAATGGTACGTCGAATTTTTTGAAGGACATCCTCCGGATTTAAACTCGTCCAACAGATAAAGCAGAGCTGTGTTGCATCATCCACCAGATAAGAAGTAAGTGCACTTCCCAGAATAACGTCGTTTACAAATATGATAAAAAGTTGTTCTAAAATAATCAAACCTTAACAAAGGCCGATTTTCAGGAAACGAAAATTTCAAACCCAATATGGCCGATAACACTCTTCTTGCTACGTCGTTCAGTCGAGATAAGTTTTCCTTGAACAGATAATTCCGGTTTTTATGTGTTAGTGTCATTAATTAGGTCGCTGAAGAACTGTAACGATATCTGGGGAATTATATTTCGGCTTGAGCCTTGGTTAAATTTTCCTCCGGGTTAGCTTTTTGCCGTAATTAGCTGACATATCCCGTGACCTCGGTCAAACAAGGACTTGCACTTTCCCAGTCCGCCGTCGCTCCTTGCTCTTAGACGTTTTTTTGAGGAACTTTCGACAGAGAATGTGACAGTTACAACGACAGAATCAACTACAACCACACAAAATATTTTATAAGCTTTGTATCATTCACTTTATGTTTTTTTAGGGCAACAGGCTATATGAGGGTGATCCACGTTGGGCAACTCCCCTTTAATAGCATAGGATGGGGGATGCGGAAAGACAGACCAAGGTAGTCAAGGGTTAACTAGGGGACCGCCGGGCTATATTTTAAGGATCGTACCCGGCAATTCTGCCTAAAAGTGATGCAGCGAAAACGATAGAAAAACCTGCAGGGTTCTTGGTACTTGTCACACGCCCTTCAAATGGTTCGAGAGGGTTTTTTGTTGTTGTGGGGGCGCAGCATTCTCTTCTCCGTGACTTGACCAGTTTAGAAGGCAGCTGGCTGACTATTCCAATAGGAATAGCAGACAACTATTATCGTATGCAAAAGGTCTGCGACCCCGGAACATACACCTCTCAAAATAGGACGAGGTGCCTCGGCTTTTGAGGACCTTTGTTAAAAAAAACAGAGAGAGGAGAAGGCATCCTCCAGAGCTCTCTGGGAAGGTTCACCTACGAGAGAATGCTCTCACAGGATTCCTTGAATACCCAACGAGACTAAACTGAAACTTAAGTAATACAACTTTAGGACATATCTTATCCACAAGGAAAGATATAATACAAGATCATTCCATAAAAAACTATGTTTGAACAAAAAAATCTCATAAATAAAACAGAGTGTTTATATGTTCCGCATACAAATCTACACCCGTTATTTGCGACCAGGAAACAAACACTGTCGGAGTCAGACACATCTACCACCCCGAGGAGCGAGGGTGGAAATATTCAAACATGCTAAAACGGCCGATATTAAAGCCGGATAAAATATTTTTATTGGTCAAACAGATTGATAGTGTTTCTACTGATGATATCCTTACATCATGAGAAAGGAGCACCCTTAGGGGAAGGGGTGGAGCGACGTTACAAGAAAAAAAACGCAAATACCTCCGAGATTAGAGTCAAATCCAGGCTTATGGATGTGTTTTGAGTTTAATTAAGTCATTGAACTTGCCGTTTAACGGTCAGGGGCGGTGTAGACGGGGAGTAAATTTTGTAATATGCAAACACGCGGACATTTACGTTGAATAAATATTTTTCACAGTTAATTAGATTGGTATTATTTCTGCTGATTTTGTCTGCGTATAATTTCAACCCATTTCCGCATGGGGCGGGAGGACGCTTAGGGGTGTGGGTGGAGCGGAGTTACAAAAAAGTAACGCGAATACAACCGAGATAGGATTCCAATTCGCGGTTATGGAAGTCGCTGAGGTTATTTATGATATTGTAATTGCCGTTTAATCCCCCACCCCCAGGGAAGAGAGTGGACGCTGGTCGAATTTTTCATACATGTTAAAACGGCCGATATTTTCAGAAATTTTAAGCCATTCCAATGAGATGGATAACGAATAGATTACAACCCGGACAACACGTGCACGCAGCTAGTATTTAAATAAAGACGGAAAAATCTTCAATGTAGGAATAACGGCTCTAAATGAGTAAACACGACCTGTTGAAGACGAATTGAGTGAAAGAATGAATCGGTCAGAGAAGACGAAATATAATGGTATATCTCATATCAAAATAAAGTCAGAATAATTATCATTTAATACAATTTAGTTAGAGAATTACGTCACACGGAAGGACGATAAAACGGGGACAACGTTTAGACCCAACTTTGGGTCGTCATGACGAACTATATTAATACAAAAAAAGTAAACAGGAGCAATAAATTAATCCTATGGGATGCAATAAAAAATCTTCATGACCTCGGTGAGGCCATTTTTTTCAAAGAGGTTCAAAATTTCTCTTAACAGGTTCCAAACAAATTTAAGACTGCACGTCAATAACAATAAAAAAAATTTAATGTCTACTTCCACAGTTTCATATAATTGTTTATCTGTATATAAATAAACAATTAGATTTAAACATATTGCTGATTACTAATTAAAGAAAACAACGTACAGTCTAAATTCAATAGATATGTTCAGAAGAAGCTTTCGACTTCACATAGTCATAATCATCTTGACGCCGCAAATATGAGACAATATATTTTTTTTAAAAAAAGAATGATATTTATAAATATAGATAGAGTTATATTTATATACAATATATTTTAAAGTACATACCTATGATCAGTTGTTTAGTAAAACGTAAATCGAATAACGTCATGTTTACAAGCACGTGGTTCCTCAATCGGATTAAAGCAAACACGTTACTGGTTGGTCTTCGATATATATGTACAATTGCGAGATATATATCGATATCTGATCGATATACGGGACTTTTATTATTATGCAATATTTTTGTAAATTAATTAACTTCATATTTGATAATCACGTTGTGATAAAATCCTTTTACTGTAATATTTTATTTTTCAGTAAATATATCGTAAAAATATCGAAATATTTTAAAAAAAATTAAAAACACACAAAAAAAGAATTAATGAGTTTTTAAAAAACTTTAATATAGTGCACATGTCAGTGTGTTCCGCATACAAACCTACACCCGTGGAGAAAATATGACCAAATTTCGTACTCATGGTCCATTTGAACCGGAAACAAACACTGTTGGGGTAAGTAACGGTTACCACGACCAGGAGCGGGGGTGGAAATTTTCAAACATGCTCAAACGGCTGAAATTTGTGTCGGAACAAAAAAAATTTTTTCTGGGTCAATGAGATTGATAGTGTTTCTCCTGATGATATCTGTGTATGATTTCAACTCCTTTCGGGATTGGGACGGGAATACCCTTAAGTGTCGGGGTGGAGAGAGGCATTAAAAAAAAATAACGTGAAAACAACCGAGATTAGAGTCGAATCCGGGGTTATTGAAGTCGCTGAGATTAGTTATGACATTCAAATTGCCGTTTAACCTCCCCTCCCAGCGACGTGCGTGGCCGCTGTTCGAAAGTTTCAAACATGTTAAAACGTTCGATATTTTCAGAAATTTTGTGCCATGCTTATGAGACGGATAACGGTTGTCTAGATGTTTTTTTTGTATTATTTCAACCCCTTTCGGCATTGGAGGGAAACACCTTTAGGTGCGGGGTGGAAGGGGCTTTACAAAGAAAACAACCGAGATTGGAGTCGAATCCGGGGTTATTGAAGTTGCTGAGGTTAGTTATGACATTATAATTGCCGTTTAACCCTCTTCCCCCTCCCCCAGAGACGTGCGTGGACGCAGGTGGAAATTTTCAAACATGTTAAAGTGGCCGATATTTTTCAGCCTAAGAAAATTGGTCTAGATCAATAAGATATATAGCTTAAGGAATGGGGCTGGAGGAGCATTACGTAAAAATAACGCAAAAAAAACACCGAAATTGTATATCCTGGATATGCTTTATAATAAAAGTGATTAATTTACGACTTATTAAAACCCTGGGGGCGTGGACTGTATCCATTTAATAGTGTCTCTATTACATAAAATTTTAATATTTTAAATGAATAAATTTCTAAATAAAATTTGCCGGAATCGTTTTGATCTTTCCGTTTAATTTTCCGTGGATAAGAGACACAAAAGCTGACTCGTTCAACCAGGCGCTTCTAAACTCCATTGATCCTACCGGTAAAGACGAAAAAAAATTGTATACATTTATTCAAATATATTCCAGCTATAGACATTTGAATAACGATTTAAAAGTCTGTAGTAAGCGAGACGAACTGGGAAAAAGGGGGGGGGGGGAAACCGAATTAACCTCCGTCTACGAGATATACAATATTTTACGTATCTCATCTGCTCAACATAAATTTATTGAATCGAAAATAAAATAAAAATAAAAGTGTAAATTATAAATAATGCAGGGGGAATAAACACGTATTTGCTGGAAGCCGTTCTAGTATTTAATAGAATTTATTTTCCGCAAAATAAAGTTGTTACAAGGAAATAAAAACAGAAAGAGTTTTATCCCTCTCGGTTTGTTATTGGAGTCGGATGTTCCAAATATTTGGTCAAGGATAACTTCTACTATTTACCTTGCATCAATTTCTCTGAAAGCGTCCATTTTTATTTCCTGTTTCAGAAGTGGGAGAACACAGAGCTTTATATATATTGTAATGATTAAAAAGAGGATATTAATTGAATGAATTGCCCCCCGTGGTGGTAGCCAAAATGTAATGAATATCAAAATGATATGAAATAATTAACTGCTAAAATGTAATTGAATTATTTAAACAATTAATTTTCAGTTTTATTAAATTGATAATTCGTTCTGAAAAAATTTATTTTATTTTAACAGGAAGGATCGAGAAATAATTACTACTTCAAACTTTACGATACCATTTATTTTATTTAATAGAAATCTGTAACATTTTCGCTGAGGTTAAATACATTTAAAGTTTCAATGTTTAGCAATTTGATAACTCTTCTCTCAGGGTCGTTTACCTGGGCTTGATAAGTAAAGAACGATCATAGAATTTATAAATTAAGAAATTAACTATCCAAAACCAAAAAGAGACGAACGAGATCTGACGAATACCTTTAACTATCGTTTAAAAACTTAATTAACTTGGTTTCTACTTACAAAAATGTTTGGCTGGTACCAGACTTAGATTCCTGGGCTCGGGCTCACAATTAACACTAAAAAGGCCATGAATCACTGACTCTACACTTGATTGTCAAACACACGGTCGTAGTTATTGGATTTTTCTCCGGGAACTGGATCTGCTGCACCTCCGGATCATCAGCCAGACATATTGTTACACGTTGTCTTTATGTGGAAACTGATGATGGTCTCAGTACGCGTAGGAATCTTAATGTGGCGCTAAATATTTTATTACTCTTTGCAGTTTTTTACAAAGTATCTCGCTGTCCAAAACTTTATACTTGGATTTAAAAAATTGTAACTTTCTCGGTTGGATTTTATACTTGGGCCACGCTGCTCGTTCTCTCAAAATTTTACTTCCTCTCCCGCCTACAATATCAGTCAGACTGTTTCCAGAAAGCGCTCGTAGCTCACGACAAAGCCCGCCGACACATTGTTGTCTTTGAAGAACTGGTACCGCTAACAATCCAATTATTAAAATCATTACTGGCCTCTAATTAGTATTACAATATATATATCTTAAATATTCGGGACTACACAAATAAAACATTTTCATTTCCATTTCTCACCTTTAATTATTTTACGCTGAATTTGTGTTATGTATCGCAGTATCGCGCAAATATGTGAATATTGCACTTCTGTTTTAAGAAGTATTTAAGTACTATTTTCAATTATCCATTAAACCAGTGTAATTAGTTTTTTTATAGTTTTCGTGTCTGTTTAAATTACGTTATTTTTCTTCTTTATTAGTTTATTCAAAATTGTTTGTTTTCTTACAAACGCCCTTCGTTATCTTTCGATTTACATGAAATTAATTCTATTGATGACTGGTCTGTTTCATGAGTCTTCTCCCCTATCTTTTATTAGTCCAACTAAGGTGCACGCAGCTAATTACTAATATACGTACTATTCTTCTTCATAGGCACCACACCGGTTCAGGCATTTGCACCAATATAGTTCTACATTTGAGATGCCTCAGTGATCGTGGAACCACCATCTTGGCTCCATCGCTGACCTTGCGGTCCGAAAATGTGGAAAAATAAACTGTATGTGGCGGAAAATGAATACACCGATACCGCGATAAACGTAATTGTAGTGGCCGGTCGATCAGCTACTTACTGGACCATTCGTTTGAGATCCAGCTGACAATTGTTGACACAAGTGTTCAGGAGGGTCTCGTCTCGTTTTCAAAATCGGGCAGTTGCTGTTTTTTTTTTGAGGATTTTTTTTCCCTTTGCGGGGTGAAGCAGCACTATAATAATTTTCCAGTCTATGCGAATAGTGCGAATAGTTGTAATCTAAGAGGCACCGCGAGCAGATACGTCATAATAAGACCCCGGGGGAGAGGGAGGGGGGGGAATTAGTCAAACCGGAGGAGCCATTTGATTACTGCAGTGCGCAAAATTTTTTCATATTAATGATGAAAAAAATCTCACATTTATAATAATAATATATATATATGGCCTTGACTCAGAAAATTTGTTTATTACGTTTCAACCACTTTTAGGACTCCACCATCAGGTTCAATCTACAATGTCGAAATTAATAACATAATCTCGTAATTTTCCGACTCTTATTCATCAAAGTATTTTCACATCTCAACGAAAAGTCATCAAACCAGAGTAATGAGTCTTCGGAATGAGGCGCTTCGTCACCCGCATGTGTTAACAATCCGAGGACAAGTTACGAGAGCGAACACATGTACACGTTGTACGATCTTACCCTTTTACATCTGTTTTGAGAGGTGTGTGTTCCGGGGTCACAGACCTTGGGCATACGGCAAGAGTTGTCCGCTATTCCTATTGGAATAGTCGGCCAGCTGCCTCCTAAACTGGTCGAGGCACGGAGAAGGGAATGCTGCGTCCCCACAGCAAACTCCTCTCCCGCTATCGGAAGGGCGTGGGACAAGTACCCAATGCCCGACCTACCCGATGCAGGTTTTTCTAGGGTTTTCCCTGCATTTCTTTAGGCGAATGCCGGGTAGGATCCTTAAACCATAGCCCGGGGGCCATAGTTAACCCTTGGCTACCTTCCTCTACCCTGCCGCATCCCCCCTTTCTAATCCCTTCCTATGCTATTAAAGGGGAGTTGCCCAGTGTGGATCACCCTCATGTAGCCTGTTGCCCTAAAAAAAAATTACCCTTTTACAGATCCTGGCATTCAAAATAATTATACATGCGGAACTGTTTCAAACAACGCTGTTTTAATCCATTGTTGTGAGTTGTGAGCGAGGTCGAGGAGATAATTTTGATATTATTACGAAGCAGATTAAAAAAAGAAGAATAACCAAAGGGGAAAAAAAAGAAAGACTGATGGGAAACGACAGAGACGCATCAGAGTGAAAATAAGAAATTTAAAAAAGAGAGAAAAAGAATCTTTGTTTGTCTCTGTATAACAACGATATAAAGTATTTATATTAAAATTAATCTTTATTCCTGTCCAATAGGTATAAAAACAACATATCCATTCGCTATAAATTTTAGCAGTAGCTTTCATGGTCTTTTACCGACTCATATGTTGACAGTAATAAAGGTTAATTTTAATATGAATTTTCACCTGTTTTGAATTGTATATTTTTTAAAAAAACTATATAAAGTTTAATCGTAATTGGTCCAACCGTTTTCTTGTGAATGTAAGCAGCGTGGCAGACATCGAGGAATTTATATTAGAAAAGTATTATTATAATTATAAGGACTATAATCTTCATAGCATCCAGGTTCGGAGTGATTTTTTTACATATGTGATGAAGTCGACACACGTGTTCTTAATTTCAACGGCCATCATATGCATTCCTATACGTAAGCCTTGTCGTTTCCCTTTCCCTCAGTGTGCGTATCTCACAATCTTCAGGGGATTAAGAATAACAAGGGGACGAATATGGAACCCTGCGGAACCCCAGCGCCCAGTCCCAGACGGAATGAAAGCTCCACTAGAAACTCTTTGGATTTGTGTCAGATAAAGTGATAACTGGACTACTGGTGACCGACTTTTGTAATTTAATAGAATCAATTTATTTATTTTTTAGGAATATTCTTGGAAACTCTGTTGTATTGGATTTTATGTCTGTTGAACCTGACTTGTTAACTGTTAGTCAAGTCAAACTGTCTTTGTAAATGTAACGAATTCTCCTCGTCTTCAGGCACGACTCAGAGCTAAATTGTGGTTTATTCCGTCTGTATCAGAGAATCGGTTGACTCAGATTTATCATCTGATTGAATAATCGCGTGTGTTACCTCAGTTTATACGGGCAGTGTTGAGGGAGACAGTGGACAGCTCAAAGGGAGCTACACAAGAGAGAGCGGAAGAAAAACCTTAAACAAACTTTATACTTCCCCAGTTCGAAGTAAATATTTGTCCGGATGGATGTCGCTCTTCCCCCCCCCCCCCCCTTCTCTCTCTCAGATAAGTAACAACTAGGAAACATAACGTCTCAGCTATTTGAATTATTTCTGACGTCCTCTGGATAGGCTTCCGAGGGCTATTCTCTCGCAGGCCATACCTGCCACGGATGTTCTCTCGCAGGCAGAACTTTTTAGGACAGATACGAAGGGGCTACCTTTGGGTATGCCTTTTCTTCTCTCCGTTTTTGAACTAAGGTTCCCACAAGCCGCGGCACCTC
This sequence comes from Zhengitettix transpicula, assembly GCA_037074705.1. Lineage (NCBI taxonomy): Eukaryota > Metazoa > Arthropoda > Insecta > Orthoptera > Tetrigidae > Zhengitettix > Zhengitettix transpicula. The sequence continues at coordinate 26,922,946 of CM073591.1, read as the reverse complement.
GGCCTGTTCTGAGAGGTGTATGTTCCGGGGTCACAGACCTTGGGCATACGGTAAGAGTTGTTCGCTATTCCCATTGGAATAGTCGGCCAGCTGCCTCCTAAACTGGTCGAGGCACGGAGAAGGGAATGCTGCGTCCCCACAGCAAACTCCTCTCCCGCTATCGGAAGGACGTGGGACAAGTACCCAATGCCCGACCTACCTGATGCAGGTTTTCCTAGGGTTTTCCCTGCATTTCTTTAGGTGAATGCCAGGTAGGATCCTTAAAAATAGCCCGGGGGCCCTAGTAAACCCTTGGCTACCTTCCTCTACCCTTCCGCATCCCCCCTTTCAAATCACTTCCTATGCTATTAAAGGGGAGTTGCTCAAAGTGGATTACCCTCATGTAGCCTGTTGCCCTAAAAAAAAGAAAAAAAAAAGAATTATTTATAGGCAATAAGTCGTCAGAGTGTGTTGAAATCACTGTGCGTTATAAATTCCTAAATATTGCGATTATCTGCAGTATGATAGTTTACAGGTGCAAAAAAATGTAAATAGGTATCAAATACATAATTTTTACAGTTATAAGAAAGAAGTTGAGTCATCATCAAATCTAATTAGATAAAGACGTGGCCAATTAACAGACAAAAATCCATGTACAACTGAGATCACACTCTAGCGTTGGAAAAATAATAAAAAATAAAGAATCATCTTAGATCTCCAAGAACCCTCTAAAAAAGTGCAAAGGATTTAGAAAATATTTATTTATAAATAGATCGATTCGCGACTGGATACTGACAGGTATTTTATCTTATTTTTTCCTATAAATTTTAATTCTTTTTTATTGTGTCTGCGTAAATAAGAGGTAAGTAAAATCAGTGTGGTGATTAATAATCAAATATTTCTAAAAAATAGTGAAGTTTAATCCGGATGGTTCCTGACTAACTTCAAAAGTGTTAATCGGGTTTAATATCCTTATATAAATAAATAGACGGTATTGAGTCCAAAAGTATAACCATTATTAACCAAAATTTTTTTTTTTTAATTTTCACAACGTTTCGTCCTCTTTTCCGACATCATCAGCATAGTGACAAAATAATTTTTTAAATCTAAAATTAAAATCATTAACGTTAATTGGTCTATTGAAAAAATGTTCTATATACTGATGTTTTTAAACTTTTAAAAATTGTAGATTAAAAATTGTGTCCAACCTGATGAGGTAGTCCAAAAAGGAGGACGAAACGTCGTGAAGTTAATAAACATTATACAATTTTGACTCATCTCCGTCTATTTCTTTAAACATATTATTGTGTTACTCAGATATTTTGCCATTATTATTCTTATTCTTATAATTATAATACGTTATATAACTTTGTACACGTCACCGTGTTGTACTGTTACCGGGTAAATGCCCAATGGTGGCTAAATTAAGAAATACTAATACAAATGAAAACTAAGCGATATAATAAATACCACACAAGCTTTCTGCTTTCCTCAGGTAATTAAAAATCGTGAGAGATGTTTGGAAAAAGAGCAAAGAACACGTGACGAAGTCAAAAGAATCACCTGAGGAAAGCAACAAGGTAATTGGCAAAATTAAATTTAATCTAAAAGTTAAATAATTAACGTAATTTGTAATAGGTCTTTTAAAATAATGTTCTAAATACTGAAGTTCTTAAATTTCTAAATTGTAGATTAAAAACACTCCAACCTGATGACGTCGTCCAAAAAGGAGGTCGAAACGTCGTGAAATTAATATTATTAGTTAATAAACATTACACTATTTTGACTCAGTTCCGTCTATTTATTGAATCATGTTTCTACATCAGTCAGATTTTTCCCTATTATTATTATTATAACACTTATAATTGTAATACGTTACATAACGCTTTAACATGTCACCGTGTTGTACTGTTACCGGGTAAATGCCCAAGTGTAGCTAAATTAAGAAATACAAATATAATAGAAAATTAAGCGACGTAATAAATGTCACACAACCTTGTCGCCTTCGTCAGGTAATTAAAACTCGTGAGAGATGTTTGGAAAAAGAGCAAAGAACACGTGACGAAGTCAAAAGAATCACCTGAGGAAAGCAACAACGATTGCAGAAACATTGTGTTGTACTTATTTTATTATTTTAATTTTTTTCTGCTGTAACTGGCAAAATTAAATTTAATCTAAAATTAAAATAATGAAAAATCGTGATAGATGTTTGGAAAAAGAGCAAAGAACACGTGACGAAGTCAAAAAAATCACCTGAGGAAAGTAACAAGGATTGCAGAATCTTTGTGTGGTATTTATTTTATTATTTTAATTTTTTTCTGCTGTAACTGGCAAAATTAAATTTAATCTAAAATTAAAATAATGAAAAATCGTGAGAGATGTTTAGAAAAAGAGGAAATAACACGTGACGAAGTCAAAAGAATCACCTGAGGAAAGCAACAAGGATTGTGGGAACTTTGTGTGGTATTTATTTTATTATTTCAATTTTTTCCCGCGGTAATTGGCACCATTAAATTTAATCTGAAATTGAAATGATTAACGTCAGGTAATTAAAAATCGTGCGAGATGTTTGGAAAAAGAGGAAATAATAGGTGACGAAGTCAAAAGAATCACCTAACGAAAACAACAAGGTTTGCAGAAGCATTGTGTGGTATTTTTTTTCCCCCGCGGTAATTGGCAATTTCTTTGTCTAACTTATTATTCATTTAATACCGGCGGTTTTATATATATATATATATATATATATATATATATATATTTTAAATACTAAGCCTTTTAATTTTATTCCATATCTACATTTTGAATCCTTGTACGTTGTTGTGTTTCGTCAATTCAGTATTTTCGTCATTGCGATTTACACATGAAGAAAGGTTTCCATTGTTTCGTTCGGTGACGGGCGTTGTGCGCGAGTATCGAACCCCGGCCATCTCCGGGGACCGCACACAGGAGGGTGTGTCTGACGCCGCCGCCGCCGCCACCGCCGGAGTCAACGCCGAGACATGGGCGGGGTCCCTCCACTTCCGGTGCACGCGCACCGAGCCGCGCTTGACTCCAGCAGTGGCCGTGACGTCACGGCGTTGGGGTCTCCCTGAGCGGCGGCGCGGGGCGGCAGCAGTCAGTGCAGGGCAGCGGACCTGAGCGGATACTTGTATATATCGACCGGCTAGCGCATCTCGCAGCACGCAATGGCGACCGAGGAGAACAACGTGCCCGTCGAAAGCAAGGAGGCGCACCAGGATGCCGCCGTGACGGACTCCAACAAGCAGGAAGAGACGGCGGTGACGACGCCGACCACGGAGGCGTCGCCCCCGGCCAAGCAGGCGCCCCCCCCGGCCCCGACCGTGCACAAGACCAACTACGAGAAGGACGTGGTGTACCTGTACCAGTTTTCTCGCACCCCCCTCGTACCGTCGATGTCGCCCTACTGCTTGAAGGTGGAGACGTGGCTCAGGCTAGCGGGCCTCAAGTACGAGGTGAGTGCATTTGACCGCGTGGACTTTTTGTTTATCTGCAACCTCGACACACCTCAACTAATCAAATTCTTCTGCGAGCATGCTTTAGTCCTTGACGTTTTCATAACTTGTCGGTTGGTTTACTTTGGACGCGTCAATCCGTTTAAGAGCTTTGCGTTTCTGTGGCTGCCTCTGTGTCAAGTCTCGTCCTGTTTGGGGGTGAAATGTAAACCGTCGCCATTTTGTCTATACTTGTAACCCACAACCCTGCCTCCGCCCCTTAAGCAATTCTCCCATCCGTTTCTATTTGATTTTCACTGCCCTAACCGTACTCTTGTGTTTAATTTACTGTAGTGGTTGCTTTACACGTTCGGTTCTTGTAAATGCAACAGTTTATTTTCACCCTGTTAAATTTCTCTGGGCATTCCCGAAATTATTAGGTTAATTTTTTTAAATATACCCATGCATGTAACTTCGACAGGTTTATTAATTACATAATCCGAAATAGCAAGCACACACACAAAAATGTCTCCAGAAATTTTGAAAATGTTTAAAAATGGTTAAACGCGGCTTCGTAACCGTCATAATTTTTTATCTTAATCGGTTTCCTTGACAATGTAGATTATGCCCCGGCTACGTCTGTAAGACACTTTCAGAGATCACTGAACCACTAGTCCCATTTTTATCTTGAAAATTTTTTTTCTGTAGTTTGTGATCGCTGGTGGTTCGCGTCCAGATCAGTGCCTCGTCACCTTCCACGCTGATTTCCTGTGATCTATTCTCATTAGCAGTTTTTTCCTCGGAGCCTCAATTTTTTAAATTTTTTTTTTTTACTCCACCAATGTTGAAGTGATCGTCCTTGAGGGAAACGCAGCCACCGCTCCGGGCGACACTCTTTTGTCTGCTAGGGTTGGGAACAAAGATGGCTGTGCTTTGTCGTCACGCCTCTGGTCATTCATTCATCACAGCCACGCTCCAGTTTCGCGACTTGACGTTTCTTTTTATTTTCCCCCCTCGATCACGTCGTGTTAATTTTTTTTTCTTTTAAAAAAAATTGGCCTTTTTTTGACTGGTTAAATTTGAGCCGTTTTCTGTGTAATTCTGTCGAGTTTCTAAATTTCTGTGGGTGTGTGGACTTTCTGGGTGGGTGGCGGGGGACATTTGGCTTATTTTAACAAATTCTTGTTAAGAGTTTTGTCTTTCAGGCGAAGGTCCAAGCCGGAAATAGCTGCCCTCCTTGTCTAGTCTTATCGGCGGGTGAAGTATTTTAATGCGCCCAACGTGACTGAATGGGCCTTTTCGATGTTGGAGGGTGAAGATAAAAAGCTTTCAGGGGCAAGGTTGTCTCGGCGGGGGTATTATTAGTTTTCCGAAATGCTTTCCGTGTTGACTTATGTTCTCTGAGCCAAGGTCCCGGAGTGACTTTGTCGACTGCGCTTCTCTCTGTCTGATAAGAATTTCAGGTATCGGTTCAGTGATTTATTTTTTTTCTGGTATGCATAGGTGGTCTGGGCGTGACGTGTTTTACTTGGCTTTTTCCAGCTCCCGTGTTCCACGTAGGGAAGAGAAAGGGATATGCTGGCGACGTTGCCATTTTTATCCCCCGCCCCGGTCGCTTCCCCCCCCCCCCCCGCCCAGTCGTGCGTGATTCCTATCACTTTCCACTCCCACCCACCGGCGTTTCATCGCTGACCGTGGTGGTGTTGATGATGCCGAAGCAAAGTGAGGGGTTGGTTGGTTGACTGCTGCATTCCTGGCCGCGGGAGGATGTGACGTCAGCGACTCCCAGCGGAGAGCGACCAAGTGGGCGACGGATGTGGCCGCTGGCGCGAGGGTGGGAGACTCATCTTCGCCAGATTACTCTAAATAGGACTTCCAACTCCTACTTGATCCCGTTCCCTTTGATCGCCCCGTGGCGTGGTCCGTCTTGAGGTCCCGCCGCCATTTGCGTAGGTCTGGTAGTTGAGGGATCGCGTTGAATTTTCGCACGCAGTTCCTAACAATACGGGATTGTTTTAATAGAAATCCGCACACTTTAGACCTTCCCCCACATCTCTCGTATTGCAGACAGGGGTTTCACAGCTGCCCCCCCCCCCTCCTCGCTGCTCCAACGTAGTTCCCAAGCAGCACTCGATACAGCCACAACGAGTGGAACTTCTTTGTTTTTGCTCTGCCTCGCGTTTGAATTCATACTCGCCAGATCTTTTTTTTTAGTAGACCAGACGTGACGTTTGATTAAATACATTGTTCTCTACTGCAAAAGTGATTGCCAGTAAACCTTGGAACAGTTTTTTTTGAATGAGCTGAAGTCTGCATTTTTGCCAGCGGCGAAAAAAATATCCCTTTGAATATATTTGACTATCCAGTAGCCACGTTTTGTTTGGGGTAATGCGGTGTCCCGGGGGACTTCCAGCTGCCTTCCTCCCTTTGTCCCCGCCCTTAAGACGCTAAGTAAACACTGGGGGATACGCGGACACACACTCGGGCTTTTAATCTGTTTAAATGTACTAAGAAGTCTTGACAGCTCTTGAACATTTCGAAATGTCGCTAAGGAGGAAGTATTTTTGACCTATAACTTTATTATTTTATTTTAAAGTATTAGTTGGTTTGACATAATTAAAAAAATTGATGGCCTTTATATCAAGACATTTCGATACCTTTTTGTATGTTCAGGTATTTACCTATAGAGGATTTATTTGCAATTGATTACATTGATAGTATAATTGTACAAACTAAAGTACACTCAAAATAAATTAAAAGTATCGAAACGTCGTCGTAATATAAAAAATAAACTGTCTGTATAAGGTCATAAATTGTTTTCATCTATTCAAAAAAGACGTTAAATTAAAACTTTTAATTAAAATGAATTTAATTAACAGGAATATCTGGGTATAACCCAACAGCTGCCTCCGTGCTAGTTTATGAAGGAAATTTGTAATGAAAAAGTAGCGGGATTATCATAAATATCCCAAGAATAGGAAAACGCTAAGCAAAACTTGTGTTTCTTGGGAAAAAAAGGGGAACTTTGCTCCTAAATTCAATTACATTAATGTCGAATAAAGTCAGAGGTGATTTTAAAATTATAGGGCTGTTGTTGTAAATGCAAAAAAATAATTATTTAACTTTATTTCATCTGACTAGTATTTAAATATCTTAGTAAAAATTGGCCTAAAGACTGTATTTATTTATAAGCTTAAATATTTATAAAGTTTTAATTCTTCAAATTAATATTATCAAAGATTTTATTAACCATTTGCACCAGAGGACTCCGGAGCGGAGCCATTTAAAAATGTCTACAAGCTCGAGGGCTCCGCTACGGAGCCCTCGAGTGCAAAGGGTTAAATATATTTGAATAAAAACAATTAGACACAAAAAAAATTAAACGTCAATGTTGTGTGTGTTTGGTAATTATTTTAATTTATTTCTAGTATTTATATTAATTTTTTGAATACGTTTTTTGGAGGCCATTTTATTTGGCTTTGATGTACATGTATCGTATAAATTAGTCTGTAGGAGCAGAGAGAAAACTCGTCGCAGATGAAAGTTCCGTTACTACGGCAACGAAAATCTAAACAGCAGCAGCAGTTGTTGTATCTGTGACTTCGTGACGTTCTCTACGTGATAAGAGGAAACCAAATAAAATTCTTCATATTAGTAGCAGATCATTTTTAATATTAAAACGATCGTTGTATGGCTTTGCCAGGTTAATTCTTGTTTATATTACGGTATCTGCTCCACTTTTCTTTCCTTTCTGAGTTATAGCCTTTTCTCTTCATCAGGCTCTCTCAATTCACCGTTTTTTGACCTGGATATGTTTTACTACCGCGTGAATTTATTAGAAGGCGGTGTAAAATCAACGTTCTATTCTCAAAGTATTTTTTTTAAGTTTTCGTCATTAACATTCATGGGAATGTTCCTGCTCCCCCCCCCTCCTCCGCCCCGTTACGAGGAGTTCCGATTTATGACAGACACCAACGGTCGTTTTGGGAACAGCGGTTTGTGTGAAGTGGCTTTCAGACTACTCGTATTCATAATAGCACGTTTCGTTGTTTATGGAACCCAGGGTCCATTTGAAGTCGTCCCAGGACTTTTACGAGCGGGGTTGAACTGGGTCAATTAGGTGTGTAAACGTTGCCCCCCCCCCCCTCTGTCGTGTGTCATTTTCTCCTCTTCGGTGTTTGACTTTGAAACGTTTCATTGCCGTTACAGTTATGTGAATTAAGTTATTTTGTATATTTACACGAGATCTTTCAAGCTCCAATCGTAGTTTTTGATTTTGATTTGACAGGACGAAACGTGTTGCACCGGCGTCCTGAGTGGGATTTGTCTAGCTGATCATTTCTGAAGCGTTTTCACGGCTTGAAAATTTTGTTTTGACAAGCACGTCCCTGTTAGCTTAGATTTTCCTTTTTTTTTGGATGTGCAGTGGCCGACGTCGTGTCCTTGGGTGTTTGGAGCGTGTAAAAAGCGGCGTGTGAACGCATCTGCTTCCGTCGCAACCAGGATGCGCGACTGCAGACGGAGGAGGGCATTTAATCCTTTTAAATATCTCTTCACACGCGGACTTTCGGCCTGATTACAGCCAGAGGATTAAGACTATCTTACAATGTGCTCCACGAAATCCTTGTGCTTCGTTCTTCCCGTGGTGTGGGGCTTCTTCGGAGCGTCCTTTACCTTTCAGAGACCATCGGATAACTAATAGTGATTAGCCAGGAAAATTCTCGCGTGTTGCAACCTTGGTCTTTTCCTGGTATTGAGGTTGATTGGACAATGATGCTGAGACATTTGGTAATGTTTTCGGGGGTTACTCCAGCGTATGTGCACCCCCCCTCCCCCTCCCATGTAAGCAGAAGAAAGTATCCGGAGATACTTTTCAATCGCCTTGTTCTTCGGATCATAGAAATATATTCAGCTGAAGATATGAAAAATATAAATACAACCTTAAGAAAGGAAATGTTTCTGGAACGTTGTTTTAAAATGTATTTAAAAAAACTTTTTTTAATTTATCTTATAAAAAAGTTTGTATTATAATGTATGTTAAAAAATTAAGTGATAAATTAAATACCACAAAGTTTCTGCACCAGCGAGAACAACTCAAAAAATCTCAACGTGATGACGATGGTGGAGCTTCCCGTCGAAACGTTGTTATTCAACAGACAATTGTCCCGGGTTGAGAGCTGAGGAGTTTTATCTGCAACAGATTCACCGGGAATGACGTCGTTATTTATCCTTTTTTTAAAAAAAAAATTGTATTAGATTAATAAATTAAGAAAAACGATGATGAAAATTAAGTGATAAAATTAAATACCGTAACGTTTCTGCACCATCCAGGAGAACAACTCAAAAGTCATTTAAGGGTTCGTCACCTAGATTTTTTTCTTCAACTGACAACGGCGGCGGCGACAACGAGGAGAATTGGACAAACGCTGAGTGATATTTAATTTATCACTAAATTTTGTCATTTTTATAGAAATGTGTAAAGTTGGTACCACGAGACTGGCATTATTAGGTTTTTAAAGATTTATTTATATTTAATTAGTTGTCGTATTAGGAAACAGGATACGTCATTACGTAAAATTAAAATTATTCGATGCTACAATTTTTTTAAAAAAATTAGAAGAGGACATAAAAATATCTCGCCTTCGGACATCGGTTTTTTATTATTCTGTAGCGGAGGTATTAAATTGTCATTACTACTTCCCGTGTCCATATGTTGGCATATACATGTGTGTAGTTCCTTTTAGGAGGGGGGGGGGGAAGTTTAGCATTACCTGTGTGTGAACGCCCTCCTCCTGTTCTTGTTTTAAATGAAAGGAGCATTTCGTAGAATTATTGTTGATCTGACGCAGTCACGAGTCACTTCTGGTTAAGTACAGGCAGGGGTTGTTTCATGCGATCTTCACATGTTTACACTGTCACAGATCCAGGGATTTTTTTTAGGAGCATCATTGGCTTTATCGCAAAATTTGGCTATGGAGTGGCCATGGGAGGTGTAGTAGAGTTGTCTTGGTTTTTTTTTCGTAAATTATTTTTAAAAAATTTGGGGAAGACCGTCTGTACGGTCCATTCTAACGTTTTCGCCCGCCGCCATCACAACCTCCATTTCGGTAATCCGAAGGTGATTTCGACAAGCTTTGTGAAATTTCTGAACATTCTGCAAGTTTTTGAGAGGTGTTCGGAAGCCTGCGGGACGCACGTTTTGGCAGACCTGCGAGTCCGTATTCTTAGAATCCAATCTCGTGGCCGTGTTGTGAAGCTGCACAAAGCAATATCGACTGTTGCAGCGGGAGGGTTTGGGCGCGTGCCAACGCCTCTGCTTGATACGGAATAAATGCGCCAAACTGAGTCACGCCAAGAAGAATGCCAACCTCGCAAGGAACGCAAGGCCCCCCCCCCCCCTCGGGACACCACCCTCAAACCTTCAGTCGTTGGATAACACTCTGCGAATGTCGAAAAATTTGTTTCTGATTTGGATTAGGAGAGAATTTGGGCACATTAGAAATGAGGGGACCCTGAGGAACTGTCTTCAGGAAATGGGGGGGGGGGAGCTACGCTTTGAATCCACATAATCGCAAGTCCGGAAACCGTCACGGGTCACTCCCTACTCGGTTCATCTCAGTTTTGAAGGATTGGCAACTCTGGAATGATTTTCGTATTTTTTAACGATAAGAGTTTCTCGGTTATCTCCAGGATTTTTTTTTCTTTTTTTTTAGGGCAACAGGCTACATGAGGGTGATCCACATTGGGCAACTCCCCTTTAATAGCATAGGAAGGGATTTGAAAGGGGGGATGCGGAAGGGTAGAGGAAGGTAGCCAAGGGTTAACTATGGCCCCCGGGCTATATTTTAAGGATCCTACCCGGCATTCGCCTAAAGAAATGCAGGGAAAACCTTAGAAAAACCTGCATCGGGTAGGTCGGGCATTTGGTACTTGTTCCACGCCTTCCGATGACGGGAGAGGGGTTTGCTGTGGAAATTCATAGACTATTTTAAGCATTTAGATGCCAGTCGACATACGAGAGAGAGAGAGAGATTCGTCATTAATTAACACTGTTCAGCCATTATTGTTATTGTAGACAGAGATATTTTCAGCACATTATTAAAGATTTTGAGTTTTTTTCTGGCCTACCCCTAAATATTCAAAGGTTCCCTGTTGTGTATTTATTTATTATTCTCAGAAAGCTGTACTTTCTTCCGTTCTGAAGCCGCCATTAAAGTAATAATTAATATAATCTCAAAATATCTCTGGAATTTCTTGAATCGATCAATACAATTAGTTTTGAAAATATATAATATAAAACGTCTGTGTTTAAAAAAAATTATACTTATTAGATAATTAGCCGAAATACTACAAGACGTTTCGGCAACCCTTGTTGCTTTCGTCAGGTGATTAAAGGAAAGGCAAACGAGCCCGTCAGAACGACGCAACCAGGTTTAGTCACGTGGTTAGTGAAGGCTCTAATTTGAAAATAAAATGTTATGCGGGGAGACTATGAACGCTGAACAAGTAATCAACTAGAAGCTCAAAGATCCTATTTACGTAATTGTTGTAATTTGAATACTTGTTATTTTGAGCTTTTGATTGTCAGCAATTTTTTTTTTGGCAGTACAAATTTTAGTATTTAATAAGCCGGGGAACCCTGTAACTGATTTCAGGATTAGGCATTTAGCCTGTTCCGGCTTCACCTCACCATCTCAACCTTGGTCTTGCAACACTCCCATTGGCTTAATGGTTTATATTCCAGCACTTGTCTCTAGGCATTCGCAATACATGCTCTCTCTACACCTTTCTTTCTACCCTGTTAACTTATCTGTGATCGCCTCAACACTTAAGGAAGTACTCCTTATTTTATCCATCCTTGTACACACCTTCATTGCTCTAAGAAATTTCATTTCAGCTGCCTCTATTTATGTTTTGTTACCCTGCATTCTGACCCACACAACATTGCCATCACCTTATAAAATTTAATTTGTTTCTTTCCTGGTTTTACCTTTCAACGTTCTTCTTATTGTCCCACATATCCTCTGAAAATTGTATATTTTATTTGTGATATCTTTAGTTTTAATCGTGGAACATTCCAATCATTTTATATTACTCTTGTTGTGTGTATCAAAGTAAAATGGTGAATGTTGCAGTTAACCTTGCTAGCCTTGAATAATGTCGTGGCCTTTTGGATACTGTAACACTTGTTGGGCAATGTCACAGAATAAGCTGGTCAAGGGAGCCATTTTACTACCCTTAGAAGCCAAATTATGGGTGTAGTCGAGGTTGGTCAATTTTTTGTTACGGCTACAGTCATGTTACAGCACGAATTTCAGATGATATAAATCGTTTCTAACGAAATCCGGTTCATTTTCACGCAGATGAAAGCGACGCCCAGTGACATAGTGAGGGAGGGGGCCGCGGCTCAAGCCAATTCTATTTATAATGCTAAGCAACGACGGCCAAGGTCACGGGCATGACACTTTACTGTTTCCATTGCATTTAAATTTCGTGACTGCAGCGTTGGTATTTTCTCTTCTCCGCGGAGGAAGGGGAGGGGGCGGGTGTTCTCCAGTCGCAACTACCAATTAAGTTGTTGAAGTTGTCGCAGGTGTGATGCTGGTAGGAATGTTGCTACAGTAATATCAGATAATTGCTGGAAATAACAGCTCGGGCGTGACGAGGTGAGCTACGTAAATCACTGTTGTTGGGAGTTTGTGGGACGTTCCACCCCCACATTGTTTCAATTAGAAGTGCGTCACACGACACTCCTGGGAAGGTGCGAGGAACTTGGTTGGCTCTGGGGGATGTCGATGGCTGATACTTGTGAATCCAGCTGCAGCCGCTATATTCGTGGAGCCTTCACGAGGCTTACATGTAGACACCCATCGTGGCTGGTGAAATGTAAACGACTATCCGCGCCATGTCGACATTAATTTTCCTACATTTTAATTTTTCTTCTTCGGGCGGAAGAATTTTGTGAGGTGGTCAGCTGTCCCCTGTTTAGCCACACTATATTTCCCCCGATCTGTCTGGACGTTGCCAACTGTTCTTGCCAAGAGTCCCTGCGCTCCAGTGAATCAGATTTAGACTTGGAGGCGTGTTGTGGTCGCACCTGAAGCTTGGTGCCTCCAGGAAGGTTTCCCTTGTGACTACGCCCACGGTAATGAGAACGGTAGCGTCTGCTTGTGGGGGTGACCTTCCAGAGCTGCAGCAGGCCGATAACCCTGGAGCCGGGGGACATTCCTCACGCGGTCCTCGTCTCTAATTAACTGGCGGCGACACGCATTGTTCTCTCACTCGTGTCACCGAATGTCGTTCGCTTATTCCGTTGTGCTGCGGACGTTTCTCGCGTCTTGGTGATTGACCTGCACTGCGCACGCGCGGTGGTGCAAAAACCCTCCACATTAGTGGTGATGCTGGCGACCGTGTCTGCGTAGGGATTTTGTGAAACTCCAGCCAGATGCGGCCAACCCAGTAAACGGAGAACTCGTAGCTGCAGCTGTCTTTCTCGTCCGACGTTGCCGGGTTTCCCCCCACCCTCTTTCTGCGGTGTTGCTTGCCGGCAGATTTGCGCCACTATGGGGTGCGCTCTTTCACCTCCCAAAAGCCAACCATCGCTGGAAATTTCTTCAGGTCTGCACACAATGGATCAATTATCCTCAATTATCCGATTTCTTTACTCCCCGCTCTTTCTTGAACACACAACTGTTCCAGCCCAGTACATATTAATTCCTTTAACTTTTTCAAAATTAACCTTTAATGTTATATTGATGTTGAAATAATGTCCTTAAACCTGGGTTATATTTTAAAACAATTATATTAATTCACACTATTCTCCTTTATTGTACCTTCCCTTATTTAATTTGTAATTTCATGCACCTACTGTCCATTTATGGATTTAATAATAACTACATCTACACTGGTCTTCCCTCGCCAGTCTTCAGGAACTTGAAGCCAAGTCCGTTTCTTCTACTCTTTCCCGGAGAACGGTCATCGTGTTTTACTCCCATCGTAAAGACGTCGCGTCACCACAAACTACAGATGTCTGTTAATGATGGCTATTATATTAATGCATTCCTGGATATATCGGCGGGTTCTGTTACTGCTTGGGCCACGGCCTCAGTCAAAAGTTAAACTTAAGCTCTTTGAGAGTGTACTTCCAACACTTTAACTGGCAATTTCTCCTTGTCTTGGTCCCACAAGCTCCTCTCAATTCAGAGCAAAATCTATTAATGCTCCAGTGGAGGTCAATCTTTCCTGGGAGATTCCGGAACAGCGACATCAATGTTAAGGAAATTGGTATTACAGAGGTATTATGGTAGCGCAAATATATTTAATTACCTCATTGCAGAGAAGCAAGAAAAAAAATCCTGCGTCCTAGCAGCAAGACTTTTCCAAACCTGACAACTTTGTAAAAAATTAATTCCATAACACGCCACTCAATTACTTTCAGAAAGATCAACGAAGTATTTTAGTCTCTATTGACCCAGTGGATGTAGTAAAAGGCGATGCAATGAAGAAAACGAGGAGATTAACATTTGTTGGGAGCAAAGTTACGCGAACGTCTAAATCACGTATGACGTCAGACCATCTGAAACTAGATTGGACGTTTAGGATAAGCCAAGTCCATTCAGTGGCCTTTGCTGGAGCGTGGCGACACGTGTGAATGAGTCTGAGAGGTTTGAATGTTCCTCCAACGGCTGTGACAACCGCTTTGAGCGTTAAACCCTGGACTAATTAGTGCGGGCTCAATTACGGAGCCCTCTGCTGGTCGGGAAGAGCTGTTTGGGCGGTTCTCAGCAGCCCAGTAATGCGGCCATCTAAAAAATTCTTAGAAAATGCGCTCGCTCTCTCTCTTTCTCTCTGTGTGGGTCGACTTTATAAATGGAGGCGATTCACTACTTTGCCGCCTTCTTTCCCAGTGACTATTGTGCCCCGGCTCGCGAGATATTTGCTAGAAGGGGGGGGCGGGGAGTGGAAAATTTTAAAGCTCCTACCGTGATTTATTGGCGTTCATCCTCCCCTCCTCCTCTTACAGGTAGGTGGCCCAGGGTTCATGTAATTTAGGTTGCATTCTTCAGCCTCACTCAGCTTGGGCGCGGCTTGAAATAAAAAGAACCTCTGTACACAGTTGCAGCTTCCTGGAATGGTTGGTATCTCGATTTAAGAGCAATTGGGAGGACACTCATCGCTGATTCACACTTAGTCACCTCGCCTGGTCTGCTACTCTTTCGTAGAAATGTTACAACTCGGTCGGGAGTCACATTCTTGGCTTACGGCGACGACCTTGTCGACAAGATGAGCTCTTGGGATTTTTAGTCTGTCTTCTTCTCGTCTCCTGGTCACATGAAGACAACCGTTAAAAAAAAATTGGATTTAAAACACGGGGGACTTTTGTGTGTCCGGCGTATATATTGTAAAGACCCTTCAACAGAGTTTCTAATTTTTTTATTGCTTATTCTCGATTAGGTTACCTAATTTCAGATGGCTGCCATTCGATTTTTCTCTTTTATACACTTACATCCTCGTTACCTTGCCGTATCATTCCACGTTCCTTAATGCCCCAACCTTGCACAGCGTTACAGGGACATCCGTAATTAGGCTTCATTTAACATTTTATCGCAGTACAAGTACGACGTGTATCTACGATCTCGAGTCTGATGATCTCCCTACATAATCTCCCCCTCCCCCCCACTATACCGCAATTGTGATTTGTGTGGAATAGGGAGGGAACTATTGAACCGTGAAGCCCTAATCTCCTGGCCTTGCTTCCTCTAGTTATCGATTTTTTTTGGGAGATTCTATTTTTTCTATTCCCCTCTTCAGTTACGTGGAGCTCAAGCAGCGGATTATAGAGACTCCATTCACCCAGATCATTATGACGTCATACGTCATTCGGATAAGTTGCGCCCGACAAATGTTTAATCTCCTTGTTTTCCTTCATTGCATTAATTTTTAAAACCATTCATTGGGACAGTCGAGACTAAAGATACTTCTTTCTGAAAGTAATTTTAGTGGCGCGTTATTGAATTAATTTTTCCCCCAAGTCCTCACGTTTGTAAAAGTCTTGATTTGACTTACTCTCTACTGGGACGCAGGATTTTATCTCGCCTTATAAAAAAAATTATACTCCATAGATTCCACAAATTAAAAACCATTACTAACCCGAAATCTTCTTTATCCTTGACAACAACAAAAAACTCGTTTACACATCCCGCATATATACCCTTTGTTTTATGTGTTATATCTCGGGGTTCGTCGCTACCACCCACATCAAAAACATTCAAAATATCCCCAAAATAAAATACTCCGCTTTATAACCAACTGTTCTCTAGAATCCACAACATAAATATTCCGTCAGCCCACGGAAAAAAACCCACCATAATTTAAACAGCCCTAATCCAACGTAATGGAAGTCTCCACCACTTCAATCGCATTAAGTCTCTAACACAGAATCCCGCACTTCTCCACCTAAACCCCCTCAGAAGGCTGAAAAGAATAGGACAAATTGACCTGGCAACCACCGTGAATTAATATATATATATATAACTCATCACTTCCTCTTCAACTACTCACTCAAGAAGCAACTACATTTCTTCACGTTAATAATTTTACCATGAAAACGTCTGATTGAAAATAATTCATAAGAAAGATAGCCAATTACAGAGAAAAATAATAATATAAATACCACACGTTTCTAGGATCCTTGTTCCTTTCGTCAGGTGCGAGGAGGAGCCTAGAGCGACATAACTGCACTATTTTTTTTTTTTCATTTTGAAATATAATTTTCTAATTTAAAGTTAAATTTAATAAAACCAAAAATACATTTTTAAAATTATTTATTCCACAATTAAATATTAAATATCATCAGCTTTCGGCAACAAGACCTTAATCATCTGTAATGGAAAACAAGAAAATAAAATTTTTTAACTATACAAAATATAGTCTCTGTTAATTAAATAGAGCATATTAGTCGCTGAAGGAGTTCGTAAAAAAGGAATGACAGGTTAAGTGAAATAATTTGCTGGTATCCTGTTGACAACACTCAATAGCCCATTGTTGTGAACTGTCTAGTGCAGTTGTGTCGCTCTTGGCTCTTCTTAGCACATCACGAAAGGAACAAGGACCCCAGAAACGTAGTGTGGTATTTATATTTTCCTTTTTCTCTGACTTGGTTCTTTCTTATTAATTTAAACATGTTAACGTCATCAATGTATCACGATAGTAAAATTTTTCCCTTTTGGAGGATTTTATGTCGCTTCTTTAAATTTCCCTCCCTCTCTGTAAGGTAATTAGACATTTCCGCCTCTCGTGGCGTGACATTCACAAATTCCAAGCGTGACTATTAATATCTTTCGCCAACGTAATTTAAATTTAATTGGAATGACAAGCTTGTAACATTAAAATGTATCGCTTGCTCCTTTTCTTTCTTTCTTTCTAGGGCAGTAGATTTGCAGGCTAATGATTACACATCAGTGAGAGGGACCTTGAGAGGGAAAAATAATATAGCTACTCATTAAGTTACTTGGCGTTTTGGGGTATTCGATGTTTTTATTGTGTGTGTGTGTTGTTGTGCTTCCGGGGTAACGAGGCGCTGCTATCGGGGAAAAAGCAGGTCGCATCAATAATTCAGTCAGACTGACCCTAATATCACTCACGGAAACGTGCTTTCCAAATATTGATCTCTTCGTCAGCAGACTTCATTGGAGAATGGATCAAATGAACACTTTCTGGTCGACACTCCAATGTCAGCTGTGGTTAAAGTCTTCTTATTGCGGCCATTTCTGGCCAATTGAAATAGGCTCCCAAGTGCTGGTTTTGTGGTAGCACAAATTAACCGTGGCCGCGGATGAAGCGACCGCTGGGCGAGATTTTTTTATTTACACATCGACTCAAAGCCATCTTATGTTCACTAATGAACGGAAAAATGTTTGTATTTGTTTCTCATGGACGCTTTATCGCGAGTCCAATCTATTCTAGCGTCCAACCTTTTTAATTATGTTTATACTGTGTTATTTCAGCCTTCTTAAACTGTCCTTATTTTATTTATGTCGACGTTTTTATTATTAATGGTTACCACAGGTGTCCTACTGTTACGTTGTTGTCAATCTCCAGGCAACGTTGGCATTATAATTTTAACAGCCTCTGTTGACTTGGTCCCGGTGTGTATATTTTAATAAATATTTAATTTGGTTCTAAACTTGATATAAATGCATCATGGATCGTAGATCTGAGACGCTTCGTGACGTCACACTGGAAAGAAAAGTTGTGACCGTGGTGGCACTGCTGGCTGTTGATCTCTCGCGGATGAATTCCACCTCCCTGCGTCTTGGCAACATCGCCCGAACACAACTGGTCCACGCTCGGGTTTACCTGCGTTCCCAGAGGGTGGGGGGGGGGACAGCTTGCGTTTTAAGCCACAATGGGAGCAGGTTGGATTCCTCGACAATGTAGCTGCTTGGCCCAGAAACATTGCGACAGGTCAGGCTACTGGTATCGTAATTGGCATCTGTTTGGGAGGATTCGTCGTTGATCCCCCTCCTCCGTGTGGGGGTCTGGAGTTTGGATTCCCGCGGCCTTCGAGTGGCCTTGGGAGTTCTGGCTTTGTGCCGACGCGACGCACAAAGAGTCGTGGAGATCGCTGCTCTGTTGGCTGCACTGGAGGAGCTGCCTACCGTTACTTAGCTCCGGCTGCGGCAGCATCTGCTAACTGTAAAGTCAACATTGTCCGACAACTAGGAATCTTCTTCTTCCCGGATTTTTGTCGTTCTGGACGAGAAAAGCGATTCCGGTTCTCTCTGAACGGAACTTGGTTGCTGGTGCGGTCGCTGTAGCGTCAACTCTGTAACCGTTGAATTTCAATTTCTATGCGAATCGGCAATGGATTGATGTTGAGGTGGAGCTTTAGATGCGATTGGAATAAATGTTATATACAGAAACTCTTCAGGGATTCCGGGCTTCGCCAACACCCATATAATTAGTTGACCACCAGACGCGGAATATTCCGCTCTGGAAATTTTTAACGTATTTAGAACTTGCGTAAGTCTTCATGACATCAAAATTATTTACGTCATGGAGTTTTTCATATTCTCCCTTTAATTAAGTTATCCGAAAGCTTTTTTTAGAACTGAATTATCTATATTTCCTAATGCTTCGATACTTTTTACTAATAAAAATTTCTATTTTTCTTCAAAGTTCTCCCATTCTATTTTTTAGCAATTTATTTATCACTAGCTTCAAAAGAAAACTTTGTGGTTAGTTTTTAAATTTTGCTACGATTTTATCCACAAAATAGCTCAACTTTTTCACCTGCAGCAGCGATAGAAAAACCATAATTGTCTAGTCCCTTTCCTCTCTATTTCTTCCAAGATTTTGCAGAGCTTCAGCTGGTTTATTGAGTTGACTAAGCGAGCCTGCAAATATTGGATCCTCCTGAAGCTCATTTCAATTTCAATGGAAAAAATCCTATTTCTGCAAAATAAAAATATTTTGAAGTAACACGTGAGACCTTTCTCAGAATTTGATAATAAAAATCAAAGATGGTAAAAAAGTTGATTATCTACTTATTTATTTTTTAGCATTTTTATAAATTCATAAATTCCTCATTGCAAGTGTCCCAAATTTTATTTGTTCATCGATCTAACGAAATTGTAATTGAGAATTTTTATATTGACGTTTCCTATTTCTTCTAGTCATAAAGGATCTACTGTAATTACTGGAACTATGGAAGGGGGGGGGGGAGAGACGTCGTTATAATTACACATTCAATGCCTCACAGAGCTTGTTTCGTTCAAAAGGAATAATTTGAGTAAAAATAGTGTTTTTAATCAATACCGTTTTTTAAGAGGTGTAGGCGAACTATGTACAGGGTAATCCACATTGAGGCAACTCCCCTCCTACAGCATAGGAAAATGAGTGAAAGGGGGGATGCGGAAGGGTAGAGGAAGGTAGCCAAGGGTTAACTAGCGGCCCCGGGGCTATGGTTTAAGGATCCTATCAGGGAATTCGCCTAAAATTGATGCAGGGAAAATCCTAGAAAAACCTGCATCAGGTAGGCCGGGCACTTGGTACTTGTCCGACGCCTTTCTGATGACCGCGAGAGCGGTTTATCTGTGGGGTCGCAGCATTCTCTTCGCCGTGCCTCGACCAGGTTAGGAGGCAACTGGCAGACTATTCCAATGGGAATAGAGGACAACTCTTACTGCATGCCCAAAATCTGAGACTCCGGAACATACACCTCTGGAAACGGGCAGAGGTGCCTGGGCTTGTGGGAACCTTAGTTAAATAAAATCAGAGCAAGGAGAGGGCATCCCCAAAGGTAGCCTCTGGTGAATCAATAGGGTATTGCAGCGAGAATTAAATATTCCATGGCACGTAACTTAACTTCCAGAAATATTTCTCGTGTAAGTGCTAATTTAATTGGGACTTTGCGTTGAACCGTGAATTGATTGCTGGGCACAATTGAGGCACGCAGCTGTTCTTAATCGGCTTCTATTCGATTAATCGAGACAATGAGTTGTGGACTTCTAATAGCGTGGCTGTTGAAGCAATTAGCAGCTGTGAGGTTGTGTGGTGGTGGTGCTGAGGCATTCTCGTCTCGCAAACCGTAGAAAGGATATGTGGAGTCGCGGGGCGGATGTTAAACAATAGCAATTTGGACCGTAAACTCGAGAATATTATTTTTTAACGATGGATGAAAGGAATAGAGCTGTGTTATAAAACGTTGAGTATAAAAAAATGAATACAGCGTAGGTTATTTGTGAGAGACGGACGGATGTCACCGTGGCCGCCCACCCCAGATTAATCCAATCACGGGGAAGGGCCAAGGACCCTTTCCCTTCCACGAAGGTTCAATTGTGGCCAGATTGTAAGGGGGAGGGGTATCATTTGGTGCACAATGGCCTCCTTAATACGCTACAAGTCGCTTAATTATGACGGGCATTGTAAGACGATGATGATATCTGGGCATTTCGCCGTGAGAAAGTCGCGGCCAAGGTTGAGCGAGACTTGCGTAACACGTGACTCACTTTCGTCTGCGACTCTTGACCGCACTCTCTGAGAAGTGCATCACTTCTCTTTCCATCAAAAATTACCTTCATTAGCGGACTTGACCGGATTAATTTTACATGGGCTGCTTGTTCATTGCGAGACTCCAGTAGGAACCAATCAGTCTTCCAGCTTAGAAATTCTCGTCTTTCCTCGTTCGCGAGTCCTATAAATGATGCATGGACTATCATGATGCTAATCTTGCGAGTAATATAAATGCCCGCTTCCTAACTCTAAGCATCTTCTTGATTCCCCCCCCCCCCTTTTCCTTTCCTCAGTTCCGTCGCCCTGTTCAAATTTTCTATTCCTCTGCTACAAGTTCGCGAGACACACACCGCGAAAGCCGAGACAATGAAATTATTATTATTACTGTTAAAATAAGTAAAAAAAATCTGTGATTCGGTGACAGTGGGGGTTTGCTTATAATTTGACAAATTCGTTTGCTGAATGGCGGGTGAGGTAGCAGCTTCGTGGAACACACACACACACATGCACAGAGACCAAGGTCGCCCTGTTCTCTCGAGTCATTGTACCTCGTCCTGTGACCAACTGCAAGCTGAAGAAGCTCGCTCAGGTGACACGATGCAGGTGTTCCTGTGGTTACACCTCCAGGGTTTCACGCCCTTTCTCCCCCCCCCCTCCCACCCCCTTTCCTAGTTTCAACTTCGTTTCTGTTCGAAGGTCTCCGAATCGGTGCTTTAAGGTCTTGAAAGCGTGTCCCCTGGTTAGGTTCAAGTAGACTTAAAATTATTGCAATATTAATCTGAGGGCTGACTGTGAAAATTTGGTCGTTCTTCTGTTCAGATGTTTCGAAATTCCTGACGAGAGAAAAAGGAAAAACCCACAGCTCATGATGTGGAAGTAGGTTGCAAATTTAATGACGGAATTTTGTAAACACATTTTAATTCCTTTCCGTACCACTTATAACTCTGCATGTCTCAACTTGTTTAGCAACTGAATACTTCGTTGTTAGGGGTGTATTTATTTAATCTTAGGGGAACGACGGCCTTCCCAGTGAATCTGTTGTAGATAAAATTCTCGGTTTATTTTTTTTAAATTTTTTTTTAGGGCAACAGGCTACATGAGGGTAATCCACGTTGGGCAACTCCCCTTTAATAGCATAGGAAGGGATTTGAAAGGGGGGATGCGGAAGGGTAGAAGAAGGTAGCCAAGGGTTACTAGGGCCCCCGGGCTATATTTTAAGGATCCTACCCGGCATTCGCCTAAAGAAATGCAGGGAAAACCCTAGAAAAACCTGCATCAGGTAGGTCGGGCATTGGGCACTTGTCCCACGCCCTTCCGATAGCGGGAGATGAGTTTGCTGTGGGGACGCAGCATTCTCTTCTCCGTGCCTCGACCAGTTTAGGAGGCAGCTGGCCGACTATTCCAATGGGTCTCAACCCGGGAAAATTGTTCGTTGAATAACCACGTTTCGACAGCAATCGCCGCCACGGTCATCAGGTTAACTATTTTTATGTAATCTTGTTCGTTTTCTCTGTAATCTTGTCGATAATTCAAGCGATTAATCGTATCGTCATAATTGATATAATCTCACTGCAATTTCTTGAATCGATCAATACAATTAGTTTTGAAATTATATAATGTAAAACGTCTGTGTTTTAAAAAAAATTATACTTACTAGATAATTAACCAAAATACTGCACGACGTTTCTGCAAGCCTTGAAGCTTTCGTCAGGTGATTAAAGGAAAGGCAACGAGCCCGTAAGAACGACAAACCGGGTCTTTCTTTTAGCACCGCTTTTGAGTTTAGTCACCTGGTTAGTGTGGTTGTCGTTCCTTAGGCTCTTGTGTTTACTCGAGTCACCTGACGAAAGCAACAAGGAATTCAGTAATTGTAGTAATTAGCACTTAATTTGCGCCAATTGTCTAATTAGTTGTTTTCCCAAGATATTCAAGGTTTGGTATAATAATTAGGACGAAGATGCTCTCCCAATTTCGATATCTGCCATAGTTTTCTTACTATCTAAGTGAGGAAAATGTAAAGTAATTAATTTTTCCGTTCTGTTTTAATTGGGTAGAATACGGATAGGGTTATTTGTATTCTCTGGTGATTAGTTGCAGATTGCGGTTATTAGGTTGAGCGTCTGTGGGAACGTTCCGCTTCTAGGTAAGGGTGCTACTGCAGGTCCCTGACCCCCCAGCTTGGCCGTGTTTCCGCCGGAAGGAAGCCTTGGCAACTTACTTACTTTCTATCTCCTCAATTTCGCGCACCTCGAGGCACTTCTCAACCCCCACGCTACCGTACCTTGATTTTGTTCTGGTCTAATAACGCGCGAGGAAGCTTCTGCAACACTTTCCCCTCTCCCACCACCATCACATACGACAAAGTTGCCCAGCGAGAACCTTTCCCAACAACAATACATTTTTTTTAGGGTAACAGGCTACATGAGGGTAATCCACATGTTGGCAACTCCCCTTTAATAGCATAGGAAGGGATTTGAAAGGGGAGATGCGGAAGGGTAGAGGAATGTAGCCAAGGGTTAACTAGGGCCCCCGGACTGTAGTTTTAAGGATCATACCCTGCAATTCGGCTGAAAGTAACTCAGGACCCCTAGGAAACTGCATCAGGTAGGTCTGGCATCTGGAAGTTTTCTTCTTAGTCTAAAGTAATTTTGGCGTTGCCGTTAACTTGAGAGTCGATTCCGACGTCAATCACAGATACAAATTACCTTTCGCGTTCCTGAGTAACTGAAATTCCACAGCGGCGCTGGTCCTGCAGGGTTGAAGTGAACGTAACAACAATGGCGGAGAAATTTCCTCCCATTATTGTATTTCTCTTCTTCTTCTGAAGTTTATTTGAATTTTTTTTTTGCAGTGTTTCTCTGCACGATTTATAGCATCTTTATTTTTTTCTTGTGTATTTCCCGAGATCGCTCCGTTCTTTTCCATCACACTATTTCAGTGTGACTCTGCCTGTACAATCGCAACTTCTTTCTTACTTGTCACAAGGGACACTCAAACACACTCCGTCCCGAAATTTTGTTTCTAAATCTTTCTCACTTCATTGATGTGTCAAGTCAATTGATCCCCCTACACGACAATATTCCTGTCTAAATTCTTAGCGATTCATCACAACATTGGAACTAGTTCTGATATTTTACAAGTTTAATGTATTTTATACCCAAGATTCGGTTATAAACCACACATTTCTATTAATTTTATTTCGTTATGTAGAAGATCTGAAGAATCTAAGAGTTCGTGTTTAGATTTGCTCCTTCATTTTTCTGTATATTTTAAGTATTTACTGAAGAAATCATCGGGGTTCTCGTTGCCTGTAGTAGAAAAATTGAGCGTTTGGCAGATGGCCTCGATGGCAGACTCTGCATTGAGTGGAGGGTAGTAGGTTTATTTTGTTAACGAGTGTTCCGACTCTGCCTTGCGCTCAGCTCTTTATTCAAAACCTTGAAGACACTCTTCGTAGCGTAGGATCATCATTTCTTTCTTCCAGGCTCTCATAATTTTTCTACTGTTGGCAGTTGAACACCCATGAATTTTTATCCGCTGACGCCATTGTCGACAATCTTCTGACGAAACCGCTCTCGCGACTGGGAGTTAAGTGGAAAATCCTCGGTTATTCCTAGGAGGAACACGACGGCCTTCTTGAAGTCTGCGTTTAAGCCTTGGTATCATAGACCGACCGACTATAAACGACATTTGAGAGTGTTTTGGTTCTGCTGATGGTGGTGGTGGTAGTAGTCGGCGGCTGTGCTGATGGACGCCGCATTCCTGAGGATAAGATAGCAGCCCCGCTGACGGGGTTTCCGGCTGAACAGAGGCCGTTCATTCATCTCAAATTAATGGCTGCCTTTGTACCGCAATCGCCCCAGTGCCAGCTTGTAAAAAAACAGTTCATCTGGCTCGTCAATGGCGCTGATAACTGCTGGATCCTGCAAGTCTGACAACAAGCCGGTCTTTTAAATTCTAAACCTGCGAACCGAGAAAACAAACACGGGAATGAACGTTCTTCCTCTGTACTAAAAGTCATAAAATGGATAAAATATTTAGCAAAATGGCTGACAAAATTGAGTGATCAAGTGAATACCACGTGACGTTTCTACACTTCTTGTTGTGATTTCGTCGGGTAATTAAAGACCTGCTGACGAACTCAAAGACTTCTCATTTTATCACATTCCTTTATCTAATTAGTATACTTTCGACACACGTCCTATACATTTTATAATTTATACAAGTCGCATACAGAAGTATTTCTTTCAAGTTTGGTCCCACTAATAAATTATGTAACCCGTACCTACGAATTACAATTGGCCGTTCCTGCAGTTTATCAATCGTAAACAATTCAATTGCATTGTATACTTCAAAGTATTTCAGTGAAGTGAGGAACGGATACAACCTGCCGAAAGGAAGTACGTGGCAGCACTCTCAGAGAACTCTTGAGATGATACCTCCTCCTCTCTCTCCGTATTTTTTAAACTAAAGTTCCCACGTGCCGAGTCACCTTGGCCTGTTTTTCAGAGGTGTATGTTCCAGTGTCGCAGACCTTGTCCATACGGTGAGAGTTGTCCTCTGTTGCCATTGGAATAGTCGGTCAGCTGCCTCCTGAACTGGTCAAGGCACGGCGAGGGGAAAGCTGCGACCCCACAGCAAACCCCTCTCCCGCCATCGGAAGGGCGTGGGACAAGTAGCAAATGCCAGACCTACCTGATGCAGGTTTTCTAGGGTTTGTCTTGCATTACTTTTAGGCGAATTGTCGGGTAGGATCCTTAAACCATAGCCCCGTGAGCTCCAGTTAACCCTTGGTTACCTTCCTCTATATTTCCGCATCCCCCATTTCACTCCCTGTCCTATGCTCTGAGGGGAGACGTCACTATGTGGATTACCCTGTACATAGCCTGTCTACTCCCTCGTCTTCAACCTTGCCGCAATGTTAACCGAGCCCGTATGGGAAGAATGAATGAAAAAAAAATAGTCCAGTGTTACGAGCTCGATGAGTAAGAAATTGCTTCATCAGGTTTTTTTTTCTATGGATATAAGCTTATTGGCTTGTAGAAGCAAAGAGAATGCACACTGGGCCGAGATGAGGAACTTTCCGTTACTACGGCGACGAGAGAAATAAATAGTAGTAGTATCGTTGACTTAGTGGCGTGCTGTGCGATTATTAGTAGCACCTATTTAAATAGTAAAACGTGCCCTAAAAATGGTGCTACTAATATTCGTAGAGCACGCCACTAAGATTTATTTCTCTCGTTGCCGTAGTAACGGAACGTTCCTCATCTCTGCCCAGTGTGCATTTTCTTTGCTCCTACACCCTCTTATAAAATTACGTGGGCCTTATATTTTCAAAATTTTCTCGTCTTAAGCAACTAACCTTGGTGCTTCCACCTTTGCTTTAGGGATAAACCTCCATTTTCCCCCCAGTCATAGAAGCTATATACTCTGCTGCCGAAGTTAGGTCGGTTTTCGTGTCAAGCTTGAGTAGTTTGCGAACTCTTCAGTATAATTATTATAATATAATTGTGAAGCGCCTCGACTACCTGGTCGCCGTGAATGGTTTCCGTTCTGTGAGAACACTTGGCCCCCGCTGCTGTGCTTTATTTACAGAAAGAAGGTTTCGACACGTAGCCCGCCCCCGCCAGCCTTGCAAGATTGTCTTGTTTTAATTAAACTGGGCAGGAATAGCTCAGAGCGCGAGTCACGGGGGCCCGCCCACTCGCTCCACCATTGTTGTCGCACGTTGTTGTTCTCGGCAGCAAGAACCTCTGTTACTGGTTGCGTCGCCATAAAGAGCTCGTGAACGGGACTGTCGGGTTTGACCCGTGGATGAGGCCTGACTGACTGATGACTGGCTCGGAGACTGGACGAGCAGGAAGCGACCGGGGGAATCAGGTTCTTCATAACGGACGTGTCACTCGTAATAACTGTTGAAGTGTGTTGTACTCGTGTGTGCAGCTTTTTCCCGGATGTGGCTGGAATCTTGGTCGGGGCTCCTAAGTGGCTCCTTGGCACACAGCGGCTGAGTGCGGCGCTCTGACAGAAGCTCTTGGCACCACGCATTATGTTGTTGTATTCCTCGTAGCAATACGCATTTCGGAGTCGGACCCCCTTTTTCTTTTAGAATGGCGTATCTTAATTTGTCATAAATCGTCTGCATTATTTATATTAAAAAGAGTATATTTTCTAGGCATATCAAATATTAGCCGGATATCTCCTAAAAGGGCGATTACAAGATGTTTTGATATAGGTAAAGTACCTTAAGGTTAACAGATTTAATAATAAAAAAAATACTCGTGCCAAACACTTGGCAGGTTGAAACTCTGAATAACTCCTTTCCGGAGAGATCAGTTATTTTTTGCAAGTCAGAATAATATAACCATTATAATGTTTAAAAGTGTGTGATTGATAGTTACGATGAAATCGAACCGCGCTATAAGAATTTCAATTAATTTACCACAAAATATTATAGTTGCAGAATTAGATCTCGTGCTATATATTTTTTTCCTAAAAGCCCAGTGGGCAAGACCTCGTTTAGGTTTATAACACGGTAAAAGTTGATATTAACGCTTCGGAGCAGCACCGACGGCTGTTGGTTGCTTGCGAAGTTTTCATTCAACACGTGCAGTAGTTACCTGCCTGTTCTCTTGCTTGCCACGCTGCCAGAGTTCCTCTAGTAACTTACTGCGGGTTTGCATCTCCTTAATGAGGTTATATGACAACATGAGTACGGCTCGGGTGTGAGAGAATGAGTTTGGGCGTCCGCAACGATGATTGCTGGATTTGCAAGATGTCCCTAGCCTGTCTGGGGAACCCCCGGGTCTTGGCTCGTGACCGGGGTTTGCGTCTGCGCGGAGCCCCGCTGTCTGGGCCCCGGCGCTCGTCTCCATGGCAACCGCCCCTAGCAACAGCGCCCGGAGTCGTTCACCCCGGCAAGGTCGATCGCAGCGAAATATTTAATCCCTAGCCATATTTGCACATCTGGGAATAGACCAGACGAGGTCTAGCTGTTCCTTGGGTCGGCCGAGTCCAGGTTCTCAACTCGTATCTGCTTACAAACTTGTCTGGATCCAGCGCAGTCTCGTGTTCTAAGAACGGTGCAGATAACCTCGCATTCGTATCTTGTGCAAAAAAAGATTGGAGGACAGTTTTCAAATATAAATATATAGCAAAAGTCATCACGAATTGGGTTAACTCGTATGAAGAAAAGACTATACACATCCACGATAACCATACATTCACTCGATTTTGTTCCATATATGAAATAGTAGGGTTAAGTTTGAGGGTTCGGTTATATCAACGTATTAGCTATAACTGAGAAAATTGTGAAAAATCCTTATTTTTACGTCAATTTTTTTATCACGTAAGACATGTTAAAAATAGATTTATTGATTTACTGTAAATAATTTAAGGTATTTTAAGCGGTTACTGAGATGAGTGACGTGCAACGTTAAATGCTCATTACGACGTAAAAAAATTTGGTTTTATTGTCCCATTAAATTTTATTTTATTCAAAACTATAATTTAATCCATTCTCTATTTTCTATATCCTTAATTACAGTTAGTGTTTTTACCACCACCACCATTTCTAGTGTCTGCAGTATTTGTTCTAATGTGTCCTGTGTAGTCGTAGTTTATCTTTTCCAACCTTTATTTCTCTCTCAACATTAATTGACTTGCGAAGCATCAAATTTGTTTTTTCTATAGAAAATTTCTCTCTTGGTGAGAAATTCTAAGTGACTAGCTTTAGGTAAATGGCTCATGAAGTTCGTTTTTTTTTTCAAGCCATCTGAGCCGACATATAAAACTTGAGCTCCCTTAGGGATTTAAACAGGATCTGAAGCCTTATTCGGAAACCGCATTACGCTCTTCCTGTACTCCACAAGCTTGATAGTGTAACTAGGCCCTCAAACGTGAAATATTCTGTAGCTAAAAATAAGTGGAAATGGAAGTGAATATTTATAATTGGAGTAATAGCTCGTTTGTTAATTCAAATCGCAGTCATTTAAGTTTTGAAACGAAATCACTCTAAACGATATGTTCATAAAATGCTGAAAAAATAATTCGTCACGACAAGTTAGCCCCTTAAACGTTTCACAGTATTTTTTTTGGCTTCTCGTTTTACATTCCACCATGTCCTATCCTTGTTTGAAAACATGTGTAATTATTATTACAGGTTTGTTAGAATTGAGACCTAAAGGTGTGAGAGATGCGACACATGCTATTGTAATGGTCTGTTGCCGAGGTTTTTGCGGAGGTGTTTTTTAGGAACTTCAAAGTAATTCAGGGGCCATTAAGCTACGGCGTGGCGTGCCGGAATGTGCAGAAGCTTGGAACTCGTTCAATCGGACAAGTCGCGTGCTGATCCTCTCCATCTAGGTCACAATGCGGGTTTCTGGGCTCAGATGTTTGTGAATAGCTGCTCCTGCGAAGTTGGCTGCCCCTCGTGCATTTGCGTGCTGCTGGTTGCATGGCAGGGGCAACACTGATCCCACATCTATAGATTACATTCCTCAAAAATCTTTAGTTCAATAGGCAGGATTTTTAAATTCTTTAGATTGATTGCTAGTTCTTAATTTCCTTTCCCTGGAATTTGCTTTTTATTGTGACGTATGGCGTTAAGGAAAAATATTTTTATAATACATTTTATATTTACATACTAATGTTACATTTATATACTAATGTTACTAAGTGAATCGTTGTTCAGATGAAAAACTTGCCACTTATTTAAATTATAAATACCATTTATAAAAACTTTTAGGGATAAACATTTTGTCCATGATGCGTCATACACCCGAACTAGATTTTTAACATTTCACATATGATGAGCTGTGTGTTTGAATAGCAATCAGGTCGGCCTGCGTCGATATAAACTGTTAGGAATTGCGACAGTTTTTTTTTAAAAAAAATATTTTTTAACGAAAATGGAGAAATGTTTTTTTAAAATATAAAAGCGGTAAAGCAACTTTCTCGTTAATACTTCGAATAGGCCGCTACCAAGCAAAATAACTGGTAATATGCCGAAGAAAAATATAATTGAAATTTTATATTCGTAATTTTATAATGGATATGAATAGTAAGGGGAACGTTAGTGATTACAATACGCGGATGATTTAGCCGTAGGAAGGTCTGTGACTCGTCGAGGCTGGTTCATAATAGAAGGAAGCGTCTCTACGTCCAACCAGTCGTGAATATTAACCCCAAAAAAATCTGTTGTAAAGCTCTCTTCGAATGACTTGTTTTGAGAGGAGAAAAATATGTTCAGAAACTGGTGCCCTTGCCCGTCGTTATTGGCTATTTAAATGTGGCTTCCTGTAACAGGAGAACGACTCCTCGTAAAAAAAAATTTTTTATGTGAGACTCCAGAGGACGAAGGGTTGGGGCCCCCTAAAGTGGCGGAAATTAGCCGTAAAGAGGCGAGAGCTGTGCCGGTGACTGACAACTTCCAGCACGTGGGGGCGCGGAATTGAAAAGGTCTTCCCGAAATAGCGTATTCGTATTTTGGCCCATGTGCGGTTCCTTTCCAGGAAGCGGATGTTAAGAGCCCAGCCGTCAAAGGTCTCCCAAGAAGCGATCTGATGCACGAAATATCTCCCTTCACACTTGAATAATTGTGTGAGAAATATACACATTTAGGGGCATTTCTATGGGGTCCAGCTTGTAACAAAACGTTTTTTCTTCTCCTTTGATTCCATTCTGGAACCTCTGGAGACTGTTTTAAGACGATCCATTTGCGTCGAACTTATTGGCAGTAGGTTATGAGGAATCGGTAAAGCTGTGAACGCAGTAATACTTCCCGGAGTTGATCGTGCAATGTTGTCGTTAGCACAGTAAATTTTGCGAGTAGAATAGTAGTCCCTCGCCCCAGCTGCTCCCCTAGCAGGGGAGTCTGGACTGGATCAATACAGACGCTTCGGACCGCTTCCAAGACTGCGCCTGCGTACCCGGCCCTGGAATGGAAACTAGGAACCCCTCAAATGGCATAACTTGCATTGTACTTTATACAAACTTAGTTTCTGAGATACCTAAATAATTCAGTTTTTAAATAATTACATTTATTTATCCTGAAAAAAAAGGACTGTTAAACAAAGAACCAAATGCAACTTTTTTGATATTCATTTGAATGCAGTGGTCAATGGTAATAAATAGATCACTAAAAATTAATTTATCATTGCTACCATTCCGGGCATACTATGTTAAAGTATGAACAATCCACTTATATTTGAGATGTTGAGCTATTGTTTTCAAATTTATTTATGTGGAATTTTTTTTTCTCTTCCAGAATGTCGATCACAAAATGAAGTTCAGATCCAAGAAGGGTCAGCTTCCCTTTGTCGAGCTTAACGGAGAAGAGATCGCAGACAGTACCATTATTTTGAAGGAGCTGGCTCAACGCTTTGAGAAAGATTTGGATGCCGGTCTCAACAATGACCAGAAGAATGTTTCTCATGCAATGATCTCCATGATTGAGAACCATCTTGTGTGGTAAGTGATCACACATTATAGTCCTGGACATAATATTTACTGTAATTTTTAAAATTATTTGAAAGTCTCGTAACTGTTGTACTAAAACTCTTTTGGGAAATTTTAAGTGCCAGTTCTGTTAAAATTTGGGGGCTATTAAATGTGACCTATGTTCTTTACTAATATATGATAAAGTAGTTTTGTGTAAATGAAATATATAACTCTGCCATATTTTACAGGGTTGTTGCTTGGTGGAGGACGAAATTTCCAGAGAATGTAATAAAAGGATACAAAATGAACTTGCAACACGCTCTCGGTTCAAAGCTTCCAAATGGAATTCTCAACTTTTTCTTCAAATTAACATTTGCCCGCAAGGTGAGGTGAAATTAGAATTTTACGCTAATAGAAAGCTCAGTTTCTTAATTTCTTGGATTGAAAAATTACTTTCTTCTTTGAATTTAGGGGGCCAAGAAGGTTAAGGCCCAAGGAATGGGAGTACACAAAGCAGAAGAAATTATTGAATTTGGTCAAAATGATCTCAAAGTTCTTTCAGATATGTTGGCAGATAAACCTTTCTTCTTTGGTGACGAGCCTACGACGGTAAGTATAGTCTGGCCGTAGTGTAGGTTAGAGAAAAATATAGTTTTATTTACCGATGTTCTTTTTACAGCTGGATATTGTTGCTTTCTCAACCCTGGCTCAAATATATTTCATTGACAAGGAAGTTCAGTATTCCCTTAGGGATTACATGCAGGACAACTGTGCTAACTTGGTAGGACATGTCAATAGGATGAAGGAAAGGTATGTGTACAACAATTTATTTACAAGAAAAATATCTGAACATGATTATTAGGCTCTTATGATTAAAATCTCGAAATAGTTACCATTTTATCATTCAGTATTACATACATAATTATTTACAGGTGTTTCCCTGACTGGGAAGAAATTTGCAAAACCCTAGACCTCAACTCTCATCTGCCAAAGCCCCCTCCAGAAGAGAAGGAAACAAAGAAAGAAGAAGAAAAGAAAAAAGAAAAGGATGAAAAAGAGGGTGATAAGGAAATAGAAAAGGAAATTGAAAAGGAGATAGAAAAAGAAAAGGTATCAGTACAAAATTAGTTATACGCTTAAATTAAGATTACTTTGCTGTTATAGTTTTAATAAGTTAAACATTAACAATCGGTTACAAAATAGACATTGTTATGAATTGTGCCTACATTATGAAATTTGAGTATTAACTGCTTGATACTTTTTATAGGCTGAAAACGAAGAAAAGGAAGTAGAAAAAGATGTGGAAGAGAATAAGCAAAAGGAAGAGAAGGAGACTAAGTGAAGTGGATGTTGTTCGTTTCCTCTTCACTTGGTGTCGGACTGCATACCCAGCTTAGCTCACTCTGCATCAACTCTCGTCAGCTGTAGGCCTTGTGAAAGACCCAAGCTGACGAGACATCGGCTTTTTATGTTCAGGTGCAAAATGAATTAAAAAAACATTTTATAAGCGTTTTTAAAAAAAATTCGAAAGTTAATTGTGTAGCTTTTTATGAAAAGATTTTCTATACAGTTGTAAGTGTTAAGAGAAACAAATAATAAGAACAATATTTGTTTCCCATTTAAA
Source organism: Zhengitettix transpicula (assembly GCA_037074705.1). Taxonomy (NCBI): domain Eukaryota; kingdom Metazoa; phylum Arthropoda; class Insecta; order Orthoptera; family Tetrigidae; genus Zhengitettix; species Zhengitettix transpicula. The sequence goes on along the minus strand of CM073591.1, from coordinate 26,890,435 downwards.
AATTAAGGATTTGTTTCCCCTCTTGAACTTTTGAGATGTGTTTTACTGTACTACAAAAGTATTCCAGATGTTCATTCCACTATGCCTTCTTAATGTTCTGAAGACTTGACATATTTATGTTTGTAGAATCTGTAGGTTATAGCCGTTTGAAATTTTAAGAGGATGTGTAATTACATCCTTGTGGCTAAAGAATCTACTGTGACAACGGAATGTAAGGAAGCTGTAGAGTTCTAGTTCAGGTATGGCCAGCTCAATGAACTAAAGGCAGGATTGTGGAAAAGAGGGGAGATATGGCAATGATGGACTATGAGAATTGCTCAGAACAGAAATTGAGTGCAAATATTGTAAGTAGATAGAGAATTATTCCCCACTCCCAATACTCCAATTGTTGTAATGTACCATATTCTGAGCTGTAGTGGTCCAATTTTTAAACTGATTAAATTACACTACAGTGTTTATTATGATCTCTTGGCCATGTAACTTTTATCTTGTGCTTCACTTATGTGCGGAATTTAATTTTTATGTACGTGGCCAAGTGATTTTGTTCATCATATGTACGAAAGTATAAATTAAACCTATATAAATAATCTAATTATTGTTAGGTGTAAGAAAGGCATTTATTTTGAGAACTTGAAAGACAGTGCATTCTTTTTTAAGTGCAAATAAAACCATCAAGATTGCATTTTTGTTAAACTTCAAGCTCGAATTGTGTGTGAGAATGGGTGCTGCTTTCAAAAGTGGATGACTTCAAAGATCATTCACATGTGTGAACTGTGAAGTAAGGTTTAGACTCTTGGGACCAGCAGTGAAAACTTTTATATACGCACGGTACAAGACATCACGAGAATAAATTTCAAACGTCGATATTGCAACGACTTGGCCAAGGCCAGTTTTTCCCTGTATAGGAATTTATTTACAAACTGTATTCTGCTACACACTTTTTTAAGAGTTTTTGGAACAAAAGTGATCGCTGTACAGGGTAACACAGGCCTCTCCATACGTCCCACCTAAACTGTTAAGTGTTTGAAATGCCAACATTTATTAAAGAAATATAATGGCAGCTCCAACCAACAAGCTGCTAAGCAAAAGTTTATATATGTGGAAGATACTACGAAAATGGTATCCATACTTTTCTCCCCACCATTTCAGCTTGTTAGTGTAGAAATAGTTGTATACTAAGATTTTATTAATAAAAATATTTAAAATGTCACAATTAAGTGAATTTAAAAAAGAATATATGGTGTGGCATGATTACAAAGAAGTGTACAATATATAGTTGTATGTTTTTTCTGCGATTGGAAGAGGTGCTTGACGTTTCCATCTGTAATGCATATCGAGGTCTCTTCCAGCGTATTATTTTGCCAAGTACTCTTGTAATAGTTTCATCGTATGCATTACACCTCCACCTTCTCCTGAAATCATATTGACAGTTGACTGTTTTAGAACTGCAAATACTCAATAGAATTATGATACAGCATACTCTCCCCCTATTTCATACATCCATCTTTGATTCATAGATATATATCGGCTTCTTTTTTGCTTTATATGCTGTAATTAAATTTGCCAAATAAAGGTAAAATTCTTGATTTAAATGTGTTGTTTATTTATTCCCTACTGACCAAAGTGCTAACTGTTGGGAGTTTTGAATATAGATAATTTTCAACTAGTGTAACAATTTAATTTTGTTTATGAAGTAAATTTATAGCGAATGTCTAGAAATAAATTACACCAATGTTTCAGTTGCTATCTGGAATGCAAAAAAAAATGGTTTAAATCAGAATTTTTGATAAAACTGGGAATAGCTAACTCCTTAAAATTAAAATATTAAAACTTGTCTAAGGTACTGCTGACTGCAAGTAAAATGAATTTATTTTTTATGGCATGAGAAAAAATTACCAGCAAATGTTTAAAAATAATGTTCATGTTACTTTTGACACTGGAGAATGCAGTTACCAGAATAAAATTATTTAGCTTGCGTAGCAATTTTTATTTGAGGTTGTTTAATGTATAATTGTATAAATGTAATACAATTATTTTCAATTCTGAAACTGAAGTAATATTGTACTACAATTTTGGGACTTTGCAAGTTTTCACAAAGTTTTAGTTAGAAAGCCAAAACTTTTATTTTCATATTGTGAAAGTTAAGACTGGATTAGTATCTGGAATGAAATTTACCAAAGTTCTGAATATTTAAAGCGGTTACTAAATTTTCATTCTACAATATTCTGCAATATCTGCCAACAAGTGAGGTAGTTAATTAATGGTTCCTAATTTGAGACAATCCTATTTACTTTTATTTTAACAGATTAAGAATTTTGAAAGAGCATTTATTGTAAAGAAAATTTGAATTGCTAAAATCAAAATGAACTTTCTTATTGTAGATGAACTTGTTTATTGGTTCAGGGAGAAGTTTAATATCATTCCTGTGATATTCTAAGTAGTGTTGTGCTTTGGCTCCCAGCACATAATTCTGAAAGTTGTAGTCTATGTGGCATCAAGGAATCTAAAATTATTTTTACAATATCCAATCATACAAGTCTTAGAGACAATTCACATAAGGTCTGTCATATCTTACTGTATTCTGTTAGAATATTCCAAAAGATTTGGTAATACCTCTCCAAGGGGATTTGTGTCTTTAAATTTCCTTCATGTGTAATTAACCACAAAGTAAGAACATCTATGACGATGGTTGCTGTCAGTGGCTGAAACGTTGCGGCGTGCTAACATTTGCAACTGGCTGATTTACCTGAACTACACAGGGAAAAATTATTTATTATATAATAAAGAAAATTTTACTTGAATAGGTCATTAATTATTACAATTAAATTTCTGCTGTAGTCTGTCATGATGTAAAAATAAATTGTATGAGAGAATGTGTTAAAGTTGTACTTGCCAAAACCAGAAACCAAAATGTAGAGCGTTTATTTTGGGTTTCTCAAAATCTGGTGAGGGTGCGAATAGTATATCGAATTACCCTAATTAGTGTCTCGAGTACTTTTATGTATTTACACCATGAGAACCATACTCGTCCAAGCTGCAAAAGGAATACTTCAAATAATTGTGGCAACACTGGGCAGAACTCAGCGAGGAGTCCACTTGATCTCATACCACGGAAATGCTGGAAGTGGAGACAATTTGGAAACTGAAAGCTTTACCTAAGTAGTTCCAAGTTGGAATACAATTAATGATTATTCTATAATTCAATAATTTTCTAATTTTTTTAAAAAATAAACATTAATTTCACTTTACTTGAAAAATTACAATTATGAATGTGGAAAGTCTTCAACCTAGTCAAAAAAAAATTATTTTACAACCGTAATTGAACTGTTTACTGGAATTAACTACGGACAATTGAGAATAGCGGATTTGATCCTTACTCATAGGAAATATAATTTATGGACGAAACTATTGCTACTTCCAAGTTTACAGGAGAACCATAAAAAAAAATTTTAGGTGAATAAAAACTGCGCAAAGTTATTCTCTAAATAAGAAATATGGTCAGAAATACTCAACTGTATTTATTACCAGTGACGTAATGCCGCGATTTATGCAGAATTTTCGACATTCCCTATAGGCCAATTTATTACGGAAATTTATAACATAAAATGGCCGAGAAGTCACTTAAGAATTAATTTAAACAGAGGGATATTAACTAAAATTAATATACAAAACTACTCTTTTTACAATCCGAGCACATCATCACCTGTAAATAATGAAATAAGAGTTTATTTGTGTACAAATATCCTTGTCATTCCGTGGCCATTTTGAATGCCAGTTACAAGAGTGTAAATTATTCTGGAAATGTTTGGCCTAGCGGTACCAAGTAGTCGTATATTTAACTATTTACATGCAAACAAAGCACGCCATTTAAATTCTAAGAAAATTTCTGACTGTTTATGGAATAATGTGGCAACTAATAGGAAATTACACCTGATAACGTCCTGGATTGAGCACGAAACTTGTGATTAAGTATTTTTTGGTCATAAAATAATAAAACAACAGACAAATTTGGGTACGCTGTTAAATACATTATTGTTGTTCAGTTGTATCAATTTTTTTTTCAAGTACAACTGTCAAATATTTGTTTTCAATAAAACAAATGTTAATTTATATTTAGGACCGGCTGATAAACCATTCTACATTAAAATATATATGTACTAATAAGGGGAAATATTTTTAAAAGAATTCAGACTAACATTCAGTTGTTATTAAGACGGTATAATGGAAACCGCGGTGATTTCTGTTGGCATGACTGAATTAAGTAAGAATTTTCCGACTCTTGAATCGATCCTCAAACCGAGAATAATTTTTTTTTATCGTTTCGTTCTCGAATAAGCAAAGACGATACAAATAAAAATTACCAAACTGTTATAATCAGATCTATCATGTCGCATTACACCGGGATAATTTTTTTTATTGTTGAACCAGCTGAGTGCCAGGCGTTGCCCGGGTATTTATTTAAATTAGACGGGAGAGAAGGACTTGATTCGACTCTAACCTCTAGCGGCAGTGTTTGGAACATTTTCCAATATACTTCCCCCTCCCCGACCTAACCCCTCGGCAGCAAACTTCAAATAAACCAGGATGCTGTCTGACGGTACTTTAACAACTCGGGAATTCTCCTAGTACATAAAATAAGAGTGTCTAAAAAATCGCACTGAATTAAAACAGAAAAAATCATTGATAACTTAATAAAGTATAAAAAAATACTCCTGGTACTTTAAAGTAGTTAAAAAAATAAAACTTTCAATTACACAGCGACCGAAATATAGCTTGTACCCTAAGATAACCAAAGTACACCGTAAGAGGGTCAAAACGACTCCGGATAACTTTTTTGTCAACCACGACGGGGAACATAAAATTTCATTAACCACCGTGGTTAATGCGAGAATTAAACTCAGCGACACCTATAACCCCGGAGTCGACACCAAACTCGGAATTTTTTGCATTAATTTTTATGTACCACCCCCCACCCCCTCCCGTACGGTAAGGGTGCTTCACTTCCTTACCTTTTGGAATTCAAATTAAACGATTAAAAATTCTAGAATAACATTATCAATTTCCGCGACCCAGAAAACGTTTTATTAGACGCTAATAATGGCCGTTAAGGGATGTCCTCATAAAGGTGGTAGGTTTGTCTTAACCCCTCGGTGTTTGTTCCTGGATCGTAAGTAACGTGTATACAATGTTTGGTATAAATTGCTCTACGTGTTTAAGATTGCACACGGGACATTTTTTTTCGCCCCCTTACACTCGTAGGGGTTGAACTACATCTGAACCAGTACGGCAAATGTCACAATTAACTTTTTGTCAACCATGACGGGGAACATAAAATTTCATTAACCACTATAGTTATTGCGAGAATTAAACTCAGCGACACCTATAACCCCGGAGTCGACACCAAACTCGGAATATTTTGCATTATTTTTTATGTACTACCCCCCCCACCCTCCCGTTCGGTAAGGGTTCTTCACTTTCTTACCTTTTGGAATTCAAATTAAACGATTAAAGATTCTAGAATAACATTGTCAAATTCAGCGACCCAGAAAACGTTTTATTAGACGCTAATAATGGCCGTTAAGGGATGTCCTCATAAAGATGTTAGGGTTTTTCTTAACCCCTCTGTGTTTGTTCCTGGATCGTAAGTAACGTGTATACAATGTTTGGTATAAATTGCTCTACGTGTTTAAGATTGCACACGGACATTTTTTTTCGCCCCCTTACACTCGTAGGGGTTGAACTACATCTGAATCAGTACGGTAAATGTCACAATTAAACTCATTGACCAATTAAGTGATTAAACATCAATATATCCAAATTGTTATTTATAGATCTTAAGTGCACGTTTGACTATGCAATCAGGTGCTACTAATAATCGTACAGCCACGCCTCTAAGTCAGTCAGCGATACTACTAATACTACTATTACTACTAGTTATTTCTCTCGTTGCCGTAGTAACGGAACAATGTGCATTCTCTTTGCTCCTACAGATCCACCAATTAACTTTCGAGTTTTATAAATACCTGCAAAGATCATTTACAACCTGAAGACACACAAAATCAGCTGCTGTGTTTATGCAGTTCTGTTTACATTGGCCAGACCAAACGGCCTCTAAAGACGAGAATCAAAGAACACATATCGAATTATAAGTTACCCTAATGACAATCATTCTCTGATTATACGAAACACAGATATGTGAAACTACACAATATACACTGGAGCAAAACTAAGATCCTTGACGTTGAACCCAATTATTAACAAAGTATAATTTCGGAAATGGTTCACATCAAAAATTCAAAAACGAACTGTTATTATTATTCAAAGTGCCACAAAGTCAACGATCGTCCGTTAACTACTTCTATCATCCATGGACAGCGATATATACCAGCACACCGCAGTTTTCTTGCTCGTGCACTTGAGAAGGTTCACAAATCTGTGGAAGAAACGTTTTACCTGTTTTTATTTTTGTGAGGTATGTTTTCTGCTCATATTTATGTTCCGAATCGTTATACACTAAAAACATCTGAAGAAGAAACTATTACTCTCATCGATCCCAATAATGTCGGCCGTTTTATCATGCTTTTAAATTTCACTTCCCCCCCCCCCTTGGTGAACGCTTCGAAAACCCGACGGGAACCTTCGGCAAAGTTTTCATCGCAGTCGGATGAAGGGGTTTAAGATCTCGTAGGGGACACGCAGACGTTCCTCTGTATATTTATGGATAAGGATTTCTCGAAGCTGTCATGGAATAAATTTTCCGCCCCAAGGAAACTTATGTTCCCGGTAAAGACACGCATCGGGGTCTACCAACTTTCTACATGTGCCTTTTAAGTGGAACATAAGTATTGGGGATCTCGTGTCTGGTCTGCGATAATACCCTTTATTACGGCGAGTCACGGAGATGTGTTGTCCGTGGAACTGAGCTTCTTAGCGGGGCTGTTGGAAGTTTTCTTATCGTCTAAGTTAGATTGGTTGAACCGCCATATTTTCAGGCAGAGGGGTTTTGGAAATTTTTTTTTTAACACTTTGGAGTGTGATTAATATTCGTCACGTATAATTACTGTCTGATGAGGCTATGGAGATCTCGACCCTCATGCAACATAACTTTTAGAATCACCTCCAGAGACATCTGTTGGTTTCTAAGAGAGCTGATGTAGTTATGAAATTTTACGCATCCGTGGACAGGTTAAAACATGCCCTCCCTGTCCTAGCTTTCTGTGAGTCAACCCCTCAAGCAAAATTTTGCTACCCGCAGCTCAACTTCAATTTTCTGTGGTGTTTTATGTGGGTATCTTTTTTCGAAGAAATAAAATTTATAGCGTCATTCTCAGGGTTTTCTAACCGCACTAAAATAATAATTATCAAATTAATGATAAGTCTTTTAAAATGAAAAATTTACGTCTGATTAAAAATATCTTCTATATAATAGAAAAGGATGTATATTTGTATGTATGTATTTATGATAATCTTAATACAGATTTAAACGCGTGGACAGATTGAACCGAAAATTGGTACACACATTCTTAAAAACTCGAGAAACGGTACTGTGGGGGTGAAAACCCCCTAGCGTAGAGGTGGAAAGAATTATAATTAAAAAAATTTGATCATTTTGTGTTAAATTACCGCGCGCCAAGAGACCGTGACGTCACGCGCGCGCGAGAGAGAGAGACGTTACAAAGCGACGAACAAAGGAAATAGTTCCTTTTTCCGTAATGAAATAAAGCAGAAATATTTTTATTGAATAAGAAGAATAATTTTATCCAGTAATACTCCATCGAATGATAAAAAAAACAATACGAAGTACTTTACGATCCTTGCGGGAAATGTAAGTTAATTTTCGCGCCAAATTAGTGACTCCAATATGGCGACTATTTGTTTAAATTGTGAATCTAGCTAAGAATTTACTTATTAGAAGACTAGAGATTAATTTATAATGATATATGAATACATTTTTTGTCACAATGATGGAATTTTATTATTTAATAATAGCTGGATGCCCGGTGTTGCCTTGGACTTAATTAATAAATAATAATTAAAAAATTTGATCACTTTGTGTTTTAAATTACTGCGCGCCAAGAGTCCGTGACGTCACGCGAGAGACAGAGAGACGTTACTACGCGACGAACAATGGAAATAGTTCCTTTTTCCGTAATGAAATAAAGCAGAAATATGTTTCATTGCATATAAAGTATAATTTTATCCAGCGATACTCCATTGAATGATAATAAAAAACAATACTAAATACTTTACGATCCTTGCGGAAAATGTAAGTTAATTTTCGTGCCATATTCGCGACTCCAATATGGCGACTATTTGTTTACATTTTGAATCTAGCGAACAATTTAATCGTTGGTAATGTCTGAAGACTGAGGGACAATTATATCCTGCAGTACTGAAGGAGTATATTTAAGAAGAAATTCAGAGGTGTGTTTGTTGGGACTGATGCAATCAAATTAAATGTATTTCGCAGCTGTTGAATTAATGCACTATTATCTGTGGAAAGTGTGTACGGAAATAGGAACAGTTAGATTCACGTTAAATCACTTCTTCACTAAAGATTAATATAGAATGAAATACTTTTTCGGGTTTATATAAAAAGTACACGTGGCAACGCCGGGGCACACAGATAGTTTAATAATAAGAAACACTGCCAAATTCAGACAAAGGAAATGTTTATATATAAATACCACACAACGTTTCTGGAAGTCTTGTTACTTTCTTCAGGTGCATAAAAACGCAGTGATTTATTTCAACTGACTCGTGCATTTGTTTCTCCCTACGCTCTTTCTGCACCTGTAGAAAGGACCAAGGCTCCCAGAAACGTTGTGTGGTATTTATATGAACACTTCTTTTGTCTGAATTTGGCAGTGTTTCTCATTATCAATTTATATTTAAGTTGAATAAGTGCAACATGAAGAGCCAAATTGACGTTTGATATTTTTTTGATTATTTTTTCCGCATCGTATTCAGATAAATACATCTTTAAAAATTTTGTTTAAAAATATCTAAGAAAATCGTGTACTTTGTTAGTAAAGTCGGATGGACTGTCTCTTCGTTAAGGGTCACTCAGGACCAGCAGAAACACTTTTAATCAAAGCTCAGTTCTGAAGGCGATGAAGCTGGAAATCGGGAATTGAAACCCAGCACCTACGTTGAGCCCTTCAATGGCCCCGGTCACGACAATAAAGAATTGATTCAGAAGGGCCTGTAAAGCAGGTCTAGGCAACAGATGTAGAAATCTCTTTTTCATATGTGAATTTACCCTTTATCAGGGTGTTTGGTAATCCTTAGAGACTCAATAAGCTTCTCACTAAAGTCAGTTATGGCGTAATATTAATATAAATCCATTTCCAGTACTGTGTGTATTTTTTTTTATAACACAATATCAATAGTGATCAATGATTTTCCCATACTACGTGTGGGAGGGGGATGAAAGATCAAGTGAAGCACTACCAGGGTTTTGAAGCAGACACGTCTGGCACCGCAGCAGCACAATGCGTGAAAGTGGAGCGTTCGCAGGCAGACAGGGGTATCGATCCGGCGACCCCCTGACCACAGCTCTCACCCTCACACACAGCTGCCACCTCTGCACTAATAATATATGTCCCTCACACGGGCGGGCGCTGAAGCTGCGGCAAATACAAGGGGGCTCACATGTACAAAAACAGGATTATAATGTGATATTCAGCCATATTACTAAAGCAATAAAATTAACAAATTGAAGCAGACCAAGAAACAGTGCGAATAATGAAATAAATCTTCACAAATTTTCTCAGTGTGTATTTTTATTAATGTAGACATTCCTTGGTGCCCGGCGTTGCCACGTGTACTTATTTATATAAATTCTTAGCTAGATTCATAATGTAAACAAATAGTCGCCATATTGGAGTCACTAATATGGCGCGAAAATTAACTTACAATTTCCGCAAGGATCGTAAAGTATTTTCGTATTGTTTTTTTATTATCATTTGATGGAGTATTACGGGATAAAATTATACTTTTTATTCAATGAAAATATATCATCTTTATTTCAATACCGAAAAAGGAACTATTTCCATTGTTCGTCGCGTAGTAACGTCTCTCTGTCTCTCGCGTGACGTCACGTCTTGGTGCGCAGTAATTTAAAACACAAAATGATCACATTTTTTAATTATTAATTAATTAATTAAATCCAAGGTAACACCGGTCATCCAGCTAGAAATTAAATAATAAAATTCCACCATTATGACAAAAAATGTATTTATATATCATTATAAATTAATCTCTAGTCTTCTAATAAGTAAACCAGAGTGTTTGTATGTATGTATATATATATTTGTGTGTATGTTCCTTATACAAATCTTCCCCGGTGGAGAAAATTTCACCAAACTTCGTACACGTGTTCTTTGCGACCAGGAAACAAACACTGTCGGGATGAGACTCGTCTACAAACCACCAGGAGCGGGGGTGGAAATATTCAAACATGTTAAAACGGCGGATATTTGAGTCTGATGAATATTCTTAGGGTTCAAGGAGATTGATAGTGTTTCTACCGATGTTATCTGACGTTAATCTCTTACATAATGGGTACGGAAAACCCTTATGTTTGGGGGTGGACGCGCGTTACAAGAAAATAACGAGATTGGAGTCAAATCCAGTTTTATGGATGTAGCTGAGTTGAATAATGACATTCGATTGGCCATTTAACTGCCAGCTGCGGGGCTACACGGGGGTAGAATTTTTCTAACATGTTCAATGGTCGATATGTGCCTGGAATAATTATTTGTTGAGGTCAATGACGTTTATAATATATATCTACTGATGTTGTTTGTAAAATTTCCACCCCTTTCGGCATGAGAGCTAAGCACACATAGGGGTGGCGGTGGAAATATTCAAACAATGTAACCGGCCGACAACACATTTAGGGATAGGGGTCGAGCTGCGTTACATAAAGAATAACCTAAAAGATACCTAGTTTGGAGTCAAATCCGGGGTTATGGATAAACGACATCTTGGGCAACGCCGGGCACCCAGCTAGTATTAAATATCATTAATGGAAATTGGCCAAAATCCAGAATTTAATTACAAACATCTAAATTTACTTTTAATTAAAATACGTATCGTTTCATCCCTTTGCTTAATGTGTTCTTCAGATGTTATCAATCAATTATTTGAGAAGATATAGAAATACTCTTTAAAAGCTCTAAATACTCTGAAGAGATGCTTTAAAATGAGAAAATGTTAACGAAACGATTTTTTCTCCCTTAATAGACCACGGAGCAGTCAATAAAATCTCTTAATCTTTGTCAGGGTTGTTTATTATTCTTTTAGGGTAACAGGCTGCATGAGGGTAATCCACATGGTGGCAACTCCTATTTAATAGCATAGGAAGGGATTTGAAAGGGGGGATGCGGAAGGGTAGAGGAAGGTAGCCAAGGGTTAACTAGGGCCCCCGGGCTATGGTTTAAGGATCCTACCCGGCATTCACCTAAAAGTAATGCAGGGAAAACCCTAGAAAAACCTGCATTAGGTAGGTCGGGCATTGTGTACTTGTCCCACGCTCTTCCGATAGCGGGAGAGGAGTTTGCTGTAATCTAGACGTTCTACGGGGAACTATAAAATTGATTTTATCAAGTAAATTGAGGCAATCAATATTGGTTCTAAACTAGTAATTTTAAAATATTTTGAGAAACAGTACTTCAGATTCAAGAGACGGTAACAAGATTTTTTTATCGTGATATTAAAAACTCTAAGTTTTTTTTACAGCTTCCACTTTCTTGACAAATTTATTTGTGAAGGGGTAACTTAATGATAGATATAAAAATTGAAATTGGTTTCACCAACGATTATAGTAACGTTAATATTTTTAAAAATAATGAGTAGCTGAAATTGGCTTTTGAACTTTTAACTTGTTCTAATAAGCGCTATTTACAGCTTATAATAAGGAAAGAAAGAAAGTTTCTAGAGACATTCTTTTTTTTAAAAAAATTATAAGCTACGCTTTCAATGAGAAAGTTTCTAGAGACATTCTTTATTTTAAAAAAAAGTTTAAGCTAAGCTTTCAATGAGAAAAATACAGCTTATAATAAGAAAAGCAAGAAAGATTCTAGAGACAATGAGAAAAATACAGGAAAGAAAGAAACGCTCTAGAGACATTCTTTTTTTTAAAAAAAAATATATAAGCTAAGCTTTCGATGAGAAAAATACAGCTTATAATTTCAAGAGACAATGAGAAAATACAGATTATAATAAGGAAAGAAAGAAACATTCTATAGACATTCTATTTTTTAAAAAATTATAAGCTAAGCTTTCAATGAGAAAAATACAGATTATAATAAGGAAAGAAAAAAAGTTTCAAGAGACATTCTTTTTTTAAAAAAAATATAAGCTAAGGTTTGAATGAGAAAAATACAGCTTATAATAAGGATAGAAAGAAAGTTTCAAGAGACCTTCTTTTTTTAAAAAAAATCATAAGCTAAGGTTTCAAGGAGAAAAATACAGCTTTTAATAAGACAGAAAGAAAGTTTCTAGGTACATTCTTTATTTTAAAAAAAATTATTATCTAAACTTTCAATGAGAAAAATACAGCTTTTAATAAGAAAGAAAGAAAGTTTCTAGATACATTATTTATTTTAAAAAAATTATAAGCTGGGCTTTCAATGAAAAAATACAGCTTTTAATAAGAAAGATAGAAAGTTTCTAGAGACAAACTTTTTTAAAAATAATTAGAAGCTAAGCTTTCAATGAAAAAATACAGCTTTTAATAAGAAAGAAAGAAAGTTTCTAGATACATTATTTATTTTAAAAAAATTATAAGCTGGGCTTTCAATGAAAAAATACAGCTTTTAATAAGAAAGATAGAAAGTTTCTAGAGACAAACTTTTTTAAAAATAATTAGAAGCTAAGCTTTCAATGAAAAAATACAGCTTTTAATAAGAAAGATAGAAAGTTTCTAGAGACAAACTTTTTTAAAAATAATTAGAAGCTAAGCTTTCAATGAAAAAATACAGCTTTTAATAAGAAAGAAAGAAAGTTTCTAGAGACATCCTTTTAAAAAATTATAAGCTAAGCTTTCAATGAGAAAAATACAGACTTTAATAAGAAAGATAGAAAGTTTCTAGAGACAAACTTTTTTTAAAATAATTATAAGCTAAGCTTTCAATGAGAAAAATAATCAGAGTTTAATTGGTGAACCTAAATAAAAGTGACCTTGTGCGGATCGGAAATATCTTGCTTGTTGCTGGAATGCAATAGTTTTGGCCGCGTGCCGCGAGTAATCGACGAGTTATTGCCACTTGCTAAGTCCCTCATATAAATCAGCTATTTTCTCCTCAGCCTCAGATAAGTTCAGAACACATTCACCTATTTTCTGCATTTTGTCGAAATTTACATTCTTGGTCGAAAAACATGCATCGCGCGGGTCGCTCTTGGAGTAAATGGAATAAATGTCGCGGCCATGTTGGATTTAAAATTTAGTTTTTATAATACATTACGTTGGTTTCTTTCTTGAGATGAAGGAAAGTTCTTTCGTGTCATTCGAAAAATCGTACACGTCACGTGTTCCCGATTAATCTACCAGATTAGACAGCGTAAAGCGGCTTTTAATAGGAAAAACACCAGTTGAGAAGAAAACGTGGAAGCACTTAAACTCTTTGCCGCCGAGGCGAACAGTAAATCTTCTCAAAAGACGGCACAGAAATAACATCATTAGAATTAACAGATCTGCGTTCTTTTTTACCGGGACTATTTCTTTTTAAAAAAAAAGAAAAAAGAAAAGAGAAGAAGAAAAAGATTTAGTGTATAGTTATATCTTTAACTTCCGGAGACAAAAAAAAGTTTGATATACGACGAGTGCAATCGTAAACTATGGCATGTTTGCCTCGTGGAAATGTAAACATGTAGTGTCGCCCGTAGTTTTTCTTCGGCTTCAAGTCGAGTCACTAGAAAGGATACGCACAGCTGCGCCGATAAATGAAATATATTATTCATACTGGAAACGAGTTATTCTTTATATATATATATATATATATATATATATATATATATATATATATTGTAATGCCAATTAATTAGGACATTAATTGGTTTCAATAAAATTTTAATTGTTTGAGAAATCCATTATAGCGGCAGGATCTTCCAAAACAACAATGTAGCCAGGCCCTGTTGCTTTGTCGGAAAGTCAAAATGGCGTATGCGCGCTAAAACTGGAGACTACGATAGTTTGTTGGTGCCGGGACATTTCAGAGGACGGAACAAGTGATACCAGAGCAGAGACTAGCCGTCGTTTATTGTATTATTATTAGACAAAGTTGTGAGTTGAAGACAAAGTAAAACATTCACGAAAGCATTACATCGAAACTTGCTAAGTAAAAGCAGTTTTACGTCCATTGCCAGACAGAAATAGTAAAATTGCAGTCCAAAGCGGTAAAAGACTAGCAAATCTACAAACCACAGAATTCACCTAAGGCAAGCAGAATTCACCTAAGGCAAACAGTCAACAGATAGGTGACAAAAAAAGAGGATCATCCGAGCTCCTGACATCCTATCAATTTTGACTAGAATCAAGTGTAAAATCTGTGAATCTTAGAATCAGTGTAAAATCTCGCAATAGTGTATTTTCGAAAGCTAAAAGGGAATGCTGGGACCAGCTGGACAGATGTGAGTAACAAAATACAAAATAATGATTTATGTTAACGTATTTAAAAGATAGAAGTCAGATTTTGTTCTATTCTAATTGTAAATCAGAGTTAATTTCTTTTCTTTTTAATTTCGTTCTATTTTAATTGTCAAGTTAATTTATTTTCTTTTTAGTTTTGTTTGTTAATAAGGTTTTTAAATTTAATTGATGTGTCCATTATCAAACCCAGTAAAGACCCTGAGAAATTAATATTTTAAATTGTAATTGTTTGTGAGTTATTGCCACAAAATAAATAAATATTTTGTTTGTTAATTTCGAACTTTTCATTTAATAAAAAGCTTTCCAATTAATTAATACATTTTGACGTTTCACGTGAGGTAAAAATCTTTAAATTAAAATTAAATAATTAAAGCTTCATTGTGATTATTACAATATATATATTGTACCTTCCTTGCGTATTTTCTTTGATTATTCATGTTTGGGCGCCAGGTAATTTTTTGGAGAAAATCACCAAAACAACTTTTTAATCTTTCATAAATTTATTTAATCGAACACGAGATATAATAAACTCCAGGGCGTGGTTTATAAAACTTTTAAATCTAGTTGGACCACGTCCATCCGTGGTCGAGTCCAGTCTGGAACTGACCATTACGCTTCTCCCCTTGGCCGGCCTAAAATAACATCGCATTTCCGGCACCTGCATAAACATAACCACTGCAGTCACCCCCGCCAAGGGCGCTCGACCGTACCTCGCAACAATCATGTTACAATATATATATATATATATATATATATTGTGATAATTAAAATGAAATTATTAATTAATAAACAGAAATTTGGACTCTCATTGTTAGCGACATAAAACACACAGGTTGTACACAAGAATGTGGCAAGGATGCAATGTTTGTGGGTAATGATATGCTGTTTGCTTCGCTGGACGCGCAGAGCAGAGTCTGTGGGGAGCCGAGCTCCAGTAAAGTCGTCTTGGAAATGTAGCAGTGGTCAGACGAAAAGTATAATATCCAGAAAGTGCTTGGACACATGTAACAACAGCTAAAAGCAGTTAGAACATTTTTACAAGCTGCAGTCTGTGAAACAACCACGTATTACTCAACGCTGAATGTTTAGAAGGTTGAGTCCAAATTATTATCTCCTCTATTGGGACTATTTCTTCAATTTTGGGAGCCCATGCAACTGCATCCAGCAGTTAATAATCTTCGGAACGAGCGCATTTCCTAAACGAACAGTGAACCAACTTTTGCAAACTAAAAGTGTTTATTAGAATCAGTGTTAAAAAATGGCCTGTCGCGATAAGTGTGTGTGTGTGTGTACGAACGAGACGAATTTCCTTGAGTACCAGAGACAGCAAGTTAAAATTTCACAGAATTACTGACTGTAAACTCATAAGCAAAGGTATTGTCGTCAGATTTCGAATTTCGTTAATATTTTATGTGTTTTGTTACATTGTAATAAATCTATTGGTGGATTAAGTCCATGATAGCTTCATAAAATTTAACTGTTAACAAGTAGTTCCTTATTAAAGGCCCAGTAAACGACCCAGAGAAATAGTCATTTTATCGTAAAAGATTAATTAATAATGTAAATTGAAAGTTAATTTCTTAATAACTGTTGTAAATTCATTTAATAACTTATGTAAATTTAATTCTTTGGGCGTTAATAATTAATTTGTTTGTTTATTTTAAAATCTTGATTCTTATTAAAACATCCTATCATTTTAATATTGTGATTACTATAAATTGTGCCCTTATTTATAGGCTTCTTTTCCCTTGATTTATGTGATTACTACAAATTGGCGTCTTCAACGTGTGGCTTTCTTTATCAATTCTAATTGTTTAATTGTCATGTTGCATTTTTAATGGACGCTTAATGATTACTACAAATTTGGCGCCTCAACGTGGCGATTTAATTGTCTTTTATTTGTCATCACTACAATATATATACTAGCTGGGTGCTCGGCGTTGCCCGGGGTTGTCATATATCCATAATCCCTGATTTGACTCCAATCTCGGTTGCTTTTGTGTTATTTTTATGTAACGACCCTCCACCCCCACCCAAAAGTTTGTTCCCCTCCTGTGCCGTATTTAGATATATATATAATTTCAATAAAGTTACGACGAGATTTTTGAACGAAAAACAAAACACCACTTTGCTGTAATACGAATGAAGGATTTTTTTTCATAAGGAAGTCGACAGCTTCATGGAAATATCCTACGTAGGTAATCTGTCACGGAGACAGCAGGTGGTTGTTGCCAGGTTAAGAACTCTCTATTCTAACCTCACGCACTCTCTGGATTCAAGGCGGCCCTGACGATCCAGCGTGTCCTCTACGACTGACCAAAGCACGACAGGACTAGAAGGTCCACAATTAAGAAATACACGAGAAGGGAGATGTGGACCTCAGCAGCGGCAATAAATAACCTGGTAAAGTAAATATTTAAGATCTTATCTAAATAGATAATGAATTAAATGTATAAGTAATAATAATTAACTGTAATAATTTCATGTAGTAGGTACGGAAAGTCTCCAATCACTTTTATGTGGACGAGACTATAAACAATAAATAAATAAATAATCAATCACAGTAAATATATCAATGTTTACAAACTTTTAAGCCAATTCGAGTTATTATAACAAACTTTTATAGGGCAGTATTCTTCAAATAAAAGGACTAGATTTGGAAACTCCTGTCGGTATAATAAATTTCTGGAACTTCTTTAAGCAAAAAATATGGATAACTCCAGAATTTTTGTAACATGTTTACAGATTCCCTGAGATAGATGGAGTAGGTGAGGATGACATAGTAGGGGGAGTTAGAAGGGGATGGTGATACAGGGGCAATGGGATGGAGGAGGGACAGGGAACAGAGTTTGCATCATTTCCTTTAAAACATCGATATGAACACCAGGAGCAATTATAATTAACACTGAATTATTAACTGATGGAGGAGAATTTCTCCCCCCCCCCCCCACCGCCGTATAGAATATTTCTTCCATTTTAACGATACCGCGAACAATAGCTCGTGGCCCCAATTTTGTGATGATCTCAGCTGATGCAAGCTACCATGTGTCAAGTACCTTGCGACTGATTAACTGGAGGACTCTTGACAAGTAATCGGCAGGGGTTCTCTGCCCCCACAGGCAATTCCTCAAGCGTTCGAGGAAGTTGGTAGCAGTGGATCACGTGCACACGAGTAATCTGTGCTGACAACTTAGTTCACAAGGTTGAAAATGTGCCTCTTTTTTATAACCAGACTGGAAAAAGATAATTTTCAGCATTGGTCGATTTGAAACTAATTCTCTCGCAGGTGAACCTTCCCAAAGAGCTCTGGAGGAGGCTACCTTTGGGGATGCCTTCTCCTTATTCTGGATTTATGAACTAAGGCTCCCACAAGCCGAGGCACCTCGGTCTGTTTTGAGAGGTGTATGTTCCGGGGTCGCAGACCTTGGGCACACGGTAAGAGCTGTCTGCTGTTACAATTGGTACAGTCGGCCAGCTGCCTCCTTAACTGGTCAAAGGCACGGAGAAGGGAATGCCGCGTCCCCACATCAATCCCCTCTCCCGCCATCGGAAGGGCGTGGGAAAAGTACACAATGTCCGATCTACCTGATGCCGGTTTTCTAGGGTTTGTCCTGCAATGACTTTCAGGCGAACTGCCGGGTAGAAACCTTTAAACCATAGCCTGGAGGCACTAGTTAACACTTGGCTACCTGCCTCTACCCTTCGACATCCCTCCTTTCAAATCTCTATGGTATGCTATAAGAGGGGAGTTGATACCATGTGTAGTCCTGTCACTCTTTAAAAAAAGATAAATTTTGGGTCACCTCAAGATGGTAGATTAGTTTCGTGGTTAAAGCGAACTAACTCTAAAGGAAATTTCTGTACACTAAGACAGCTCTAATTCTCATATTAAGATAGTTTTTACATACTTAAGGATAGTCAAAAGATTAAGTAAGTAAATAAGAAAGAGGAGGACTTCGCGGTTCTCCTTTCGAGTCTTGAAATATCCTTTACCAACTTTTTAAAGAAACTTGACTAATGTTGCCAATGTGATTTGAAAATGTTACTGTATAGCCTTAAAGGTAGATAAACAAAACTTTTTCTTTAATATAATTTGATGCAAGTAAATATTACTATCGCGAATATTTGATAATAATAATATTAACCTGGTTTTCCCATTGTCATTGCTCCCTTATTTTTACGCCAACCCTTCGGCTCTCCCATTTTCGTTGCGTTTTCGTCGCTTTTGAGTTTTGTCAACTGACCAGTACAGTTGTGTCGCTCTAGCCTCTTCTTAACGCGTGAAAAAAGGAACAAGGATCCCTGAAACGTTGTGTGATATTTATATTATCACTTCTATTGTCTGTATTGGCTATCTTTCTTATTCAATAATATTTATTGTTAATAATAATACAAAAATTTCGTACTTCTCCCAATATTCTATTCAGACGCCGTATCCTAGGAAACGACCACTGAAAAGTTGATCAAATACTTACAGGACTATTTTTTTAAAAAATTTTTTAACTTCTACAAATAAATTATTTGTTATCATGATATATAATTAATTATGTACTCTATCAATCAGACAGTTGTATCGTATGTAATAACCTTCGCGGTTCAATGAGAACTTAAGCAAAGTCATTAAAAAAATTCTTCTATAGATTGTGAAATCCACAACCATTGCGCATAAAAGTTTTCCCTACCATTTGTGTTATAACCGAAATAATTTAAAATATTCAGATATTCCACATAAACTGCTAAAATACTGTAAATATAAATTACAAATAATTCAGTAAAAAAGTAATCGTGCTTTATGAGGAATTTCTGGGAAAAATAGTAAAGCAGAAAACTATTTTATGAATATTTAGTGAAACTAATAAGACTTAATCCATATTAATATTCTATATAAATAAACTGGAATTTTGTTTTTATTAATTTTCGTGTTTGTGTTTTAAGTGCCTCCAAATAAATGAAGGTAAAAGTCTCAGTGGAACATTTTCTATATTGAAAAACTTTTCCTAGTTGAACACAAGTTCAATGAGTTCGCCAGAGATATTGTCTCCCTGGGGGACAGCGACTCGGAATAGATTAGAATACTGCGTACAAATAACGAAAATTTAAGCTATATATATATATAGTAGAGAATACTAAGGATTTTTTTATTTAAGATTTTCTGTCTTCAGTTGGGCAACACAGGCTGTATTTCCGTTACGTCCAATGTTTACGGTCATTTAACGCTGGGTAAAAATGTGACTTGAGGGAAAGGTATAAAAGGTCTTGGGAAGTAAACACAGGCCACTGAACAGCAGAGAGCCACCACACTCAAGCGGGAGGCGATATTGTTTACATCAATCATTAGTGGAGAAGGCTAGTCTGAGGGTAGTCGCGTTGCTGCTGGCATTTGTTTGTGTCTGGTAAAGCTTGGTTGAGAGGACTGGAGTCGGACGTTCTGTCCTGGTGTGTCGTTGGTTGTTGGTCATTGTTCTTATCAGAGTGTGAAATCATTCTGGTCCTAAGCAATTTTCTGCGCTGTAGTGGATCCAGTTTGAATTTTACTTTTTAAGGACGTTGTGTTTGCATGAGGATTTAGTATAACGAATCTCACTCGAGGTTCAGACTTGCCAAAGGTTGGTAACAGGCCACTGGTGATGGTAATCCCGAGAAATGCCGCCTATCTATGATAGCTCTGCCAACAAATCCTATCTCCACACCTCCTATGGTGGCACTGGGCAATGCAGCTTTGCTGTAGCAAAGTGGAGAAGGGTGCTTAATTTAAGGGTTGTGAGTTTGTTCTGAACATTAACAAACCACAAAGTAAAGAGCATACTTTGAGGTGTGCTAGGTTAATTGCGATCCACTGTTGACGTTACAAGGGGTTTGTTTAGTTTGAGTTGAGGGTAATGAATAAGCGTTAGATTTCTATTGTAAAACGTTCTATAGTTTTGTCTTCATTTTGTAAATTCCTATATTTTATTGGAGAACCGTAGGCGACCCTGAGAAATATTTAATCTTAATTAAGTGTTTAATAGATTATTTTGTGTACAATATGGGGCTTATTTTCCCTTTAATATTTTGTTTACTACAATTTGGCTCTCCAATGTGGGGCTTGTAATTTTTGTACTAATGAATTAGATGTTAATTTAAATTTTATTTATTACAATATATATATATATATATATATAAGTAGATTGAGGGGCTGTCGTCATTCGCCATTTTCTGTATAATTTCAACAACCCCTTTCGGTATTGGGCGGAACGACCCTTAGGGGTGGGGTGGAGGGACGATACATCAACTTAACGCGAAATCAACAGAGATTGGAGTCGAATCCGCGGTTATGGATATCGCTGAGTTTAAAAAATGACAACCCCGGGCAATCGATATAATAAAATTTATTCATGAAAGAGAAGTCAATGAATGCTACACGATTTATAGAGCAAAGAAACAATTAATAATTCAACAAACGTTTAAATTGTATTCAATGTAAGTCGTAGATATGTGACCAGTCACTCGGAGAGATTTGTTTCATATGCTGCTTTTCATTACAATACTTATATTCATATTCTCACCAAGTACTGGTGCAGTGTCACCATATTTCACTTTGTAGTTACATATGGAGTCTTCTTCTCGACAGTTGTACCACAATTCAAATAATAAAGATGTTGTTATTAACGACGTCTGCAATGAAGAAGCTCAGGGTCATTATTCAAGTATTGCGAAAATTTTAATGACATCATTAGAAAACAAATTGTGTTTCTGTAAAACCGCTGAGCGGTTCTTAAACAATTCAACTTTCTCCCACTCTGCGGGCAACTTTCACTTCCCGTTTAATCACTATATTTATATTTTTAATAATCTATTGTCTTAATGGTGTAGGCATATTTCATATCCTTTTAATTTAAATTTATCTGAAGTTCTTCTATTTCATTTCAGCGAATCTGAGTATTGATTTAAACTGATCCTCATATAGTAATTAACTAAAGTATACTTACATAGTTAAAATCGTTTTATATTCATATTTCGCAGTGTTTTTAAACATGTTAATTTCGGCGAACAAATATTTTTTCGGGTCATTGAGATTGAAAGATTTTCATCATATGTTATGTACAATTTCAACCCCTTTCGGCCTAGGAGGGAAGAACAATTAGGGATGAGGGTGTCACATTTAAACTCGGCGACATCCATAATCCCCGAATCTAACTCAGATCTCGGTTGTTTTTGCGTATTTTATTTTCATCCCTAAAGTTGCTCCCCTCCCATGCCAAAATAGGGTGAAATTATACTCAAAAATATCTGGAGATACAGTATCTATCTCATTGACCCCGTAAAATTAAATATTGGCTATTTTAACATGTTTGAAAAGTTTTCCACCATCACACCCTGGCACGTTGAATGTCACAATTAAACTCAGCGACACCCATAACCCTGGATTCGATTCCAATCTCGTTTTTTTCCGCCTTATTTTTTGATTCACACAATTATAAATAATAATGGATAGGTACAGATAAATATAAATCTTTAGATTTTTAATTATTTATACCGGACATTACTTTTTACTAGCTGAGTGCTCGCCGTTTCCCGAGGTGTAATATTTTAAACTCCGCGACATCCACAATCCCCGGATCTAACTCAAATCTCGGTTGTTTTTGCGTATTTTATTTTCATCCCTAAAGTTGCTCCCCCTCCCATGCCGAATTGGCGTGAAATTATACTCAAAAATATCTGGAGATACAGTATCTTTCTCATTGGCCCCGTAAAATTAAATATTAGCCATTTTAACATGTTTGAAAAGTTTTCCACCATCACACCCTGGCACGTTGAATGTCATAATTAAACTCAGCGATACCCATAACCCTGGATTCGACTCCAATCTCGGTTGTTTTCGGCGTTATTGTCTGAAACGCCCTTTCTAACCCTCCCCTAAAGGTGCTCCTCTCCAATAGAGAAAGTGTAGAAGCTACATCGCGAGAAACACTGTAAATCTCATAAACCCCCAAAAATATATTTATCCGAAGCAAATATCACCTGTTTGACATGTTTGAAAATTTTCAACCCCTGCCGCTGATGGGAGTGGTAGTCGTGTCTAAGCCCCACAGTGTTTGTTTCTGGTGTTCGAAATTTGCTTCAAGGGTGTAGATTTGTTTGCGAAACATACAGACACAGAAACGTAAGTCTATTTTACGTATTATATTTAATTTATTTTGATTCTTTCAGCTTTGTAAATCACTCGAAAATTAGATACTTGTATTAAAATTCCAACAAACAAGTGTTTACTCAAATTAAGAAACTATCGGCTAGAAGACAGTCCTTTAGCGTAGTTAATAACCGTACCTTAATATCCATAATATAATTTTACAAAATTTAGCTCATTGGATGAAATGAAAATTATTACTCGTTGGATTTGTGATAAGAAGAAGATCGTCGGAAATAGTGGTAACAATATCCAGCACTCCGTGCTTCTTGTCCGGTTATTTTATTTTAAAAATGAATTATTATAATTTTAAACGTGTGTATATTTTTTTAAAATAAATAATTTACGTTTGCAGCTTATTGCGAATATGAATATTTAATCCAGAGCGCTAATCCCGCAAGAGCGGATTCCGTCTTCCTGCAGGTTGGCTGCGGCAATGTTTTATTGGTGTTGTGCGGTTCTGCGCGTATCTGGACGCCTCCATGCGGAAACACGTCACAATGTGCAGCTTTGTCCTCGCTCAGGTGCCATTCCTGCGATAAGCGGCTATCAGCGCTGCCCTACCTGCCATTCAGTGTAAACCGTACGTTCAGCTACGCGGGTAACTCACATTCGAAATACAGAACGACAAGTCCTTTATTTCCTGATCAGGACAATTAAAATTCTCAGTCACCTTCAAAGCACCGTGAGAACAAAAAAAAGTTCATCGCTTCAGTGTCCCGAACTTTCTATAAGAAAACCTTAAAAAAATCAGTGATTTTTGCATGAACTAAATACGTGTTATATCGAACGGACAAAACGAGCTTTAAAAATCAGGTTTTCTACTTTGTAACATCATGTTCAAAAAACCGTTCAATTTTAACTAAAAACATTTATCTTAATAATCATATCATGTTGACTGTGCATGGGCTAAAATACGTGCTATATCGAACGGACAAAACGAGCTTTAAAAATCAGGTTTTCTACTTTGTAACATCATGTTCAAAAAAACGTTCAATTTTAACTAAAAACATTTATCTTAATAATCATAGCATGTTGATTATGCGTGGGCTAAAATACGTGCTATATCGAACGGACAAAACGAGCTTTAAAAATCATTTTTTCTACTTTGTAACATCATGTTCAAAAAAACGTTCAATTTTAACTAATAACATTTATCTTAATAATCATAGCATGTTGACTGTGCGTGGGCTAAAATACGTGCTATATCGAACGGACAAAACGAGCTTTGAAAATCATTTTTCTACTTTGTAACATCATGTTCAAAAAACCGTTAAATTTTAACTAATAACATTTATCTTAATAATCATAGCATGTTGACTGTGCGTGGGCTAAAATACGTGCTATATCGAACGGACAAAACGAGCTTTGAAAATCATTTTTCTACTTTGTAACATCATGTTCAAAAAACCGTTAAATTTTAACTAATAACATTTATCTTAATAATCATAGCATGTTGACTGTGCGTGGGCTAAAATACGTGCTATATCGAACGGACAAAACGAGCTTTGAAAATCAGTTTTTCTACTTTGTAACATCATGTTCAAAAAAACGTTCAATTTTAACTAAAAATATTTATCTTAATAATAATAGCGTGGGCTATATCAAACGGACAAAACGAGCTTTAAAAATCAGTTTTTCTACTTTGCAACATCATGTTCAAAAAAAACGTTCAATTTTAACTAAAATCATTTAACTTAATAATAATAGCATTGATTCTGTGTGGGCTATATCGAACGGACAAAACGAGCTTTAAAAATCAGTTTTTCTACTTTGTAACATCATGTTCAAAAAAACGTTCAATTTTAACTAAAAACATTTATCTTAATAATCATAGCATTGATTGTGCACGGTCTATAAGGCGTGCTATATCAAACGAACAAAACGAGCTTTAAAAACATTTTTCTACTTTGAATCATCATGTTCAAAAAAACGTTCAATTTTAACTAAAAATATTTATCGTAATAATCATAGCATTGATTGTGCGTGGGCTAAAATACGTGCTATATCAAACGAACAAAACGAGCTTTAAAAATCATTTTTTCTGCTTTGTAACATCATGTTCAAAAAAACGTTCAATTTTAACTAAAAACATTTATCTTAATAATCATAGCATTGATTGTGCACGGTCTATAATGCGTGCTATATCAAACGAACAAAACGAGCTTTAAAAACATTTTTCTACTTTGAATCATCATGTTCAAAAAAACGTCCAATTATAACTAAAAATATTTATCTTAATAATCATAGCATTGATTGTGCGTGGGCTAAAATACGTGCTATATCGAACGGACAAAACGAGCTTTAAAAATCATTTTTTCTGCTTTGTAACATCATGTTCAAAAAAACGTTCAATTTTAACTAAAAACATTTATCTTAATAATCATAGCATTGATTGTGCACGGTCTATAAGGCGTGCTATATGAAACGGACAAAACGAGCTTTGAAAACAGTTTTTCTACTTTGAATCATCATGCTCAAAAAAACGTTCAATTTTAACTAAAAACATTTATCTTAATAATCATAGCATTGATTGTGCACGGTCTATAAGGCGTGCTATATGAAACGGACAAAACGAGCTTTGAAAACAGTTTTTCTACTTTGTAACATCATGTTCAAAAAAACGTTCAATTTTAACTAAAAACATTTATCTTAATAATCATAGCATTGATTGTGCACGGTCTATAATGCGTGCTATATGAAACGGACAAAACGAGCTTTGAAAACAGTTTTTCTACTTTGAATCATCATGCTCAAAAAAACGTTCAATTTTAACTAAAAACATTTATCTTAATAATCATAGCATTGATTGTGCACGGTCTATAATGCGTGCTATATCAAACGAACAAAACGAGCTTTAAAAATCAGTTTTTATACTTTGCAGCATCATGTTCAAAAAAACGTTCAATTTTAACTAAAAACATTTATCTTAATAATCATAGCATTGATTCTGCGGGGGCTAAAATACGTGCTATATCGAACGGACAAAACGAGCTTTAAAAATCAGGTTTTCTACTTTGTAACATCATGTTCAAAAAAACGTTCAATTTTAACTAATAACATTTATCTTAATAATCATAGCATTGATTGTGCACGGTCTATAAGACGTGCTATATCAAACGGACAAAACGAGCTTTAAAAATCAGTTTTTCTATTTGTAAAATCATGTTCAAAAAAACGTTCAATTTTAACTAAAACATTTATCTTAATAATCCTAGAATTGATTGTGCAGGGACTATAATACGTGTTATTAATTATTGACCTAGTAATAAATATAATTTCCATGTTTGTATGTATGTAACTGTTTCCCAATGATGTAAGGAGAAGCCCTACATGAAATAAATAATTTATTTTTACTGCCCCCCCCCCTACATACCTTTAGAAACAAAGTTGTTTGAATTATTATGACATAATGTCGAAAGATTTCTGAAGTTTTTAAAATAAATTGGAGACTGTATAAAATGTTTTTGTTAATATTATTAATAATTTAACTATTAAACAAACAATAGCTACTTGGTGTAAGGAAACCAGGAGGCTTCCTTGTGTTTTTAAATATTTTTTTTTCCATAGCCAATTATTATCCAATATCCTGTACATGTCAAAGGTGTATTGCATGTTGCATGCAAAGCAAGGGGGCGCTAAAAAATGTTTCCTGACGACAATTTTTCCAGTAGCACACACAATTGTGAATAATTGCGACGGAAGCTACAGTCCAGCTGACAGCGTGAGTGTTGTTGAGCTTGATGTAAGGAGACATTAATCAAGGAACACGTGAGAGGGTTATAATTTTCAGCTCCATTTCGCAGAGACAACAGGTGCAGCGCTCACGTAAATGAACGTAATAATCTCTGGAGCATTAATCATGTGGCTGGAAACATTTTACTGGAGATGGCGGTAGAACATTATTTCCGCCCCCCCCCCCCCCCCACCACCACCACCACATCCCGGGAATAACGCAAGGTGTGAGATAATTTCGCCAAGAGAAAAGAAAAGGAGTGCGTTGAAGGCATCCTGGGGTTGAATAAAGATATTCTAAATTGTTTTAGCTTTAAAAATAGGAGGTTGGTTTCACGAAAGCAAGGAATTGTAAGCGAACAGAATGTTAATGCCTTAAATGGATGTTGAGGAGAGAAGACCATTGATTTGATCTCTGTTACGCGGTGACGAGGTCTTGGCTGAGACACAGCTGCGGCTGCGGCTGTAAAACTACGGAACTGCAGAGGGCAATACAAATGTGAGTAAAGGCGACATGACATGAGATGAATGTTTCCTCAAGTGGCTGCATGACCTTGCGTTGCAGCAATAAGTCCGCTCCGACAAGTGCATTAGTCTAAGTCAAAAATTGTGTAACATGCTCTTACGAAATCGCGACACTCCATTTAAGACTTCCAATTCAATTTTTCCTCTCTGATTTATATATTTAATTTACTCATTTATTGTATGTAAATTTCTTAACTTCCTTTTTTATTTATCCATTGTAAACTTTTACATTTTCTTATTTTGTTTTTTCAAATTTGTATATCATATAAGTTCTATTTAGTCAAAAAAAAACACTTAAATATTAAGTGTAAAATGTCAAGTTTTGAAAAGTGTACGTCATGAGCGATATCAGAATCTCGAAAAAAAAATTCTACATGACTAATATTGAACTCGGCATGTAAAAATATTATTATAAGGAAAGACTGTAACAGAGAAAAGTTTCAGGATCAAAACTTCTTTATTTTCTATTTTCGAACCTTGTTTCATTCTTTGCTATTCAAGTTTCTTTAATGAGACCTTTTCAACAACAACAACAAAAACTCAACAAGCACAGTTCCTAAATTTTAAAAGGATAATATCAGCCAATTTTCTGCTGCCTGATTTTATGGAATCATAAATCGTTTTGTAGAGTCATGGAAAAGTAGAACTCATGATATATATATTTTTTATTGTTTTAATGGTAGTAAAACTTTTTATTTACAAGGACTTTCGTGAAGGAAGTCGTAACAACACTACAGTTGGTAGTTAACCGGTTTTTGAAAGTAAACTATCTGTGAAGAGATATAAAGTTATCGCCATGACACTGACGTCATCTCTCTGGGAAGAGCAACAACATGGATCGAGGCTTACTCGAGTCCTCAGTGAGATTGTTACGATCGTTAAAAAAAATTAAACAACAATTTAATCACATGCAAAAGATACTTGCAGAGGACAAAATGGTCTCAGGACATACCGTGAATTTTTTTATATTTAAGAGTGATATATAAATGGTATCAACTGTTCACTACATACTCATTGAAAAGAACCTGAATAAGACCCTTGATAAATTTATTTTATACAGATGGAATCCTTAAATTTTTTTATTATCAACTTCCTAAAAGTATTCTAACGCTATTATCAACCCCCCTTGACATTTAATTTTCGTTACTTCTTCTTTTGATTAATTATTTAAGAATTATAAATTTAATATGACTGATTTTAACAGATATTTAATCAGCCTAAATGATTTATTTTAAAACCCTACTACTAAATTGATTTTATTAATTTTAAACAAAGGGGCTAATAAATTAGCCATATTCATCTACGAAAAATAAATATATTAAAACTTTTTATTATACGTCTGTTTTTGAATTATTAAATCAATTTTTGACCTATTTACAAACACTTTAGTTTTAATTTTTTGGGAGTAACGACGTTTCGATACGTTATGTTCGTTTCATCTTCAGGTTTTCTTCCTACAGAGGAGGCATTTTTCCCAAATGGTTAAATTTAGAGATTAATTGTGCAAAGTAAAAAAAGACAAAATGAAGTTAACAAAAAAAACTACAGGAAGAAATCTTGAAGATGATACGAACATGCATCGAAACGTTGTTAATCTCTATACAAAATAAATTGTTTGTAAAAGGTTAAATATCGGCTCATTAATATTGTAATTGTTTAAAAAAGGTAAAAAAAAAAAAATTTCCACAAAATCCTACATTTGTCAACATAAATACCCTATTATTCGATTAAACCGTATCGTTAACTAGTTTTGGATGGTCTCAAAACCCATTACTCTCTTCAGAATTTATTGATCTATAGGCCAAATATGTTTTCAATTAAGGATAAAAATTGTAATTTTATCTAACTCATGGAATAATAATTTGGTCAACTTGAAATATTAATATTAAATCAATTATTAATTACTTTAACTGATCATTGTTTGAAAAATTATTGAAACAGATCAAACTTTTAGTTACTGCGACTGAAATAAAAAATAATGGGGCAATTAAATTAATAAATGGATTTTTATCACTAATAAAATATGCTGTCAGAAAATTAATAAGATTATTAGACAACTTTATTAAACACCTGTATTGTAAAGGATATTATTAATAGGAATGAGATTTGAGTGTTTTAATGATATTTTTATTTAATTAAATATAAGTTAATTGACTCTTTTTTTAAATTTTTCCATTTTTTGAATGCCATTTGCAGGTATTCAATTTATTAATATTTTTAGATGTTCTTAAAAGAAATGTCCTGAAAATGAAGCGGACCTATTCCAAAGATTTTAATAATTTTTTTTTCGAAAATTAAAGTTTTCTTACTAATTGTCTAATCATTTCATTAATTTTATTAATGAAATGGCCATCAAATTTTACTAATATAATGTTTATAAATGGATTATAAATATCTGTATTAATAAGGTGTTGTATTCAATTAATGAAGCTCTTTATAATTCTAGTTATTAATTGAATAGATAGGAAGAAATTTAAAAGTGGAAAATAACAGTATAAAGTAGAAACAATTTTAAGATAGTTAAATGAAATTCAAGACAGTTTAATTCATTTTGGGGTGGGGGGGGGGAATGAGTCAGGTCTACAGACTTTTTTATGTTTTGACTTTGAACGTGTCTACATTGAGTCGTAATAAAGACAGACTCAGGATTAAGTTAGTTTATTTTCAAGTGATCATAGCAAACAATTTCCGTGGAAAGTGACGACTTGGTTTTGAAGTCACGTCGCTACGCTTCCTTGATGCTTCTTTACCCCAAGGCACGTAATTGTGCCACTTTGATCTCTCTTCTTGTGTAAACATCCTTGTTAATTTCCCCAAGCCGAAGTTTTAACAACGCTCGACTAACACTAAAAGAGACTGAAACAGTATTAACAGAGAGAGAGAGCGGGTTAGAGAGAGAAAAGTGTGGCTTTATATACAAGGTTCCTTTCACATTATTCACGCTAAGATATTTCGTGTTTTTGAAAAAAAAAATGGGAAGGGGTAAAATATTGCAGTAGACTTGTGAAATTTTAAATTCTAAATACTTTTCATACGATACTTTTACGGATTTTTTTAACTGAAGCACATAATAAGATTCATAAGGATAAAGCTGCAACTTAAAGTTCCACAGGGCTGCATTTTAGGACCAGTAGTTCTTAATTTATGTAAATGATCTGCTGAATATAATAATTTATATCTATAAAGATGTTTTTTTACCAGAAACCATGAGCAATTCAAACCAAACGACAAGTTATACATAAATACATTTTATTTGTGGAAATGAACTAGAATTAAATTCTGACAAAACACTCACAATATGATTTTGTACTCCTAATTTCCCTTCGCATCCTTTAGGTAAATAAAAATATACTTCTGAAGAAGTAGAACAAAGCTTTTCATAGACAATCAATTGAATTGAGCACATAACATAAATATAATCTAATAAACTAACTTGACACAGAAGTCTATATTGCCAGGATCATATTAAATTATATCTATATAATAAGTGAAATATTTTTATATATGAGTCACATTTATTTTCAAAAATGAGTTACAGTATTATTTTTAAGTGTAATTTGAACAGTGCAAATAAAGTGTCCTTAGAACAATAATAAATGACTATTCAATAAAATTAGGTATTTTTATTTTCTAATATCAATATATTTTTATATGAATTCATGTCATTTGTTATCAGAAATTACAGTAAATTTCATTATTTCTCAAAAATAAATACATCAAATAAAACAAAAGTAATTAACAAAAAAATATTTAAGTTTTTGTATTCTATCCCCAATATTTTGTATAACTTGTCAATATAATAAGAAAACTAATTAATAATTTTTTAATAATTTTGTTTTTGAAATCTTGAGATCATCTATAAACAAAATAATATTTTTATACATTTATTTAATCATTTTCAATTTAACCTGAATCTTATATAAAATATTTTACAACAGTAATTTTAAACATCAAAATGAACTGTGTAATTACAAAATTATACTCAACTTCATCAATTTGTTTTTGGTTGTGAGATTCTTGTAGAATTGAAAATGTTTTAAAAAATTTTCCATAATTTTTTTGGATACAGATGTTCATGATAATATTGCTGAAAAATCCAGATTTCCAAAATTAATTATTTTAGAAAATTGTTAAGTTGTTTTTGTTATTATAATGACGACTTAATAATTGACATTGTGACTCGAATACTAAAACATCAATAAATTTTCAAAATCAATTCATTTCAAATTTATTCTAAATCAACTAGCCCCACAATTGTACACTGTGAAATTTAATATTTGATATGAATTATAATTTGATAAAAACGTAGACAATTGAGCCAATTTCCAGGAAAATTTATTAAATAATTTCACCATTTTAGGTTATAACTGTCATAGGAATCAGTTGAAATTCATATTTCTGTGAATTTACCTGATATATATATATATATATATGCGTGTGTGTGTGTGTGTGTGTATATACACTCAAAGCTGCAAAAATTTTTGATTCCCTGAAGAAGTGCCACAATTCTGGACGAAACGTCATATAAACTGTTGTTTGATTTTTTGGTCATATTAATTACTACTTTTTGCTGACATATTTGGCTGAATGGTTTAATTATGTAGTAAATTTCAAAAATTCTTGACGAAGAGGAGTGGATTTTGTAAGGTTCAAATTTCCAGACAACTTTTAAGGAACTAAGAAATTATCAAGTGAAATTAAAAGGTGAATTATTTTACATAATTAAAAAAAGTAACTTAATACTACATTGTACACAGCCAGCTTCAACTGCTACAATCTAATGATTAATCAGAAAAATAGCCAATTCAGACAGAAAAAAAAGTGATAATAAAAAGTGTGAGGAAGAGCCTAGAGCGACACAACTGCACTCGTCAGTTGACAAAAACTCTAAAGCTGGCTCCTCTTCGCACCTGAGGAAAGGAACAAGGATCCCAGAAACGTTGTGTGGTAGTTATATTATCACCCATTCTTTCCCCTGAATTGCCTATATTTATTATTAATTATTTACAATCAGACGTAATTTTTTTTCAATTTTTTTACAATATAATTATGTTGATAATGTATGCATGAAATAATATTTACTTTAAATTAAAATAAATTGACATGGCTGAAATTAGCTACTCGTTCACTTTCCTAAAAAGAAATTAATAATAAGTTAATAACTGTTTATCATTACTACTTTTCTCATTCTTGAAGAATTCAGCCTCTTAAGAATCTAAGGAAAGCCTTTTGCAATGAATTTTCTGTAAAGCCTCCTCGTTAAAAATTTAACGTTCATTTCTGAAATACTGTCAATAATTTTTGTACCACAAGGTTGTATTTTAGGACCAGTATTGTTCTTAATTTATGTAAATGATCTGCTGAAGTTAATAATTTATATCAATAAAGATGTGTTTTTTTTACCAGAAACCATGAGCAATTTAATTCAAAACAATTTTTTTTCCCCCGTACTGCGTTGCCTTACGTGTGTGTCCAGTGTCTTTGTTTTCGTTCGCCAGAGATAAGTTTTGCAGTTTCAGCTTCAGTTCCCACAGATGACAACATCTCACACGTGCAGGAGAGAATCAGATACGCAGTGTGACGCGAACACGTGCCCGCATTTCTTTAAATGGACGTTTGCTGCGTTGGTAAGCAAGATCCAAGGACAACCGTGCAAAGCTGCAAGTGACTCAGGAGGAATAGCAAAAGATCGCACACGTCTTTAATCCTACAGTTGAAATGTTGCCAACTCATTCCGGAGAGGAGAAAAAAATCAAATAAAAAATAATGAAAGAGCTCTGGAGAAGGCTACCTTCGGGGATGCCTTCACATATCTCTGGTTTTTTATTTTTGAACTAAGGTCCCCACAAGCCGAGGCACCTCGGCCTGTTTTGAGAGGTGTATGTTCCGGGGTCTCAGACATTGGAGCTGTTCATTGTTCCCATTGGAACAGTCGGCCAGCTGACTCCTAAACTGGTCGAGGCTTGGAGAAGGGAATGCTGCGTCCCCACAGCAAACCCCCGCCATCGGAAGGGCGTGGGACAAGTGCCAAATGCCAGACCTACCTGATGCAGGTTTTCTACGGCTTGTCCTGCATCATTTTTAGGCGAATGCCGGGTAGGATCCTTAAAATACAGCCCAGGGGCCCTAGTTAAATCCTTGGCTACCTTGCTCTACCCTTCCGCATCCCCCCTTTCCTATGCTATAAGAGGGGATTATCCTCCTGCAAAATACATAAATAAATATATATACTTCATGCAAATCGGCTAAATGTCAGAATTTGTTTTTATAAACATTAAAATTTGCAATTAACTAAAATACATCATATTTAATTCCTTTGCTTGAAGATCTTTTCAGATCCTGACCAAATCGTCATAATCGCTCGTCTGGAGTTGTAAATATAAACCTTACTAACATCAACAATTACAGAGAAAAATTTCTGTAAATAAAATTAAATATAAATAACGGAAAGCGGTGTTTGCATTCTTCGGAACAATAAATATCTAAAAAATAATAATTATCATGATATATAAAGGGGGAAAAAACAAGCTAAAAGTTGACTCCCAAACAAATAAATTAAATAATTATGACACGTTTACTTACATTATTAAAGAAACAATTAAAATATGTTGTGAATTAGAATAAAAAAAAATTTAAGACATCCTCCATCAACTTCCATGGCCGAAATGAGGGAAACAATGTCGTTCAAACACTTCACAAAGCTTCCATTGTTGTAACTAAATATTTTTAAACACAAGAATTTAAACATTCTACATTACAAGATTACAGTAATTTTAAATCATAACACAATGGTATCATAAATAGAATTTAAATTTTGTGCACCTTATTTTTAACATTTCGCTATAGTCAATATAATCATTACAATATTTTGACTTTTACACCCAAGTTTGGAGAACAGACAATTTAAATTTGCTTGTAACATTAACATTTACATTGTTAAAATTATCTGGCCTCCAATACCAACAATTAATAAAATTAGATGGCTATTCAATCAGAAAATTAATGAAATTATTAGACAATAAATAAGAAAACATTTATTTTTTTAAAAAATATTAATTAATTAAAAGACGTTTCGTTCTTTAATTAGAACATCTTCAGTTTTCAATCAAGAACATCTGGAAAATTATAAATAAATTAAATAATTGCAAATTACATTTAAAAAATACGCAATAAACTTACATTTAATCAAACCACATCATTAAAATAGGTTCTTTGAGATATTTGAGTGTTTAATAATCTTTGGTTTGATTCGATGTAAAATCAAATGCCAATTTTTTCATTTGTTTCAATTATTTTCAATGTAATTTGCCATTACTTAATGTATTAATAATTTTTTTTAGATGCTCTTGATTGAAATTTCCTAATAACTGAATACGTCCTAATCCAAGGACGAAACGTCATTTAATCAATTATTTTTTAAAAATAAATTAATGTCATCTTATTAATTGTTTGATAATAATAAATTAATTTTCTAATTGAATGACCATCAAATTTTATTAACATTTACATTTAACTGGAAAATAAATTGCCAGTATTTATCATAATTATAATTTATTCATGAATGTAGCATAAAACTAGATACAGTAGTAGAACACATTTTTAGTTTTGTTGGTGATAGTACCTTACCTATTTACATAGTGCGTCATTACTACGGCCATGTAAGTTAAATGCCAGATAATATTATGAAGTTGTATACCGAAAAAAAAAATAATATCTTCCTGTCGTGTTTGTTACATAGGACGAACCAAGCGGACACACACAAAAAAATAATCCCGCGCATTAATGAATAAAGTAACCGAAGTACTTCACAAACTTTTCACCAGTCACGTTAATTCATATTAGTATATATTTGACTGGAATAAAGTCGAAGTGTTTTTATTCAGGATTCAAATACTCAAGGTTACTGTCAGACATGTTATATTCATCATTTTAGGAGTTGTTTTTTCTTTATGTTTATTAAGTTTGTATCCGTTTTTCTGTTGATCTATTTGAATGTCGATTAAACTGTGTGGACCTGAAGAGTTGCTCAGAATGTGGTTGAAACGTCGTGTTGTGACCCAAATAAAATGTGCAAGTATTTCGGTATATGTAATTTAATTTATTTTTGTGGCTGACTCACTGTCCGTTTCCCATGACCATGTTACAATTTACCAGGTGTTTTTTTTTATAAATGAGCTTCTTTAGGATAATTCAGCGTACATATTTACTTGTTACCGATACAATGTCATCAATTTTTTTTTTGTATTGAAAATCGATTCGGCTGCAAGCATGAGCGAGTCGTTATTTAAAACGCACTTGTAGTTGCACTCGCCGTGGTTGTATGAAGGCTTCATCGTATCGACGACGAGCGGAAATAATGGCGTAGTTGGAGAGTCCAGACAGCTGGCGCCTCCTGCAATTACCGTAAACTCGTTCCCCCCCCTCCCCCCCTCCTCCGTATCGCACGCAACCAACTCGGGATCATTCTAAGATTGGGGGTGGACTGGACTTTTAAAAGAATAAAAAATAAACGTGACGTCAAAACTTTAAAAAATAATATAATTTATTAATTTCTGAAAAATAAAATCAACTAGTATCTATATAATAAAAAAAGGATCTCTATTTGTATGTATTTACGTTATATTCTTTTGTACAAGAGACGGTACTGTGATGAGGGGGGGGGGCGGTTGAGAAACCCCAACATAAATGTGGAAAAAATTATAATTGAAAAACCTGATAATTTTATGTTATATTACTGAGCGCCAAGAGACCGTGACGTCACGTGTGAGACAAAGGGAGAGACGTTACTACGTGACGAACAAGGGAAATAGTTCCTTTTTCCGTAAGGATTCGTAATGATAAAGCAGAAATATTTTCATTGAAGAAAAAGTTTAATTTTATGCAGTAATACTCCATCGAATGATAATAACAAATACTACAAAATACTTTACGATCCTTGACGTATTTAATCAGAGTATCCAATTGTTCAAATTCGCACATCCTAGTAGAAGTCTGCGTGGATTTAGTGGAAGGATTAAATGAATTTATTGAAGTATGAACAGTCCAGGCCTCTTTATTTGTTAAATATTAATTTTAAAAATTAACCGTACGTCATAACTGCTGTTGGTTGTTGCACGCCAACCATCTTGGCGATCTCCATCTAGAGTCCATCGCCTCCATAATGATGGATTTCAGCTAACTTCATCGATAAATTCAATAGTTTTCTCGCTGGACCAACTCATAAGTGGAATACTGAATAATTTTACCCCAGAGAACAAAGTCTAATTTTAATTTCCTACCCAGCTGACTGACTGCAGAGTCCTCTAGGTGAGGTCTGGGAACTATTGTGGCCCGGAAATATTTCTGTATTTTCGAAACTGGACCGATATCACCGGCAACACGACGGACAGTACTGAAATTACTGGCAACATTGCCCGGCAATACTGAAATATTGCCGGGCGATATGTATGTATTGCCGAAAATGTTGCTGGATTTGGAGCAATATTGCTCGGCTAGTATTGCCGGCCACACATTGCTCGTTCACAGGCCCCTTTACAATTTGTATTGTCGGCGTAATACTGTGGCCCAGGCATCGCACAATAATGTGGAGTTTTCAGACGTGATTATTGTCACCTAATTGTGAATTCAGTGAAAAGTGAAATTGTAAAAAACAGTGTAAGATACATTAAAAAAAACCTGAGTTACACCCCAACCAACTTGCAAATAACCTACTAGACAGTAGTAAACACAACCGCAGGCTTAAAAGAAACTACACTCTGGACCTTCCCTGCCGCTTCTAGCTGAGAACAATAACTGGAAATAATCTAAATAATAACAACACCCAAACTGCAACAGAAGACGTATTAATGTATGCGTCTTCTATACAAACCACTCTCATATACAATAATTACTTATTGCTTTTATTATCAGTTATTAACAAAATAAATAAAAAATTATTGTTTGCGGTGTTTTTAGGTTGAAAGTAAATGTACACGTATCTAAGAAGAGAGCTAATTATACTCCCGTTGCCCCCAAACAAATCAAAATTTCGTAATGTAACTTACGAGTGTCGAAAATACTCCAGGCATATTTTAAAAAAATTAAAAAAATATTTGCCATACCTTTAGAGAGTAAAAAATGAGAGTTAAAATTACCTACTTGCCTCTTAGCCCAGTTGCTATGTCCAAAAAAAGGGCTCCGCGAGCAAAAGGTCGGGTATTTTCTTTTTCCTACTCCAAAAAGTGTTCGAAATGAATTGCCCAGTTCTGATTGCTATTTATTCTTCCTTTGCAAAAGAATATAGATCCTCTTTGAAACGCTGGACTATTTTCTCTTCTTACTTAAACATTTAAAAATCCTCTGAAAAAATACAACTTTAACCGTGACGTAGGCAATTGTCACTCCCATCCTCGACGCCATATTAGCACAGCCGGTCCGACGGTGTACACAGCAAAGAAAATGGGTGTATTTTCGGCCATTTACATTGGATTGTTAAAACCATATCATGACTTGGAAAGAGAATTAAATTCTCTAAAACTTTTATTCTATGACAAATTAGTTTACTGCCGACCATTTTGGAGATATCAGCAGTAGAAATAAGACAAATTGTAATCTTTTCGTAAATGACGAAAAATGTAAATTTGACGATCGATTTCTACCAAGTCGTTCGACGAAATTTTCTAATCAGATACACCATTCGATGCAAAATTTTATGGTCTACAATTTATTACTGAACATTATTATCAATAGAATGCTTCATTCTCTTTCTATTTGCGAAACACTGGAAAGAGGTGCAAAATTGCACGATTTTGATAGGCAACTTCGAATTGGAAACCTTGGTTTTTACAAACATTAAAAAAAAAATACCCGACCTTGCGTACTGGACTATCTTTTAAATAGAACATTGGTTTTTGCTTTTAATATATTTTTCACTAGGGAATTATTTTTTTTTTCGCGGTGTGAATAGAACGTGAGAGTTACTTCGACTTGCCTTAAGCCATCGGGACAACCGGTTAGTCGAGGATTCAAATGTTAGTTAGCATTGCATCAATTCTTCCTGTTGAAGAAACTCAAATAGGTGTTTTGTGATAGTCTACATTGTAAATTGTAAATATAAATTTATTTTATTTCCGGCTGTATTTTTTTTAAATTATTTGACAAAACTTTTATCATAAGATTATCTGTTGGTTAAATATAGTTATAGTATATACAAATATTAATATGTACATAATTTACATGGTAGGATGGTAA
This sequence comes from Zhengitettix transpicula, assembly GCA_037074705.1. Taxonomy (NCBI): domain Eukaryota; kingdom Metazoa; phylum Arthropoda; class Insecta; order Orthoptera; family Tetrigidae; genus Zhengitettix; species Zhengitettix transpicula. Next base: position 26,852,123 of record CM073591.1, on the reverse strand, counting down.
TTCAGTTAATTCAGCAATTAACCTAATTTTTTGCAAAATTTTTATTCTGTGTGTCAGAGGAGCATCCGTTGTTGGGCTGCGAGGGTTCCCTGGTGATGTTGAATTTGATGGATTGGATGGAATGGCTAGGTGGGGTGGGTAAGGAGGTGCCACAGTGTTCTGGGGGAAGGATGAGGTCGATAGGGCGTTTTCTCTTGACGGCTGTATTTATTATGCATATCTAAGAAATAAGTTACAAGGAAGACTAGTAAACATTTTGTAATGCGAGGAAATATTTTCCTGTATGTAAAAAAAGTCAAATTGTTCCTCCAATGCGAATTGAATTTTTCTGGTATGTTAATACGTATGAAGAGCCACCATATTAGTTCCAGTTTCTCCACGCCGATACCAGCCTGAATCAGAGACTTGAGACACGTAGACATGGTTTAGTATCTAGATTTAGATTAACCACGCAATGGGGACTTGGGTGATATATCCTTGAAGCCATTACTGTCTCCTGCAGGACTTTGCGTGTCCGCAAATTGGGCGTGTTTAATCGAGTAAATTACACTGGCAGAGGTATGAGAATTAGCCTCGGATGATGCCGTCGTCGTGTCTCTCTATCTTTTACTGCGGGGTCTAAATGATTGAAACTCCACACTAATTCAAGCGGTAATTTGCTGTTCCGTCTCCTGTTGCTATCGTGGTAATTTATTTACAAGCACGTGAAATTAGTACATGTCCACTCTGGCCTAGTAGGACTCCCTCTGCAGTAGTCGGATGCTCTCATCAAGCTAACTACGAAAAAAGGAATTTATAATGACAAGAATTACCACATTTTATTTGTGTTACCCTTTAAAACTTTAAACGTGAGCCTTGTCCACATTTCGAACAACTTATCGCACTTTGACACATATAAATAATTTAACTGTTCCGGTAGAAATTTATTTGTATTTATATATATATATATATATATATATATATATATATATATATAATTATTTTGTATATATATTATATATTGTATATATATATTATATATTGTATATGTATATTAAATTATTTTGTGTATTACAATATATATATATGGAATTATATTAAATTATTTTGTGTATTACAATATATATATATATATATATATATATCTGTATCTATATATATATGTATGTATATATATATATATCTATATCTGTATCTCTCTCTCTCTATATATATATATTATATTAAATTATTTTGTGTATTACAATATATATATATATATGTATGTAAATATATATATTATATTAAATTATTTTGTGTATTACAATATATATATATATATATATATATATATATATATATATATCTGTATCTATATATATGTATGTATATATATATCTATATCTGTATCTCTCTCTCTCTATATATATTATATTAAATTATTTTGTGTATTACAATATATATATATATATATATATATATATGTATGTAAAAATATATATTATATTAAATTATTTTGTGTATTACAATATATATATATATTGAATTATATTAAATTATTTTGTGTATTAAAATATATATATTTATATTGTAATAATCAACAGGTTGGGTTTAATAAAATAAAAGAATAAATAAAATTTAATACATAAAATTATTTATTTTCACTTCGTGCCTTCTAACTCAAAAACAATTACAATTTAAAATATTAATATCTCAGGGTCTTGAATGGGTTTGATAATGGACACAACAAATTGATTTAAAAATCTCATTAACAAACAGTTTACAATTAACCTAAACAATATGTCGCTAGAATGAAAGAAATTTAAAAGTAAAGAAATTAACTCTGATTGACAATTTAAAAGAGAACGAAATTTGACTTTATCCTCTAATTAGCGATTACAATTAATTATTAGTTTTGGTTTTGTTACTTACATCTGGTCCAGCTGGTACCAGCATTCTTTTTGGTTTCGAAAGTACACTATGGCCAAATTATACACTGATTCTAAACATCAACCCACATATTTTACACTATTGAAGTCAAAATTGATAGTTTCCCAGGAAATCGGATGATCCTCCTGAATGTCAGCTATCTGATGTCTGCTTGCCTTACAGGAATCCTATGATTCGTAGATTTATTAGTCTTTTACTGAATTGGACGTAAACTGCAGCTCCTTGACGATTTATTTTAAATGTTTATTCTTTCGGAGTGAACTAACCTTTATTTAGCTCCTGACTGTAGACTTAAACTGCTCTTACTTTTCAATTATTTACGCTGCAATGCTTCCGGCGTGAATGTTTTCTTCGTATAAATTTACAACTTTAACTAGTTATAGATTGACGATGTCTAGTCTCTGCTCAAATTATATTTCTTGTTCTGCTCCTCATAATGTCTTTCCGCCATCAGCTCCTAACAACCTTTCTCCGCTAAGTAACAGTTATATTACTTTTTCTGCTCCTCACGATGTTTTTCCGCAAACTGAATCCTAGTACTCCCGAGTTTTAGCGCGCATACGCCATTTTTGACTTTTCGACAAAGCAAAGTGAGCTCGCTTCTCTCATTGTTGCTTTGTTCGATCAGACCGCTATAATGGATTTCTCAAACAATTCAAATTTTACGTCCAAACAATTAATGGTTAAATTAATTGGCATTTCAATATATATATACATTGAATTATATTAAATTATTTTGTATATTACAATATTTATATATATATTGAATTATATAAAATTATTTTGTATATATATATATATATATATATATTGTAGTGGAGACAATTTTAATTTATTTTTGTGTTGTTTTGCGTTTGGGAAATATCAGCTGATATATATATATATATATATATATATATATATATATATATATATATATATTGGCCCCTAGAAGAATATCGTTACATCAGAGGTTAGAAAAGCTGTGTGCTATTAATCATCACTTCATTTTGTCTGTATTCGACTATTTTACATTATTACTAATTTTAACTCCTTTACTCCTGTTATTATTTTAATTTTTCGTTAATAATATTTTCTTAATCACGGTTCTGCAGGGAGGTTTTTTTTCTTCAGTTGTTGTCGCTTCAATATATTTCTTATAAAAGAGTTTTCTCTTCTAAATATCTAAATTAAATTAAACTTTTCCAGGGATAGTGCTTAAACATTTTTAACCACTCTATTTGTGACAGGTTAACCTGATGACGATGGCGGAGCTTGCCGTCGAAACGTTGTTATTTAACAATTGGCCCAGGTTGAGACCCGCGAATTTTATCTAGAACAGATTCACCGGGAAATCCGTCGCTCTCTAAAATGGCCATGGTTTTTAATTTAGTAGACACAGCCTGAATTCAGTCTAAACCATCTTTTCACTTTCTCATTCCGAAAACTGTACGCCATATCTTGGTTACTAACAAGTACCCCAGAGATTTTATTAATTCTAACATTAAAAAATCACAAATGGAATATTTACGTCTGATTGAAAATAATGAATAAGAAAGATAGCCAATTCAGACAAAAAAAGTGATAATATAAATAGCACACAACGTTGCTGGGATCCTTGTTCCCTTTCGTCAGGTGTGACGAAGAGCCTAGAGCGACACAACTGCACTCGTCAGTTGACAAAACTCTAAAGCGAGGAAAACGAAACGACAATGGGAGAGCCTAAGGGTTGGTGTAACAATAAGGGAGCAACGACAACGGGAAAACAGAATGTTCAGCGTAGTAATTAGGGATCATAGCAATTGTTCAGTTTCATGGTGTCTGTTTGTACATGAATAGCTGTGATGTTGGATTTAATGTGAAGCATCTCTGGAATGACTCTTGGAATTGAATGAATAATAAATCTAAATCTGCGGACGCCGAGAAACGTGAGATCCTCTGTTCCTCGAGGAACCCTTCCAAGGATGAAGCCGTTGATATGCGAAATTTACCGTCCTAGACGTCGGGGAAGTTCTACAATTCATGACTTCGGTGTTGCGTTTCTCGACCATCAATTAAAACTTTTAACCTATTATATTTAGGATATTATAATACAAAAAAAGTTTTAAAATATTTCTGTATACATAGTATCTTAAAAATACCGTTCGTTCCCCCCTCCCCCCCTCTAAGAGTTTAGATTATTTACTCTTGGCTCAACAGCCCATTGAGGACCTTGGCCTACCAGGACGGGTGCCAAACTCTCATCTTTCATTACACTTTTTTTCTGGCAGTGGCCCGTGGTCAGCGGAGTGATTCTCCGTCATCCGTAACCCCCAGTATTTTATTTAATGAGCAACATGCCGAGCTTCGAACCCCGGGACCTCTGCTCCGCTGACCGCTACACCACAGATGGTCGGCATAATGTTATTTTATTTCTCAAATCGTGACGTTACGTTACGTAACACGACGGAAGGTTATCACGACAAGCACGAGGGTGATATTAACGAAAATTATTTGCATTTAAATAATCGTTAACAACGATGCCTTAAAAAAATTTTTCCTCGGTCTTCTTGAAATAAAAATGTACGAGGTTGAGTCAATAAGTAATGCCACCTATTTTTTCTCTCTTTTAATTCTCAAGACAATTAAATGTAATTTACCCAGCATAAACCAACAACATTAATGTTTACATATTCACTTTTGAATGTAGACTCAGCCCTTTTCCATAGATTTTCTCCACCTTTGATCAAGGTAAAAAGCGTGGTCTTGCTTCCTTAGCCATCGACGCACGGACGTTTGCCCTTCAGCTTCTTTACAGCGACGAATCCATCAGTGCCGAACAGTGCTGCCATCTGCTGTTGCAGCACCATACATATTTTTCAGCCTTTCATGAATACGAATGGGCGTTTCACCTTCCGCGTTTAAGGATTCAATACTCAGAACGCTGTCTAATACGTCCGACAACGGCAGCCATTTTCCAATAGTGGTACCACCTGGCCGGCGTGTTGCCCGTAATATCGGTCCTGCGTCGAAAATACGGAAACATTGCCAGGCCAGAATAGTTCCCAGACCTCAGCTAGAGGACTCTTTAGTCAATAAGCTGTGTTGGAAATTAATATTACACTTTGTTCTCTGGGGAAAATTATTCAGTATTTGAAAAGAGTCCAGCGTTTCAAAGAGGATTTATATTCTTTTGCAAAGGAAGAATAAATAGGAATCAGAACTTGAGGATTTATTCCCAACACTTTTTGAAAGTTAGAGGAAAAAAATACCCGACCTCTTGCTCGCGGAGACCTTTTTTTTTTAGATAACTACTGGACTAAGAGGCAAGTAGGTAATTTTAACTCTAATTTTTTTTACTGTCTAAAGGTATGGCAAATTATTTTTTTAAAAAAAATATGGCGGGAGTATTTTTTAAACTCTTCAGTTATATTAAGAAATTTTGATTTGTTTGGGGCCACCAGGAGTATAATTAGCTCTCTTATTAAGCACGTGTATTTTTTACTTTCAATCTCAAAACGCCGCCGACAATAATGTAAACTGCACATTATTATGCAATGCTGACAGTTGCCTACAATGCCTGGGCCACAGTACTACGCTGACAATACAAATCGTAAAGGGGCCTGTAAACGAGCAATACTGGCCAAGCAATAATATTTCTCTAAATCCAGCAACATTTTCGGCAATACATACATATGGCCCGGCAATATTTCAGTATTCGCGGGCAATGTTGCTAGCGTGTTGCCCGTGACGTCGGCCCCTGTGTCCAAAATACGGGAAACATTGCCGGGCCACAATAATTCCCAGATCCCACCTAGAGGACTCTGTAGTCAGTCAGCTGCGACGTTGCCAATTAATATTATTACACTTTGTTCTCCGGGGAAAATTAGTCAGTGTTCCTCTTATGAATGGGTCAAATGTGAAAACTATTGAATTTATCGATGAAGTTCGCTGGAATCCAACATCATGGAGGCGAAGTGAAGGAAGATGGTTGGCCAGCAACAACCTGCAGCAGTTATGATGTACGCGAAAAATCGAAATAAGACGAAAATGTTATTTCTAATTTTTAAAATTTACCAACTGAAGAGGCCTGGCCTGTTCATACTTTAATAAATTCATTTAATACTTCCACTAAACCCAACGCAGACTTCTCCAACGATGTGCGAAATTGAACAATCAGAGACTCTCGTTAATTACGTCAAAGAGTCTCCCGTCGCCAAGGATCTTGTGTTGCTTTCCTCATCATCACCTTGTCCTTTTCTCTCAATCATGGGACCCATTTTTTTTTAAGTAAATATTCTCAAAGTCACCCTCCGACATTGTGGTGAAGTTTTTAAATAAGTAATTGTCAAGAATTTATTCGTTGCTTTAAATTGTGAAGTCTTTCCAACCACTCTCCGCAACTTCCCTATTCCAACTGTTTCCACGTCCTTCCAACCACTATCCTCAACGTCCTTATTCCAACTGTTTCCACGTCCTTCCAACCACTCTCCTCAACGTCCTTATCCCAACTGTTTCCACGTCCTTCCAACCACTCACCTCAACGTTCTTATCCCAACTGTTTCCACGTCCTTCCACCCACTCACCTCAACGTCCTTATCCCAACTGTTTCCACGTCCTTCCAACCACTCTCTTCAACGTCCTTTTTCCAACTGTTTCCACGTCCTTCCAACCACTCTCATCAACGTCCTTATGCCAACTGTTTCCTCGTCCTTCCAACCACTGGTTGTATAAATAAGGACGAATCGAGGTTCTTCCCTTCTTTAATTACTTGAAATTTTTTTATCACAATTACTGCTGCGCTAAATAAGCACTTCATGGTCGACCATTATTACTGCACTACGTGTACGAGGGAAATGCTCGGGGGCTGCACTGTGGCCGGAGTATTGCTGGTAACATATTGCCCGGCCATACTTGCCTGCAACACATTGTTGCCGGGCCATAGTTTCCTAAAATATTGCCGGCAATGTGCAATTTTTGTTGCTTCGTTTACGAACCCTTTTTAGTTAAAGACTCGTTGAAGTCTGAATAATTTCGTTCACTCTGCGGCACTCAGTAAATTAATACGGTTTTGAGTAATTTTTTTTTCTTCAGAAGTTAACCTTGTAGTTTGAACGCGAAACTACTACGTCGTTATCGTAAATTCGTCTTGGATGATCAACGAGACATAACATTTTAATGGCTCTCGTTCTGCGTTCCCGAGAAACTCGTCCACCAACATCACGTCGTGTTGAGTGCCGTAACACTGCTTCAGATACGCGAGGATTGCTGCTTGCTGGTAGTGAGTGAGTGAGTGGTAAGAAGACGTTGTTTTGGCCGTGCCGCGTGGCGGCTCTGCGTGACCAGGAAGCGCGATTCCGCTACGCGGTGGTCGGAAGTGCGAGAGTGCGTGTCTTCCGCCCACGCCTACACCACCCCTCCTTGCTTGCATTTCTAATTCCACAACCTACAACGGCGCTTACTACAGACTCACGAGCTGCACCCTTTTATGAAGGTAACGATTACGGACAGATGTAACAAGAGTGGCGGACTAACTGCGTCCAAACTGTCTTGCACGGTTATTGACTCCATTAGTCCTCCACCGAGAAACAAAGAGGCAAAACAGTGACATCCACGTGTACATAAAACAAAATATAATTTTAAAAAAATTAACAGTACCATACACACTCACATTAGTCTGAAAATTAAATTCCTTCTTTATTATTCCTAAGACTACAAGCACAGCTTACCGTTACTTACATACAGCGGTGTTAGTATACTACATTTAATTTATTTACAAAAAAATTTTGTTTATCTTTAATTATTCATCTTAGAACAATAATTAGTGGCAATAAAAATCAATTGAAACCAATTAGAATTAATATCACCGGGGGAAACATCTTAAATAATTAGAAAATACAGATTAAATCTACAGAGCAAAAACTGTATCACTTTGATTAATTTTAAATTGAATAATATATTAATCCCACAAACAACGAAATAAAAATATATTCTAATAACTTTTTAATTATTATTTATATTGTGACGAAGTTTCGACACCTTTTTCTATCATCTTCAGGTATCGAAACGTTTCGTCACAATATCAATGAAAAATAAAAAGTATCAGCAGAAGATCATCAATTGTTTTATTAATTCAAAACAGACATTAAACTAAAACTTTTGAAATATATTATAATAATAAATGTTTATTTATAGTATAATTTTAAATTGAAAATAAAAGTACATCTGGATATTAAAAAAATAAGTATACTACATTTAATTTATTTACAAAACATTTTTGTTTATCTTTAATTATTCATCTTAGAAAATTAATTTGTGGCAATAAAATCATTTGTAATCAATTAGAATTCAAGTCCAATATCTTTTGTTTTTTTGGCGTAATTTTTATCTCATGCAAATCAACCCCCACGCTTAAGGGTGCTCTCCTCCCAAGCCGCTAGGGTTTCCGCTGCTTCTGTGAACCTAACCGGACCCTGTAATGAACATTAATATCACAGGGGTTAACTTTTATAAATAAATAAATGCATGATTAGATTTTACAAACTGAGCCAGTGATTGTCCATTAATAGATCGCAGCTTGAGGAAGCAAACGACAGCTTGTTTTATGCGTAATTTTGCAGATGTTGTGCGAATAGGTCCAACTGCAGACGGTATTAAGATCAGGTGTTACCTGAATTGTTGAAGGTCGTTGATCGCATCGTGGTGTGGTCAATTTAATTGGGAAAATTCTTGAGATTTTTACGAAGAGACGGAGAACACCAGAAAGCAGATGAAGTTGAATTTTTGACCATCAGAGACCGCCACTGAGTCGACGCACAACTCTGTGACGTCATAGCCGTCCAGCTGGAGGCACTACAGCGCCAGTCAGTTCTCCGCTACCTGGATACAGAAAATCCTGAACAGAAACTAGCGGTAGTTTCAACGAGTAATAATGTTGACGTGAGAATATAATAACGTCTGAATAAAATATAATCAATAAATGAAATAGCCCAATAATGATAAAATTAATCTTTGGGGATGCCTCCTCCTCTCTCTGGTTTTTTTGAAATAAGGTTCCCACATACCGATGAACGTCGTCCATGTTTTGAGAGGTGTATGTTCCGGGTCATAGACCTTGGGCATACGGTATGAGATGCCCGCTATTCCTGTTGGAATAGTCGACCAGCTGCCTCCTAAACTGGTCGAGGCACTGCGAGGGGAAAGCTGCGACCCCTCAGCAAACCCCTCTCCCGCCATCCAGGGAAGGGCGTGGGACAAGTACCAAATGCCCGACCTACCTGATGCAGGTTTTTCTGTGGTATTCCCTGCATCACTTTTAGGCGAATTGCCCGGTAGGATCCTTAATCCATAGCCCGGGACCCTAGTTAACCCTTGGCTACCTTCCTCTACCCTTCCGCATCCCCCTTTCACTCTCTTTCCTATGCTATAAGAGGGGAGTTTTCACTATGTGGATTACCCTATACACATTAAACAAATGACCTGACGAAAGGAACAATGACCCCAGAAACGTTGTGTGGTGTTTACGTCATCACTTAATTTTTGTCTATATTTGTCATAATTTCATCTAATTAAGTAATGTTGTTCACCCTGATAAAAAGGAGAAATTCTCAGATTCATTTAATGACCCACCTTTACACATCATAACAGATCATACAGTGATTCTGTTCCTTCATTAAATACATTAAAGTAACAATTTCCTTCAACACTCAAACCCCGAATTAAATTTCTTATTATTTGTTAATCCAGTGATTTTTAAAATAATTTTTTTTGTAAACTTTAGCTTCTTTTTTTTCACTGGAGTCTCTAAGGACAACTTTTGATGCAACTAACGAATTTCGCCTTGACTTATCCACGTGACAACTACCTGCAAAATTAAATAACTCTAATCTAGTGTAATGGCCGTGAATGTAACTACATTTTACATTTCCAGTGTATCCTCCTCATTATTTAAAACCCTCCCCACATTTTTCTGCGACATCTTTTTCCGCTAATCGGTCTGAGAATGCACATTGTCTTGTAGTTGTTTTATCCTGCGCTGCCTTTCTCTCTCTCTCTCTTTAATTACTCCTGCATATTGCCATTCAAACTTCCTTGTCAGGTATTGACCGTCCTCATGAAGGCCATCACTAGAAAGAGACATGATGATGTATCGTCGTCGTCGAGATCATTACTTCCCCTTCAACAACTTGTCCTTTGTTCCCACGTTGTCTCTATTGTCACTCGCTATTGTCGTGAACAATGAGTGCACAGGTGTATTATCTTCAAACCGTCTTACTTCCTGTCCTCAGTAAATTGTTTTTGTGCAGATATAGGTTTGATAATTTTTTTTGGGTGGGTGGGGGGGGGGTTAAGGGCAGAATATACTAGATTTTGACTTTGATTAATTTTACTGGAACAATAAGCTTTCGACAAACAACGAAGTGAAATATTTGCTAATAAAACAATTGATGACCTTTCTTCAGACTCTTTTTATTTTTTTATTTATATTGCGACGACGTTTCGACACTTTTTTCTATCATCTTCAGGTATCGAAACGTCGTCACAATATAAATAAAAAGTGTCAGCATAAGGTCATCAATTGTTTTATTAATTCAAAACAGACGTTAAATTAAAACTTTTGAAATATATTCTAGTAATAAATGTTTATTTATAGTATAATTTTAAATTGAAATTTAAAAGTACATCTGGATATTAAATAAAATAAGTATACTACATTTAATTTATTTACAAAACATTTTTTTGATCTTTAATTATTCTTCTTAGAAAAATAATTTATGGCAATAAAATCAATTCAAACCAATTAGAATTAATATCACAAGGGGAAACATCTGAATTAATTAGAAAATACAGATTAAATCTACAGGGCAAAAACTGTATCACTACAGGCCTAAAAAAAGGTCAGAAATTCCTTAATAAGACCTTTAAATAAATAAAAAGTATTATATATGATGTATATGAATCATAAAGTGGGAAAATTAAATATACAAGCAAGAAAATGCATAATTAAATAATTAGAAAAAAATTATAGAAAAAATATTTAATAAATTAGAAAATTCAGACATAAATAAAATATATTTAATGCATAATATTTAGTTGATTAAAAATAATAAAAAAGTTAAGTATTCTAAGAGAATAAACTCTACTTCAAATGGGAATTAATAGATTATTATAATATTTAATATAATGTGATAATTTCCATTAATTATTGTATAAACAACACTGCAAATATGTCAGAAAAAATATAATCATTAATTTAAACAAAAAATTAATAATAATAATAATAAAGATAGCCAAATACAGACATTACTTATTTATTAATTCAAAATTTATTTAAAAAAATGTATGTATGAATAATATCAACATAATACAGTAGCCTATATTTTAATGTTTTACGGTTTTTTTTGCATTAAATTTATTTTTTATATCTTTATTAGAATAAGTGATTTATTCCAATGGGGGTCACCGTCAACCAGATGACCAGAGACATTCCTGACATTACAGTATTTTAATAACTAGTATAACTACGGAATCAACAACTATCATATTGTCCTCTCATATCTCATCTGGAGAATGGTTACTCCCACACCCACTCCTAATTCCCTATACATAAATCCTAATTCCATCACCAGTGACATCCGAGCACCAATAGAAAACAAAAAAAAATTCCCTAAGAAATAAGAACAAAATTCACAGAAGAGGAAACAAGAAAAATAAAAGGAAACAGCGGTCTCATATAGATGCCAAGAAATCAGACCGATAAAATGAGATAGATAAAAAAAAGTCCCCTTATACCCAACTTTTCTAATACCGTTACGGATTGAAATAATACCAAAACTGCTACATCGGGAGTGACACTATTAATCTCAGAGATCCCTACAAATATTTATTCGACACTTACGTCGGCCGTTTCTAGCATTCATTTTAAATTTCACCCTCCAATACCTCCCACAACCCCCTGCGGATACTAGGGGTATTTTAGTGCAACCACTGTGTGAACCAAGTTTGGTTGAACATAGACAAACACATACAAGGGTATTTTTAAAATTATTTCCACAAAATGCATTTTATTTAACGAGTGAAACTGAAAGTCAATTCGTCCTTTCAAGACGTAGAAGCCAACGATTCTAATTAGTCGCTTTGTATTCCTCATCCGTAGCTCCAGTTGTAATTTACTCCTGACATGTCTTTCTCACTACAGAGTCACTTTATCAAGATTAGCAACTTCTTCGTTGAACCAGCCTTATTCCACGTATAATACGTGTAAACTATTTTTAATCAGTTCATACAAAAGAGCAAGAACCATTTGTGTAGTTTCTGGTATTTATCACGGAAGGTATTTTTTTTATTACCAAGCAACTTATCCGTCGTTCAATTAAACGCAGATTAATTCCATCGGTGTGTAATAAATTTATTACATTCATAAGGAATAATAATAAGAAGAAGAAAGATTTATATCTTTGGATTTGTTTTGTTTTTAGTTTCCTTTTGTTAATGGCGAGAATTGCATCATAAAAATTGATGTATTATAGAAAACTGAAATATTTATTTAAATATATACGTACCTGTGCATTGACTGGAGATTGAACTCGATATTTAAAAGTTAACGACAGTTAAAAGTGTTTGATTACAAGTGTCGTCTGTCGAAAGAATTGTGTCGATTATCCTGCGACGCTGCGTAACCAGAGATTAAAAGAGGTAAAAGTCGATCGCTGAAACCAGTTTTGTAATCGTCGGCTTCACCACAACTTATTGCGGGGGCAACTCAGGTGTAAATATTAACACCTTCTTCAGCCAGGATAAATCAAGCAATTTTACATTCACAAAGGCAAAGATGATTTTATTATTTGAGGGACATATAAATAATTTTCCAGCGACATTCCTTTTACTAATTTTTTTTCCAAATGTTGTCCCTACACCGATAAGAAAGCCACAACGTTCAAATAACCTTAGAAGATGAAACATTTGGCACATTTTAAATTATTCCAATTTATTTTTAACGAGCCCGGGTAATTATTTATGTAGTATTTAATTCCACATTAATCTATTAGTCAGAGAAAAATATTTAACCTACCGAAGCGTGATGTAAATATTTAAGTAACTTAAATGAGTCAAAATACCCTTTGGTGGATTTTTTATCTGCTGTTGGTAGCATTGAATAACATAAATGCAAAAGAATAAAATAACGAAATACTCCAACTCTTCAAGAGAAAAATATTAATATTGAGCAAAGTCGTTAATTCTCATCAGTTCTCATTTTAATTTATTCCTCCTTAGTCTTTATACATTTCCATTCTTCAGGTACATAAAAAATTTTGTTCAGTTTTGATACATGCAGATAGAGGTTGAAATTATACACAGAGAACGTCTGGAGAAATATTATAAATTTAATTCACCCCAAAAAATATTTATTCCGCGCAAATATCGGCCGATAAAAACATGTTTGAAAAATTTTCACCTCCCTCACCCCTGGGAGTTTAAACTACAAGTTGAAAATCATAATTAATCTCAGCGACATCCATAACACCGGATTCGAGTTGAATCTCGGTTTCTTGCGTTATTTTTTTGCACTGCAAGTCCCCCTCCACCCTTAAGGGTGCTCTCCTTCCTAGCCGATAGGGGTTCCGCTGCTTCTGTGAACCTAACCGGACCTTGTAATGAACATTATTTTCAAAGAGGTTAAATTTTATAAGTAAATGTATGATTAGTTTATACGAAATTAGAAACCGGTTATCCATTAATATATCGCAGCACATTTTTTGTTTACTTTGCATATGAAGTGCGAATAGGTGCAAGTGCAGACGGTATTAAGATCAGGTGTTACCTTAATTGTTGTATTTGGCTGTCTTTCTTATTATTAATTTCTAATCAGACGTATTTTTTTTATTTCAACATTTGACGCCTACCCGTTTCATTAGCGTCTTCTATTTCTTTTTAACCTATATATTATTACTTTTCTCAATTATATTTTGTTCACTTTCGGCTTTAATATTTATTCTAGTTTTAAAACTTTCGAATAAAGCAGTTAATGCGAGGATCCAGTGCGAGTTTTTTTAAACATTAAATTTAACAGTATTTCTTTCTTTAATTCGAAATTTTTCATTTCGAGCTTTGTTAAACTCTACAGGAAAATCGGTCTCTGAAAAAATCCCCGATACTTGTCATTAAATTTGACGAGCCGAGCCAACGTCAAACAATTCCGATATTTGTTCCTATTCTTCAAAGCGAAGGGGGTGACGGGGTAGGGGGCCGGGAAGCATTTGTTTACCTCCTGCAAGCTTTAGGGGAGAATTTTGATAGAGTCCAGTGTGTGTTTGATGTGACGCTGAAAAGCTCGCAGCTACCGGAACGGACAGCCGGAAGTGACCAGGATCATTTGCTGGGCCGGCCAACCAAAGTCGCCAACGCTGAAACGGAGCCAGCAGGAGAAGAGAAAAAAAAACCACAGTAAATTAATCGCTACACGCAGAAACGAACAGTTTAGTCTCGAAATAAACCAGCACATTTAAAAATACGTCTCCTGTAACCGTGTGTTAACAGTTACGAAACAAGCTTCAATTATTTCACTGTATTTATGCTCATTCACACACACACACACACTTACAAACGAAGAAAAAAGAAAGTAAAACAAGTTTTATTGGATAGAAGTGTGTGGGTAAACAACGGTAGTACCAATTTTTACTCGACGTTCACGTCTAAATGAGGTCACTCAAACCTGATGTGAAAATAAAAGGATCCCACATCGATTAAACAATCGTACATTTACAATTAAGTCAAAGTTAATCTGACAATTATAATTTAATAAATAACCAGGAGACAATATTACGACGTTTCGTCCACAATTTTGGGACATCGTCAGGTAATAGTGTTTAATGTATGCATATATATGTTCTAATTAGACGCCAGGTTTATGTAGAAATAATATATTGTAATAAACACAATGGGATTAATTAATTAAACACTTTATTGCAAAAGATTAATTAATTATTTAAATTCCATAGTTGGTTTATTAATCAATTATAGATATTTTATTTAAAAACGAGAAGGATTTCAAAATAATTACTAAATTCTTCAGAAACTTTACAAGACAATTTACTTTTCTTCTGTTTAAATTTACAACATTTTTTATATGAGATTATTTACATTTAAAGTTTTTCAATGTTTATAGATTTTACAACTCTTTTCTCAGGGTCATTTATCTGGGCCTTCAAAGTAAAGAAACAACCTTTATATTTACGTTACACAATCAAATTCCTTTACAACCTAAGAAGTTAAACAATCAAATAAAACGTGAAATCGAAATCTGACGACTTTACCTTTAATTATCGTTTACAAAACTTGATCAAATTTGTTCGTACTTACAAAACCTCTGCTGGTACCAGGCTTAACTCTCTTGGGCTCGGGCTCACCTCACAATTCACTCTGAAAGGCCATGAAATCACTGAATTTACATGGATTAAAGAACACTCTGGATCTCCTCTGGAAACTGGAAGCTGCAAACTCCTTCTGGATTAGTGGTTGCACAAATCGTTCCTTATTATTTCTCTCTGGAATTGGTGGCGGTCACAGTACTTATAATTTTTTTTATTTCGGCGTGGTTTACTTGGTCAGTGCTTGTAACTTTAACGTTGAAATTTACTGTCCAAAACTTCTTACTACAATTTAACTTTGAATCTTTTCGAATGAATTTGTCTGGTTTTTAACTTCTTCCGACTTCCAACACCCGACTGTTGTTTTATAAAGCGCTCGCGGCCAAACAAAGCTCGCCTATACATTGTCGCCTTTGAAATTTGATCCCGCTAACAATCCACCACAAATATCCAATTGTCAAAAATCATGAATGGCCTCTAATTAGTATTACAATATATAAATAAAACATAGAAATAAAAAAAGTTATATTAAACATATACAGAATATAAATAGAGGTTTTACAAATATTTTAACTTCACACCTGACCTGGGTTTTATATATTTCTTTACTTACTAAATAATCTTTAAGAATTTTTTTTTATAAATAATTCTTTTACTTACATAAACTTCATATTAAATGCCATCAAGGTTTATTTGTTAAAGTTGATGAACACCGGCCCAAAAATCTCACGGTTTTGAATATTATAAAAATTCCCCATTCCCATTTTAAAAACTATTATTTAATTTAACAACATGTTTCAGTCCTAATGAGGACTTTCTTCGGATTTACAATAAAGATATTAAATCATAGAGACAATTGTTCAAAGAAATTAGTTGATAGTCAATGAGTATTTAAAGAAAGAGATGAAATAAATGGTATAGAAAATGTTAGACTCTTAAATATCATTGATTATAATATTATAAATATTACTTAATTAATCCATCAATGTTTATTTGTTACAATTGATGAACACCGAACAAAAAATTTCATGGTTTGAATATTATAAAAAATTCCCCATCGCCATTTTGGAAAAAAAACAACAGATATTTAAAAATTATTAATTTTTTAACAACATTATTCAGTCCTGTTCTTCTTCGGATTTACAATAAAGATATTAAATTATAGAGACAATTGTACAAAGATATTAACTGAAAGTCAATGATTCTTTAAAGAAAGAGATGAAATAAATGGTATAGAAAATGTTAAACTGTTAAATATCATAGATTATAATATTATAAATATTACTTAATTGATCAGTGTCTGTTTTGACATTGAGAGAATATATATTTTTTTTGTTTATCTTTAATTTATATTTACAACAATCTCCTCTGTTGAGCAATGAGGTAAATTGTATGTAAAAAGAAGTACATGTGAGATGCCATCGCAGTAGAGGGCTCTTCCCTCCCCCACCCCCCCCCCCCAAAAAAAAAGAAAGAAGAAAAGACTTATTACTAAAAAGATAATATTTTAAATGATAGAACATGTATTAAGTTTAATCGATTTATAATTGTTGTCTTCATCTAAGTATGTAAGTATCCCAGTTGAAAGTAATGTTTGGTGTTTAAAGAAATTATATCTGGGGAGGGGGGGGGGGTGGATAATGAAATTTATAAAACTGTTTGTAGCACACAAGTGGATAGATATGGGAATGATAGACAAAGACAATTATTAACAGTACCGAGGAACAAGAGGACTATGTCACATAATTAAATAAAAATATATAGGGTTGAGGTTAACTGGAATAGGGCTGTCCAATGCATAGGATAATAGTGAAGAAGAAAAGAAGCCTCTAGAGGTAAAATTCATAATAATCACATAAGACAAATACAGGAATATAAAATAGTTTCTGTATTTAAATGGAGTTAAAAAAAAATAAGGTCATTCTTAAATATACTAAGTTACATAGGAAACGACAATGGATATAGAATAGAGTGCGTTAAAAGAGTTTAAAATCAGTGTTTTTATAATATTTGTGTTTCTGCCGGACTGTCCTCTGTGGTTTAATTATCACTGTGTTTATATATATCCTGTGCGCAGTTGCTGGAGGCCAGTCTCCGTTATCCTTTATGACGTCACCGTCCTGGCAACGATGGCGATCTTTGGACATCATCATTTAAGCGTTAATAACGCACGCCTTGTCATCACTTCTATTAATAGCAAGGCTACACAAGCACACTCATTTACCACCAATGCCACTGGACGCCCACAGACTGCCGAGAGTTGCTTCAAAGCAAGAAGTTCCAACCTGCTTTCGAGATAACTGTCCAGAAGTTGGAGGTGAACAATGTTTGCCGTAACAAGTTGCTAACAGTCAGCAGCTACGAGCCCTACGTATTCTGATTTCAGAATTAACTGGACGTGGGATAATTTAGGTAATTACATCAAGAGGTTTCCTGTCGTCTGCATTATTAGTTCTGCCGAAATTAGTTTAATTAGAGTCTAAACTTCCCGTCCCCATGAAATTATTCGCAACAAATATTCGTGAAATATTACGAACTCTTCAGAGATTTAAATCGTAGCTGCTTCATCCAGTGAAAGTAAAAACTATTTAACTTTTTTCTACAGGCATCGCGATCGCGATGCCACCACACTCTAGCAAATACTAACAGAATACGATTCTTCGACGTTTCTGCAATGAATAGTCGTAATTATAAATTTACCTTAATTTTTAATGCTTCCACAAAATTATTCTTCATGACTATCGCGTTATTTGGAAGACCAACAGAACTGAATTTGATGAAATTTGGAATTAAGCTTTAAGTTTTGTCACACTAATGAACTGAAAAATTGGAAAATTTAGAAAAATTGACTCTGAATAAATATTTTTGTGACGTGTGAAATATTCAAAAAAAAATTAATTTGTTCTCCAAATTGTAATTTCTGATATGAGAAGTAGGTGGAATCCAGATAAAGGGTAAATCAAATAAATTGCAAATGGACTGCCAAAGATTAAATTATATATATTGTAATAATTAGACTTTATTACCATATATATAAAAAACTTTATTACATAAAAATACAAAAATACTTTAAAAAAATTGATTGGGCGCAGGCAGATACATATAGTCTGCAAAAAATTAACAAAATTAGCTCCGGCTTGGTTAATGAAATCCTCCTTCTCTACAAGGTATGTGGGCGGCTCGGTAGCTACTCAAGAACAGAGCCTATTTCCGTACTGTGTAAAAAATATTTAACTTATGAATGCACTTTACATTAATGGTGACCCTTACTTTAACTTGTGGCCTCAGCTGACTTACAGTGGATCACTGGTCTTGTAGTAAGCAGCACACGATCTCCTTCTTCGGCCTCCCGCCAAGGACGTCTCTCCAAAACTTTTTGTTCTTTACAGCTCGCCAAATTTTCAACCCTCTCGCCTTTCTCACTCCACTTTCAGTCCCTCTCTCTGTCTGTCTACTTTCACCCGGGTGCGGAGTATATATCCTTACTCCGCCGCCCCCCCAAACGATGCAAAAAAAAAGGGACGTGTACCCTCGGCTTCTTGGGGCCTCTGGGGTGCACGTGGCCGTTTAATTCCTTCTTAGGCCCGCGGACAAAGGACGGCCACTTACCGATGTTATTCACCACAATATATATATATATATATATATATATATATACGTAAGTAATTTAATCCGCAATGACGTCAAAATGATGTAGACTATGTTCATAGTAATTTTTTTTATTGTTTTGGAAAGCTCTGTAATAATTTTAAAAACTGTCGCTGGTTTTTAGAGTTTTGACGTGGTCTGAGAAATATTTACAGTCACATGTATGTGAACGCAGCAGAAATCATAGGAAAAAATGCAACATATTGAAACCCTGAATTTTTTTTAAAAAAATAACTTTTGATTGAAAATATATTCGCAATAAAAATAAGCTCTTCTGTGTATTTTAAAATTAAAAATTCTTTTATATATTTAATACATTTTTTCCAATAATTCTTTTAGATGCTTACGACGTATTTTCAAAATGTTTTCACTTTAAATAATTTATTTTATAGTCTATGAATCAGTTGCATGTAGATAAATCAAACATTTTAACGTTTATAGAACAGATAATTATCTAAGAACCTTTATGAAATAATTTTTAAAATACTTGCTTAAAAATGTCACCCTTTTTATTCTTTACGACCTAATATTTCTCTTTAATTTGAAATTAAATCATTCATAAAGGTCTACATTTTTGTAAATTGTGTTATAGACGTTTCCTGAAAATTTCAGAGTTGTATCTCTTAAAGTTTTTTTTCAAAAAAGGCTAAAATGAAAGTTACGAGAAATTCACTTTAAATAAATAAACATCAGCCACTGTTAAGTCAGAAAAAAAGAATTGATTAATTAAATAAACAACGTTTCATCACTGAATTTGCGACCTCATCAGGTTCAAGTTTTTTAAAAAAAATCGATGGATGAATGTGTTATTTGTTTTCAACGGCAGTCAGCATATAAACTTAACCATCAATTTTTTTTGAAAAAACTTAGAACTGATGAGCTTGAATGTAGAGCGATGAAACGTTGTTAATTCATTTATTAGATACTTTTCTTCTGACTCAAAACTTTATTTATTTATTAGTTTTCTCAATTGTAGTTTTCTACAATATATTCTAGAGATTACAAATATGTAATGAATTATTAATAAATTGTTTATTTTAATTATTGGCGGCGTAACTTTGAAGCGAGGGCATTGTTAAGAACAGCATTGTTTGGCGCGAGAATGCCAGAGAGTGTAATGGTTGCTGCGGCGTATTGTCGAAAAGCGTATATAAGACGCTCAGAGCTACAGCAGAGAATGTCAATCAAGACCTGCGAGGGCTATTCTCTCGCAGGTAGAACCTTATAGGAGAGATACGAAGGGGCTACCTTTGGGGCTGCCTTTTCCTCTCCATTTTTAAACTAAGGTTCCCACAAGCCGAGGCTCCTCGGCCTGTTTTGAGAGGTGTATGTTCCGGGGTCTCAGACCTTGGGCATATGGTAAGAGTTGTCCGCTATTCCCATTGGAATAGTCGGCCAGCTGCCTCCTAAACTGGTCGAGGCACGGAGCAGGGAATGCTGCGTCCCCACAGCAAACTCCTCTCCCGCTATGGGAAGGGCGTGGGACAAGTACCCAATGTCCGACCTACCTGATGCAGGTTTTTCTAGGGTTTGTCCTGCATTTCTTTTAGGCGAATGCCGGGTAGGATCCTTAAACCATAGCCCAGGGGCCCTAGTTACCCTGTGCTACCTTCCTCCACCCTTCCGCATCCCCCCTTTCAAATCCCTTTCCTATGCTATAAGAGGGGAGTTGCCACTATGTGGATTACCCTCATGCAGCCTGTCTACACCCCCCAAAAAAAACAGCAGAGAATTGTCACTCAGATATTCAGAGAGAAGGAGTGTGTGTGTGGGATGCAGTTCGATTGTTTTGGAGGACCTGACCATGGTGGTCCGAGCTAGAGTCTGTGATGGTCGAATTCAGCAAAGTATATGCTGAATATCATCAGTTTTTCTATCAAAGGGATTCTCCACAGCAAACTGAGCGTGACAATACGTATTCAGCAAAGTAGAAAGGCGCACAAAGTATTGCAAACTCAGACGAGAATAAAATCAGTGCTGTGGCCTGTCAGTGAAATTAGTGTTCTTATAAAAATTAAATAATCACGAGAGCACAAACTTGAGCTGCTCGAAATAAATGCTATGTAAAAAACACAAAAAAACTTTCATCTGTAAACCTTTACGTAAATATCGTTTACTGCAAGATTTCTATAACTTTTCTGATTTCTAACAGTTTTTGTCGTTGGTATAAAAATTTCATATTGTAAATTTAAATTCAATTTTGCTTTTGTAACTTGATTAAATTTGCAAATCACTGTCTTTATTAGAGGCCCTGTAAGCGGCCCTGAAATTTAGTTTCTCATAAAAACTGAGGCATTTACTTAACAATACAAAATGTAAATCAAATTTGTCAAATAAATAATATTTGTTATCTCTTTACAATTTATAATTTCAAAGTAAACTTTCTTCCATTTTTCCCTTTAATAAAATCGTGTGTTTGCCACATTATTTGGCTCCCCGACGTGGTGCTTATTTTCATCTGCTTTAAAGTGTTTATTACAATATATTTTTATATTTCATTATTAAATTCACTTTCAAGTTTGACAATGAATGTTTGCTCGCCTTTCATCATCCTAGTTTTAGATTTCGAATGAATTCCAGGGCTATATTCATCTTTCAACTCACACTCCCTTCCCTTTTCAGGTTCCTTTTGGTTTGTTCTTCCTTTATGATGGCTTGTAACTCCGCTAGTCTCCTCCTGTCTTATCAGCTCAAGACCTTTTCGCATATATTCAGCATGAGACGTGCCCAATTTTTCCACGACAGATCATCTGGTCACTGTTCCAACACACACCAATTTTCAATGCCGACAAATACTGATTTTTTAGGGATCCGTTCACGTGAAGCATTCACTCATTTACATTTTAAGTTTGGTCACGTAAAGAACGTTCCATCAAACTCCTCTCACTCAAGACCCCTGAATCGCCTCAAGTATATTATATATTTCCTTATTCACGAATGTAATGATGCTTTTGACTTGTTCCTGAGTTCAGGACTACCGGAATCTACAGATTTTCACGAGATCCGATATTTTTTATATTTAGAAACAGATTTCGTATCGGACGACAACTTGTGCGTGTCTATGTTGTGTGGAAATCAGAAAGCTGCGATCAGTCAGATTGATAAGGGGGTGGGGGACACAAATTTATGACTCTTCCAGGAGTCACTTTCCCACGCCTGAAAGACTGCGGGGTAAATTCGTACAAGTTAACATTTTTTTTTATTTAATAAAAAAAGATAAGCTATCAATCAACTATAAAGTTTTGGTTTTATTGCAGAGAATTCACAATTATTTAATATAATTAGTAATAATTCTTCAACTAAATAAAAAATATGTTAAGCATGCAAATTTAAATTAATGGAACCAAGTAATTTCCTGCTGCAGCTCAGTTGTGTGTATCTTTTTGTTGTTGGACACAGAAACATTTTGTACGATTGAATGTCAGAGATGTTTGTGTTTCCAGTCCGGCAGAATAAATGAGTTTCTTGGAAGGACTCCCTTCCTGCCCGGGTTATAATAATGTGTGTGCTTGCTGTCCGCGGGGAAGATTAATGTGTCCAGTGTTCCTTAGGGCTGGCAGCACGTTGTCTGGAATACCTCTCATGTGATGTATTGCTTGACAGACGCTGTTAATCGTTCCCAGTGTAGTCTAATAGGTGTTAGAAAGGAGTGCATTCAGACAAACTGTCTTATTAATGAGCAAAAACTCTCCACAAATAATTCACATCACACTTGCCCATAGTCCTACATTCGGTCACGGAGCAGGGGGTGTTGGTTCATAATAAGAAACACCACTATGAAGAAATTGGAGAAATTTGCAGTAATGGAACAAGAACAGAATAAGGGAGTTAAATGCCGCATTATTGAACCTCCTAATGCCGACAAAAATCCCAAATTGGCCTTAAAAAGCTGTGTTTACCATCGTAAATCCTCCATAAATTCCAAAAATAATTCTCCCGACGCCGGCAAAAGTAGAGTTGAGGATTTCTGGACAAGCAGTTCAAAAAAAGTAGGTCAAGTGGATGACGTTTTCCCAGGTGGGAGAACGACTGATAAAAAGCAAGAGTAAAAGGAGCGCAAAGCTCTGGAACATGTTAGCATTGTTTTTTTTGGCACGTATGGTGGCGACACGACGTAAAAAATCGAGAGAATCAGGGGCAAAAGTCCCACACATCTACAAGACAGGAAAACTACCAGACTGGACGAACATCGGAAGCAGAGGAAGGCCGCATCCTATTTTCCTGACGACGCCAATCACCGTGAAATATTCCACTAGAAGACGGCAGAAATTATTCATTCGTTACGTTTATTATTAAATGGAATTCAATTAATATTTTTTTTTCTGAATCCTCGAATTTTCGTAAAACCTCAGTCATAGAAATATTATTTTTCAATTACAAAGCGATGGCTAGAGCTTTCCAAAAATAAAGAAAAATGTATTAATTAAGGTGTAATTTATGAAACATTTAAAACAACTTTTAAATCACTACAGTGGAAAACTTTGGCTAACAGAAGTCAGAAAGATGTAGTCCCCATCCTCTGTTAAATTCCAACATGGAGGGGGAAAAAAGCATGGAAAGACAATAGAATAAGCTTGTACACGAGAAGGAATAAAAAATTTCAAATCAAAGGTATACCAAAATATAATAAAACAGACGTACATAAATAAATTATTATTTGGAAATGGATAAATAAGAGACTGGTAACAGATTACTAGTAGGTAAAGAAATTTTAAGTTCCTTATTTTTATTTCATTACAATATATCCTTACCTTATACAAAGTGCAGTGATATTTTTTTTAGGTGGGGTGAGTATCTGTTTAGGTAATTTAATTTTAAATTCCAGAACAATTTACAGAAATTATATGACGTTTATTATATCATAAAAATATTTATTACTTTTAATAAAACTGTCGCCGTGGTCAATAAAATTATATACAAAGATAAATAAACAATAGCAAATTTTAAGTCAGAAAAAAAATAGAATTTATGAAATTAATCGCTTAATTTGCGACCTCATCAGGTTGAAGTTGAAAAAAAAAATTTCATGTTGACTGCCGTAGCCGAAATGGCTAATGTTTATTTATTTATTAGTTTTATCAATACAGTAAACTCCTCTCCCGCTATCGGAAGGGCGTGGGACAAGTACCCAATGCCCGACCTACCTGATGCAGGTTTTTCTAGGGTTTTCCCCGTATTTCTTTAGGCGAATGCCGGGTAGGATCCTTAAAATATAGCCCGGGGGTCCTAGTTAACCCTTGGCTACCTTCCTCTACCCTTCCGTATCCCCCCTTTCAAATCCCTTCCTATGCTATTAAAGGGAAGTTGCCCAACGTGGATTATCCTCATGTAGCCTGTTGCCCTAAGAAAAAAAACTCAGATTACATATTCATGTATATCAATAAATAAAGATATTTAAAACGAACTGAACAAGAAGTAGACTAACGAATGGTAAATTGAACGAAGTCTGTTTAGCGTAGGGTTAACCAAAAAACAGGTTTGCTAGATATTTATAGTTTCATATTATTCCTTTCGGTCTATACATTTTTAAATTGCCTAAATAAAATGGCCGAAACAGGCTTTTAAGGTTATAATTTAATTAACCAAACAACACGTTTCAGTCCTAATGTGAACCCTCATCGGGTTTGTGGAAATAAAGATGAGGAATTTTAAAAAGTAAGTTTTAGGCCCTATTATTTATTCTGTTATCTATTATAAGGAAAAAAAAATTAATTTTTAAAGCCCAACTAATTGTACGGAAGTCGTCTTAGAATAAATAATTAGAACTTTGCACACCCAACTCACTCACGAATATCTTTTTTCCAGAACAGATCAGCCCACCTGTGACGTATGTGATCAAGCCCTCACCATCCAGCATATTTTATTTAAATGCACAAAATATGAGGATATACGCAGGAGGACTTTAGCCGAGTTCTCTGGAGAAGACTTGTGCACACATACCACGGTCATCAAGAACCTCCTGGAGTTCGTCTCCGACGCAAAACTGACATCCGCTATTTGAAACGTTGTTCACAATTGGAAATTTTCTAACCTGCTGTAACTTAATTTTGTAAATACTTTTAGAGGGTCGCCAATGACCAACAGGTTGACGCGACCATAAATCAGTTAATAAAAAAAAATTGTTTAATGCAACTTATAATCAGATTAACAGTTACATATTCATAAATCGCGTGATACTGACTCGAGTAGTGAAAGGGTAATGCAGTAGTAGTAATGATATATTTTTTAAATTAATTATTTGATGTCCAGGGCTGTATTATCGGGAGATGAAACATTCACGACATGACACAGTAAAGTGAACCGTGGTGATGGAGAAGACGTAAAGGCGTTTGTGGTTAAAATATATCCGTAAACCCCTCGGCCCCATTTGTTGGTAGATGGACAGAAATTTTCAGAGAATCGATACATTGATGGGTTCATTCCCTGTGAACTGTAACAGAGCCGCCGTTGTTTCGACACACCTGTTTCCCCCTCATCTCAGTTCCCGTTTAAATGTTCTCACGTTTCAGATTACTGCCATGGCAAATATTTGCTCGTTGTGTTGTTGATGTATTTTCCCCTCAAAGAGCATACCAGATGAGGATTGCCGCGCAATTTACCACCGCGGGTGGGGTGGGGGGTGGGGGGTGGGGGGGGAAATCGATTGAGATCTGAAGTGACGCGTCTCGTCTGTTTTGGAGAGCGTGCGTGGTAAAACAGACTGATGTGGTCCCGACGTGTTCGAGAGCTGTTAGCCTCGTGGTGTGAGGTCGTCGTGCGTGTCACGTCAGTATCAAGTTTCCCTTCAATTACCAGCTCGATTTACGTTACAACTTCAGCGTCATTTATACTTCAAACTTTCTTTGAATTCCAGACAGAGATACGACTTTGACCTTTGTTACATTCGCCTCTAAGTATCTTCACCAAATCGAGGCTCTAATTGAAAAAAAAAAAGACACCGAACAAATGAGACCATCAAAATAAGGAAAAATAATTTTTTTATATGTGTAGGACCTGGCCATTGGGAAACGAGGAAAGATCGAGACTACTCACAAATACCGCGGGATTACTTACTGAATAGAAAAGTAAGTTTCCGAAAATGACATAAAAAAAAACGCTAATACTTCAATAAAGTATCACTGTAAAATGAAAAAATTTACGTTTGATTGCAAATGATGAATAAGAAAGATACCCAATTCAGACCAAAAAAGTGATAATATAAACACCACACAACGTTTCTCTGGGATCCTTGTCACCTTTCCTCAGGTGCTAAGAAGAGCCTAGAGCGACACAACTACACTCGTCACTTGACAACACACACACAAGCGACTAAAACGCAACGACAATGGGAGAACCGAAAGGTCGGCGTAACAATAAGGGAGCAACGGCAATAGGTAAACAGAAGGTTTAAGTATCACTATAAATCAATTCCTTCCACATTTACAAATCATCAACGTTCCTGTAAAAAAAAGTATAAATAAATAAACTAACAGTTTGTCCTCACGTCCGGATGACGTTAACTATGACGTCACTCACGTGAATTATAATTCACTGATAACTTGCGTTCAACGGAGGCGAAGACATCAGACCTTAGCACCAGTTAAAATAGTTTTATCGTGGTATTCACAATTTAATAAAAGAAACAAAGAAAGGAAGTTTAAATTAAACAATTTTTAAAAAAATAAAAGATTACAAGGATTATTTATTTGGCAAATTTGATTTACATTTTATATTGTTAAGTAATTGCGTCAGCTTTTATGAGAATCTATGGGGTCTCTAATAAAGACAGTGATTTGAAAATTTCACCAAGTAACACAATAAAAAAAAAGAACTTAAATTTACAATCACAAAATTTTATACCAACAACAAAAACTATAAGAAATCTGAAAAGTTTTAGAAATCTGGCAAACGTAAACGTAAAGGTTTACAGAAAAAAGGTTTTTTTTTTTTACATACAATTGATTTAGAGCTGCTCTGGTTTGTGCACACGTGATTATTTAATTTTTATAGAACACTAATTTCACTGACACTGATTTTATCCTCGTCTCACTTTCCAGAACTTTGAGCCCCTTTGTACTTTGCTGTCATACGTACTGTCACGCTCAGTTTGCTGTGGAGAATCCCTTTTAATATAAAATATTCAGCCTATACTTTGCTGAATTCGATCATCACAGACTCTAGCTCTGACTACCATGGTCAGTTCCTCCAAAACACACTGACTGTCTCCCCCGCGGCCCGCCCCCTCCACACACACACTGCTCTCTGAATATCTGAGTAACTGGCTCCTTTTTTTTAGGGCAACAGGCTAGATGAGGGTAATCCACTTGGGGCAACTCCCCATTAATACCATGGGAAGGGATTTGAAAGGGGGGATGCGGAAGGGTAGAGGAAGGTAGCCAAGGGTTAACTAGGGCCCCCGGGCTATATTTTAAGGATCCTACCTGGCATTCGCCTAAAGAAATGCAGGGAAAACCTTAGGAAAACCTGCATCAGGTAGGTCGGGCATTGGGTACTTGTCCCGCGCCCTTCCGATAGCGGGAGGAGTTTGCTGTGGGGACGCAGCATTCACTTCTCCGTGCCTCGACCAGTTTTGGAGGCAGCTGACCGACTATTACAATGAGAATAGCGGACAACTCTTACCGTATGCCCAAGGTCTGTGACCCCGAAACATACACCTCTCAAAACAGGCCTAGGTACCTCGGCTTCTGGGAACCTTAGTTCAAAAACGGAGAGGAAAAGGCGTACCCAAAGATAACCCCTTCGTATCTCTCCTAAAAGGTTCTGCCTGCGAGAGAACATCCCTCGCAGGAATTGCCTGCGAGAGAATAGCCCTCGCAGGCCTAAATCTTGGGGGTTAGACTGACTGCTAAAAGTTCCGAGCGTCTTATATACGCTTTTCGACAGTTCACCGCAGCAACATTTACCGTCTCTGGCATTCTCGTACCAAGCAATGCTGTTCTTTACAATGCTCTGGTGTTAAAGTTACGCCGTCAATAATTAAAGAAACAATTTATTAATGTTTCATATTACATATTTGTAATCTCTAAAATATATACTGTAACAAGAACATGGGTCACAGTTTATCATCATGTTCTATCAAATAAAGTCTTTGAACTTTTTATATGGATAAAACTACTCAAGTCATCTGGTTTGACAGTTATAAGAAACCAGAAGCTTATAAATGTAATGTTTAAATGTAGAAATCGATAGGGTTCAAATCAGATGAATGTGGAGGCCAAAGCAAGTTTGGCCACCTCTACCTACTCATCGATCAGCGAACGTTCGATCAAGTATCGACGAGCCGTAAAAACATTACAGGCATATGTTTTAATGAACGCTTTTTGTCTACATATGGCGAATACAAACCTGAAATAATGCCTTGAATTTTTTAAACACCCTGTATACTTCAATGAGGAGAAGAAAATTGGTTATTGTCTACAGACATAAAAAAACCTCCTTTTTTTGGACTTTGTCCTCTAAGCATGCTTGTAGGTCGGATGTTGGTGCAGCCGTCACTGCAGCGGGCCTCCATAACAATTTCCTCCACTCACGCAATCAAGCTTTCGGTCCGGCGTGGTCGGGGCTGCTTCGGCCCGTTGTCACGCGAACTTCGGCCTTCAATTGAAGAAAAATATTTAGAATGGTACCTAACCTCGAGCGGAAGGGGGGAAAAGCATATAATTACACGATGCTAGTCAAGTTCCAACCGAACGACGAATCTCACTCTAGGTATCCTGTGCGGTGCCGTCATCTACGTTGTAACGCAATTTATTTGCGTGGGTTGTATTTAATAGATTATTTAATAAAACACATTAAATTTATTTGATTACTAAATTTTAAAATAAATTAACAGGGTTATTAAAATTTGTAACATTAGGGCGATTATATGCGGGTTGTATTACAAGAGACTCAAGTTAAAACATTGTTTCGTGGGCGTCGTGTAACAGCAGAAATATCGTCAAAGTTATCTCGTTGCGAAAATGCAGACACACCTGTGCGAGGTTTTCTCTCTTGAGCCAGGAGCATGGACGTCAGGTACCTGGTGGCTCAGGGATGCTTCTCGGCGTGTGCAAGGCTCCTTCGGGCTTCCTTCCTGCTCAGCGACACGCAGTCTCGAAAAGCAGGCAGAGAATTCCGGTTCTTTGGGCTGCTTTCTCTCACTTAACTCGTGCATTGGACTTGCACGGTTAGTCCTAGACCTTGATGACAGACTTCCTCTCTGGCTTCGCTAAACAACCATTCTTCCTGAGATGTGATCTTATTCTGCTCTTCCAGAGATCGCGACTACTTCCCGCTCGACACTTTCTTTCCCCACCATAGGGATGGAAACCAAATCAACCTGACCTTTCTTCGAGAATCAATTTAAAATATTTTTCTCCACAAACCAATTACTACGTTTATCTGGATTACGTGACAATGGGCAATGGTTTCCCCGAAATAATCTAAATAATAAAGTACTGAGTTGTGGAGGGAGGTGACCTTCGGACAGTTAATGTCCACTGAGTAAAATTTTCTCAAGTGACCCTCCTAATCCCTTTGACTTGTATTTTGCTAAGTGCGCATCCTGTCTTCCCGATACGGCTTCAAAATTTAAATTATTCATATATTCCATCTGTCCCGTCGTCTCTTTGACTTGCCCCTTTCTTTCTGTCTTTCTTGTTTCTTTGCTTTTCTTCCTTTTTTACTTTTCTTTTCCTTTTTCACTTTTTTCTTTCTCACTAATCTACTCCAAGACAATGCAATACCCGAATAATCTAAATAATAATGTACTGAGTTGTGGAGGGTGGTACCCTTCTGGATATTTCAGGGGTTAATGTCCACTGGGTGAAATTTTCTCAAGTGACCCTTCTACTCTTTGACTTGTATTTTGATATGTGCGCATCCTGTCTTCCTGAGACGGCGACGCCAAAATGTTAAGATCAGGTAACATTATTATTTAGATTGTTCAGGTCTTTCATCTGTCTCGTCATCTCTTTGACCTGTCTCTTTCTTTCTGTTTTTCTTGTTTCTTTTCTTTTCTTTCTGTTTTACTTTTCATTTCCTTTCTCACTTTTTCTTTCTCACTTAACTACTTCAAGACAATGCAATACCCGAATAATGTAAATAATAAAGTACTGAGTTGTGGAGGGAGGTGTCCTTCGGACAATTAATGTCCACTGGGTGAAATTTTCACAAGTGACCCTTCTAATCTCTTTGACTTTTATTTTGATATGTGCGCATCCTGTCTTCCTGACACGACGGCGGCGAAATGTTAAGTTCATGTAACATTATTATTTAAATTATTCATATATTCCATCTGTCCCGTCGTCTCTTTGACTTGCCCCCTTCTTTCTGTCTTCCTTGTTTCTTTGATTTTTTTTTCTGTTTTACTTTTCTTTTTCTTTCTCACCTTTTTTCATTCTCACTTATCTACTTCAAGACAAAGGAATACCCGAATAATCTAAATAATAAATGCTTTTTCTTTCGTTTTTACTTTTCTTTTCCTTTTTCGCTTTTTTCTTTCTCACTGATCTACTTCAAGACAGTGCAATACCCCAATAATGTAAATAATAAAGTACTGAGTTGTGGAGGGAGGTGTCCTTCGGGATATTTCAGGACGGTTAATGTCCACTGGGTGAAATATTTACTAGTGACCCTCCTAATCCCTTTGACTTGCATTTTGGCATTTGCGCATCCTGTCTTCCAGATCAGAAATTCCAAAGTCCGACATTCTGCTGACTTGTGCTTAATAATTTGGCGGCGCATTTCTTCTCCCCAACGACTTGTAGAATACTAAATCATTTAGCCTGTTACTCTAAAAAAAAAATAGATGTACGAAAAAATAAAATCTAGAACTTAAGAGATTGATTTTGGCTGAAATAAGCGTGTGGTGTGATAATTGGAGGTTCCACAGATAAAAATGGAGTCATGTCATTATCAGCCCACCAAAATACTAACTCAAACCAAATAGAATGTTGTCAATTACAGATGAAAGAAATAATCATGCTCAAAGTAGTCTGTTAGATCCGGCTTTCAATTTAATTAAATGGGCATCAGCTCGAAGTTATTTACTAAGGGAGTAAACAGCAGAGCACAGAACCCCCCCACCCCCACCTCCATAAAACCCTCCGCAAAGATCATTAACGTCCAGACGGGGCCTTAAAAGTCAAGAGTGGGGTAATGAAGCTGACCTTTCAGAATACGAGGGGCTTAGAAGATGCCACCCTTGAACTGGCTGCAAATGAAAGCTTCGAGGTTGGGTGGGGGCGAGGGGGGAAGTTCATTATCCTTTTATTTGAGGAACTGCAGTAGAATTAAAACCGCTGCAAGAATAATGTCTCGAAAATCGACCGCGTATATCTCTTTGCAGGTAGTCTCAACAGTTCGTTAACTGCTGCCACCAGGCCCAATACAATTACGCCTCAAATTGCAATTTAATTGATTTTAATTAAATAAATAGATTGGTGTGAATGACTTGACATATCAACACGACAGTCAGTCTTTTTCCGGTCCTCAAGGTGGGGCCATATTGATTGTACATAAATAAATCTTCATATTATTGAACGACATGTCCTCACCCTGAGACTGCATATTACCATTTACCCTACATCTTAAGAATATTTGTTTCTACCACTGAATTCATCAGAATGACGTGGGACAAGAGCCAGGAGCCACACATTCCTCAGGTGTTTTCCCTTGCATCACTCCTAAGATTATAACAGGAAGAACCGCTAAAGTATAACCCGGAAGCGAATTTGATATTCGAGAGTGCCGGGCTACATGAGGGGTAATCCACGAGTTGGTGGTAACTCCCTTTTAATAACATACGAAGGTATTTGAAAGAGGGGATGACGCCGAATAAAGGTGAAAAAAACTCTCTAACTTAATAAAGTCTTAAAAAAAATACTCCTGACACCTTAAAAGAGTAACAAATACAACATTTAACTTCACAGAGACCAAAATATACTAAGAAAATAAAAAATACATCCGGTACCGTAAGAGGGTCAAGACCACTCCGGGTAACTTTTTTGTCACCCACAACGAGGAGCATAAATTGTCATTAACCATTAGGAGAATTAAACCCAGCGACTTCTATAGCCACGGAATAGACACCAATCTCGGTGTTGTTGTTTTTTTCATTATTTTTATGTAAACTCCTTTCTGATACAAGTAGTTATATATATTAAAATAGATGATTCATAAGGAGATATTTTCATGTATTTTAATTATCCAATTTATTTTAGTTTTAAAAAAATTATTTTTATTTCTATTCTTTTACAGAAATCCTAAAATTTAATTGACTAACTAAATTAAGTCGTTCAGCGTAATATTAAGATGATTTCTTTTAGAGCAACAGGTTACATGAGGGTAATCCACGTGGTGGCAACTCCCCTTTAATAGCATAGGAAGGGATTTGAAAGGGGGATGCGGAAGGGTAGAGGAAGGTAGCCAAGGGTTGACTAGGGGTCCCCGGGCTGTAGTTTTAAGGATCCTACCCGGCATTCGTCTAAAAGTGATTCAGAACAAACCCTAGAAAACCTGAATCAGGTAGGTCGGCCATTGGGTACTTGTCCCACGCCCTTCCGATGGCCGGAGAGGGGTTTGCTGAAGCCTACTGTATGTATTGGGAAACATTCGAATAATTTTGGAGCTTGAAAGAAGGAAACAGTATGGGCGGATGTTGCATTGTGATGGGAAAATTAAGACTACAGGGAAATTTGAACAAGATTAATAAAAAAAATAGTGATAATATAAAAATAGAATAAACAGTATAATAGTATTACGATATCGCACCATATTTATCTGATGAATAATATTGCAAGACCCGAAGAGGTTCCCCCAAACGTCTGGCTGTAGCGATCCAACTACTAGCATCGCTGACTCCTCATCTCCCAGCTGTAGCGGAGAGGAAGAAGAAGAGGTTTGATCGAAGAGAGCAACACATCTCCGCGGAAGTCAAAGAATAAAACAGTGCGCCATGATCAGAACCGTTATAAACTTGTATTGTTGTATCTAGAGCATTCAAACACTTCATCACAAGCATTCAACCAGTTCGCACGCAACAGTTCGTAGTTCATTGCGAAAAGTATAAATAAAATATTTTTTTCACTTCGAAAGTCTCATTATTAATTGCATCCAGTTATATGACGCTTATTTAATTTTCTTCCCGGTTGGCGCCGCAGCACACGGAGTCTCCACCGAGCAAAATCCGCCACAGGAAGGAGCATGATTGTGAGTGGTGAGTGTTTTTAACATGACGGAAAAAAAATATTGATAGTTCTTTCCTCTTTTGAATATAAGAGTAATCTTTATTCCCTGATTTCGTGATGTTGATATATGAAATCAACTTCTGCTAAATCGTTCGTTCGCTTCTTTCGATAGCGTCGTGAATGTCGAGAGGGTTTTTTTTTGTCAACCCTTCGCTGGAAGAAGGCATAAAAATGTTTCCCCTCCTTGCGATTACGACGGGTGTGTCTGGTGCGTGGGTCGATAGTGGCGGTCTTTACCCCGCCGTCTCTGCCGGCCACGTGCTGCCATTACGGCTACGTGATTGATTCAAGCCTATTACGGTCCATGCGTCTTCCTGTCCTTGCGAGATAGCGCGCTGCCCTCCCCCTTGCACACGGCTGCAGCCTAAACTAAAGTTATTTTAATACCCACGACTATAATTTCCAGATATTTAAACTGTTTTCTGACTACAACGTACTCCGTACTGTGTTCCTTCCGGTCAGTTAGTCATTTCCATCATCTATTCCAGCATCCATGCGGTTTGTTACGATCTCGACGGTTCTCCAACGATATAAATTATCCAACTCGTTTCCGAGGAATTCATCCTGCAACAACGCGTGAAATTTTCGCGTTCAATTTATTTACTTAACGTATTGAAGCAAAATATATCAAGAATTACTTTGGGACGCTCGATTGTTAGTCGTGAAAGTGAATGGAAACCAATAGGGAAGCTCAGAGTACGTGCTTAGACGAGAAGGAGGAGGTCGTGAGGGGAATGTGGGGGCAGGAGAATGTGAACAAACCCTGATGGAAGGGACAAGAGAAGTTGAAATATAATGAGGACAGTCGTGTACCAAGTGGACAGTGACCGGGAGGAAACGGTCGGATTGGTCCATTTGCATCGCCGCTTGATACATCACGACTACTTATTTCTGACGCCAGTCAGAAGAATACCTCAGCGAAAAGCGAGTAAACGAGCTTTCTTTTCTTTTTATATAAAAAAAAGAAATTCTCATTATCGTTTCTGCTACATGGCCCAACATCCTCCGCTTGAAGAGAGTTCTTACGATTGTTTTAAGACATAATTCCTCTAATAATTTATTTATACTGCTGTATAAACATTATTTCTATATGTTTGTGGAAAATCAATCATTTTAATTATTTTGTAAACTTCACTCACATTTTTTTTTCACATTATTCTACTCAACAAAGTGTTTGTCCTCGTGCGTTCCGTTTAAGATTTATTTAAAAACTAGCTGGGTGACTCATAATTAATCTCAGCGACATCCATAACCCCGGATTTGACTCCAATCTCGGTTGTACTCGCGTTATTTCCTTGTAACGCTCATCCACCCCCACCCCCCGTAAGGATGGTCCCCTCATATGCCGAAAGGTGTTGTTATTAGCACGCGGAACATCGGTAGAAACACTATCAATCTCTTCGACGCCGAAAAATATTTATTGAACACAAATATTGGCTATTTAACATTTTTAAAGATCTCTCCCGCCGTCCACCCCTGACCCTGGGCTGGGGGGGGATGTTGAATGTCATAATTAACCTCAGCGACATCTATAACCGCCCGATTTGACTCGAATATCGGTTTATTTCGTGATATTTTCTTGTAGTTCCCCTTCCATCACCTTGCCTCTAATGAGGTGCTCCCCTCCTCTGCTGAAAGGGGTTGAAATTGTACACAAATAACATCGGTAGAAATACTATAAATCTCTTTGACCACTAAAAATATTTATCCGACCCCAATTATCGGTCGTTTTAGCATGTTTGAAAAATTTTCCACCCTCGTCCACCCCCCCGCTCCTAGTATGCGGAACATTCACATGTACAGGTTAATTTTATTTCATAGAAGAAGACGAAGACACTCGTTCCAATATCTGCATATGTTTATTAGTTTAGCTTAACTTTTACTAATTAAATTACGGATTAACTAAAATATGTAAACAGTTTATTGGCCATT
This sequence comes from Zhengitettix transpicula, assembly GCA_037074705.1. Classification (NCBI taxonomy): domain Eukaryota; kingdom Metazoa; phylum Arthropoda; class Insecta; order Orthoptera; family Tetrigidae; genus Zhengitettix; species Zhengitettix transpicula. Next base: position 26,817,082 of record CM073591.1, on the reverse strand, counting down.
AAGCTAAATGCAAAACCTCTGGTTATTTCTTTATATGCACAGATAAATTTACTCATTATCGCATAATATTTATAAACTAACTTTTCCTACGGAAACCCCCAAGAGAAACCTCAGAAGAAGAAAAAATTGTTAAACAATGACACTGCCAATTTTGGATTAAGTTTGGTTTATGTAAATATGTTTATAAGGAATGAATGATTGCAAAATTATTTTAATGCATAAAAATACTTGAAAAACCTGTTTATCTATTAAATTAACGTTCTCCAATTTATATACCATCAATTTTTAAGCTGAATTAATTAAAAGAATAAATTCTTGTGATAACAATGAACATAGTTATGCCGATTCGTCAAAATTTAGAGGTTTTCCTCCAGCTGACTCTCTGGAACTTTCACGAATAACTCAGCTGTTCGATCATGAGATCCATTCGTTATTTTGATATATAGCTGCGTGCCAATGTGTTATTTCGGATTCATGCAAATGACTTCCAGGCCTCTTCTCTATGGTGAGAAAATATGTTGGTTAAAATGAGGTTCACCTTCAGCTTTATCTCGTTCTAATCATCTAGCACACGAAGCTGAAATTTTCAGAATAATTAAAATAATTGGCAATATTTGATCGAGGAGAATGGACGTTGTTTTCTATATTAAAAAAATCGTTTTTACAATGTTATTGAATCTTGCTGAAAACTCGAATTCATGGTATTGGATATTTAATACGAATGATGAAAAAAAAATGGGAAAAACTGTCACAGCACACGCGAGAGACGTTACTGCGCGACGATACTGCACAAAAAAGGAAATAGTTCCTTTTTCCGTAATGAAATAAAGCATAAATATTTTTCTTGAATAAAAAGTATAATTTTATCGAGCAATACTCCATCGAATGATAATAAAAAAAACAATACGAAATACTTTACGATCCTTTGCGGAAAATGTAAGTTACTTTTCCTGTCATATTAGTAACTCCAATATGGCGACTATTTGTTTACGTTGTGAATCTAGCTAATAATTTCGTCAATTTAATCTCTCGTAATGTCTGAAGACTGAGGGACAATTATATCCTGCAGTACTCAAGGAGTATATTTAAGAAGAAATTCGGAGGTATGTTTGTTGGGACTGATGCAATAAAAATCCATGTATTTTACAGCTGTTCAATTAATTTACGGAACTAGGAACAGTTAGGTTTAGGTTAAATCACTTCTTGACTAAAGATTGATATTGAATTAAATACTATTTTAGGGTCTATGTTGTAGCAATAGTTAATTAGGCCATTAAATTGATTAGGAATAATTTGAATTGTTTTGATAAATTAATTGTAGCGGTATTGAGCGACCAAAGCGACAATAGCGCTGAGCTCTGTTGCTTTGTTGAAGAGCCGAAATGGCGATTTCGCGCGCAAAAGTAAAGTTAGTCTACGTCTATGGTCAGCCACGAGAGGAGAGACATTAAAACAAATCTTCACCGAGATACTTAGCAGTTCGATCAAAATCGATAAATAAAACAGTACAAGTCTAAAATCTGCAACTCGTGAGTTCCTGTAAGCAAGCAGATAGCTGGACAGAGAGATGTTCAAACAACTAACCAACGGTGAAGCAAAGGCTGCTTCATTATAAAAATTGAACAATTTTTCATTGAGGGAAACCCACATCCGATAGTTGACCAATTAGGAGAGGATCATCCGAGGTTCCTGGGAGCTGAGGACGTGCATTTCGACATCGTATGTGTAAAATCTGTGAGGAAATTAGAAACAGTGTAAAATTTTGCATTTATAGTGTAGTGTTGAAGCTACAACAGAATGCTGGTACCAGTCGGACATTATGTGAGTAACCAAAATTTGATAATAATATTTGTAAACGATAACTAAAATGGTGGAGTCAGATTTCGTTCACTTTTCATTTCGTTCAAGTTTAATTGCTTTACATTTAGCTTTCTTTCATTTATCGACATATTTTTTTAGGTAAATTATAAACTGAATTGTTAATCAGTGTATAAAATCACTTTTCTGTTATTTATCAAACCCAGTGGAGACCCTGAGAGAAGAGATCTTAATTTGATTGTAATTGTTTTAATTTTTGTAAGCCACAAATGAATAAATAATAAATTATTTTGTTTGTTAATTTTTCATAATATTTTAATTTAATTAACCTTTTCATTTTGATTATTACATAAAATGGCGCCCAACGTGGGGCAAAATTAATTAAACGACGAAATAGTCGATTATTACAATATATCAATAAGTACACGGGCAACCGCGGACTAGTTAAAAAATAATTAACTGTAAATGGACCGAGTGGAATGTAATCCAACGCCCGAATTTGGAAATTAATTAAATCTTGTTGTTGTTGTTGTGGGGGAACAACTGTGGTGGAAGTGAATCGGAGAATATTTGTGATGTGTGGACAGGTGGATTGATGGCTTTTGAGGGGGAGGAGGCCTGGCCCGTAATCGGCTGATTAGCGGAAGCCCCTTGCCATTGACCTCACAGGCATTAATAGCCTTCTGTCTGCAAACAGGGCGGCGTAACAGGCGTCTACTTGAGGGCGACTCAAGCGTAACTTCGCTTCAAAGAAACGTTAGTTGCTTACAATAGCTACTACTATTTTGGTCTGAGTGACTTTTAGAAGAATATATATATTTATATATACATTGTAACACCTAATATATTGTAACACCTAATATATTATTGTTATAGGAACTTAGATTAAACAAGTTATAAAATTTTATTAAACAAAACAATTTTATTAATCTAGAATACAACTCAAGAAAATCTATGTATATTTTTATATCCTTTTACCTCAACAATTAAACTACACTAATAATCCAGTTACATTTTATAAATCAGCCTCTGTACCCCCAGGGTCTTTACTGGGTTGATAAGAAAACGGAAAACTAAAATTTACAATTTAAATAATGCAATTAAATAAAATGAAAACGAAATCTGACTGATTACCCTTATTTAAAAATTTACAGAATTTATTACTGAATGTCTAATTACAATTTCATTTGGGGGTTTTCAGGAATGCACAGACTTTTACACACGCTTCACAGACACGTTCACTTTATCCTTTTTGATATCCCGACTCCTGACTGCTTGCATGGACTAAAATGTTTATTTTATTTTTAGTCACGGCCACCATTCAATTTGACCGAATATTTATCACCGCCTCCACGTCCTCCTTCTTTGCGGTCTACATTTCAACTCCTATGTCTTTCTCGTTCAGATTCTGGCACCACACTCCACGTCCATCTCCTCTGAGGTCTCCAGTCCAACTAACTTTTATCTACTTCCCCCTCTCCAGAATATTCCCTTTTTTCACAGTTTTTGAGTTTCCACGTTCGCCAAACAAACACCAACTGTTGGCTTTCTCACGCTCCGAGAGCCACTCAATACAATTAAAATAAACATTTCATTTTAATATAATTGTGTGTCCACAAAACTTCTGTCATTATGCCATTAGGGTTACGTCCCGATGTCTGTCAAAACCATTAGCTCTAAGAGCCGCTAAACGTCCAAATATAGTCCTCTCCTTCTCTAAGAGCCGCTTATCCATCATTTTATTATTATCTTTTTTATACACAGACCACTCCAGAATCCCCAGTCTGAGTTAGTAAACAAATCTGATGAAATAAGAACAAAATTTATGTCCTTCTTGACTGGGTATTACAATATATATATTTATACACACTCTCTCTATAAACGCAAACTCTGTGGAGCTTTTCGGCGGCACTAGAATAAAAAATTATTTTTTCATATCAGAAGTCTTTTAAAGTGAACAATGGGAAATAATTCGATAAAAAATTTTCGGGTCTCAACCCGGGACAATTGTTTCTTGAATAACAACGTTTTGTCAGCAAGCTCTGACATCGTCAATTTTATCTACAACAGATTCACAGGTAGTTTTTATACTGACTAAATCTTCTTCTCTCAAAGTAGAGGAATGGTCCGAAGCTTTGTTTCTTTTTTTAAATCCCATTCGCTTTATATTCTTACTTTTAATTTGCTTTCCACCATAATAATAATAATAAAAAAATTCTAATTTTACTTTGAATGATTCTACATGCTTCCACAATTTCACATCAGCTACAAAGAAAATAATCATATATCTCCACTCCTCACATTCACTTTTTGTAGCATTATCCTGAGATATTTTCTTTCGTGTCCAGAAATCTCGGTTATTATTCCCGTTGTTTTGATCTAAATTTACATAGGAAATAAATTGATCATGTACGAATTTCCCCCCCAGGGTAAATCGTGCGTGGTTTCCCGCAATAGTTATTTAACATTATGTTTGTTTTGTATTGAGAACAATAAGATAATTGTAAACGGCAACCTGCGTCACAAGCTGTTCATTTATAAAGCAGGATAATTGTTTCCCCATTGGGCAAACACTTGCTCTATTTTTCTGGCCCCGCTCGCTGCATTATGAACTGTGCCGTACACAATAGCGTAGTAGTTGTTGTTGCCGGGGTAAATGTGGCGCGCGTAAAATCGGATTTGAATTCCATAGAGGCATTGCATTTTGAGAGCGACGCGCACCAGAAGCGCCCCCGGGGAAGAGGCTCGGCGGCGCTCCGGAGTAACAGCCAACTGAAAGCACTCTTCATTCTATTTGTGAATTTTAAAAGGTCTCTTCTGCGCCAAGAAGCGGAACAAGAATGATACTTTTACGCGGAAAGCCCAAAGTTGATTCACTTGTTTCAGGGACTCTTCAAAGTAAGTACGGGGCAATGTCCGGTAGGTTAAGCGAAATGCTGATTGGATCAGACAGTTTTCACTGTAACTATTAATTGTTTCCTACTTCACGGACAACATAAAAAACCCCTCATAATTTGAATGTAAAAATATTTTAGACTAGCTGGGTGCCCGGCGTTGCCCGAGACGTCATTTATCTATAACCCCCGATATGACTCCAATTTCGGCTGCTTTTGCGTAATTTTTATGTAACGCTACTCGAACCCTAATCATTATAATTAACTCTGAAAAATATTTCTTCAACGCAAATATCTGCCGTGTTTGCATGTTCCAAAATTTGCACCCCGCTACCCCTGCATCTGAGGGGTAAATGCCAATTTGAATGTCGTAACTAAACACAGTGACTTCCATAACCTTTGATTTGACTCCAATCTCGGTTGAATTTGCGTTATTTTACTGTAAAGCATCTCCACCCTAACCCCGAAGGGTGTCCTTTTCACAGGGCGTAGGGGATGAAAATTGTATTCAGATAACATTGGTAGAAACACTATAAATATCTTTGACCCCTAAAAATATTTATCCGACTCAAATATAGGCTGTTTTAGTATGTTTAAATATTTCCACCCCCGTCTCTATGGGTGGAAGACGCGTCTCACCCAGACAGTGGAAAATTGCTCGACTGGTGTAGATTTGTATTTTATTTAGTAAACGTTTGTATGGGAAATAGAAAGGGGCTGTTTTTAGGGTTTTCCCGGAAATTATTCGATTTTTTCTCGCCTTTTAAACCTTCCCTAGACCTCCACGAACATTTCAAGACTAAGATAAGATAAATCCGTTCAGCCGTTCTCGAGTTTTAGTGAGACTAACGAACAGCAATTCATTTTTATATATATAGATGAGTCTTATTATTTTCAATGTAGCTATCGAAATATATTACTAGTTACCGTTGATGAGTAGAAAAAACCAAAATCAGTCTCCAAGTTTATAACTTTATTAAATAAATAGTCGGAAGCTTTCAATTCTTTGTTATAATCATCCTTCTTGTCTAATAATTAAAATCACATTAACTTTAAAAAATATTAGTACCTATAGGTATAAAGGTACTTCGTCACTACTATAAAACTATGTTGTTTATTCAACAAGGTCTGTTTTATTTAATAAAGTTATAAACTTGGAGACTGTTTTGGTTTTTTTCTACTCATCAACGTCTACGTCAACAGTCCTTTTTACTAGTTACCTTCAATTGGATAATAAATATACTTTTAATTAATTAATTATGTTATGACTTCTTTAAATAAATGCTGCAAACAATTACGACATTTATTTGGAAGATGTTGGAAAAACGTATCGGAAATTTTGCCATTGACAAACCACACAATTTTGCAGTTAAATTTTTTAAATCTCTCATAAGGTGTTAATTATGCCGATTAGGAATATTTAAAATTTAATTAAAGATTAGTTATCAACGGTAAATACCGAAATGTAGGTGTGTGTGTGTATCTTTTACCATTTGAAATTTAATCTGGTAAAGTTAATGTTCCATGTAAGACTTCATAATATTCACTATAATTGTGTATTCGACTTGTAGGTTTCCACAAGTTTTTAATCTATTTTTGATCAGCCAAAAACCTCCATAACTTGAATAAAAACGTGTGGAAAATTTATTACAAGAGTCTTCAATTACTCAATAATAAACTGGGAATGGAAGTATCGCCTATTTTAATAAATAAAATTGTCTATATATATATATATATATATATATATATATTGTAGTAATTATGTGATAAATCACAACTAAATTGCCACGTTGAAACGTCAATTTGTAGCATTTCAAGGTAAATGATAAGCAAATTAAAATTAAATGATTGGAAGCTTTAATTAAAAGATCAGAATTTAATATATTTAAAATAAATTAATTTATTAAATTAAATTATTGAAATTATATTACATGTTAAAACTTTACAATATACCACGGCCAGGTCTCAGGGCGGTCCATCGGGTTTTTAATAAATAATATTTACGTCAAACAATTACAATTTACAATGTGATTAAAACCTTAATTTAAACAATCAGTAAAATATTAAAATATGAAATCTGAACTCCGAAATCTGACGAAGAGATATGATTTACTGTTGGGTTTACTGATAATAAGTTGTTCAGTTTACCTTATAGTTTTGTTGTGCAAAGAAATGGGCTCGTACACACACACATACATACACGATTATTAACACTTTATATACAGGCCATGATTCACAGAATTTACTAGGCACCTGAGTTTAATTCCAGTAATTGTTTCACTGTTCTCTCGATCAATTAATTATTAACGTCATCTAAGTTTGGTTATTCACAATATTTCCTTTTAATTATCACAATATATATATGGATGTGTATGTATGTTCCGCATACAAATATAAACATGTGGGGCAAATTAGACCAAATTATGTACACGTGCTCCTTTCAAAGCGGAAACAAACACTGTGTTGATAAGACACGACTACCAACCCCCCAGGGGCTGGGGGTGGATATTTACAAAAATTTTCTGAAACGGCCGATATTTGCGTCGAATAAATACGTTTCGGATTAAATGTATTTTTTTTCACCCTCAAGGTTCATGAAGAAACTTTGACCAAGTTCTCTTAAGGCATGGGGAAAAAATTTGATTTTCTTTACGTATTGGGCTTATATAAATAAATACCCGGGCAACGCCAGCACACAGCTAGTAGTAAATAAAATACAGAAAATTCGTTTAACTTAACTGTAGTGCAATAAGTACATTTCAATTTAAATTTACATATTTACATTTAAAAATGGCTTCTAGTTAATTTTGATTTTATCACACGTGAGATTAAAAATTGATAATGTTTTTCTGGTTACTTTAATAATTTATACCTATGTTTACAATTATTTTAAGACGTATAAATAGTAATTTATAGATGGTACAATTCATAGAAATTAAGATTTGTTAAAAGTAAATTCATTAAAATATCTCATTAGATCAACAAAAATTATCTGGGTTTTTCAGAAATTGCCTCTAATAAATAAAATAGGCTGTTTTGCTTGCATGTTTATGTTCCACATATTAATCCACACCCGTAATGACCAAGTTTTGTACACGTGTTACTTACGAACGGGAAACAAACACTCAGGGGCGGTGTTGGGGATTTTTCAAACATGCTAAAACGGCACGGTATATGCATAGAATAAACATTCTTCGAGGGTCAATGAGATTGATCGCGTTTGTCCTCGATGATGTTGTTTGTGTATAATTTCATCCCCTTTCGGCATCGACACAACTGCACTCGCCACTTGACAAACCTGATGAAAGAAACAAGGATCCCAGAAACGTTGTGTGGTATTTATATTATCACTTAATTTCTCTGTATTTGGCTGTATTTATCATCATTAATTTTCTGTCAGAGGTAGATTTGCTCGTAAATATTCCTTGAACTGGTTATTCAGATCATCCACAAGTAGATTAAGAAGGATCTTCCCACGTGTTGACTGTTTCCGCTTTAATGGTATAGGAATTGATAGTGGGGTCAACAACGTAGGTATCAAAATGACGCCCGTAAGGTAGACGAGAAGAATTTCGTAGCCAAAGACAATGCAAACATTAACAACACTAAAAAATATGTTTAATGCAACTATAATAATTTATTAAGATTTCGTAAGCCAATTTCTGATTTGATTCACAAGACTCTGAGACAACCGAGAGCTCTTATGATTAGTATGATTCCCGACTCATCAAAAAGTAATTAGGTGTCTACAAGAAGTGTGGTTGTCTAGCCTTGGGAGTCCTGACAAGGAAATAATTACCAAATATGATTACCACTTGACTTTCTTTCATCACATCTACTTCTAAAATACTAACGTCTAACGAATTAAGCAAGTGAAAAATACTTTAATAGATCAGGTGCGGAGGTAATTTTTTGTAAAATCTATTAAAGAAATGTAATCCAAGGATAATTGAAGTGTATAATATGTAATTGGCGGCTCAGTGCAATTAATAAAGCGAAAATCAACGTTCCTGTGCACGGGTAAAAAGATTTGATAAATTTCGTTGTATTTCCGTTCACTAAACAATCAGTTTCACAGCAAAATGCCACTGCATTTATTCTCTGAAAGTGCCGGGAGGAGTGAAAGTTATATCAGGCACTAAATATCTCAAGAACAGAAATGGAACAGTCGGCCAGCTGCCTCCTAAACTGTACGAGGCGCGGGGAAGGGAATGCTGCGTCCGCACACCAAAACCCGTCTCCCGCCATCGGAAGGGCGTGGGACAAGTACCCGATGCCCGACCTACCTGATGCAGGTTTTCTAGGGATTGTCCTGCATCACTTTTAAGCGAATTGCCGGGCATGATCCTTCAACTACAGCCCGGGGGGTCTCTAGTTAACCCTCGACTACCTTCCTCTACCCTTCCCCCCTTTCAAATCCCTTCCTATGCTATTAAAGGACAGTTAGCACCACGTGGATTAGCCTCATGTAGCCTGTTGAGAAAAATATACATCAAAGTAATATTATTATAAGTCTTTGAATCAGTTTGTTTATAAAATCTAATGCATTATACAGGTCCTTAAACTTAAGAGGATAGAAGGAATATATATCTGGGAGAGGCCGAATACAACAGAATAAAAACGATATAGAATAGGGAATTAAGAAAGCCAACGTTTCGAGTAATAATGAATATCAAAGAACAGACTATGATGAATTAACAATATAGCTTTATATTAAGTGACGAAGTACCTTTACGTACTAAAAAATTCAAAGTTAATGTGATTTTAATTATAGTGACATAGGAAGGATAATAATTACAAATTAGTTGAAAGCTTCCAACGCATTATTGAATAAAATTATAAATTTGATGAGTATTCAAGTTGAGCACCTCATAATGTCAGTATTTTTCCTAACACACTGTCGAAATGCAAAAAATTTAAAGATTACGTTTAAAGATCGGAATTTTGGAATTTAAATAAACAAATATACTTTTCCACCTGTTCATCCTGTGCCTTTACTAACGCTGACAGTTAACAGAGTAAAACATAGAAAACAGGGATGTAAAGAGTTTTCCATTAACCAGCATGCAAATTATATGGCTATTACCAATGTCCCTGTGACATATTATTTTACGCCACTCACCGTTTTTCAAATTTCTTTTTGAGTGTTTTAATAAATTTTTTTATCGTGTTTATTTTTTACGTGCGGTTAACAGATATGTCTGTGACACTAACCTCGTTGGTGTACTGATATAGCTGACCGCGAGCAGAGATTCTGCACCGCTGTGATTAATATTTTTCATTTAATTTTTACGGTGGAAATAATTTGTCAATAAATTCGAATTTCTGCAATTTTAAATATTCCGACTACGTGTTAAATTTCTGGTGACAGTTTTATTTAGGCTCATTTATTTTTAACACTTAATCAGGCCAGGATTTTAAACATCGGAGAAACACAATGTTGCTCCTTGGCAAGGAATATTTTTTTTAGGGCAACAGGCTACATGAGGGTAATCCACATGGTGGCAACTCCTCTTTAATAGCATAGGAAGGGATTTGAAATGGGGGGATGTGGAAAGGTAGAAGAAGGTAGCCAAGGGTTAACTAGGGCCCCCGGGCTATATTTTAAGGATCCTACCCGGCAATTCGCCTAAAAGTGATGCAGGGAAAACCATAGGAAAACCTGCATCAGGTAGGTCGGGCATTGTGTACTTGTCCCACGCCATTCCGATAGCGGGAGAGGAGTTTGCTGTGGGGACGCAGCATTCCCTTCTCCGTACCTCGACCAGTTTAGGAGGCAACTGGCCGACTGTTCCAATGGGAGTAGCGGAGAACTTCTACCGTATACCCAAGGTCTGCGACCCCAGAACATACACCTCTCAAAACAGGCCCATTGCCTCGGCTTGTGGGAACCTTAGTTCAAAACCAGAGAAAGGAAAAGGCATCCCCGAAGGTAGCCCCTTACTGTCTCTCCTACAAGGTTCTTCCTGCGAGAGAACATCCCTCGCAGGTACTGCTGGTGACAGAATAGCCCTCGCAGACGCTGTCTGGCAAGGAAGTTTTTTTTTTTTAGGTGTAGACAGGCTATGTACAGGGTCATCGACATAGTGGCAACTCCCCTCTTATAGCATAGGAAAGGGATTTGAAAGGGGGGCTGCGAAAGGATGGAGGAAGGTAGCCAAGGGTTAACTAGGGCCCCGGGTTATAGTTTAAGGATCATACCCGGCATTCGCCTAAAAGTAATTCAGGACAAACCCTATGAAAACCTGCATCAGGTAGGTCGGGCATTTGGTACTTGTCCCACGCCCTTCCGATGGCGGGAGAGGGGTTTGCCGTGGGGTCGCAGCTTACCCCTCGCCATGCCTTGACCAGTTTAGGAGGCAGCTGGCTGGCTGTTCCAATGGGAACTCTTACCGTATGCCCAAGGTATGCGACCCCGGAACATACACCTCTCTCAAAACAGACCGACCGTGCTACACTTGATGACGTCATCAGAAAAACTGAAATCCGTCACTGCATCCCGCTGAGCCATCAGAAACGGTATGTATGGTGAACTATAATAGTGTAGGTGGCAAAACCATTTGACTTGACGAGTTAATGAGGGAGACATTACCCCACGGGACCCTGAGGTAAGACTTTGTGTTAAATAATCAAGTTTGTTTTCCGAAACACAATGTTCGGTGGATCCGTCTGAGAACGGGATATTTTTGCTTTTTATTTCTTTTAGTGTTTGTACATTGAAGTTGTGTATTTGTATACGTATATTAAATTATTGTCGCATCCCTAAATTGAGAGAACTTAAGCAAAATATTGTAAAAAAAATATAAGAGACCAGAGATCTCGAAAAAAAATAGTACTAGAGGAAGAATAAACTCAAAATAGGACATAACTTTAAATCTAAAACTTGTAAAATAAAGTAATTAAAAATTTCCTTCTAATTAAAATGTAAGCGTGTTATTATAACGTAAAAAATCCCTCTATTAATATATTAATTTACGTATTGATCACAGATATCGCGAAACAATACTTCGTTAATAGGAATTTAATTCAACGGCCAGGTAAACAGTCGTCAATAGACCTCCATTATATTTGATAACACGCGTATAATTACAACGGTTGAATGGACGAATAACCAGATAATGAAGCTTGATCATATCAGCCCAAAACTAGTCGGCCCCGCTAATTAAACCGATGGATTATTTAGACTATGAGTCGATTATGCGCTCCAATTACAGACTATTACTTCGCTGGAATCATTAACGGCTCATTTCAGTTATTCACTCCTCATTCTTTTGTCCTGATCTGAACACCTTTACATTGTAAAATTCGTACTAAATTGTTTATTAGCTATTTTAATATACTTTGTATTGATTTTTATTAAACATATATAAAAATATTGGATCAAACGTTCCATTTTAAAATATTATCATCCATATATCACATTTAAGAATTGAATAAGTTTCAGTTTTAAGTAATAAATTTCTGCTTTATCCTTGTATTTTAAAGTACATTTTATTTTATACAAACTGTTAGCAAATTAATATTTTTCCAACGGGATATTTTAGTTTCCTAATACAGAATTACAGAAAAAATAAAACAGCGTCAAATTCATATACTTTGAATTCTGTAAAATTGAGGGTAGTTTTTATATTTACAATAATAGCCATATTTATTACTATTACTAGCTGGGGGTGCCCGGCGTTGCTCGTGTACTTATTTATAAAAACTCGAAGAAGTATTTAATTGAATACTTAAATATATTCCTTGAGTATTTCAGGATATAATCGTCACTCAGTCTTCATACATTACGAAATATTACATTGATGAAATTGTTAGCTAGACTCACAACTAATACAGCGCGAAAATTAACTTACATTTTCCGCAAGGATGGTAAAGTAATTCGTATTCTTCTTTATTATCATTCGATGGAGTATTGCTGTATAAAATTATACTTTTTATTTAAAGAACATATTTCTGCTTTATTTCATTCCTAATAAAGGAAATATTTCCTTTGTTCGTTGCGTAGTAACGTCTTTCTCTCGCGCGACGTCATTGTCTCTTGGCGCGCAGTAATTTAATATTTTATGATCACGGTTTTTAATTATAATTCTTTCCACATGTATGCTAGGCGTTTCTCACCCTCACAGTACCGTTTCTCGTATTTTGAAGAATATGTGTACCAATTTTTGTTGCATTCTGTCCACGCGATAAAATTTCTATAAAGAACAACGTAAATACATACATACATACATACATACATACATACATACATACATACAAATATACATCCTTTTTATTATATAGGATTATATACTGGCCGACTGTCCGGCGTTACCAAGGTATTTTTTTTTAAATTAGTCCGGAGAAGGAAAATTATTCCACACTAGCCCCTTGGTAAACAGTTCATTTAACCAGCATCAATACAGTCAGTGTTTGGAACGTTTACCCATTTACGTTCACCGCCCCGACCTAATCTCTCAGCAGCCAACTTCAAATCAACCAGGATGATGAGTGACGGTACTTTAACACCTCGGGAATCCTCCTATTGCAACAAAAGTGTCTAAAAAATTACGTCGAATTAAGGTGAAACAACTTGATAATTTAATAAGGTCTAAAAAACACACTCCTGGTTACTTAAAGGGGGAAAAAATACAAGATTTAACTTCACACAGATCAAAATATACCTAGTACACTAAGAAAATAAAAAAAACACCCGGTACCGTAAGAGGGTCAAGACCATTCCGGGTAACTTTTTTTTATCACCCACGACCACCACCACGACGTGGAGAAATAAAATGTCATTAACCACCACCGTTAATGGGAGAATTAAACTCAGTGACTCCTATAATCCCGGAAGAGACACCAATCTCGGTCTTTTTTTCGCATTATTTTTATATAAACCCTTTTCTGATACAAGTATTTTATATATATTGTAATACCATTTAAACATGATATTAATTGTTTTTAATAATTAAATTGTTAGCGGTACGAATGCGTAAAGGCAACAATCAAGGCGGGTTTTTCCTTTGTTTAACAACTGAAAAACCGCGCGCTTGGAGAACAGTCTGCACGGAGATACGAGACAGAACGGTCCACATTAAGTAAAGTTAGCTAACATAAAAGCATGAATAGTGTCATCCAGGAGGTCCAACGGTGAGATATGATAGTTTATATAAAACGCAAGTAAACAGTTTTGACGGAGATACTTATAAAATTGTTCGGAAGCAGAAGTTTTGCTTCACAAACTGAACTAACTTTCGCATAGAGAGACTTTGAGGAGACCTACGTCAGGCAACTGGCTGAGGGTGAGATGATCCAGGTTCCAGGATAGCAGAGATCCAGAGCAACTACCGTGTGTAGAATCAGTGTATAACGGCCTGTTTAGTGTGTGTTGACTTCAAGCTACAAGAGTCTGAACAGGAACCAGTAGCACTGTCGTGAGTAAAAAACAATTATGAATGACTGTAAACGATAATTAAAGGGTATAGTCCGATTTTGTTCGCGTTTTTCTTTCTATTCGTTTTATTTTATTTTTGTATTTAATATTGTATTCCGTTAACTTCAATGAGTTTGGATTGTTAATGTTTTAGTTAATTGTATTCAATTATGATGGTCAAACCCAGTGGTGACCCTGAGATAATGAGAAATTCGACGTCGTTCATTGTAAAATTATAAAGCTATATTTTCATAGAACGCCACGAATTATTAAAATAAAATTGAAGTTTTTGTTTGGTAAATTGACGGAATTCGGAAGGGCAAAGTCGGCCTTATAATGTGTAATAATCAACAAAAAAAATTTTAAATACAAAATAATATTGTTAATTATTCCTATGAGTTAAGACCACATTTTTTAATTATTATATATTTGACGTACTCAACGTTGTGTTAATTGATTCATTTAATTAACCCTATCAAGGTGTTTATTACATTTATGGCTTCACCAACGTGGGTCAAATTAATCGTTAACCTGTTGATTATTACAATATATATATATATATATATATATATATATATATATATATATATATATATTAAAATAGATGACGAATAACGAGATATTGTCATGTATTTTAATTATAAAATTTATTTTATTTTAAAAAATATATTTTTGACTATTATTTTACAGAAATTTTAAAATATAATTGACTAACTAAATTAGGTCGAACCACGTAATATTAACATAATTTCTTTTAGAGCAACAGTCTACATGAAGGTCATCAACGTGGTGGCAACTCCCCTTTACTAGCATAGGAAGGGATGCGGAAGGGTAGAGGAAGGTTAGGTTAGGGTTAACTAAGGTCCCAGGGCTGTAGTTTAAGGATCCTACCCGCCATTTGCCTAAAAGTGATGCAGGACAAACCCTAGAAAAACCTGCATCAGGTAGGTCGGGCAGTGGGTGCTTGTCCCACGCCCTTCCCGATGGCGGTAGAAGGGTTTGCTGTTGGTAACGCAGCTTTCCTTTCTCCGTTCTTCGACAAGTTTAGGAGGCAGCTGGCCGACTGTTCCAATGGGAACACCTCTTAAAAGAGGCCCAGGCGTGGGAAACTTAGTTAAAAAACTGAGAGATGAAACAATTTATTATTTATTTAATATAAATGTATCAAACCAACTGTGGGTATATAATATATACAGACTGTTGTACTGATGGTTTTAAGAGCTTCTCTGTCGCAATTGACTTACTAAATGTGATCGTGTCACAGAACGAAACTGTGTCAAGTGTCGACTTGCCATTGATCGTTCCTGTACAAGTTAGTCACGCAACGTTGGTATTTGCTGATAACTGCAGTCGCATTTAAATTTAGCCAAGGTCTCACAGTCATGCCTGAGATACCAAACACCTCGAATATCCATGAAGAGACGGATTTACCTTTTCATTCGACGTTTTACTCAAAAGAGTAAATGAATCGATTAGTCGACTTAATAATATTTCTCGGAAGCGACTTCAATTTTGTTGCATCAACGTTTCAAGTTAAAAGATTTTTCCAGCAAGACGTGTGTCTACGGTTTGGAGCTAGAGATGATTGGTTTTCGTGGAAAAATGTCTTAACCAACTGTTACTGATAAAAATTTCTTTATCGACTCATGTCTGAAATATCTTTCTGAAGCCAGGTCAGGCAAACGTGGTCTTTCAGACTTTTCCAACCTTCAGTTGGTAAGATGGAGAATCAACTTCCAATAACGTCACATAAGAACTTGCCCAATTAAAGTCGGGTCTTATTATGGAGTAATTTAAAGTCAGGTGTGAAATTTAGGTTCGCATCATTGATGATGGATGGAAAATAAAACTTCCAGTTAAAGAGACTGACGTGGGTCAGTGAAATAACATTTGTGGTCCAATGTACGTATTCAATACAACTGCGGTAATTTAATTATCTAGATTTTTCAACGCAATGATTATTCATTAACCTCTAAATATGGATAAAGAGGCAATCAATCTTTTAATGAAAACTAATTTCTTGAATGATCCGCTTTAAGTATTTCGTTGTCATCGGAAGCTGTAACGTGCCGCCATATTGTATGACGTAGCAGGTCGCGGTGACGTCACATTGATACTGAAGAACACGCACTATTCCGAAGGATGTTTTTTTCATTGAACACTTGAAACAAAACAAAATTGCAAGAGCATTTTTCCAGGTTTTAATTGAAGGAAACATCCAACCTTTTTGGTTTCTCAGGAATTGTAAGACTAGTTAGTGTCTAATACTTTCTAAAGGTGTCTTAGAATAAAGGATATTGTTCAGAAATTACGCAAAATTTATTTTGAGGTCATTATAGCTTCGGAAGATTAGTTATAATTTTTTTCTATCTATGTATTTGTAACACAATTCATCATATATTGATATAATTAACTCCGAGGCTAATATTGTGAAAATGATGAAAGCATCCAGGATGTTGGCAGGAACTATTAATATTGTGCTGATATTTCATTTTAGCCCTTCTGAGGGGCGGATATAACTTTACCGAATTCAATTACGAGTCAGAAGGAAGAATAAAAATTAATCATCGGCGTGGGGGTCAAAAGTGTAATCACCTGCTTCTTGCAGTCTTCTTCCAGGCAAGAAATTGGGGGAACTCCCACTAGGAAGAAAAAATGTCAAATGAACTCTCCATTACAACCCTACGCACTCTCGAGATCACCGCAAAGCTACGTGTGACGTATGAAAGGCTGCCCTGACGATCCAGCGTGTCCTCTACGACTGCACAAAGCACGGCAGGATTAAAATATCCACAATTGAGAAATACTCAATGTACCAGCGGCAATAAATAACCTGGTAAAGTTAATCAAGGAAACCGGCATTCAAGATCTAATCTAAACAGACAATGAATCTGAGACTAAGACTAAAATTTATAGGTAATATGAACTGATTGTAATAATTTCACGTAGTAGGTAGGGAAAGTCGCCAATGACTTTTATGTTGACGCGACTATAAACAATAAATTTAAAAAATATATTAGTCAATATATCTCATGACTACAACAAATTGCAATAAATAATCACAGCAAAAGGAGCTGAATTCTCAAACGATCATTTAACTTAAAGGATCAGGAAGGAAAAAATCTCGCTTTGGACCGAACCGGGAATTAAACTCGTGGTACGTGGGTGCTCTGCCATCTGAGCTGTCTGAGTCGACATCCATTGTATAGACCTACAATTTACCAAATTCCATTCTTCACCAACTTATTTTAGAAGTTGACTGAATGGATATTAATTGTAAATTCACGAAGCTGAATTAAAGTGTCCTTTAATTAATTTTTAATATCGCCTTCATTTGCTTTCAATCTTTTTTATAGATCACCGAGTTCGTCATTTCTCTAAATTATTTGCCACTACTAGGATTTATTCTATGAGTCAGATGTAGAAGGTCTCTTATTGTGTTTTATAGTTCCTCAAAAACTAGAAAAGAATATATAATTCCATAGGAAGATTTCTACAAAATGCACTTACTTACGTTTTTTACTCAGTTTTTCTACTTCACGATTTATTCCCTCGACTGATTCATACTTCTTGTTTCTTGTATCTTTTTTATGGATTTTGATTGTCACATTTTTGAACCTGCTCAAACGGCCGATATTTGCATCGGAAAACTAATTACCGGAGTCAATGTAACTATCGTTTTTTTTTGTACAATTTCATTCGGTATGCGAGGGTAGCTCCCTTAGGGGTGGGGATGGAGAGGCGTTATATAACGGTAACGCATAAACAACCGATATTGGAGTTGAATCCCGGGTTATAGATGTCGCTGAGTTTGAATATGACATTCAACTAGCCGTTTAACTCCTAGGTGCAGGGGTAGAACGGGGGATAAATTTACAAGCATGTTAAAACGACCGATATATTTGACGAAATATACTTTTTCGGGGTCAATGAGATAGATAACGTTTCTCGAGATAGTTTTTTTTGTGTGTGTATAATTTCAACCCCTTTCGGCATGGGAGGGGAGCACCTTTAGGGATGGGGTGGACGGGCGTTACATACAATTCCGCAAAAACAACCGTGATTGGAGTCAAATCCGAGGTTATGGGTGTCGCTGAGTTTAAATATGACAACCCGGGCCCCGGGTTAGTAGCGTAAATATGTAACATTACAAGTTTGAGGCTGTGAAAGTCCGGACGAGAGACAATTTGGTTACGCCTATTTTTTCCAGTTGATTCGAGAAACGGTCTTAGATATTCGTAAGGTGCTGGAGATTGAAAATGTTTAGAGAAATGGGGAGTGGCATGAAATAATGAAACTGAGGCATATACGAGTACCTGATGTTAAATAGAAATCAGAGTGTAGTCTCTGGAAATGTATCATCGACCACTCTTGAATGGACTCGGGGATAAGCTCGGAGGGTCTAGAAAATCTTCCCAGATGGTTTGGATTTACACGATTAAACCTCATATAGAATAAATGAACTGCCTTCTTTGCCGAACAGCCTGAGTTATTATTGGAAAACGGTCCATGTTAATTCACTATAACAAAGGATTATCTCTTAATTAATTTTCTTTTTCGTAATGAAAATATGTTATGTTTTTACGAGCGTGTTTTTTCCTTCGACTTGCTACCATTCCAGTTGCAACGTACGTATTCGTCGAGACCTCTTAATTATTTTGAAACACTTTTGTCCACGCACTGTTCCTATGTTGTAATATTTCCATAACAAAAGGGGAAAGAAACTTGAAGAAAGAGGCGAGCGCACCCCCTCGGGTGCAGGGGCAGAGGGAGCAGCTCACTGAGCCTTGCAACTCACTCACAATGGAGCTTTGTCCTTTGCCTGCCTGCCTCACTATCCCAGTGCGCATTTACTCTAGACTCTTCGCGAAACGTTACAGACAAATTCTCTCAATCTTAACGAGGAATTTTTTTTTTTTACGTTGGTAAGAAAAACTGAATTCGTCCAAGCCTTCCTATGAAGCTCCGTCACTTCTTACGTTCGTTTGTTATGCGACGTTGTAAAATTAAAATATATTGCCTAAAAAACAATACGACATCCTCAGGTTGCTTATTCAGCCCAACTATTGATAATAATAATTGCTAATATATGAAAAGTTGTTTTTTAAAAAAGCCAATAACATATTTGATTCCTTTTTATTTCTCTAAGCAACGATAAGTGTTAATATATACTCATATCGATGTTTATAAACCTGCAGGGATGACCAACCACTGGACACCTACAGCAAGCATTGAGAAGATTAAAAAATAAACTCTACTTCTGACTGTAATTCCTGCTACATTGGCCAAACGAGAAGATCACTTAATACCGTATCAAATAACTTCACATCGATAAAAAAAACCCTGGACGCAGTCTCCAAATATATATCACCTATTTGAATTATTTGAGAAACACTTCATATTAAATCTAACGTCACTCTGCGCACTGATACTATGAAACTCTACAATGTCTATGATCCCTTAGTGTTAAGCCAACCCCTCTTTGATTTTCAGTTCGTCACCTACTTTGATTTAATTATTTTATTCCATTAGCCATCGTATGAGGACATAGGATACGTCATTACATAAAATTTAAATAATGTTATTGGATGCTACATTCAAACGTGAATAAAAATGTGGAAAATAAAATTCCCTGTCCAACACAACTAAAAGAACTACATAATAATAATAATCATAATTCTTTAACGTTACTAAGGGTATAATATAATATTTACAGTAATCAAACAAATTCGAAATAGGTAAAAAATAAATATTTACAGAATAAACTATCATAAAATACAGAATTACACATCTCCCGAGAATAAACATCACACTAGGAGGAAACGCAAACGACGGACAAGTGACGTCACGAAACAGAACGACGAAGAACCAGCAAACGCCTGACGCTCTTTTTTTGGGGGGGGGGGGGGGCTACAGGCTACATGAGGGTAATCCACGTTGGGCAACTCCCCTTTAATAGCGTAGGAAGTGATTTAAAAGGGGGGATGCGAAAGGGTAGAGGAAGGTAGCCAAGGGTTAACTAGGGCCCCCGGGCTATATTTTAAGGAGCCTACCCGGCACTCGCCTAAAGAAATGCAGGGAAAACCCTAGAAAAACCTGCATCGGGTAGGTCGGGAATTGGGTACTTGTCCCACGACCTTCCGATAGCGGGAGAGGGGTTAGCTGTGGGGACGCAGCATTCCCTTCTCCGTGCCTCGACCAGTTTAGGAGGCAGCTGGCCGACTATTCCAATGGGAATAGCGAACAACTCTTACCGTATGCACAAGGTCTGTGAGTCCGGAACATACACCTCTCAGAACAGACCGAGGTGCCTCGGCTTGTGGGAACCTTAGTTCAAAACGGAGAGGAAAAGGCATACCCAAAGGTAGCCCCTTCGTATCTCTCCAAAAAGGTTCTGCCTGCGAGAGAACATCCTTCGCAGGTATTGCCTGCGAGAGAATAGCCCTTGCATACCTCCACCGGTCTCTCCTGACCCTCGTACATGAAGCAAACAAAACAAAAGAGCAGAAAAGATCAACAGAGAGAGACTAAGCAAGTCTTGCCGGGCTTTTTGAATCACCTGACGACAGCAACAAAGATTGCAGAAGCTTCTCAATAAACCTAAAGATTTATTTTAACACATAAATAACACCATGTCTCTGGATGCAGTTTAAGGGCAATCCATTGACTAATATATTGAATGTAAATATAAATTTTATTAAACAAATTTTTGATTTTACTGTCATGCAATTATAACATAATTTTATTTATTTTTTAAATTATCAGTTGATGATTTTCCATTATAGTCATTATAAAAGGCACAAATTAAGTTTATAATCATAAATAATTGCGTTCTGTAATATTGAATAAATTTTTAACTTGAGTAAATCCTGACTCAAGCAACTAAAGACTAGGAAAAGCTAAAAATAATGTGTTCGGCGTATTTTTTTTATAGGAATATCTTCACAAATCCACAGTTTGTCATAACCATTTTTACCTTCCAGGTTCTCTCCTTCAATTATTCTTGTTGCGAAAAATTAATGTTCTCTCTGTGTCGCTTTGAAACGGATTTATAATATCCACGACGGGAAATCACTCCTCTCCCGCTATCGGAAGGGCGTCGGACAAGTACCCAATGCCCGACCTACCCGATGCAGGTTTTTCTAGGGTTTTCCCTGCATTTCTTTAGGTGAATGCCGGGTAGGATCCTTAAAATATAGCCCGGGGGCCATAGTTAACCCTTGGCTACCTTCCTCTACGCTTCCGCATCCCCCCTTTCAAGTCCCTTCCTATGCTATTAAAGGGGAGTTGCCACCATGTGGATTACCCTGTACATAGCCTGTCTACACCCAGAAAAAAATTCCTTGTTTTGGGTTCCTCTTCAAATGAATATCTTTAAAGAAGCAATTAAAAATATGATGTCAGTTTGAATAAAATAATTGAACAGAAAAAATTTGGGACATCCTTCATCTTCTTCCATGTCTCTTTTTTTTAAAAAAAACATGGAAAACATTGAAGATGGTGGAAAATGTCTAAATTATTTCTGTTCAATTGTTTAGTTAAAATTTGCAACATATTTTAACAGTTTTTTTAAAATATAATATACACCTCTGCAAATCTGCCTAATATACACAAAACTGATTCTAAATTCTCAGCTGTGAATAAATCAGTACAGTCTCCTCTAAATGTTATAAACGTATGTTTTCTCCTGCATTATATTATTTCCTTTGCTTTATTTCTTCTTCTTCTTTTTGGCTGTGTTGTTTCCTGTTGCCTACGAATCTTAGTTATGGGCTTCTTGTGTCTATACTTCTTACTTCCACATATAAAATTTAAAAAGAAACCCTTAAATTTTATTTATTAAAAAACTTTATGATAGTTATATAAAAAAACAATTTGCCAGTTTTCTTAATAATCCCCTTATAAACTAAAAATTCTCTCAATCTTAACGAGGATTTTTTTTACGTTTGTAAGAAAAAATCAAAAAAAAATCAAAGCTTTAAAAATCTTTATAACGGACATCTTTGATTAATGTTGATGACATTCATAACTAGAATGAACCACTTTGAAATAATTAAAACAATCATTTTTCAAAAAAGTAAATAAAGTTTCATCGTATATTCGATGTATCGAAAATCATTTCGATTTAAAATGTGGAAATAAACCAAATCAATTCTCAACTGAAACCACTGTATAATTTTTTTCTGTTATTAGTGAGATTCATACTTTTTTCTCGTAATTAATTTAGTATATTATTAAATTAAAAAAATGTGTCTGCAAAAAGAAAATTATCTAATAACTACATTCCGGAAAAGATAAATAATAATTTAAGACAGAAAAAAAATTTTCTTCGGCGCCTAAATAGACCCCTGGAAAATTACAAATTATTTTTAAAATTCTATGGTATCCCTCAAGGTGTGGACCTGGACCCCGGTTTGGATCTCTCTGATCTCAGATTGGCATAATTAATATTTCCTTTTTTTTTAAAAAAAAAGAAAAATAAATCTAAATTGAAGGACTTTGACAACCAATAATTTTGTACACTGAAGCTAAACGTAATTTCCAAAATAATTGATAAATAATGTTTCTTTCGCTTCGTGGGGAAATTTTTAACAGTTCTAAAATTAAATAAAACAATTGATGACCGTACAGACAATTTTTAGTTTTTATTTACACTATAACGACGTTTCGATACCCTTTTCGTATAAATAAAGGGTGTCTGTATAAGGTCATCAATAGTTTTATTAATTCAACACAGACGTTTAATTAATATTTTTAGTTCTAATATTTATTGAATGAGGTGAAAAACGTTCCATTTAAAGTACCACTTTAATTTTTCTTATAGTTAGAAAACTTTTTTTTATGATTTACGTCATTTTAAATTTTATTATGATGTTACCTCCGCCTAGTTTTACTCTAAAATAGCTTGTCTTTTCATTTGAGTGTTGTTTTTTCTGTTTAATTGTAATTATGACCATGCTTTTGCGGTCACATTTCTTTTATTATTATTATTATTATATTTTTATTAGCAATCAGATTACTAATGATCTTTTAGCTAATTTGCTAACATGTACAATTTAATAATAGGGTCTTGTACTGACGTCGTGGAGAGGTAAGGGTTCAACAACGCCACCTCAGTTTTTATTGTAGTCTATTGCCAGCATCTCTTCAGTCTTCGGTTGTTATTTCGTTGTAGTAAAGGCTCTAGTAGTCTATTGGGGTGGGATTGAGCTTAAATTAAACAATATATTTTTTTCCCCGCTTAATTGCCTCGTTGTTTAAAATTCACGGTATTATAATGTTATCTTGTTTATTTATAAACGTATTTATATTTACGTTCTTACCGTTTTCTAGTGTTTTGAGCAAATTCTAACTCACTCTAGATATGGTTTTTAAGTCTACAACTCAATTAATTGATTCGTGTGCAGTTATTATTATTAACTTTTGCAGGTGTCGAAAATTTTACTAAATAATTTCACTTAAGCTTTGCTTAAATTTTTAAAAATCTTACGCTTGATCGTTAAAAGTATAATTTTTTTTTAAAAAAAAACAACACTGATGCAAATCAAAGACATAATTTATCCATGTTAAATCAATCATAAATATTCAATATTTAGCATAACTTTTATTCGCAGAAACCTTACAAAGAGCTTCTCTAAATCTGACAGTCAATTTATTACCATATACATTTAGTTTATTGGTAGCGCCTTTAAATTATTAAATTTGATATAATGAATTGATGTGAAAGGAAATGCTTAATTTATTGGGTTTTTTTCTTTCTGTTTCGCTGTGAAAATTAACGGGCATAATCCCTACGAGTTCTTCATCTGAAAACAAAAAAAACGTGCAGCTGAATTCTCCACATGTTGTTTTCTATACCCGCTATAATTCTTATATATATATATATATTTTTTTCCAAGCCTGGAGCTGTTAATCCACAAAATAAATATTAGGATTTCCCGCTTTACAGCACGAAAGCGATCATGAGCGTCAGAAATTGAATCTACAAGGTGGTATTGGTGATTCTTTGACTCGGTTAAACTTATTGTAAGGGGGGGGGGGGGAAATACGTGCAGTATTAACTTATTACGTCTCCGTAAAAAATATCTCTGATGTGGAGGATAAATCAGTGAAATGAGAGCAGAGAAAAAAGAGAAATTTTATATAAAAATTAATAATTTTTAATTATTAATTAAACTGTTCAACTACGTGTTACTTTGTCGATATTATAAACATTTCCTTAAAATATAATGAGTAATTTTCATTATATTTCTACATATAAAATCCTTAAGCTTAAATTAAGTAGCTATCCCCCCATCAAAAAAGATGCAAAACATCTCTGTATGGAACTGTGCGCTTCACAGTGCTAGCGGTGAGGTGTTCGACAGTTGTGCGCATGCGCAGAGAGTAAGCTCCATGCGAGACTGCGAAGTCCAGAGAATTTTCGCGCAAATGAAAACAAGAAGAATGGATTACAATTTTGAATGATTAGATTAAGGTTGAACTGTAAAAATTTAGCTTAAAATAAGTAAAAAAATGCTTGATTTTTGTTTTCTTAAAGATTTTAACAAGTTTTCTTTTTATATATATATATATATTGTAATACCCAGTTAAGAAGGACATAAATTTTGTTCTTATTTCATCAGATTAGTTTACCAACTCAGGCTGGGGATTCTGGAGTGGTTTGTATATAAAAAAAAGGATAATAATAAAATGGATGGATAAGTGGCTCTTAGAGAAGGGGAGGACTATAATTGGACGTTTAGCAGCTCTTGGAGCTAATGGTTTTGACAGACATCGGGACGAAACCCTAAAGGCATAATGACAGAAGTTTTGTGGACATCCAATTATATTAAAATGAACTGTTTATTTTAATTGTATCGAGTGGCTCTCGGAGCGTGAGAAAGCCAACAGTTGATGTTTGTTTGGCGAACGTGGAAACTCAAAAACTGTGAAAAAAGGGGAATATTCTGGAGAGGGGGAAGCAGATAAAAGTTGTTGGACTGGAGACCTTAAAGGAGATGGACGTGGAGTCGGGTGCCATAGCGCAAGAGAAAAGGATGTTGGAGTGTGGTGCCATAATCTGAACGAGAAAGACATAGGAGTTGAAATGTAGACCGCAAATGAGGAGGACGTGGAGTCGGTGATAAATATTCGGTCAAATTGAATGGTGGCCGTGACTAAAAATAAAATAAACATTTTAGTCCATGCAAGCTGTCAGGAGTCGAGATATCAAAAAGGATAAAGTGAACGTGTCTGTGAAGCGTGTGTAAAAGTCTGTGCACAGAAGAGCATTGTAGATTAAAGTGCATTCCTGAAAAACCCCAAATAAAATTGTAAGTAGACATTCAGTAATAAGTTCTGTAAATTGTTAAATAAGGGTAATGAGTCACATTTCGTTTTCATTTTATTTAATTGCATTGTTTAAATTGTAAATTTCTGTTTTCCGTTTCCTTATCAACCCAGTAAAGACCCTGGGGTACAGAGTCTGATTTATTAAATGTAACTGGATTAGTGTAATTTAATTGTTGAGGTAAAAGGATATAAAAATGTACAGAGATTTTCTTGAGTTGTATTCTAGGTTAATAAAATTGTTTTGTTTAATAAAATTTTATAACTTGTATAATCTAAATTCCTATAACAATAATATATGACAAGTTAGGTGTTACAATATATATATATATATATATATTTGTTTGCTTTTACACAATTTTAAAACTAGAGGAATCACGAAATATTAACTGACTTTCCTCTCGCTACTAGCAGTGATGTGTCCTGGGAGTGAATATGACAATTAGTATAAACTACAGAAACCAAAAGAAAAATTTGTATTAAATAGTAAAGAAGAAAAAAATAATAATAATTAGTTTTCTTGCCTGAATGATTCAGCAAAACGGCCTTTTCTTTATTTCAGAACACGTGACATTATTTTTTCCAAAAACAGCAAAATGTTTTTCTTGCTTAAATAACCCAAAATTTTAATTTTTTTAAAAGTTTATTAATTCAAGCAATAAAGTGAAGTACAAGTGTTTTTTTAGAGCAACAAGCTACATTCAGTTGTTTATTAATCTTTTTTCTCATTTTTTGCAGTGTTTTAATACTAAGGCGTCAGTGTCGTACTGTGCATTATTTACTTTTTTTCTTAATGAAAATAAAAATACTTCTGACTAAAACACAGCGAATAAATTTTGTGTATCGATTACTAGAAACTGGAAGGGTATTTTGTGATAATTTCAGATTTTTTGATTCAGCCATTTATGAAATATACCCCTTCTAAAATCGGTAATTTAGGACAAATTTCGATATTTGAAGGCCTGTGAAGCCTATAGGAGGCATTAAAAATGTGTCATTCTTTTTTTTTCAGTTTTATCCTTGATTATATTTTTAAGCGAAAGAAACATTTAAAGTTGTGTCGTAATCCCTTCTTTGGAAGAAAAAAAATTCCTTAAATTACTCTGTTTTTACTAATTGAAACATTTTAGTAGTTTAAGTTTTGGGTTGTTTCCTTTCAACGTAACACAGTTTTGGTCTGAACATGATTTATAGATGGTTTCATTGAGAATAAGATGGTTTTTATTTCAAGTTGATATCTTAATCAACAAAAAAGGTATTTTACTCGTCACTAACGCCCCCATCCCCCCCCCAAAAAAATGGCCGACACTCATAAACAAAATGTCCGCTAAAATCCAAAGTAGTAATAATAAAATTGTAAGAAAAAATCGTTTTGTACTCTGAGATACATAGATAAAACAGAAAATGTACTATCAAAAAATAAAATATGTCAGTAAGACCCCCATTGGTTGATTTTATATGGAGCCGTTAGATGTGTAATTGCGGGAAATTAAATAATTTTGAAAGAAAATTAAAAAGTTTCTTTTTCAAAAGTTCGGTGACTGAATTAAAAATATTGGGGAAATATATAAATAGGATAAGAATAGTAGGCCTATTTAATAACATTTTCTGAGGGTTTTTAAAAGTAGTACGTTTCGAAAATATAAATTTAATTTGTCGATAAGTTTGAATGGGTTCAAGTCTGGGTGTAATGATGTCGTTAACGAACCACCGTAGTGTATTTTTTTTGGGGGGGGATGGGAGGGGGGACCTGAACGTGAGTGAGTATAAAAAAAACTCGTGTCTATTCGCCTGGCTGGCAAACGCGCTGCGCGGCTCATTCAGTGTAGCTACAAGTTTGAATACGGCAAGGGAGGAGGAGGAGGTGAGGTGTGAGAGGACCATAGAAACTGGAAGCTGGCTCTGCAGGTCGCGTGAACCTCAATGAGGGGCGAATGAAAGCAGCTCCTATTTCACGTCGTCGTCGTCGTCGTCGTCGTGGGAGAGAGTGTCTCCGGGGCTGCGGTCAGCATCGATTTCCTCAGGCGCGACCTGCAACAGCCAAAGATGCCACCAAGGCTTCCTTACCACGTTTAACAACCGTCCTTCGGATTCCACAAATCGGAAAATAACCATGTGTATTTTCCAGACTAAATGAATGGGAAGAAAACAAAGCATCTGCGTGGCAATGGTGAAGGAAATTGTGACCGAGCTCGACCAAAGCAAATAAATACCAGAAACTCCCTTCTAAGGAACGTAAAAGGCCTCCCTAAACCGAGAAGGTCCACTTCAGTACAGAGTTGCGAACTTCAATATGCTGTGAACCGATGTTCCTTATTCCCAAAAGAAAAAAGGGGTTCATGAGTTGAAAAATGTTGGGAACCCCTCGATTAGAAGATAACTACAAACTAGTTATAGGTAATAATAAGGTTAGACACATATTCAGTACTTATATTGGATCAAAATTTGAAAATGGATTATCATATAGATTTTTCTGGTAGTATTATAAGTAGAAGGTTATATTTTTTATGTAAACCTTATGTTTTAAATAGGATAAAAATTGCATTTAAAAATTAAGTCAGATTATTATAATTATAATAGAAACTCATACAATGTTACAAGTGAGGGTAGAATTAGATACAACTAGGGCTAGGCTAGATTCAAAACAAAGCAGTATACTTATTAAAGTAATAAAATAAATAAATAAATAGCCAATTTTAAGTCAGAAAGAAGGATAATTTCCACGGCATACAGCATCAATTTTTTAAAAAAATTGGAACCCGATGAAGTTGTAAATTAAGCGAAAAAAAAAGCGTTAGACAATAACAATTTTTAGCTACAGAATCTAAAACAATAATTACTGAGACAAAATATGATAATGGAGATAAAGAAAAAAATGACAACGATGGTAATACAGATGAAAATGATCAAACATGGCTTCAAACTTTACAAGAAAAAATTTACAATATCCTATCAAAACTAAATATTATAAGAGGACCAACAATACATGACTCAGTCATGCACAGCTATAATTATATTCGGGCCGTGAAGGATTCTCTAGAGTAAAGCTGGAATAAAGAAAATGGAAGTAAAGATTCTCCAGATAATAATGATTCCAGTATAGTGTATCTGAAGAGAAGGGTAGAATTATGGAAGAAACCAATCTGAGGATCCAATAAAAATTAAATATATATAGTTGAGAGATGAGATTTATTTTATTTTATTATTACCTCCATTACTTTTAGACATAAGTGAAAAACAATTATCTCCTCAAATATCTAGAAATTTTCAGATATTTTTCTCAAACTTGGTGGATGTTAAAGTCTTTATTTTCTTTCCAATAATTAATAATTATTATTATACTTTCACTTTTCAATTATTGTTGTTCTGTGTGGTATGAAGTATCTAATAAGTGTATTAACAAACTTAACAGGTTGCAAAGTGTGGCGTTAATTATTTTATTGAGAAATAAAACAATTAGGGTCACAGTGTTGTTAAGAGAAATTAATTGGCAGTGTTTTCAGTGATTTTGTAAAGATTCGTACCATGATATTTTTGTATAAAAACATCAATATATTATTAGGACATATTTTAATAATTATTTAGCTTAAAGCTATTATACGAAATTAAATTTTAATAAATAAAAGCCAGAAAAATATTATTCTCTTTAAAAAAATAATATATATCAAACGCAACGTTTCGTCCCCGATTAGGACCTCTTCAAATGGGTATTTTTATTATAAAATTATAATTTATAATAAGTATAATTTAGGTTTCAACGCTCGTTAAAAATTGTTTAACCCAATTTTTTTTATAATAAATTATAATTGAATGTACCTGAAGAGGTCCTAAACAGGGACAAAACCTTATGTTTTAAATAGGATAAAAATTTAATTTAAAAGGAAAGTCAGATTATTATAATTATAATAGAAACTCATACAATGTTACAAGTGAGGGTAGAATTAGATACAACTAGGGCTAGGTTAGATTTAAAACAAAGCAGTATACTTATTAAAGTAATAAAATAAATATATAGCCAATTTTTAGTCAGAAAGAAGGATAATTTCCATGACAGTCAGCATTAAATTTTTTTAAAAATTGGAACCCGATGAAGTCGTAAATTAAGCGATAACTCGTTATTAATTGAATAAATTCTCCTTTTTTTCTGACTTTAAATTGGCTATTGTTTATGTATTTGTTTTCTCATTAGTCAGAATACATATTCATATATATATCATTAATAAAACAAAATAACCAGTTGCCAATATAAATGAGGGAATATGATTCTATTAATAATTTTAAGAATAGTTTATTTAAACTCCAAAAATGAAAAAATTTAACACTGCACTATTGGGTAGCATTTTTTGATAAATAAATTCGTTAATATATTTTTATTTCGTTTATACACAACATTATCATGCACGGTAACATTAAATGTGTGATGGTGGTGGAGTGGAAAAAAATGTCATAAGTTGTTAAAATCAAACAGGTTTCTTGATACACAGAATGTACCAGAGGCCAAGGCATACAATGAATGAATGTCAGATCCAAGCTCAAATCGGGGGAACTCATAAAGGCATTATTTTTATTATTATATTATACAGCCGAAAAGATTTCAGACCTAGTAAGTTTAGTAGAAGATGCTGGCTCTAAACCAGAATGGTTCCGAATGTACGGGGGAAAAAAAAATATGTGATATCAGCAAGACTCCGAGGGAATCCTACGCACACGTGATATATTTTCTCGTCCATTCGAGAGTAGCAGAGCAGTGAACACGTGCACTCAATGAAGTACAGAAACGACAAGTTTATTACTAACGGAGCTTATAAAAATTTCATGCGAGCGTGGGACGACTCACAGTGGTGAGACCGGCCGGTCCGTGCGCACCAGATTAATTGAACACGTCAATGGAACTTGGCTGTGATGGTGGAATATCCTACGGTCATAAGTCACTGCGTAGACGAATTTTCGGTGGGAGCCACAGTTATGTCAACGAAAAGCCGCCCTAGCCCACAGTTGTTCTCCTTGGGTACTACAATGACTCCGCCCGTTCACCTTTGTTTCCATGGCTCTGCCCAGGGAACCACGTGTAGTATTGTTGAGCTGTCGGCCCTGAACAATAGCCTCCTGCGGCGTTGCTTGGGCACTCCAACATGGTCAGGGTATTTCAGTGGCCAGTACATCTTGAAATGTTTCACTAAGTGCTGTTTATTTCAAGGCGAATTTTCTCATCGGCACGGTCCTTCCCTTGATCACAACAATTCAGATTAGCTTTCACAACTGTCCAGGAAAAATCTCAAAATATGAAAGACTTATTTAATTTGTACCAATACTTTCATGGCTAAATATAAGTAAATATTGCATATAAATCATATAATAAAACAAAATTATCTAGTCATTAAAAAAAACGACAATAAATGCATAGAAGGTGAAAGGGTGTAAAGAATAAAATACATAGATCACAATACTAATAACTTTAAAATATTATCAAACTAAAATGAAAAAATAAATTATAAATAAATGATTGAAAATAATTAATATTAAAGATAGCCAAATCATACAATAATTGTAATTATTTAGTCTGAATTGGTTACCTTCCTTATTAATTAATTAAACTAAACTCAAAATGCAAAGAAAAAGTATAATATGGAGATAACATTAATATCAAAATGATAAATATATAAAGAACATAACATAAATGATTTTTAGAAAGTAACATTACGATACAGTATATATTTTAAGTGCTAGAATGGTTTTTTTACCCTCTAGGCTTTCTTAATTTTTTGTTTTTAGCGTCAATACTTTGTAATTTAATATATTATCTGACTTCAATGGAATCATAAATGAATAATCCATCCCAGAAACATTTATGCAATCCTTTATTTTATTTCCATTTTTTTCTAACAAACAGCCTGGTTTATTCATTCAAGTTTCATTTGAAGACAGGTAAATATAACAATTGAAGATTACCTTAAGATCACTGCCCTCAGTAGCAACCAAAACCACACGAAAAAATAACTTAAATTTAAATGGAAAAAAAAAAATTATTATTAAATAAACATCAGCCAATTTTAAGTCAGAATCAAAGAATTTATTGATGTTAAATTAAACGACGTTTCGTCTCTTATTTTGAGACCTCATCAGTTTAAAACTACAAAAAGAACAAAACAATTACAATTATTATAATAACATTTTTAACAGACAATTTATCAGATAACTAAAAATATAATATACAAAATTTTGATGGGCATTCCCTGCTGACTGCAGAAATGTACAGGTGAAAACCAGAAGGAGCAGTAAATATTAATTTACATTGTTGGGTGCGGTTAACAAAGGAAAAAATGTGAAATTATAACAACATATAAATTAAACATTAAATAGGAAACTGTCATGTATTTTATTTGATTTCTTAGTATCATTTTTTTTATATTAATAGCTGTTTCATAGGATCTGATACGTTGCATTTCACTCATTTTAACCACAAAAAGTAGTTCGTTTCCTCGTCACAAAAATTGATACTTGACACCAATCTAATTTGTAATATGTTTAGACAAAACAGAATAATTTTGAATATTATTTTTATGTTCTTTTAACCTAATTCTTTTTTTATGAGCGCTTAGTTTGGCCTATATAACTGGCTTGACAATCCAAACTATTAATTTTATAAATTACATTATGCTTATATAAATTTTCAATTTTGTCCTTAATATTTTTTATTATATTTAAATAGTTATGAACCTTAAAAATAATACTTTTACTAACAGTAAAATTAATTTGAGTTGTAAGCAAGCAATATATTAGGTGAAACTATGAAACTACATTTTTTGTTGTTGTTAATATTAATGTAGAAATTGTTACTGTTATATTTGATGTTATTTAATCTGACCCTTATGTACTTATTGATAAATTTAAGGGGATATGAATTAAGTAAAAAAGAAAATATTCTTGACCTTAATTAAGTTGTCAATATTGTATATTTAATAAAATATAATTTAATAGCTTTGTCTACTGTCATGTAGAACGATGTTGTCAATTGCACAGAAAAGTGTGCATTATTCTAGGATCTCCATCTTTAACAGACTGAAACAGTTGTCAATTTAAAGCTGAGTTACCTTCATTTCTGCAACTGTTCAGTAAAAGAATTTAGAATGTAAACAGTTCAGCATCAACTATAAATCGGAATCCTGTTGGTGTGTTGTTGAATAATACAGTACTGTTATTATATGACTGTAAAATAGCATAAGTTTATGTTATAGAATATTATTAGTCTTCATTAATTAAAAGTATTATCATAGTATTAATGGAATAAATGTAACACCCTGGCTCATTCCACATCCTTGAAGCTAAGCTTCTCTACAGCATCTACTGAATATGATATTGAATAAGAAAGATAGCCAATACAGACAAAAATGTGATAATATAAATACCACACAACGTTCCAGGGATCCTTGTGCCTTTCAACAGGTGCTGAGAAGAGCCTAGAGAAACGCAACTCCACTGTTCAGTTGACAACACTCATTTTTATATAATTATTATATTATTATTAAATTACTGCTTAACTATAAACCATTTCTTTCTCTTGAAGAAGAGGTTCCTGATGTTTATTTATTTATTAGTTTTCTCTATAATATATATATATATATATATATATGTAGCAATAGTTAATTAGGCCATTAAATTGATTAGGTATAATTTGAATTGTAGCGAATAATTTGAATTGTAGCGACATGAGCTATCAAAGCAACAATGGCGGAGAGTTCTTTTCCTTTGACGGAAAGCCGAAATGGGAATGCGCGCGCGAAAGGAATTGAGTCAGTACGGAGCCTGGGTCGAGAGAGGATGAAACAGTTAAAAAGTCTTCGCCGAGATACGTGGAAGTTCAGTCCACAAAGAGAAATAAAAACACTAAGGTTCTGCACTGAGCCTGGGTCGAGCAAGGAGAAACAAAATGCCTAAAACCTGCGACGAGAAGAAAGTAGTTAAGGTCTGGACTCTGCATATGATAAGTGAAGTCTGCAAACATAAACTAAAAATCACGAGATTCCTGAATGGAAGCAGGAGTTTGCTTCACAAATTGAACATTCTTCGCATTGAGGGATCCGGCAACGACTAGCTGACCAGAAAGGGGAGACGACAACCGAGGTTCCTGATAGCTGAGGACGTGCACTTGGACCGCGTGTGTGTAAAAGATGCGAGGAAATTAGAATCAGTGTAAAAATTTGCATTCTTGGTGTAGTGTTGAAGCTACAAAAGAAAGAGCTGGTGCCAGACGGACAATACGTGAGTAACCAAAACTTTGATATAAAATTTTGTAAACGATAATTAGAAAGGTAATAGGCAGATTTCGTTCAGTTTCTTTACATTCAGCTTTCTTTCATTCTATCGTCATATTATTTTAGGTGAATTTTTATGTTGAATTGTTAATTAGTTTATAAATCACTTTTCTGTTAATTATCAAACCCAGTGATGACCCTGAGAGAAGAGATCTTAATTTGATTGCAATTGTTTTAATTTTGGAAGCCACAAGTGAATAAAATAACAAATTATTTTATTTGTTAATTTTTGATAATCTTTTTATGTAATTAACCCTAACTTGTTGATTATTACAATATATATATAATTAATTCGAATCATTTTTAACAAATTATACTCGTGTGGTAATTTTTCACTGATCATTCTCAGAACGTTTCTGATTCACCTCGTTGCTTTCTCCCGGAGAAGAATTCCTCTATAGGTCTGTCTGTCTATTTACCTCGTTTCCAGCGCCATATTTCAAAACTTTCGAGGTAATAGCGCTGTAAGCTTTCACGTGAACGTAAAAGGTTACGAATGTATAAAAATACATATCACCTATGCATGACAGACAATTCCTACCTCGCGTGACATGCCTCACACACTGACAGACAATACCTTAACACGAGTTTAAATCATTGTCGTGTTTCCGTTGTCGGCCTTGTGGTCAATAAATAGCCCCATGATGTAAGAAAGGAGCAATTTCTGGCCTACGGAGACCAGCAATTACGTGGTAATACATTTGACCCAGTTCAGATCTTGGCTCGGCGTCGCAGTCATTGTGTTGTCAGTCAGTGGTCACCACCGTACCGTAGAGTTCACCCAATAAACCTCAGGGGGAGGATTTGGCTTTGACCACGCCCACTTCCATTTCTTTTCCCTGGATTTTCTTTCGCGATTATAACGCATATATTGTACTGAACACGATTAAATGATTAATTTTAAATTTAAATGAAGACGACATTGGAGCACACTTGTAATAATACAATATAATTAGATTTTAAATGAACACAATTAATAGTTGAAATGATAGGATTTTAAATGAAAAATCAGAATTTAAAATATAAAACAAAGTTAATTTATTAAAACAAATTCTTATCACCATTGAAAATTTTGTTACAAGTTGGTCAAGTGCCACGGGTTAATTTCAGGGCCGCCTCCAATAGAGAATGTTGCGACAAGACAATTAAAAACTTACAATGTGA
The DNA here is from genome assembly GCA_037074705.1 of Zhengitettix transpicula. NCBI lineage: Eukaryota > Metazoa > Arthropoda > Insecta > Orthoptera > Tetrigidae > Zhengitettix > Zhengitettix transpicula. The sequence goes on along the minus strand of CM073591.1, from coordinate 26,782,148 downwards.
AAATTCTTAACTTAAACAATTAGTGAAATATGAAATCTGACGATAATTATTATTTACATTTGCTTTACAGATAATAAATTCTCTTTTTAGTTTACATTACCATCAGCTGTTCGTCTGGGGCTCGACCTCACTCGGTTATTGTTAAACACTTCACAGACAGGCCGCCATGTTGCACTGAATTTAATGTGGTTGTAATTTTCAGACACTAAGCACTTCCTGGTCTTTACAGTTGATGACGTTGTTTTTAAATCTCTGATACTTGCATAAATATTCCAATGGACAAATACTTCAGATTGTCGACTCGTAATCCATAAACCCGGGGCTTTAATATATTATGTCTCTCCTGCCTCTATAAACTTGCTTGAATACAGTCGCAAGAACTTTGAATCAGGTTCGCTTTCCTGGTCCAAGTAATTCTCAATTACAAGTTCTGACAAAAACACTCTGCAGCTTTCCAGAAAATACTCTCTGCTCTCCCTCTGCCGATTCCTAACACACTCTTTCCGCTCTGTGACCATCCTGTACGTCTCCCAAAAACACACTGAAGTTCCGTAAGTCCAGCCATGCCTTCGCGACAATGCCCCTAGCAAGCAAGCATTATAGGCCCCATTTATTGTACACAATTCTTATATTTACGCCGCCGACTATGAAAATCATAAAATTTTGTTCATTAAATAATTACATGTTTTTTTTAATTACCGCAATATATATATATATATATATATATATATATATATATATATATATATATAAATAAATTCCATTAATCCTCTGCTGAGGAAATAGGACAAGTCAAATTGATATTATTTACAAATGTATGAATGAAATATACATAAATACTCTACATGTTCAAGACTATACATAAATAGTGATATGAACAATTTAAAGTGTACATATTTGAAATTACATTAAATAGGTTCAGAGAGAATATAAGGAATACTACGTACGAAAATAAGGGAGAAAAATTTAGGATTACACTGAGGAAAATATTTGGGCCTATTAAACAACAGGATGGTACTTGGAGAATAACAGACAATAATAATCTAAATGAACTTATAAAGTACAAAAACATAATCAACGATATTAGAGCATCACGCTTAAACTGGTTAGGACATGTCTGCCGAAAGAGTGAAGATAGTGTAGTGAAGAAAATATAATAGTTGGAGCCCATTAACTACCAGGACTAAAGGTAGACCGAAGACAAGATGGAAAGATGATGTCCAAAAGGATCTAAGAAACCAGAAGGTCTCGAATTGGACTCAGACAATAGGAATGAATGGAAGGTAATGTGGTTGAGAAGGCCAAGACAATTAAACAATAATGTTGTAGCGCCTGTAGAAAAGGAGAAGAAGAGGATTACAGAACATTACACAAGTAAAAAATCTTAAATATAAAGTAAGGGATAAAAAATAATTGTAAGCTGAACTTCACTAATAGCACTAAAAGGTTTTGCAAAAACAAATAGGATCCCAACACTTCATAGTTGCTTATCCCAGATTCTGTCTGTTCTGTCGTTTGAATTTTCCTTCCTTAGTGTAATTAGAATATTGTCTGGGTTATAATTCAAATAAATCGACATGGCCCAGTTAGCGCAAATGTATGTAAGATAACGAAATTGTCATTAAATTTAATTTCTTTAGCCAGAAATTTTCTTTGCCGCCCATTTGAAAGTTGTCCAGTCAGAAGCGTTCTCGCTCGTGATTGGTCGAGCTCCTGTAGCCGTTGACCAATAGGCGCATGTCTCGTATTGGCGCTCTTGCATGCCCTCGTAGCATTTTGACAGAGGCAGCACTCGACAGACTGCTTCAGCTGTGGGAACATGGCGTCACTAAAGTACACGCACGCAGTCGTGTGTCGAATTCCGCTTTCTTTCCGAACGAGGGCTGAAATAGAACTAGAAGAAGCCAAACGGCAACACGAAGCTTACGTGCGCCTGCTTCGCGAACTGGGATTGGATGTCATCGAGTTACCACCCGACGAATCTCTGCCTGAATGTGTTTATGTGGAGGACACGGCGATAGTTTGCAACGGAATAGCTTTAATAACGCGACCCGGATCCGCTACGCGTTCCAAAGAGGCGAGTATCAATCAGAAGAAGCGTCGCTTGGCCGTAGTGTTGCTGTAACGGTGTTTGTGAATTAACATACAGACTGGTTTTTCACGCTTGGATGTCTCCTTCGTTTGTTGGGTACAAAGAATTGAACGCCTGCGATTGTAAATGTAGGTCATGCCGTTTGCATGCTAACTTTCCCTGCATCAGACTACTGTACTTTGTACTTAACACTGTGCGATGTGTATATAAATGTCTCAAAAGCTGTTCCTGTGTTGCGACTTGATACGAATTCCCACCAATCGCAGAAATAATTCTGGTCTTTATGTCGGTCGCCTATAGGCCACTTCTTCAATGACATCATCGTTTGAATGATGTCATTTCGCGTATTCTTATCGGCCATCTATGATGTCATTTTCATTTCCGCGAACGTTTGAACGCACCTGGTGGTGTTTCTTGTTTCACTGCATTCCAAATGTACTCTTCCTCATTTTTTTTACCATAACTCTTTAATTTGCTTTATCTGTGCAAATTTACACAATAAATACTTAATTGTATTTTAGATTAAGTAAGTATAGTTATGAAATATAACAATACCTAACCCATGTCTAATTCATCAATGTTTAAAAAGAACTATTCTTCTGTTCTGTTAATTCCCTCATTTTTATATGTTTTAATCAGGTGGAGACAATAAGAGCAGTTCTGAAGAAGGAACTGGACCTTCCAATTGTTGAAATTGGTGATGAATCAGCCAAGTTGGATGGTGGAGATGTTTTGTTTACAGGTTGAGTACTTTTCATTTACTATTAGCAAAATTAAGACAGTTTTTTTTTGGGAGGGGGACGGGGGGGTGAGTAGAACTAAATATGGATCCTAATGTGTGTTGGTTCTATTTGGCAGTTTCTCATGTTGCCATATTCATTGGCCTATTTTCATGTACTATTTATGAGATAAAAATGAAAAAGTTTATGTCTGATAGAAAATAATAAATAAGAAAGATAGCCAATACAGACAAAAAAAGGGTAATATAAATACCACACAACGTTTCTGGGATCGTTGACCCTTTCGTCAGGTGCTGAGAAGAGCCTAGAGAAACACAACTGCACTGGTCAGTTGAAAACACTCGTAAACCTCAAAGGCTCTTCTTAGCACCTGACGAAAGGGACAAGGATCCCAGAAACGTGTGATATTTATATTACCCTTTTTTCCCCTCTGTATTGGCTATCTTTATTATTTATTATTTATGAGATCGTTGTGCTTTATTGTAGCTAAATTCCAATGAGTCTCTTTCAATTACACCCATAAATCTTTCTCCTGCAATTATTGTTGGTGATTCAGAGACGGGCAATTAAATGCTGACACTATATATTTTAGCATAACCTGTTAGAACATGCTTTTTTTTGCAACACATTGACATCTATGAGAATAAGTGAAAGGACCACAATAACTTTCATAATATTGACCACAGTTGCCAGATTTATTAATAATTTGCATCCAGATTAAGATTTACAGTCTCATTTAGTACCAAAATAGTTGTAAAACTGATATACATAGACAATCAGTTGTTTTAAGGATAAGTGAATGCAATTTGATTTTCTGAGATATATTTTTAATAGCATTCTATTTTTTTACCAATTGATTACATCTTTCCATAGAAGAAAGGTTGAGAGTTAACTTTTTTCAATTATTTGTCATAAATATCATCCAATTCATTCAAGGTGTTTGAACTATTAATATAAAATTTTAACAACTTTCTTGAATAAAATTTTTACCATTGAAAATACCGGATATATTTCTTATTGGTTTGAGATATGTTATTCGAATATACAACATCTCCAATGTTCCTAAGTTGTCTCAATATATGCTTACATTATGCTCTATAACCTTTTTTATGAGAATACTTTAGTGTTTAGCTATAGAAAATTTTAAGAAAACATCAGATATTGTTACTTTTTAAATTATATGATTAAATACAATGTGTTGTAAAACATTCATTTATTAAAAATTCTATACTTTTTTTTACATAAACAAGTAACATTCTTTAAATATTACTGATATTTCCATTATACAATTTCAACTTTTTTGTATTCACATTTTTATAGTATAGTTTTATATTATACTTAAATAATATTACTTATTTTATATTATACTTAAATTACTTCATGAAACACATTTCTTACATTATATACAACAGTTTATATAAAAAAAATTCTGTTAAAAATGGCGTGATTTTGAATTGCCTGTAATTTTATAATTGTATTCCTAATTATTGTTGTTAATTTGTCATATTTTTGAGGATATGTTTTCTACATTGGTACACTTTTTTCATGTGGGATATTTGATAATTATTTATATAGCTATTAAGGAATGAACTGGATAATTTAATTAATATTTTATTTGTTTCAATCGACCAACAAAGTTTTAGATTGAAACTGACTTATTTGGATAATTATTATTCCTTTAATAGGAAGGGAGTTCTTTGTCGGTTTGTCGGAATGGACTAATGAAGCAGGAGCACGAGCTGTGGCCGCAGCTTTCCCTGAATTTCCCTGCACGCCGGTCAAGGTGAGACCATGTGTAGACATCGATGACCAGTTCACCTTAGATATGATACAGGTGAGAGAGGATGAGATGGAAAACTGTGAAGCATGAAATAAGTTCAGCACATCAGAAGCCGAAACCAACACGCTGCACTCCAAAATTGATCATCAGCCCATTCTTTAACTTTTGTTCTGCTATATTCTTCTGCCACACATACACATACTGAGGTACAGCTGTTCAACAAGAAAGAGCAGACTGGAACATTTTTTATAAACTTAACATTAGATTCTTTAATTTTTCCAAAACAATGGATAGATGATGTATTGTTTCCAGTCATTCATTTTAAGAACTGTTTCGAGTAAGATCTACAATGTCTAAGTAATAGTGTTTGGTAGATTTTTTGGGTAATATGTTTCCTTTCACCCTTAATATAATGCTTTATCTGTTATATTGTAAGAATTTTAATGAAATGAGCTGGTAATGTTCTTAAACAAAATACATATTCAGTATTTGAAACGTCTTCCTACATTCTGTTAGTATTTATTTCTCCATGGAGTGACTCAAATGCACTATGGCCCAGTTTTATTATTACAAATATCTTATATCTTTCTAAATTAATTGTTTATTAATTTATAAGACAATATAATAATGAATAACATTTTATTGTAAGGTTTTATTGAAATTGTTTGTTACAATATTTGTTCTTTTCCCAATCTTGCAGATTCTTAGAAATGTCTGTAAAATAGAATTGTTTGTGTCAAGATAACTAAGCTATTTTTAAAACAATGGGAAATCTCTTAGTATTCTGGAAAATTGTTATTTTGTTCACTTGTCATCTCAGTTTAATATAACACATTCTCTCAGTTTTATTTGACTTTATCACATGGCAATCTCAAATCATTTCCAATGTAAATGGTTTCTTTTGATCTTCTTACATGCAAATGTTAGAAATACTGTTTATCCCATAATTCACAATTGGAAGTTTAAAGTAATATAATTTTGTAATTTGATTTTTTAATTATCTTTTCTCTTTTACCGAGTTTAACTCTTTAATATTGAACCAATTTTCAGTTTTATTCTAATCTCAATTGTCCTTATTCTTGGTCTGAAAATTTTCGCTATACTTTAAATTTTAGTTTCACTCTCATTTTCACAACAATCTGATAAATCATGTTACTTTTTACTGTAAGCAAGTACTCATTTGAAAGTACACTTGTTTAATATGGTGTATAATACAAAAGTTTATTAGTAGTTTAATTTTAAGTTTATTTTTGCTGATAATATTTATAAGAATTTGAAGCCAAAGTAGTGTTTTCAATTATAACTCAAAAATAATGTAATTTGTGCAATTAATCAAATTTATTGCTGAAGGCTATTTTCAAGCTCAATTGACATTTCATTCTACAATTTTGTTAATATATTTTTTATTAAAGAAATGTTGGGTTATAGATACAAAACTAATCCCTAATTTATTACAATAAATTTTGGTGTTAAAAATTTCCAAATACCTAGGATTTCTTTAGTTTGAATAGTAAATCAAATAAATACATTTCAATTTTTTTGTAGATTTGTAAGGTTTCATTTTCATAACTTTTAAATATAATAACAATCTGTATAAAATTAGTGTAAATACTTAGAATAGCATTTTCAAAAATGTGTGTATTCAGTATGTGTTACAAGTTGGTGTGGAAGAATCTATTAGTTAGTCAATTTATTTTGTAGGTATCACAGATTTGGATTGTTTGAAAGTATCCCCTTAGTGGCTATTCAAGCTTTGTCATTGACATATATTCATTACAAATAAATGCATGGAATATTTTATGAGCATGATGTAATTAGTTTCAAACATTAAAAGAGAAACCAGCACAAAAGTCAGCTGTATATTTAGCGCATGCATTAAATTATGTATCTTATTTTATTTTTGAAAGACATTTGCGTTCAGATGCAAGTATGTCTTTAGAAGTATGTTGACTTTAAAATATGCTATGGCTATCATCATTAGGGATACTTTTGTTTACATTTTTTATTTGTCTGAGAGGTTGAAATTCAAGGTAAAATTGCAAAGAAATGCAGAAATAAGACTTGAAAGAAGTTGGATGAAGTTAGTTTTCGTGTTTGTCAGCTTAACATTTTATCAGGGTATTTCAATTTCTATTTTATGCTCTCTGCATTTCTCTGCAATTGTATACCCCACTTATACTGAGCCAATTGAAAATACAAACAATAATATTCCTGAAAATGTGTAATACAGATGTAATTGAAATTCTAATATAAGTTAAAACATTTTATATTTAAAAGTAAGTCTTCTTAGTTTATGTTTATGCTCCCTGTGGCTTTCTACCAAAAATGGAAAAGTTGTTTTCACGTATTTCAATATAGTTGTCCAGTGATAGTTGAGAGATGTTAATGTGGTACATAAGTATCAACTTATAGTTGTTAAAAAAAATTCTTATTCATTATTCACTAACTTTGTTATTATGACTGTTAGAAGTAGTTTTGCATTGGTAATTTGAATGAGCAAGTTTTTTTTCTGGGTGATCACATGGTGACTAATTTGTGACTTTCCACACAGCTTTTTTCCAGATAATTATATTTTCTAATTTTAATTTTTTATTTAAGTTCAGAACTTTTATTTATTTTCTATGCCACTGAAGAGTTTGTTATATTGTCTTTTTGTGATGTTTGTATATTTGAATGTAAATAATTTTAAATATACAATTGTTTTGTTAAAATTTATGTCTGTGTATATATATATATATATATATATATATATATATATATATATATATATATTACGATTATGAACAATACGGTGAAACAACAGATGTCTGTTTTTTGGCCATATTTTTCATATAATTGCATTTCAATACTCCAACATTTGTTATTTTTATTTATTTTGTATTTAAATTGGATTCATACTTTCTAAATTTTAATAATAATATGGATTTATTTAAATATAACATTGTTTCTTACATTTTACATTTTATTATATGCAGGTGACTGAATCAAGACATCTGAAAGCTTTAGTGTCTATGGCAGGTCCAGATGTAATCTGTGTGGGAGCAGGCAAGGCAGCCCAGGAAGTTATTAAAGTAAGCTTATGACTTTTTTTTATCTCAAGAGAAGCGAGCATCACTGTTAGAACACCAGATTTATGTGATGGAAACATTGCATTAAGTGTTCTGGATAAATATATATTTTGTAAAATAGTAAACCCATAAATTTTAATATATTGTAATATATTTATATTTGACTGATTGTAACTTAGTTTTTCAATTTTTACTGTGATAATTCTCATAACCTGTCTATATATGAAGCATATATCTTGAGGCTTTTCCAATACGCTTAAAAAATTATAACTTGTTTTTTTTTTGCTAATTTATACACATAACATGTAATACATATTTCAAAATATATTAATAATGAAAATTTAGGATTTTGTGCTATATTTAAAGCAATTGATATGAATAATAGTTACATATATGAATACACATTTGTGTACAGTTTTGTGCAACATGTTAAAATTGGTACTTGTTGAAAATGTAATTTAAAAAAATTATTGAAGTAGTAGTTAGTTATATTAAACTTAAAAGCAAGAATATTTATTGAGTATTTTTTTTTTAGAGAATTGAACGTGAAGCTACCTTCAGTTACCAAACTCTTACCGTACCAGAAGATATTGCAGCAAATGTTCTGTACGTTAATGGTACACTTATTCATAGATCTGCTGAAGAAATTCCAGAATCTTGTAAGGTAATTTAACCAAACATGCAATAACTACATTGTTCAAAACTGTAGTCAAATTACATTTCCACATTTATTAGTGCAGAAAATATGAAATTGTAAATACAATATTTGCCACTTTGAGGCCGAGCCATTATGGAGATAATAAATTTATATATCAACTCAATTTGTTATAGGGTTTATTTATCCAAGTTTTAATACAGGTCATATTGTATGTTTACTGTATTTGTTTTTCTATTTAGTGTTAATAAGAATTAAATTGGATGGTGTATAAGTGAAGAACAGATTAAATATTGCTTTATGAAAAGTAAGTGTAAGATGGAGGCAATCTTGGCCTCAAATTTATTAATAGAATCAAAGAAGAGATTAAGGTGAGGAGTTCTGAAAATAAATCATTTGATGATGTATTCAGTTTTCTAGTGAACAAATTTGAAGGCAAATTATAGGGATTGGGAAAATGTTCGTACTACTGTAAAAGGTTTCATTATGGGTTTAATCACGACACCAGGAATTGTAAACACAATAATGTGTGAAAATATTCTTTTACCTACAAGCACAAACTTTCACATTATGTTAAAACAAGGAATATGGCTTATGACACGGATATAAGAACTTTCATTAGAGGTTAAATTGGAGGAAATAGACAATTGCAATGTGGTAGTGGTGTGAATTTCAACTTGAAATAAATATTAACAAAATTAATATGACCTATATTTCCAATTTATTTAATATAATTAATTATTAATTAAATATAATAAAATAGGAAACTTAATGAACACTTAATGGATCATAATAAGTTTTGCAGCTTTGCCCAAATTATTATGAAACTACTTATTTTTTATTGTCTTAATTAGTGCAAAGGAATTCTAAATTCATTATCTCATCTTCTTATTTTGTATTTTTTTCCCTCCAAATGCACCAGCAATATTAATTTTAAGTTCATTATTTTATTATTTTTCAGTTTCTTCTCTAATTGCTACATTACTATTAATTGATCTTAAAAAATATTTTTGCAGGTTTTTGGAGACAGGATTGATTTTCCTAAACGGTCTCTGAGCATGTCTGAACTGGCTAAAGCAGGTAGTGGATTGACTTCTTGCTGCTTACTATTCCGGCGGACAAAACATATTCGCAGTCTCTGAATATTTTAAATATTTTAGGTAAATTAATTATGCAGCTTGAGATGCAAAACTTGCCTTAATAAGCAAGAGCATAAGTGGTTTTAAGAGAAATTAATTGCCATTAAGAAATTTGTTTTGTTGACATTTCTCCTGGAACTTTGGAATGGAAGAGTTTGTTATGTAAAATAAAAGGATTTGTTAGTTCGAGCTAATTTTATGGAAGGATAGAAATAGATTTGACTTATTAAATATTCTATCAGTTATTTATGTAGCCTGCAAGGGAAAAATAGTATTGTAGGTTTTATTAGAATATAAAACTTGACATCAATCAAGGCTGTGAGTAGGATCAATATTTCTATATGATATTGTGTGAAAATGATCTCACACATGAATACCTGCTGATACAGTTTTTTTTAATCAACCATCTGTAAACTTCTGTGTTTAAAAACATAATTCAACTTCCATAAAATTAACTTGTTTTAATGTTTGTTTTGTGCTGTTAAATGCTTTGTAAGCTATAAATACATGTATATGGTCTGAAGTTTAAATTAATGCAATTGATACCAATATTTGGTTACATCATTGCATTATAATTCACTGCCAATCTCCTTTTCACTCTAATAATCCATATCTATGTATATTATGACTAGAAATTTGTGAATCAAAGAATTATTGTGTAGCTTAAAAATGTTATATGAGAGGAAGTACTATCAAAGTCATTATAATTGTTGACATGTATAGAATATATGTTATAATTATAAATTTTACAGTTTACATGCACTATGCTTTGACTTTATAAATGTGTTAGTATTGTGGAAGATATTGTTAAACTGCGTTCTGTGCAAAGCTAGTTTAGTGGGGTCAATTGTTCTTTGCCCTAAAAATAAGCAGATGTAACAAAATGTGTTCAGCTTGAACATTGCATTATTGAGTGTGCCAAGGAATATTTAAAATGCTTAAGATTTGGGGAACAAATTTTACACTATAATTTTAAATAGTTTACTAGCTGCCATTGGTTTCTGTAAACTAAAGATAATATTTTTATTATGGTCTATCTGTAAAATTTGTTTAAGTATATTAAATTCTAATAAGGACAGCACTTTTAGACCATCAGCATCTTCTCATTGTGACATTACCATTAATTGTATTATTAATGTTTGTAATTTAAACAACAAATTATTTTTCTCAAATTCTCTTTAAATAATATCATACAATATTGATGTTTTTCTTGAGGAATTTGTTGCAGTTCGATGCCATACAGCATATATAAGTGATGTTGTGAATAATTTTTAAGAAGCACGGTAATAGTCAATAATTATATTGATTGTTTGTCAAGGAATCGTATACAATTGGCCTATTTTTATGTGCAAAGGGCAATGCTCTGCCATGTAGTTCACAAATGAAATGAACATGGAACTATACATATCTGCTCTGCAATAAGAGTTCTGGTGCCCTAAATAATTTAGACTTTTATGAACTAGTAAATGACTTTATTAAAGTTTTTAAGAATAAATCTGTCCCTATGTTTTGTATTCTTCTCAACTTTTACTGCACATTTTTCTGTAGGCCCCATAGACAAATTTTGTACTTGGTTGTGAAAGGAAATCCTCCAGAACCTATTTTTTTTTGTTAGATTAAGGAGTCTTTGACAAAATATGGGATAAACAGAACTTTATTTAATAGCACATGATTCATGAATGAAACTTATTTTGAGAACAAAATAGTTCTGCTTATTTTATCTTAAGTCACTCGGAATAGTATAGGTCTTTTAGTCCTACATTTCAATTTTCACTCATTTTTTACAAACAGTCATGAAACAGTAGACCAAGAGTTGTTTTACATTTATTGCACTTAATATTTTTCTACAATTTTTTCTTTCATGAGACTTGTTCTTCATTTAAACTATATTGTTTTGTTTAATATATTCTTATAGACACATTTATGCATATTCACTATGAGCATTTATTTGACACTCAAATTTAAGTGCATGGTTTATTTAATTTGAACTTTATATTGTTCAAGTGTCTTAATTGGACAAGTATGTGAACTAAGAAGATAGTTGTAGAGATGGATAATTTAGACCAAATAATGTATGTGGATGAAGGAAATGCCAGAATATTAGAGATCATTTGGAGTTGTGTTACAGAGATAAATGAAACATTATACAATTTGTCTTCAGGCACCAATACCATAAGTTCAGAGAATGAGTATGAGAGTTTGCAACTGTTATAGGCAGGGACTTATTTAATATAGCCAATTCTGTGAGAGATCGCTGTCTGTATAGAAATAATGAAGGTTTTATGTATGGTAGAGTTACTAGCAGGAAATTATTCCAAGTAGGTGTTTCGGTGAGTCAAAGGTCATGGGTTGTGCTGGCGATGAAAATAACCACTTCCAAATATTGGGTATGTTGTTGTTGAGATGTGAAATTGTGTTATTAAATTTAATGTAAACGGTTTAAATTTTAGTATTGAGTAATTCAAAACTTTTCTGCCTGTTTCTCCGAACTCAAATTAGGTGGAGTAAACAGTTCCAGTTCTTTAGAAAAATGGTGCAAGAGTTTAAATTTGCATACTGTACTTCCTGTTGTGCTATGGTTGGAGAATGTATTTTTAAAATTATTTTAATTTGTTCTGGTGCAGATTTTTCAGAAAGTTTTGGTAGAAGATAAATAATTATATTGGGAAATATGAGGACTTTCATAGATTTCTTGAAATATCTGTTTTTTAATGAAGATATTTACGTATGGCATGGCTTGGGGCGTTTATGAATCAAATAATTGTGTGAATTATATGGACCAAATTTTATATTAACCTTGCTTGGTTGGAAATTTTAAGTCTTCGTGATGTTAGATAATGATATAATAATTTATTGTTCTGTTAGGTTTCAGTTGTGACACTCCATAATTTATGAATTTTGCTGATTATCACATGCTCCAATAATAGTAGTTGTAATTTACTGAGTTTGTATCTCTTAAACAAAAGTGTAATTGATCAAATCAAATCATAGTTTATGCTTGTGTGTACCTTAAAAGTAGTGTTCATGTTTTGAAACAGTAATGGCAAGGTTGTCTTAATAAATAGAATATTTTTGCTGTTTCAAAATTCAACCATTTATAAATTTGCTTAAAAGTTTTCAAAAAGCAAAATTTTACCTTCGCAAACATTCCACTCATTTTTGTATCTAATACAGTTTGAGTTATCAGTCTAGTGAATTTCATTGTGTTTAATTTCACCAATCAGTGTTCAATGAAGTATGTCATATTATAGATCAGTTTCTTGTGCAATTACTGGCATTTAATTTACATTTTACACATAGAAACAGTTTTTGCGTTTAACAAGTCTATAAACATAAAACTTATACAGTAATTCTGGCAAGAACATAAGGTTTAATACTGAATCATTTTCATAGTAACTTTGTACAAGATTAACAACCACAGGAATTGAAAATTTCACTCTATAAAGTGCCAGAAGAACAATTAAGTTCAAATTGTATTAATATATATTTCACGATTAAGCTCTCTGCATACTTCCTTAATCTATAGTATTATTGCAGACAGATGTCAAATTTCCCAAGCATATGTAAGAATTTTGTGTTTGTGTTCTTTATTTAATGCATAGTGGTTTGTTATCACTGATGGTCTATTTGTGATTGTATATTTAGCATTTTTGGTAAGCCTTTAATATATAAATTCTGTTGTAACCTTTAGAGAACTATCATACTCTTACACTTTTGACCATTTAAACGAGATTTAAAACACAAAGAATATATATATCTATTTATTTTTATTAATAAAAAATATTTTTAGTATTTATTAGAACCTTCCAGAATGTGAAAACTTAAATGATATATGAACATCTTTCATGATTGGTTCTTTTAATTAAGTAATCATTTGTGTATGGATAGACTGATGCTATTATTGTTTAAAATAGACTGAGCAAATGTAAAAACATTAAAGATATCTGTTGCAAGTATATAAGATCAATACATAAAAACATGTTTTTGCTACTTGTAAGACTTCCTAAATCCTTGCATTTAGGGTTTCCCTAGTATACTATACTTAAGACTGAAATCCTAGATATAAAGTAAATGTGAATAACTCTTCAACTACAAATGAAAATTTAATTTTTCCTTTTATTCTCTCTCTAATAAAATGAAAAACAACTCAACGTAGAGAATTTATTTTAACAATGTAAATTTTGTGATATAATTTCTATTTTTTGTGAATTACATAATGGAGAGTGTTCTGCATGTATCTATTATATAATTATGTCTGTCTCACATTCTGAAGCTTCTTGGAAAAAAAGTATTAAAACTTATTTGCTGTTATATAAAAATTGTTATTTATTGAATGTTGTTTCCTTATTTTGTTCTGGCTTGGTTTAAAAATATATTTTTTCCCAGAAATGGTTGTTTTATTCCATTATATTTTCTTTGTTTATTTAAGAAAAGAAATCAATTGTTTGTCAATTATAAACATAATTGACAAAATATGTATGATGCTCAACATGCAGTGGCGGCTTGTGAGTATGTGCTGCAGCACATAAATTAATTTTTCTCAATATTATGAACCTTCATAATACTGCAGAATCTATACTTTGATATCGAAGACTTTAGACTCCCCGCCACCCGTAAAGCTCTACAAACTTTCCCATTTTTGTGCTAAAAATCTGAGAGCACTCCAGAGCTGTGCTGTGCAATGACAGAGGCGGCCACATCAGGTGGCATAAGCAAGAAAATTTAAATAAATTTGAACTATTCATGAATTATAAATCTTATTTTATTAGTTTATATTTTCAAAACAAAAATAATATTTGTACATTGTGTGAAAAATTGAAAATTCAAAATCTAAGGTTATTTTAAAGAAAACAACATTTAAGAGGCATCATTGGGTGAAAATATATTGCATGAGGCTGCATACAATGCTGCTCAGTGGCTTGTTACAAAAATGAGCTTTATTTAAAATATTATCCAAGGTAAAATACTTTGGGGGTAGAAATGCTAAATTATTCCATGTTAAAAAATTAGACACTATTGGAAATTATCTGGACAATTAGAAATGTACCATATTACGTGCAGGGTCAGAATGTTGGTAACACTTATCACTGGTGTAGTTTATCCTCGTGATGTAGCTCATAACTTTAAAAACTTGTGAGCTGCCACTGACAACATTTTGTGCCATAATGCAGTATTTAGAATTGATTTATTTTTTCCTGATGCTGGTTCCATTATTCTGATAATGCATTCAATATGATAATGGATTATAAGCATTCCTGATGTTATTATTGGGTGACCTGAGCTGGTTTATGTAAACATATGTTAAGATGCAATATCCACATTAGTCGGAAATAAATAAAACTGTTTGCCTAATTTATATTCCTTTTCAGTCTTGAGGCTAGCATAAATGTTATAATTCACACTAAGGATATGCGGCAATGAGTCCTTGATACAATTTTAAATAACACATAGAGCATAGTCTTTGAATGTCACTATAAATGACTCACTAACTTTTAATTTACGTTTTGAAGCCAATTTCCCAGTAAAATGAGTAACTAAGGCAACAATTATAATAACAAGATCAACAAAGTAATAATAAAGATATTTTTTAAAAAATTGTCTGAAATATCGAAATTAAATATTTATGAAATTATTATAAGTAATATTAAATGATTCAAGAAGCCAAAATTGACAGTTATTCAAAATTAATACAAAATTAAAGTTGGAATATTATATCACTGAAATGAACAATGTTTCCCTATCAAAATCAACTAAATATTTGTGATTAACATTACTTACATATATCGAACAAGTTTGAGGATAATTTTTTGTCAAGATGTGAGAAAGAAGTAATTAATGACAAAAACAGTAAGGTGTAAAGCAAGTATACTTTGAGGTAAATACATAGCACAAGAGTAATCACTACTTTAATTTATCAAAAGCAGATTTATTTCAAGACAAGCAAGTAATTACTGACTTTAACAAACTCTTATATTAATTAAGCATTAAGGCTCTTTTGTGAACACAATTCAGGCATTTGGTGTCAATTTTCTAAAAAAGATAATTGGGTAATACTTTAACTCGATAAACTTTGTTT
Source organism: Zhengitettix transpicula (assembly GCA_037074705.1). Lineage (NCBI taxonomy): Eukaryota > Metazoa > Arthropoda > Insecta > Orthoptera > Tetrigidae > Zhengitettix > Zhengitettix transpicula. The sequence continues at coordinate 26,766,598 of CM073591.1, read as the reverse complement.
GACAAAATGTATTCCATTTCTACATGAACTGAAAGTTTCTTTAACCTGATGATGACATATTCATGAGAAACTCCATAACCTATGCATATGTAATAATTTCATTTTCAATCCATCATCTCTGTATTACTATATAATTCTTTCATTGCAAATCAGGTTCTTGAGGAAAGTTTCTGTAATCAACTCAACATTCCCATGGATATACTTAATCGAACGAAACAGAACTTGACTGAAATTTATATGCTTCTTTATTTGTTAAGACTGTTGTGGCAGATTGAATGTTTACATTTTGCAGCTGAGTTTCAATTAAATTATTCATTTTCCGTAGGTCATTGTGAGAAGCAAGGCTTGAATGATTTATAAAGAGGCAAGTAATGTGGGATACTTAAATTATATGTACTAGGAAGTAACATATTTCAGTCATATTAGTTACTTATTAAAAGTATGTTACAGTTACATAGTTTTAACTTTCATATAGGGAATATTTTACACTATTCTTAATAGCATAGGATTATAAATGAAATAAATAAAAGTTTATGATAACTATGTACAATGTGGAATCAAGTTTATATTTTTAATTGACACTAAATTCCTTTTAAGAAAAAAAATATTAAGTTCAAATTTGAATTTAATTGGAGTATTTATTAATTTCATAATTTTTGTTAAAAAATTTTTATTCCTGCATACTTCACTTGTAATGAGGTTTGTGTAGGCTACTCAATTTCACAGAGTGTACTGTTTAGTAACAGTTATGAATACATGAACATAAAATATATAACAGTGCATTTTCCACTAAGTTATAATAATAATTAATTGTTATTTAGCAAAACTTACCTACATATCAGAGTCAATACATTTTTACATTCCTCTTATTGTTCAGTAATTCTAGGTATTCAACTTGACTTTATATTATCCTTGGCTTGAAATATATTCAAAAAAGTAAACAGCAAGGTATATGCCTTAAAAATACTGTCTACAGTACTAGATAGGAACAACCTCATCAAGGTATATTATGGGTTAATTTATCCATGTATAAGCTACAGTATTGAAATATGGGGTTGTGCTGCAGCTATATATATATATGGATAGACTGCTAATTGCACAAAAAAAGGCAAATAGGCATAATTTTGGAATGAAACAAAGAGAATCTTGTAGAATAACCTTTAGAGAAAACAATTTATTAACCGTCTATGGAATATATATATATATATATATATATATATATATATATATATATATATATAATTGCAATATTGGTATGGAAAGGAAAGACAGATAGGTTGTGACTTACCTGAAAGTGAAGTGCAGTGTCGCCATGAGGGACTGAAGTTTGTTCTTCAAATTTTCGGAGGCTCTCAGCCTCCTTCTTCCATACCAATACAGCAATTTTTATTATTATAATATAATTTATTAACCGTCTATGAAATATTATAATATATATATATGGTAAAAATGAAAAAATCTCTCCTGGGTCAATTTTTATTAAACCTTAAAAACTAGAGGGAATAATTATTGTAGAGTTAGGACGAATTTACAGAAAACGGAGAAGTGACCCACTCCTCAAAGGAATTATATTATTTAACAGACTGCCACATCATATAAAACAATTACAGGGTGAACAATTTAGAAGTAGACTAAAACAATATCTATCTGAAAAAGTTATGTATAGATAAAAGATTTATAATTGAATTAAAAATTATGTGTTATTGTATGTAAATAATGTATAATATATATTTGTTATATTTTGAAAGAACTGACTATTTCTAATATTGTATAAATATAATACATGGAAAATATAAACATTATTATTATTATTTGACATAAAATATACAAGTAACATATAAATATAATAAAAATCATTCAAATAGCTTAGTCAACACAATTATAAATGTATACAAAACTAATTTGTCAAATGAAATAATCTTACTTTTTTTTACGAACCACTTTTATATAGCACAGTTTTAAATATTTAGGAAGTTTATTGTAATTCATAGCTACCTTAAGAGTTTTGCCTCTTTCTGTATCTCAAGTTTGGCAATACAAAAGCATAATCAATATGGAATTTTTATCAAGATTTATTTTTATTTTCACAGAATTTTACTAACTACCTCAAGCATTTTTTCATTTTAAAAAAAAGGTTGAATGGAAAGTTTGAAGACTAGAGTGATCTAATTTTAACTTGATCGGCTGCAGTGATTAAGGTGCACATTAAAGTGTCCAAGCAGGATGTACTACAGCAAGATTAAGCACAACGTCCTGCGGAGATCAGAATGATTTAGTTTTATATCCGGAGAAGGGGTACGTGACTAACTTTTTTTTTAGATAACTCTTTTCTTTAGGATTTGTGTGAAAGATGAATTTCGCCATTCTGCCACCACCTCCCCCCCCCTCATCTACCATTAATTTATAAATTAATGCCTTATTCTTGACAGTAATAATCCAACAGCCTTCGTCAGACTGGCACTTTGTTTTCAAAAACATGAAGTTGGTTTACGTTGAACGTTCTACTGATGTAAATACAATTGTTTGTGAATCTAATATTACACCTGTAAAAATGATTCCATATTTTTGTGTATATATTTCTAGACACAACTCCAAACCAAAATAAAATGATGAAATTGTTACCGTTGTTTTCCATCTGAGTCATCGTGACATTAAGAGACTTGAAAACGTCCACTTTAATTTTGAAACAGTAAAGGCTGTTAAGTTTCGGTTTCGAAAGAAACGGAGAACTGTTCGTTACCGTCGCTGTCTGGCTTAATTAGTCGTTCCATTTCCTCTTAGTCGCCGACTTGCTCGGCCTAATAAATCCGTGATAAACACGCTAATTGAAGTTCTATACAAAACAGGTCAAACAGTTGTTTGGCTACTAAGAAAATCCTAGAGACGTAAAAGTTAATTGGGAAGCAGAGTCTTGCAAAAGGGAGAGAAAAGCAAAGCTCTCGGTCGTCAGACAAATAAGAAGCTTGACTGTAATTAAGATTCCCTTCGTTTCGATCCGAAGACAACAGTTTTTAGAAAAGGAACAAATTACTTAACGGAGAAAAGTTGTTTATTTTTATTTTTTACTAGCTGGGTTCACGGCTTTGCCCGGGATGTCGTATATCCATAACCCCCAATTTGACTCGAATCTCGGTTGTTTTAGCGTTAATTATATGAAACGCCTCTCTACCCCCATCCCTAAGGGTGCTCCCTACCATGTGCTGAAAGGAGTTGAAATTTTACAAACAACATCGGTAGAAATAATATCAACGTCATTGATATTATTCCAGGCAAATATCGACCATGTTTGAAAAATTCCACCCCCGGCCGTGGGAAGGGGGGGTTTAAATGGCCAAGTGAATGTCATAGTTTAAACTCACCGACATCCATAACCCTGGATTTGACTCCAATCTCGGTTGTATTCGCGTTATTTTATTGTAACGCCCTTCCACCCCCCCGACCCCTAACGTTCCTCCTTTTCAATGCTGTAATGGGGTTGAAATTATACACATATCACAGCTCTTTGACCCCCAAAAAATATTTATGCCACTCAAATATCGGCGTTTTATATATTTCCACACCCCGTTTCTGGGGGGTGGTAGACGCGTCTCACCCCGACAGTGTTTGTTTCCTGAACGTAAAGAAAACGTGTACGAAATTTGGTGAATTTTGCTCCACCGGTCTAGATTTGTATAAGGAACATACAAACATGTATGCATATATACAAACAAACACTCTGCTTTATTTATTAGATAATCAGATCAAATAGTCTGCAAAATTCATTTGACGATCTAAAGGAACAGGTGATGATGATTGATGGTCAATACAGCGAACTGCAAAATCAAAGGTTCAAGGTTAGGATTTCAAGGGTTGGGAGAAGCAAATTAGGGAATTCATAAGTGCGAAGTTATCCACTGGGAAATGAGGAAATTAAAGAAACCCAAATTAAACTGATGGAAATGGTAAAATTTTGGCAAATCTGCTGAGGATTGACATTAAAAAAAGTTAGATAGTTAAAAGAGACTCAGATTCATTCATAGACATATTAAAAGTAGATTAAACTCAATTATATATAAAAATAATTCCCCCACCACCATAAATAGTAAAAAAACAACCTCTTTTCTAGAAAACATGAATTTAAATTAATTACCCCGTTTGCATTATTTTTAAATCATAAAATAATTTAAATTTTGATAAAAATTCTAATTCAGAATTTGGAGCAACACAGTGTAGTATACGACATTGAATGTTTGAACGGTAAAGCGTGTTATATCGGTCAGACGAAACGAAAACTTCAGACCAGAATTAAGTAACATTGTGCTAGTTTAAAACAACCTTTATATAGACAATCTGTTTTAACAAAAGATGTACACATTCATAATCATAAAATTGGTGGATTGATATAAAAACATTTGATGTTGAAATTAATTATTATCCTACTTATTAGGTCCAATATAAATTAATTTAATTGTGAGGATAGATATACAAAATTATAATAAGGAAAATAGACTAATAGAGACAAACGAAGTGATGATATAAATACCACACTACGTTTCTGGAAACCTTGTTCCTTTCTTCAGGTTCTGAGAAAACTAAAAACGCAAGAGCAAGGAGCGACACAACCGTATTTGGCTATTATTATTATTATTATTGACAGTCTTTTCAACTGTATTGTGCCGTTGTGTCGTCCTAGGCTCTTTTGTTTTTAGTTTTCTCAGCATCTGAAGAAAGGAACAAGGGTTCCAGAAACGTCGTTTTGTATTATATCATCACTTCTTTTGTCTGTATTTGGCTATTTTTCTTATTATGAATTTTTCAATAAGTTTAATTTCAGATTGACAATATTTAAATTCTATTTATGATTCAGTTTTAATATGATTTAAAACAACGTATTATTACAATTTTGAATGCTTAATTCTTCTTTTTAAAAATATTCAGTTACAACAATGTAAGCTTTGTGTCCAGTTGAAGTTGAAGGAGTATTATCCAAAGCTTACCAAATATTTTATTGTTTTTTATTAATATATTTCCTTATATATATATTCTCTTGGGGCCTGTAAACGAGCAACTTTCTACGGCAATAAGTGGCCGGGCAATATTGCTCTAAACCCAGCAACATTTACGGCAATACATAGAATTTAAGTATTGCTGGGCAATGTTGCCATCGTTTCAAGTACTGGTCGGCGTGTTGCCGGTGATATCGATCCTGTATCGAAAATACGGAAACATTGCCGGGCCACAATAGTTCCCAGAGCTCAACCTAGAGGCCTCTGTAGTCAATCAGCTGCGTTGACAGTTAATATATATTTTTTTAGGGTAACAGGCTACATGAGGGTAATCCACATGGTGGCAACTCCCCTGTAATAGCATAGGAAGGGATTTGAAAGGGGGGATGCGGAAGGGTAGAGGAAGGTAGCCAAGGGTTAACTAGGGCCCCAGGGTTATAGTTTAAGGATCCTACCCGGCATTCGCCTAAAAGTAATGCAGGAAAAACCCTAGAAAAACCTGCATCAGGTAGGTTGGGCATTGGGTACTTGTCCCACGCCCTTCCGATAGCGGGAGAAGAGTTTTCTGTAGGGACGCAGCATTCCCTTCTCTGTACCTCGACCAGTTTAGGAGGCAGCTGGCCGACTGTTCCAATGGGAACTGTGAAACAACTCTTTCCCCAAAGGTAGCCCCTTCGTGTCTCTCCTACAAGGTTTTCTGCCTGCGAGTGAATATCCCTCGCAAGTATTGCCTGCGAGAGAATAGCCCTCGCAGACCCTTTTTTCGACAGTTAATATTATTACACTTTGTTCTGTTGGTAAAATTATTCAGTATTCCACTTGTGAATGGGTCCAGCGAGAAAACTATTGAATTTATCGATGAAGTTCTCTGGAATCCGTCATCATGGAGGCGATGGACTATGGATGGAGATGGCCAAGTGAAGGAAGATGGTTGGCCAGCAACAACCAACAGCAGTTGTGACGTACGCGAAAAATAGAAATAAGACAAAAATGTAATTTCCTAATTATTAAAATTAATATTAAACAAATTAAGAGGCCTGGCCTGTTCATACTTAAATAAATTCATTTATTTACCCTTACATTAAATCCAAGCAGTCTTCTACAACGACGTGCGAAATTAAACAATCAGAGACCTCTCATTAAATACGTCAAAGAGTTTCCTGTCGCCAAGGATCTTGTGTTGCTTTCCTCATCACCGTGTCCTTTCTCTCAATCATGGGCCCAGTTTTTGAGCAAATATTCAAAGTGTGCCCTTCGACACTGTGGTGAAGTTTTTAAGTAATTGTCAAGAATTAATTCGTTGCTTTAAATTGTGAAGTGTTTCTCGTTTGTTTAAATAAGGTCGAATCCAGGTTCTTCCCTTCTTTAATTACTTGAATTTTTTTTTTATTACAATTACTGCTGCGCTAATAAGCACTTCATGGTCGGCCATTATTATTACTGCACTACAAGTACGCGGGGAAATGCTTGGGGCCACACTGTGACTGGAGTATTGCCAGCAACAAATTGCCGAAAAAGTTGCCGGGCCATAGTTTCCTAAAATATTTCCGGCAATTTGCAATTTTTTTTGTTGCTCGTTTACAAGCCCCTTTCAGATACAGCTGAAGAAGGGGGTAAAACGTTATGTTATTAGTATATTGTAAATTTTAATGTTTTAATAAATTAATTCTGACTTATGGCCACCAATTTCCACTAATATTTAAGTCTAATACAAGTCACATAAGGTTCAAATTTTAATTATAAAAAAAATCCATGGTTTTAAAACAGTGACGGAAATCGTTCGTCTTCAGGATATATATGGAACTTCAAAAAAAAGAATGGTGCTGTAAAAAATTATTTTTGTGGGTTTTTACGTTAAATCAAAAAAATTATTGACCATTTAAGAAATTTTTATATAAGTTAAGCATGAAAAACTCTTATCTCAGGCACCTGTGGTTTTTAAATAGAAGAGATCTGCTGCCCGTACCAAATACGTACTGCTATTTCTGTGTTTTGCTGCCTGCTGTAGCTCTCGTACCGACGTCTCCGTATCTCACAGCCGGCAGAACGGGTTAAGTGCAGTGATGACTTTAGTCAGGACCATTGCAAGGCGTCGACTCAGGGGTTGACCACTGGCTAAGGCGTCGGTCTCCGGGATTGATTGTTGGCAAGCCGTCGTACTAAATTGTGTGGCTTCGATGAACTCTTCACTAACAAATTGTGGTCCCTTTCTCATGACAATTCTGCCTCGGACTATATCAGAGACAACAACTTGGAAAAGTTTACAGCAGAACTCATGAGATTTGTAGATCGTTGACACATAAAACGTATACACGTAACGCAATACGGAGCCTCTCATAATCACATCCACCAGCCGCGGTGAGCGCAGAACAACTGCTCCAGTTTCAGAAGCTTATCTCCGATCCCTCCATTATAGCCTCCCATTCTTTTACTTTTTTCATTATTAGAAAACTTGGTCGAAATGTCAGTTTCACTGATTCTTCCATTGTTACAAGAGTTATAGCACGCGACTGCAGTTCCGTAGTCAACAATGGCCAACTATTCTGTCATGTTGAGGCCAACAATAGAGACAGAACACGAAAATTACTTGCATGGAAATATTTATCTCCTCCACCCCGCACGCACGTGCACGATTTCGAATTCTCCAAACCACAGCAAACAACACTTCCGAGACAAAGCAAAACTTAAACCTATATACACGCGTAACAGTGCATATTCAGACGGAAGAATAATTAATCAGGAATATGCTTCATTATTTTATTATCACTTACAGTAGTAATTGGAGTTTTAGAAAAGGAATGAAACTTCGAATTTACCGCTGCAAAGCTCAAGTATGGCAAAAAAAAAACAACAACAACAAGAGGGAATGAGAAATGAGTAACAAAAATGGCGAACGGAATGTGGAACGTGAAGAAATGTTTCAAATCGTAATACATTATATCAAGTTAAAAGAAAACGAACACTTCGGCCTGTATTAACAAGCAGACCAACTATAAAATGAACCTTAATAACAGTCAAAATGAATGCCGCTGTCAACAAATGAAAAGCACAATGCGACACGTGCGAGGTTATAAAGAGGCTTAATATGGACAGAAATAATAGAATTCTCACATATCAGACGGAAACAAATTTTAGAAAGAAAAAAAAAGGGTGGAAACTGTCACGGAGTATAAATATTTGTCGTTCCAGATTTTACCACAAATGTTGAACATTTATTTTAAATTAAAACAGGCTCACAACTTAAATTGAATGCGGGGATATAATTCGTATTTATGGCGCTGCATGTGTATAATAAACGTGAAACAAACAAACATGTAATTCTCCAGCGAAAGTACTCAATGGAAATTACTTTAATGGATTGGGATTATAATTTTTTTTTCCGAATGGAGTGAACGTGGTAGTGAAATTTAGATTGGAACGCTTTCGAATGATGGCGATTAATAAGTTAATCCCACCAACTGGCGTGCCCCAATAATAAATAAATTATTGGCTTAAATATTATTATGGTCGAAAGAGAAACAAACACGGATTATAATCGCTATATATGGCCGTCCATATTAAGACTAGCTCCGTCAAAAGTGATTGGAAAAATATATTAAAAAATATTCAAATTAATTATTGATTACTGTTTGAAACTAGAAATGAATAGCATATATTTTAATTTAAAATTTAGTTTAAAAGAGCAAAATAAAATATATCTGATGACATGGAAGACACGTCTTCTACCATCAGGGTGGAGACGGGTGGTCATTTTTAAACATGCTAAAACGCGCGATAATTTGCGTCAGATGAATAATATTTGGGGATCAGTGAGATTGATAGCGTTTCTCCTGATGTTGTTTGTGTATAATTTCAACCCCTTTCGGCACCCTTATGGAAGGGGTGGAGGGGCGTTATAAAAACGCAAAAACAGCTGAGATGGGAGTCGAATCCGTGGTTATGGATGTCGCTGAGTTCAATTGTGACATTAAACTTGCCGTTAAACCCAAAGGAGAAAGGGTGGACGCGAGTGACATGTATAATAAAACATGTTAAACGGCCTATATTTGCGTAGGATGAATATTTTTCGGGGGGGGGGGGAGGTCAATGAGATTGATAGTGTTTGTCCCGCGTATTGCTGGATATAATTATACCTTTTATTCAAATAAATAAGTTCATCTTTAATTAATTGCGAAATGAGTTACTATTTTGCTGTCGCGTAGTAACGTCTCACTGTCGCGTGTACTGTGACGTCACGGTCTCTTAACGCGCAGTAATTTAACACAAAATGATCACATTTGTTAATTATAATTCTTTCCACCTTTATTCTGGGGGTTTCTCACCCCTACGGAACTATTTCTCGTGTTTTGAAGAATATGTGTACCAATTTTTGTTTCAATCTGTCCAACCATTTAAAATTGTATAGAATTTAACGTAAATACATACATACATACAAGCAAATATACATCCTTTTCTATTATGTAGATTAAGATGTTGTTTGATGTTAATATTAAAAAAATATAAATTTCGATTTGAGGTGTGTTACGTTTAAGGTATTGAGTTGTGAATGACACTTTTGTGAAATAATTTATTTTCTCTCTCTGTCTGCCGTTGCTTGACTCATCATCATCGTGCAGGCAAATGCCTTTATCCCAGCTCGTCTGAAAGGTGGAGGGAGACGAAATAAAAGCATTCCTCGTGTCACAGAATGTGAGGGAAGTATTTCATTTCGTCGAGGTTTCCCTCTAGTAATAGGCCTGTGCAATAACGCAGCTCTAGCTCTGTCTGGTATTTCAAAGGGTATACAAAATGCTCATAAAAGGGGTTCAAAGGGCCCCCTACTTATTCCACTATATAAATCAGCTAAAAGCAATGTTGACAAGAATGTTTTTCCGTGAAAGGAAATTTGGAGAATGCGTGCATATTCTAAGTTTATTTGGAGTTTGTTAACACTATTAAATAAGGAGTCTACAGTGTTCTGTTCGTCTACCTTTTAACGAAAATCCAGGACAAATTTGTTGTTTTTTTATTTTTATTTCCTATAACTAATAAGCTCTTGAACCTATAATTACATATTCTGTAATTTAACAAAGAAAAAACCGCTGATTATAAAGGATCGAGGTTCTTAACCTTTCTGGAGGATCACTTGCTGTTTGGAAATATTAAAATTAGTTGCGTAAACCTATTTATATATTATTAGACCTATTATATATATATATATACATGAATACTAAGGAATTTATTTTATTTAAGATTTTCTGTCTTCAGTTGGGAAATACAGGCGATGTATTTCCGTAACGCGCAATGTTTACGAACATTTAACGCTGGGTCAAAATGTGACTCGAGGGAAAGGTATAAAAGCCTTCGGATGTAAATACAGGCCAGTCAGTAGCAGAGAGACACCTCACTAATTGGCGAATGACTGTTGGCATTTCTTTGTGTCTGGGAAAGCTTGGTTGAGTGGACTGGAGTCGGACGTTCTGTCCTGGTGCGTCGTTGGTTTTCGGTCGTCGTTTTTATCAGAGTCTGAAATCATTGTGATCCTAAGCAATTTTCTGCTTCATAGTGGATAGAATTTGTATTTTTTTGAAGGTCGTTGTGTTTGCTTGCGGATTTACTATAACTTATCTCACTTGAGCTTAAGATAAACTTGTCAAAGGTTGGTAACCGGCCACGGGAGATGGTAATCCCGAGCATTTCCGTCTATCTATGATAGCTCTGCCAACAAATCCTATCTCCACACCTCCTATGGTGGCACTGGGCAATGCAGCTTTGCTGTAGCAAAGTGGAGAAGGGTGCTTAATTTTGGGTTGATTGATTGGTTCATTAAAAATAGGCGAGTTGGACTACACTTTGCTCACCGTCTGGGCGATTCATTCGGATTGATTCAATACACTTTCCAGATCTCCGAAGTTTGTTCTAAGCATTAACAAACCACGAAGTAAGGAGCATACGTTGAGGTTTGCTGGGTCACTTGGGAACCACTGTTGACGTTCCAAGGTGTTTGTTTAGTTTTAGTTGAGGGTAATGAATAAGCGTTAGATTTCTATTGTAAAAAGTTATACAGTTTTCTGTTTTCATTTGTAAATTTCTATATTTTTATTGGAGGCCCGTAGGTGACCCCTGAGATATATTTACTCTTAATTAATTATTTATTACAATTGGCACCTCAAACGTGAGGTGATGTTACTCTTTAATTAAGTGTTTGCTGTGATTTGGCACTCCAACGTGGGGATTGTAATTTTATACTCGTTTATTGCTTATTAATATGATTGTATACTACAAAATTGGCGCCCAACGTGGCGTTACTCATTTAAATTTAGTTTCTCTCTCTCTCTCTCTCTCTCTCTCTCTCTCTCTCTCTCTATATATATATATATATATATATATATATATATATATATATATTAATAACTGAATATTTAATTCAGTTTAATTATAAGATTTATAATATAGTAATAATGGGTATCTAAGTATTGTTGGTCGTCAGTGTCAAACATCACCAAACGTTCTTTCTGCCAACTCTTTCCACGTCCTTCCAACTTTCTCCTCAACGTTTTTATTTCAACTGTTATCCTCAACGTCTTTATTGAAAACTCTCCTCCTAAACGTCTTTACTGCATCTGTTCTCCTCAACGTCCTTACTGCAACTCTCCTCCTCAACGTCCTTACTGCAACTCTCCTCCTCAACGTCCTTACTGCAACTCTCCTCCTCAACATCCTTACTGCAACTGTTCTAAAATCTATCCTCCTACCCCGGAGCTGGACGTTTTTCCCGCCCTTATCGTCACGGGGTTTTTGTTGTTCTTAGCCGCATGGTATTTTTCCATGGGCCGATTACACTATCCTGGTATTAAAATTGCCACGTGGGGCTACCTGAGGCGCGACAGGTCGGCGTCTCGAATTGGGAAGCAAAAAAGAATCGTCCAAACTACAGTAAACAACATTTCCGAAAATAAAAGCACAATTAAATTAAAAATACGCGCGTTACAGTAAATTAATTGTAATTTACTCAAACTGAAAACTCGTTGTATCGCTCTTGTAGGAAAATTAATGCTTTGGTTTAATGGTTTAATAATCATGTTGTTACAAATAGTGGAATTAGGTCCAATCAAAGACCGCCAGGATGCTTGGAAATAAAAATTAAGTTTATACGTGCCTTTTATTAGGCTTATTATTTTTTTTATTGGGGGTCAACTTTCAGTCGTAGATTGAATATATGAAACAGAAACAAAATAGAGGCGAATACGCGTAACGAAGTAACAACAAACCGCAACCACACGAGGAGGACTTGTCATGTTCAGTTGGCCCGAGGGTCTGCTGCTTCATTGCGGCTGAACGAGAACACTGCTCGACAGCCGCTCTGAAATATTGATGGAACCCAAATTGAATATATTTCCTGGCGGCCGTCATTTCGTTCTGAAGAGACGCTTCGAGATTTACCGCTCTATATTTGCTGGGAATGGAACCGGGCTCGAACTCGTTTGTCGGGGAGGGAAAAGGGGTCCTGATGCTTCAGGCGGACGGAATGGAAAAAGCCTTAAAAGATTACACACACACATCATTCGTCTGAAAAGGATGTGGGAATTTCTTTAATAAAGGGTGTTTTATATTCATGTTTACCAACGGATACTGCACAACATTTAAATACACATGTATTAATTCCAGTGGCGTCAAGTCACTAATGTGCATAACCGATCAGTCCTGCCAACTGTAATATCGGATATTTACGGCTAATACTTGTCACAAAGTCTCTAATTATGCTATTATTATACGAGGCTCCTTCCACACTGGTTTCCATTTTACAGTCGATCTTTTTATCTGAATTAAATTATGAATTTTTTTTAATAACAAATATGAAAAAAATTGAAAAAATATGACACAAACTGGAAAAAAAATCTAAAAAAAATTTTACGATAAAGAAAAGCGGAAATAAATTCTAAAAATAATTGTAAAAATAGATTGAAACAAAATTGCTGTTGTCAGACATAGCAATTTTCTTCAGCACAGCCTTCATAAAGTTCCAATAGCGTATTTTTAATATTGCGTACTTGCTAAAAGCTTAGAGATCGAAATAAGAAGGATGTAAGGAATTTTAGTTCTAGTAAATATCGCTGAAATGAACAGGCCGAGGAAGGTCAGGTCAGTGCCGTATCTTCTTCAGTGCCGAAAGGGAGACTTTAGGAAAGGAAAACAGGGAAAATCTCGATAGGGGGGGGGGGTTCATGGTATCTAAAATACGGAAGGGTAGAGGAAGGTAGTCAAGGGTTAACCAGGACCTCCGGGCTATGGTTTAAGTATCCTACCGGGCAATTCACCTAAAAGTGATTCAGGGAAAACCGCCAAGAAAAACTTGCATCAGGTAGGTCGGGCGCTTGGTATTTTGTTCCAGCATTCCCCTCCCCCGTGACTTGACCAGTTTAGGAGGCAGCTGGCCGACTATTCCAATAACGGACACTCCAGGGGATAAGATGAAAGAAAAAGGGTCAATGACGGAAAATATACAGCTGGAGGAATTAGGAAACCAGGGTATCGAGCGTGTTCTGTCATTCAGTGCCCAGGCGTGATAAATCGAACAAACCGCTCGTTGGACATGGATCTACTCGGTTGCTCAGCGAATTTTGTAAAAGCGTTCCTCCGGCTCCACACAGCGTTGCCACAAAAATTCTCAATATATGTGTGGTTACTCTGTTTGAACCTGGCTGAATTAAATCCACATTTCTCCAGAATCGAGATAAATTGATTGACCCTATCATTTACATTTAAACGTATTTCCTGTCATAATTAAATAATTAATTCCGTATTTGACTAATTAACTCGTCAAATGTTACACGAAACGAGTATACATAATTATTAGTTTTCATTATTCGTCGTTGACATGAATCGTTTATTAGTAGTTGGTTGATATTCACAGTAATTATACAAGACTAATTTATATAGTGACGTCATTCGATAACTGTGACGAATTGAACGTTCTTGGTCGAAAACTGAATGTTTGACAAGTTTGGAACTGCGATTGTCACTAATTTATTTTTTTCTTTAAGAAGTTTCAGGATTTCAATTAGGTGGTTCACCTAACCTAAGCGACGTGGTGTGGAAACATTTAATGAACATTCTGTGTAGGTCTAAATGATTCAGGGTACAATACTAGGTTAGTTTGAAGGCAGAGAAATATAATAAAGGATGAAGGATCTGACAGGATGATTCAGCCAAATTTTTACAATCTATCAAGGCGTGTCTGTTAAAGAAGACACCGAAAAAAATGATTTCACTTGCTACTCTCGTCTTAACAATTGTGGCATCAAAATATCAGATCACCGAAAAAGAAAATTCTTAATTCTGAATTACGTGTTTTTTGTAGGGTAACAGGCTACACGAGGGTAATCTACATGGTGAAAACTCCCCTTTAATAGAATAGGAAGGGATTTGAAAGTGGATGCGGAAGGGTAGAGGAAGGTAGCCAATGGTTAACCAGGGCCCCCGGGCTATGGTTTAAGGATCCTACCCGGCAATTCGCCTAAAAGTGATGCAGGGAAAACCCTAGAAAAACCTGCATCAGGTAGGTCGGGCATTTGGTACTTGTCCCACGCCCTTCACATAGCGGGAGAGGGGTTTGCTGTGGGGTCACAGCTTTCCCCTCGCCAAGCCATGACCGGTTTTTGGAGGCAGCTGGCTGACTATTCCAATAGGAATAGCGGACAACTCTTACCGTATGCCCAAGATCTGCGACCCCGGAACATACACCTCTCAAAACAGGCCGATGTGCCTCGGCTTGTGGGAACCTTAGTTCAAAAAACCTGAGAGATGTGAAGTCATCCCTAAAGGTAGCCTCCGCCAGAGATCTCTGGGAAGGTTCACCTGCGAGAGAATTCTCTCGTAGGCTTCCTTTGCGGGTTCTGTGGTTACGTAATTACAAAAAACTCATTAAGTGTTGCTTTAAGTATAAAAGTATAGAGAACTGTGCCGGAATTAAGAACATGAATGATATTTGCGTAGTCTGGCAAAACGTCGCTTATCTCTGTGGGTAGGCAATTTTCTCTAAAAAAAAAAAAAATTTTTTTTTAAAAAAATTCTGCTCTTGTAGGGGGAATTTTTGCCACCATCAATAACCCCGCCGTGACAGGTGCGGGCGCGGGCGGACGAACAATGACTGATAATCTGTCAATTACACTGGGCCTCACCATTGTTTCGGAAACCCAACAATTGATGCCCGAGATAACTACTTTAGGCGAGGAACGAAACTAGGCCCTGGATTACCAACGGTAACGCAGTCAGGCCGAAAGGGGTGGTACACACAATGTTATTAAATAGTCGCTCAGACTCGCTTTCAGAGATACATCTAATTAAATTTAAAAAATAAAATAAAATAATAGAGTAGACAAAGTATAAATAAATTAAATAGAAAAACTATTCGACGGTCAGTGTGTTTTTTCTTCTTTGTGTAATGACGCGTTCTGTTTAATCACCTGAGGACTATTGCAATTATTGAGGTTATTTTAACCTAATATGGCGGCCTAATTTAAGCAGAAGTAACAGGGTTTTTATAGCCCAAAATACAATTTCTCAAGCTTACGCCAACATGTTTGAGGGTCAGAAAATTCTTATATAAAAAAAACACTTGATAAAGAATTAAATCGGCCACAAATCGGAAAAAAATTAATAAGGCCTTTGACAAAAATATAAATCCAAAAATTTCGCCCGGAATTGAAATGTACAATAGATTTGTACTATTGAAATTAAAATATAATACGTCTGTTTTGAAAATGTATATAATATAAATGGATGTATGTATGTATTTACGATAATCTTTATACAGATTTAAACGCGTGGACAGATTGCAGAAAAAATTGGTACACATATTCTTCAAAACACGAGAAACTGTACTGTGAGGGTCAGAAACCTCTAGTATTTAAATGCCAAGGGACCATGACGTCACGCTAGAGAGAGAGACGTTACTACGCGAATAACAAAGGAAATAGTTCCTGTTTACGTAATGAAATGAATCAGAAATATTTTTGTTTCATACAAAAATAATTTTATCCAGTAATACTCCATTGAATTAAAATAAAAAAAGCATACGAAATACTTTACGATCCTTGCGGAAAATGTAAGTTAATTTTTCGCGCCATATTAGTGACTCCAATATGGCGACTATTTGTTTACATTGTGAATCTAGCTAACAGATTCATCAATTTAATCTTTGGTAATGTCTGAAGACTGAGGGACAATTATATCCTGCAGTACTCAAGGAGTATATTTAAGAAGAAATTTGGAGGTATGTTTGTTGGGACTGATGCAATAAAATTCAATGTATTTTACAGCTGTTAAATTAATGCACTATTATGTGTGGAAAGTGTGTACGGAACTAGGAACAGTTAGATTCAGGTTAAATCACTTCTTGACCAAAGATTAATATAGAATTAAATACTTTTTCGGGTTTATATAAATAAATACTGTGCAAGAACCTAGAGCGACACAACTGCACTCGTCCGTTGACAACACTGACCTGTGTAGTTGTGTCGCTCTAAGGTCTTCTTAGCACCTGACGAACGGGACAAGGATCTCAGAAGCGTTGTGTGGTGTTTATATGATCCCCTTTTTTCGTCTGTAGTGGCTATCTTTATTATTCATTATTTTCAATCAGACGTAATTTTTTTCATTTTAATAAATATGACTGTCTTAAAAACCTTTTTTTATACTCATTTCTATAGAACAGAGAGTGCTTATAAAGCAAGCTTTAGAAGTTATCCTCTATTTTTTATATGACGTCAGGTTTTGGCTGAAATTAACGGAAGAATGTACACAAATTAAAAACTCAGTCATTAAAATTTTCTTAGCGTCAACACTTGTTTAAATATTTTTTTTTGTTACTTGAATAATCATGTGACATATTCATATTACTTTTTTTAGGTGTAGCCAGGCTATGTATATGTATACTATGTATAGGGTAATCCACATGGTGGCAACTCCCCTTTAATAGCATAGGAAAGGGATTTAAAAGGGGGGATGAGGAAGGGTAGAGGAAGGTAGCCAAGGGTTAACTAGGGCCCCCGGGCTATGGTTTAAGGATCCTACCCGGCAATTCGCCTACAAATGATGCAGGGAAAACCCTAGAAAAACCTGCATCAGGTAGGTCCGGAATTTGGTACTTGTCCCACGCCCTTCCGATGGCGGGAGAGGGGTTAGCTGTGGGGTCGCAGCATTCCCCTCGCCGTGCCTCGACGAGTTTAGGAGGCAGCTGGCCGACTATTCCAATAGGAATAGCGGACAACTCTTACCGTACGCCGTATGCAGGCTTCCTTATACTTACTTTATTTTGTATTTACAAGATATTTAATTATGTCTTTTAAATACTTGTATGGCGAATGTATGACCGTATATTCTACTTTGAACCTTTCGCGACTCTGAATCCATAGTTCTGTTATTCTAGTTTTTTTTTTTACATTAACTGCTTTCACCATCCCGAAGAGTCCATGTTTGACTTCAATATTTTCCTGCAGTTTCAGAATCCGCTTTCCTGAATCCTATTTCTCTGCTCCTCTTCTCGGCGAATACCCCTTAATTAATAAATCCCCGTAGCGTCGCGTTAACCCGATAAAAATTATGTTTCTCTGTAACTTCGGTTGAGCTCAGCTAATTTCGAGTGTCAACAACTCACCTTCATTACTAATCTTAATATGATTACTCAGGGGTGGGCTTGACGCTGCATTGAGCAGCGCTGACGATGGATTTGTTTACTTGCTGACTCAGAGAGTCTTCTGCTTGGACGAAACCATTCGCGATTATGATGCTTGCTTGACTCTGCCACGAACGATTCTGCTTCGTCGACAGCCTCACTGGTGTTGACTGTGCGCTCTTTATAAAAGGGGTAAACTATAGACTTTTTAACAATAAAATAATGAAAGCGAAGTTTAAACCAGAAATTTTACTCACAATTGATTTATATAACAACAATTTTTGGCTGATATTACGGGAATAATTTTGCATTTTATTAACCCAAGTCCTAAATTAATCCAGTTTACTAATCAGATAAATAAATAGCTAAATAACATACGTAATTAACTGATTAAATAAATACCACGCAACATTTCTCCAGTCCTTGTTGCTTTCGTCAGGTGTTTCAAAAACGCAAGAGCCGCAAGAACGCCAAATAAAAGAACTTAATCGCTATCAAATTTTAGCCGGTGCGTACGTCTTTGAATCACCTGCCGAAAGCAACAAGGATTGAAGAAACGTTGTGTGGTATTTATTTTATCACTTTGTCTGCTATTAGGCTATTTATTTATCTAACTATCTGGGTTCGTGGCGTTGCCCGGGTTGTCATAATAAAACTCAGCGACATCTATAACCCAGATTTGACTCGAATCTCGTTCTATTTGCGTTAATTTTATGAAACGCCCCACAACCTCTAACCCCGAAGCGTGGTCCCTTCCCAAGCCGAAAGGGGGGTTAAAATAATACACAAACCACATCGGTAGAAATACTATCAAACTAATTAACCGTGAAAAATATGTATTCAACGCAAATATGGTCAGTGTTTAAATGTTTCAAAATTCCACCTCCGGCCCCTGGAGATAAATTGCAAGTTGAATGTCGTAAATAAACTCAGCGACATCCATAACCCTGGATTTGACTGCAATATGGGAGGTATTAGTGTTATTTTCTTGTAACACCTCTCCACCCCCGCCATCTAAATGGGAGGTCCTTTTCCATGCTGTAAGGGGTTGAAATTATACACAAATAACAGAAACACTATTTGATCCAGAAAAATATCTATCCGACTCAAATATCGGCCGTTTTGGCAGGTTTGAAAAATTCCACCCACGCTCCTGGGGGTGGTACACGTGTCTCACCCCCCACAGTGTTTGTTCCCTGGTCGAAGAGAATTCGTGTACGTAATTTAGTGAAACTTAAATGTAGTAAATAAACTCAGCGACAACCATAACCCTGGATATGACTCCAATCTTGGTATTATTCGTGTTATTTTATTGTAACGCCCTTCCACTCCATGCTCCTTTTCCGTTATGAAAGGGGTGGAATTGATACACAAGTAACATCGGTAGAAACACTAACAACCTCTTTGACCCCGAAAAATATTTATCCGTCTCAAATATCAGTCGTTTTAGCATGTTTGAAAAAATACCACCCCTGCTCCTGGTCACGGTAAACGTGTCTAATCCCCACAGAGTTTGTTTCCTGGTCGACAGAGAGCACGTGTACGTAATTTGGTGAAATTAGAATGTAGTAAATAAACTCAGCGACAACCATAACCCTGGATTTGACTCTAATCTCAGTAGTGTCTGTGATATTTTCTTGTAAGGCCCCTCCACCCCCATCCACCTTTCCCATGCTGTAAGGGGTTGAAATGATACAAAGTAACATCGGTAGAAACACTATCAATCTCTTTGACCCCGAAAATTTTTTATCCGTCTCAAATATCGGCCGTTTTAGCATATTTGAAAATTTCCATCCCGGCTCCTGGGGTGGTACACTTGTATCACCCACACAGTGTTTGTTTTCTGGTTGCAAAGAATAGGTGTACGAATTTTGCTGAAATTTGATGGACGGGTGTTGTGTTGTATGCGGAACACATACATACACACACACACACACACACATACATTCAATAATGGTGGGTTTAGTGCGATAAAAGTCCCACACTTCCGTGTAGTACGAGTTACACGGAGTCTTTTGACGCCCATTAAAAAAAACTTATAAGAAACTTTTTTTCCCGAGGTAATTTTAGCCAGAATTTTAGTTAATCTTGTTTAAAGGTAAATAAGTCGTAAACCGTTGGAGATATTCAATTAAAACCTTGACCATTGGTTTCCTATTCCCTCTTTTTATATGGAAACCACACCACCTTTTTTAAACAACTTTTAAGAATTTTTTTTTGTTAATTTCTGGATTATTTTTGTCAGAATTATAGTAAATATTATTAAAAGTTTAACAACATATTTAATTCTACCCTTGACCATCGATTTTCACAACCCCCTTTACGGAAACGCGTTTTTTAAATATCTTTTAAGTGATATTCGTAAGAAGAACTCGTAAAAAAACCTTATAAAGTCAATTTTATTTAATAGAAAATAGTTAAGATAATTGACAATTTTCTGGTTCATCCTTGTTTCCACAGTACTGATAATATACCAATATTAATTTTAATTGTTTTTAAGCACCGTACATACAAATATTTGCCTATTCTCATTTAACATTCAGATTCATGGTTTATGATTCGAAATCTTGATTCCTTTGCGTGCTCGAGCGCAGCTGTCAGTTGCAGTGCCACATCAAAAAGGTGGAAGAAAAGGGGGAGGGGCGGGGGAGCAGACTAAAAAGTTACAAAGTGAGAGAGATGGAATGAGAGGTTTCGGTGAGTATGCATTAGGAAGGTGTGTTTCTCAGTATTGCTAATTGGGATCGCGAAAACAGGAGTGCCTGTTGTAGATATCCTTTGAAGTCGTTGCGCAGACGAACACTCGAAATTAATTAAGTCCCAGGGTGACAGTCACTGCCTCGAGCTTCAATTCTATATTGCGAATCGAGCGATACATTCAGCAGACAGCTAATATCCCACAAACCACTTGTATAAACGGAAATTAAACACGCCATTCAGACTGCAAGCGTATCGTTTGTGTGTGTGTGGAGGACGAGGAAAGCTATTTAGACTAGTTTCTGCAGCTGCTTTCCGAAGCAACAAGTCCGCGACACAAAATCAACACCGCGCGCCAACAATAGGCCACTACAATTTAAATGAGTTCACAACCACTCAACAAACGCTCTCTCTCCCCCCCCCCCCCCTACTGGCTGAAGTGTGTGAATTTTATTCAGTTAAAGATTTTTTTAGAGAACTGGCTACATGAGGGTAATCCACATGGTGGCAACTCGCCTTTAGTAGCATAGGAAGGGATTTGAAAGGGGGGTGCGGAAGGGTAGAGGAAGGTAGCCAAGGGTTACTAGACTATGGATCCCACCCGGCATTCGCCTAAAAGTAATGCAGGACAAACCCAATAAAAACCTGCATCAGGTAGGTCGGGCATTTGGTACTTGTCCCACGCCCTTCTGATGGCGGGAGAGGGGTTTGCTGTGGGGTCGCAGCTTACCCTCTTCATGCCTTGGCCAGTTTAGGCGGCAGCTGGCCGACTATTCCAATAGGAATAGCGGACAACTCTTACCGTATGCCCAAGGTATGCGACTCCGAAACATACACCTCTCAAAACAGACCGAGGTGCCTCGGTATGTGGGAACCTTAGTTAAAAAAAACCAGAGAGTTGTGAAGGCATTCCCATAGGTAGCCCTCGCCATAGCTCTCTGGGAAGGTTCACCTGCGAGAGAATCTTCTTGCAGGCTTCCTTCGTATCGGAAGGGTAGTTTTTTTTAGGACAACAGGCTACATGAGGGTAATCCACCTTGGGCAACTCCCCTTTAATAGCACAGAAAGGGATTTGAAAAGGGGATGCGGAAGGGTAGAGGAAGGTAGCTAAGGGTTAACTAGGGCCCCCGGACTTTATTTTAAGGATCCAACCCGGCATTCGCCTAAAGAAATGCAGGGAAAACCCTAGAAAAACATGCATCATGTAGATCGGGCATTGGGTACTTGTCCCACGCCCTTCCGATAGCGGAAGAGGAGTTTGCTGTGGGGACGCAGCATTCCCTTCTCCTTTCCTCGGCCAGTTTAGGAGGCAGCTGGCCGACTATTCCAATGCGAATAGCGGACAACTCTTACCGTTTCCCCAAGGTCTGTGACCCCGGAACATACACCTCTCAGAACAGGCCGAGGTTCCTCGGCTTGTGGTAACCTTAGTTAAAAAACGGAGAGGAAAATCCCTCGAAGAGAATCGAGCCGGGATTTAAAAAACACCGATGAATGTGTGTGAGAGACGCGTGATTTTAATTTATTCAATACCAGCCAGCCAGCTGAATATCGCCACGGCGATTCGTAAAAGAAAACTAACGTAGAAAAAAATTACCGCCACCCACCCCCCAGCAAATAAGGTGAAACATCATTCTGCCGTGCTGGGTTGATTGCCAAACAACGGACGGTCAGAGAATTGGAGCACAAAAAACAATTAGTACATACGTCGTTGCGATCTGTATCATCAATGTTGAAACATAAAAAAAAAATAAGTCAAACAAAAAAATGCGCAGTTCAAAATTAACGAGCACAAATAAAGGAAACAAGTAGAACAAGACGAGGTTTTCCAAGCATCAACGTTCACGCCATACCAACAGGAAAATCTGTCACCAATACCCCGTTACTTTGAAAGGTGCGGCATACATGAAGGTAAATATTATGTTAAATTAAAAATATTGGAATAATTAAATCTGAGAAATAAAGGGCTGTATTCAACGATTTTGTATTAAATCGTTTTTCTTATTTATTTTGGACAATCTGCCATAAATGAAGGAATAGTATGTTTAGTTACGAACCTTTTTTTTTTCGGCACATGTCACTAATACTGTAACTGTGGTGTGCAGAACCAGCAAGAAATAAATATATATAATAAAATCCAAGGTACTTCCACGACGTGTTGTCGTGACGTCACCGCAGAAAGTGTACGCAGCCCCGCGAGGAATTGTTTGCGTGATATTTTATTTTAGCCTATTATTTACATATTTAAATATATTGTAATAATTAAAAAAAAGGATCTTTTAAATGAGAAATTATTCAAATTTACAAACAAACAAATTTATTATCAATGTTTAAAAACAATTACTCAATTTAAAATTATCTCAGGGTCTCTACTGGGTTTGATAATGGAAAATCGTTTTTATTTCTCAACTTAAACACAAATTCCAATTTAAAAGAGAAAAGATTTACTCGTCAATTAACGATGACGAAATTTACTTGTCAACGAAATTAACTAAAAAGATGGATTCTAATTAACAAATTTTAAATTAAAAGAATCGAACGAAATCTGACGTCTATCTATTAATTAGGTTTACATAATTATTTGTTTTATATTGTTACTCACGTACATTATTCCAGGATACCTTGTACTTGAGGAAACACTATGGCGGGGTTTTGCACTGCTTCTAAAAAAAACTCACAGATTCTAAAATTAATATTTCTTTAGAAAAAAAATCAGGAACTTGGTTGAACCTCCTTTTCGTCTCTCCCTCGGTTGACTTCTGATAAAACTGCCCGGGTTATGTTCACCAAAAACTGTTTGTGTTTAGCAGGTTTCGTAGTTTCGCTCAAATGAATATTTCGTCTTGAGCAAAATGTTCAGGGACCAATCAAAGCTGTTGATTGGTAATTCTCGATGTTTCTCTGCAAATTTCCTTTGAATATTTGAAACTAGCTGAGTGCCCGGCGTTGCCCGTGTCTTATTTATATAAACCCGAAAAAGAATTTAATTCTATATTAATCTTTAGTCAAGAAGACACAACCTAAATCTAACTATTCCTAGTTCCGTACACAATTTCGACCAATAGTGCTTTAATTGAACAGCTATAAAATACATTGAATTTTATTGCATCAAACTCAACAAACACACCTCCGAATTTCTTTACCCATACATAAATATACTGCATTAATTTAATAGCTATAAGATACATAGAATTTAATTGCATAATAGCAACAAACATACCATCGTTATTCTTTAGAAATATAATTCTCCGCAGCAAATAATTGTCAGTAAGTCTTCAGACAGTACTTCTTGAGTATTGCAGGATATAATTGTCCATCAGTATTCGCACATTACGAAGGATTGAAGTGATCAAATTGATAGCTACATTCCAAATGTAAAGAAATGGTGGCCATATTGCACTCACTAAATTAACTAACGTTTTCCGCAACGATTGTAAAGTATTTTGTATTGTTTTTTATTATCACTCGATGGAGTATTACTGGATAGAATTATACTTTTATTCAATGAAAATATTTCTGCTTCATTTCATAACGGAAAAATCGAACTATTTCCTTTGTTCGTCGCGTAGTAACGTCTCTCTCTGTCGCGTGATGTCATGATATATTGGCGCGCAGTAATTTATCACTTAATGATCACTTTTTAAAATTATAATTCTTTTCACATTTATGCTAGTGGTTTGTCACCCCCACAGTACCAGTTCTCGATTTTGGCAGAATACTTATACCAATTTTTGTTGCATTCTGTCCACGCGATAAAATTTGTATAAAGAACAACGTAAATACATAC
The DNA here is from genome assembly GCA_037074705.1 of Zhengitettix transpicula. Lineage (NCBI taxonomy): Eukaryota > Metazoa > Arthropoda > Insecta > Orthoptera > Tetrigidae > Zhengitettix > Zhengitettix transpicula. Next base: position 26,742,474 of record CM073591.1, on the reverse strand, counting down.
ATACATACATACATACAAATATACATCCTTTTTTATTATATAGACTAGCTAGGTGCCCGGCGTTGCTTGTGTACTTATTTATATAAACTCGAAAAAGTATTTAATTGAATACTTAAATATATTCCTTGAGTATTTCAGGATATAATCGTCACTCAGTCTTCATACATTACGAAATATTACATTGATGAAATTGTTAGCTAGACTCACAACTAATACAGCGCGAAAATTAACTTACATTTTCCCCAAGGATGGTAAAGTAATTCGTATTCTTCTTTATTATCTTTCGATGGAGTATTGCTGTATAAAATTATACTTTTTATTTAAAAAATATATTTCTGCTTTAGTTCATTCCTAATAAAGGAGATATTTCCTTTGTCCGTTGCGTAGTAACGTCTTTCTCTCGCGTGACGTCATTGTCTCTTGGCGCGCAGTAATTTAATATTTAATGATCACATTTTTTAATTATAATTCTTTCCACCTTTATGCTAGTGGTTTGTCACCCCCACAGTACCGGTTCTCGATTTTGGCAGAATACGTATACCAATTTTTGTTGCATTCTGTCCACGCGATAAAATTTGTATAAAGAACAACGTAAATACATACATACATACAAATATACATCCTTTTTTATTATATAGATTGTCTTGTCTATTTCAACTCGATAAACTTCTGTCGTGTCTGAGTGCTCGCTGCTTCTACTTAACTTTACTTTTTTAAAAGAATGTCTCGTCTATTTTAATGCGACCTGTACTAGACCAAACCTTCCAGCCAACTGAACAACCGTCTCGCAAATTTTGAGCGCGCATACCTCTTCCGACAAAGGAAAAAATACCTGGCTACATTGTTGCTGTGTTCTGTACCGCCGTAAGAATATATTTCTCAAACAATTTATATTTTCAAATTTACAAGTAATGTGTTAATTAATTGGCATTACAATATTTTACGAAAGAAAATATTGTGAGCAATTAATATTCTCGTCTTCAGTCTGGCATGCTCGATCCTGAGGTAGTCACACAGAAAGGAAAACAACAACCGCAGAGCGGCGTCCCTTTGTGCGGATTAATATATTGTGAGTGCTGATCCTTGCGGGGCGCGTTTGGACAAGACATTCCGCCCAAGACATTGCCGTCGCGGACTCATGTCCCCAGGGACTGTAATTTACAATGTGAATCCCTGAGGGATAAATTAAAAATCTTAAGATTTCTGGGGGGTACAAATCTGATCCCTATAGGTTAAGGTCAGCAGAATCCAAGAACCTGTGGGTGGAATTTCGGAAAACCGAGGTGCGAATGGAGTTTGCAAGGGCATGCAGGAGAATTTTAGTTTTTTAGTCAGCGAGTTTTGGAGTGGAAGACAGTTCGTTTTGGGGAAGCTATGAAGGGTTTGGTTTTGGAGAAACTGATATCGTAAATGATAAGTTTTCAGTTTTTACGATAGCGGTTGTTGGAGAGGTTTTTTTTTCGGCTATGTTTGTTTCGAGAAATTTTACTGAGTAAGAGAACCTGGCTGACAGTTGGGAGTCCTCCGAACTACCTGAGGAACTACTTACCTGCCAGATTATCTCTGACGATAATCCCATCAAAGTCGATCCACGACAGCCATATGTCGACCGTATTTTTGCCGACCAACCCCTGTCTCTGTTTTTATTATATTTTTGCAAAATAGCCGTGGGCATTTCAAGATGATAGTAAGAGCAGGAAGTTAATGTCCGATTTTCATGTAAATAATAAAATATAAATTATTGTAATTAATTTCACCCTGCCATATAATTAAATCTTTACAGTGATAAATAATTATATTTAAATAAAGTAAAAGTAAAAATTCCCTTATTTATGAATAAAACAATACAATTCATACTGGTTGATAGCGCAGACTCAGCTACATGACGTCACCGTTAGTATTGGGGCGTGGCCAGGTGCGGCAGACGCTGTGACGTCACTGGTGCTACTAAACTCGTCTTTAGCCGATATCGTAAAAAAAAACATAATAAATAATTATGAAGCTGTTTTGGGATTACAACTGATATTTTTTTTTCTAATCAACAATATCTTCCGTAGTAACAGTAAACGTAAATTACATTCTATTTGATGAACTCGATTTTTAAGTAATTTTATCTAGAGTGTTTATGAAAGCTAAAATATATCTAATGACGTGGTAGTCTGTGAGGTAATTTCCAAGGTGGGAAAAAATACTCCGCGACTTTAGGAAACGTAATTTTCGATAGTTTAGTGTGTTTATTACAATATATTGTTAGAGGTTGTATTTTTACGTCTGTTTACATGACTTAGATAATGACCAATTACAGACAATATTTAGTTATTACTAGCTGGGTGCCCGGCGTTGCCCGAGATGTCATTTATCTATAACCCCCGATATGACTCCAATTTCGGCTGCTTTTGCGCAATTTTTATGTAACGCTACTCGAACCCTAATCATTATAATTAACTCTGAAAAATATTTCTTCAACGCAAATATCTGCCGTGTTTGCATGTTCCAAAATTTGCACCCCACTACCCCTGCATCTGAGGGGTAAATGCCAATTTGAATGTCGTAACTAAACACAGTGACTTCCGTAACCTTTGATTTGACTCCAATCTCGGTTGTATTCGCGTTATTTTACTGTAAAGCATCTCCACCCCAAACCCGAAGGGTGTCCTTTTCACAGGGCGAAGGGGATGAAAATTGTATTCAGATAACATTGGTAGAAACACTATCAATATCTTTGACCCCTAAAAATATTTATCCGACTCAAATATCGGCTGTTTTAGTATGTTTAAATATTTCCACCCCCGCTTCTGGGGGTGGAAGACGCGTCTCACCCCGACAGTGTTTGTTTCCTGGTCGCAAAGAACACGTGTACGAAATTTGGTGAAAATTGCTCGACTGGTGTAGATTTGTATTTTATTTAGAAAACGTTTGTATGGGAAATAGAAAAGGGCTGTTTTTAGGGTTTTCCCGGAAATTATTCGATTTTTTCTCGCCTTTTAAACCTTCCCTAGACCTCCACGAACATTTCAAGACTAAGATAAGATAAATCCGTTCAGCCGTTCTCGAGTTTTAGTGAGACTAACGAACAGCAATTCATTTATATATATATATATATATATATATATAGATAGATAGATTGTACAGTCGGCTGCACGGGTAGTGGTGGATTCCGGTGTTATAGGTGTCGCTGAGTTTAATTCTTACATTAACTGTGGCGGTAAATAAATACCCGGGCAAAGCCGGTTGGTATTAAATAAAAAAAAATTAGTGCTGAAGTTTTAATTATATTGGAGGTGGTTAAAAAAACAGTGTAGACAAATTTTCTTAAAATTCTATTATACGTTTGCTTTCACAATTGTTTATACAGCACAAGGATCCATCCAATTCGCAGCTAATTATATTTATTCAAATATAAATTTGTATGTAATATAAATTTTAATTATAATCTCAGTCTTCTTCTAAAATTATTCCATTTTTCGTTAAAAAAACCGATATAAAAATTTTATTTTGAGTTAGAAAAGTTTGTAATGAGGTTGTTCTTTTTCTCATGTAATATTTTTAGTGAGTTCAAGTAACTTATGTGAATATGTATATGGTTGGTCCACCCTTCGTGTATTAAAATTTAAAATAGGAAATTTGGCGAGTTTTTACAATTATTGAATTATTTTTATTACGTCATTATTATCCATGACGAGCGTAAACAATTATTTACAGTAGCTCCACGTTCGTGTGCGTTTAGAATTGACGCTGTCCTGCCGTTTGAATATAGAAACAAGCAAAGCAGCGAATCGTGTCCTGTGCCTTTTAACGTGTCATAGCGACTGCGCCAGTAATTCAGAACTAAAGTCCATGCTCGAGTGCGCTCGTGTCTTTTATCCCAACCCCCCCCCCCCTTTCCTGACTCCCTTTTACACCTACACTGCGTTCGTAATTCAAACTGTGTGGCGCTCGCGGAAATTCCTGTGTTCTCTCTCTCTCTCTCTCTCTCTCTCTCTCTCTCTCTCTCTCTTTCTCTCTCTCTGTGTGTGTCTCTTATTACATGTGTATGTGAAGCACTTCCGCAAGACCGGAAGTCAGGATACAGCTCTATGTACGAGTACAATCGTGGGAGGGTTTGCACTTGTCCACAGTTTCGTACTTTATTTTATTTTTTTAATATTTTCAGTGGCTTTGTTTCGTAATTTATTAAAAGAAAATAGCTTCACTCGTACGTGGTAATAGCAGAGAGGAAAATTTGCCATGTGTAAGTGAACTAAGGTTCCCACAAGCCGAGGCTCCTCGGCCTGTTTTGAGAGGTGTGTGGTCCGGGGTCTGAGACCTTGGGCATACGGTAAGAGCTGTTGGCTGTTCCCATTGGAATAGTCGGCCAGTTGCCACCTAAACTGGTCGAGGCAGGGTCAAGGGAATGCGGCGTCCCCACAGAAAAGCCCTCTCCCACCATCGGAATGACGTGGGACAAGTACCAGATGCCCGACCTACCTGATGCAGGTTTTCTAGTGTTTGTCCTGCATCACTTTTAGCCCTAGTTAACCCTTGGCTGCCTTGCTCTATCCTTCCACATCCCCCCTTTCAAATCCCTTCCTATTCTATTAAACGGCAGTTGCCACCTTGTTGATTAGCCTTATGTAATTACTCTAAAAAATTTTTTTTAATAAAAGTGTTTCATCAAATTATTTCGTTTCCCCTCCAATTATTCACTAGTACGAAGTTCACTCCAAAAGTAATGCACAACATTTATGTAAATATTACATTTTCATCCTACAGATTTCCTACTTTTTACAGTGTATAGGAACAAACTTTCCCTCTCATCCACGTCGTTAAGCCTCTCATCATTGTCAAAAGTTACGTAAGTGTGCGGTCTGCCACTTGCGAGGAGTATCCAGAATATTGGCGTGCCCTCTTTCACCACGTAATCTGCTTGCCCACCGACTGCGATCGACAGCGATCGACAGCAGCATCTTCATACAACCATTTTTCAGCGTATTGTGGCTGTTTATTCAGGATCTCGTTCTCACAGCACGTGGCTTTTGACGAATGTCAAGTGCAGCAGCCATCTTGAAGACATGCTATGACAGCGTCACTTGCGGGGAACGGAGTGAAATAAATTGGAACAAGAGCGGGATGGAGGTAGCTAATGAACTTCGTAAATTGAACGCAAAATAAAATTAAGAAAAAATCGTTTCCATTACTTTTTGAGTGACCTGCGAATATATTTATTTGCAACACAGTCTTATACTATCCTTAGGTAGAGACGTTAATATATTTTATTTACGAAAATTTTACAAGTTTTCATATTATTTAGAAAAACGCTAGCTTGAAATAGGGATTTACCTAAGTGAAAACTGTTAAGGTGAAATTTCGTGACTTTTCCACGTCGTGGAAGCCATGAAATATGAATGAATGTCAGCCCAGCCCCGTTCTGCTTGTGCTCGTGATCCGCGGAGGAGGACGCCTGAGTAACGTCGTTAGGGACGTGAAGGGCTTTCCCCCAGAGGACTCGGCAGGGACGAGACTGGGTTGTTTGCAAGTGCTTTGGGCAAGAGTCGATTCAAACTCTGCTCCTACGCGAGAATTGGAGACTCTGCAAACTGCACACAAGTTTGACCGCGTTGGGATATCTTATTGGCCGAGCCCTTCAACACTTCAATTCGATTAGAACAATTATGATCCTCGCCCCGACGACATTACCAAACTTGTCTCTGAATTATCATTAAAAGCCTCGATTTATAAAATAAAAAATTCTGATTATATTTCTCCCGATGTAATATTTGCATATAGTTTCAGCCCCGTCTAGGCATTGGAGGGGAGAACCATTAGGGGTAGGGGTGAAGGGGCGTTACAAACAAATGACGCCAAAAGAACCGAGATTGGAGTCAAATCCGGGGTTATGGATGTCGCTGAGTTTAATTCTGACTTTAAACTTGCAGTTAACGCCCAGGGGGCCGGGGGTGGATGGTTGTGTAAATTTTAAAAACTATTAAACGGTCGATATTTCCGTCAAATAAATTTTTTTCGGGGTGAATGAGATGGATAGTATTTCTCTCGACGTTGTTGATTATGTATAAATTCAGAGGCTTCCGGAACCTTTGGGGATGGTGTGGAGGGAAGTTACATAATAATAATGCAAAAAATCAGGGGTTATGGATGTCGCTGACTTTAATTACGGAATTCATCTTACCGTTAACCCCCACGGGTGGAGGAAATTTGAAAACATATTATTCGGCCGGTAATTGCGTCCAATAAATAATTTTCGCGGTCAATGAGATGGATAGTATTTCTCTCGCTGTTGATTATGCATAATTTCAATCCCTTTCGGCACCTTTGGGGATGGTTTGGAGGGAATTTACATAAAAATAACGCGAAAAGAACCGAGATTGGAGTCAAATCCGGGGTTATGGGTGTAGCTAACTTTAATTATGGTATTCATCTTACCGTTAACCCCCACGGGTGGAGGAAATTAGAAAAAATATTATTTGGCCGGTATTTGCGTTGAATAAATAATTTTCGCGATCAATGAGATGGATAGTATTACCCTCGATGTTGATTATGTATAATTTCAGTCCCTTTCGGCACCTTTGGGGATGGTGTAGAGGGAAGTTACATAAAAATAACGCGAAAAGAACCGAGTTTGGTGGCAAATCCTGGGTTATGGATGTCGCTGAGTTAAATTCTGATATTCAACTTGCCGTTAAACCCCAGGGGCGGGGGTGGATGGTTGTGTAAATTTGAAAAACTATTAAAAGGTCGATATTTCCGTCGAATAAATTTTTTTCGGTGTCAATGAGATGTATAGTATTTCTCTCGCTGTTGATTATGCATAATTTCAATCCCTTTCGGCACCTTTGGGGATGGTGTGGAGGGAAGTTACATAAAAATAACGCAAAAAAATCGCGTTTTGGAGTCAAATCAGGGGTTATGGATGTCGCTGAGTTTAATTATGACATTAAACTTGCCGTTAACGACCAGGGGGGCCGGGGGTGGATGGTTGTGTAACTTTTAAAAATTATTGAACGGATATATTTCCGTCGAATAATTTTTTTTCGGGGTCAATGTGATGGATAGTATTTCTCTCGACGTTGTTGATTATGTATAAATTCAGAGGCTTCCGGAACATTTGGGGATAGTGTGGAGGGAAGTTACATAAAAATAACGCAAAAAGAACGAGTTTTGGAGTCAAATCAGGGGTTATAGATGTCGCTGAGTTTAATTATGACAATCCTGGCAACGCCGGACACTCCACTTAGTATCTTGTTAAAGGAAATGCTTTAGTAAAATTTTGTTTACTTGTCCCTACCGAACCATCCGAGTTTCTGATGGTCTGCCGGATCCCGTTGGAAGTAGAAAAAATTATTTTATGAAGATGTCTCTCATAATAGTGTCGAAACGTTATGTGTATTATAATAAATGTAAATCTTCATTAATAAATTCTGAATTATGGTCTGTAAAATTTGACAACTAAGAGTAGCCATAAATACAGACCAAAATGTCCGAAATTATTTATATTATATTCGAAGTCACTGCATTTAATTCCAAAAACTGATAAATCGAGACGGTCACTGTAATGCATTATTCCAAAAAGCATTAACTATTTTTTCCATACCTGAATAAAGCAACAAATGTTTCAGGGGAATTATTCACATTTTTCTTCCAGCTATATTTTTTTTAACTATCCCATTTAATTAGCGGAACGATTTTAACATTTTTATCGTGAATGTTTCGTAACTCTCAGAGGATACGTTTTTTTTTATGAGTGGTGCAATTATTTTCACATAAAGCAAACATTCCGAACGAGGTAAATTTCAAAAGAGAGGAGGACGGTGGGTGTTGAGCATTGTACGCATTATACCGTCACTGATATACGCGAATGTGTAGGAATTTATCCCTTTGTTCTCACAAAATAAACTATGAATGGCATCGACATTAACGAGATTTATTCAGAAAATTAAAGAAAAATACGGGTAAATGGAATGTGTATCATGTTTTATTGCGCATCGCTCGAAAAAAGCTTTTTGGACGAACAATAAATAATTTCGTTCAAACAACCCTTTGTAGCAGGAGAAATTTTTTAACACGAAAGAAAAGTTTATTCAAAACAGTTTATTATTACTCTGGAATTGAAATTTTGTGGCACTCGGTGTGGGATATTTAGTGAAGTGTTAAGAGGGATCAAGAATAACCAGAAGCTGAAAAGGAAACCTTAGCGGGGTAGAATATGTGGTCAGGTAGGGGAACGGATAAGATCAAAGATATAGGCAAAAAGATAAAAAATATAGCAAGGAGAATTAAGAAACCAACGTTTCGAATTTTGTATTGTCTACGATTCAAAACGTTGGTTTCCTAATTCTCCTTGCTATATTTTTTATCTATTGGCCTTTTTACTTCAACCTTATCCGTTTCTCTGCCTCGTTAAGGATTTATTTTCAGTTTCACCTTTATTATTATTATTATTATTATTATACTTAGTTCAAAAGACATCGGCGTTTCTTTCGGATTTTGTTTTGTGTGTGAAAGATACAGGTAAAGTTCCATATTTCCTATTGATTGAATTTTTTTTTGTAATTTTACTTTCTAAGTTGTGGTGTTAGGAAAACTTTTCTTCCGGCGTCCTGTACCTTTTCCAGAACTAAATTAATATCACCCACACTTCACTTAAGTACTTCTGAGGTCACCCTACAAAGGATCAATACATTTCTTTACTCTATTATTCTGACTACAACGTTAGTTTCGACTCCCAGCAATACTGTTATGAATCCCTTAATTTTAGGAACATTTCTCTAAAATTAATACGTTTCAGTTATTTATTAAATAATTAGTCCATGGATAATTTTATTTACATTTATAATGTTTTTCTTCTTCGAAGTAGCTCATTTTACATATTTTTTAAATCGTGTAATTGGAGATAAAAAAACATGTATTTATTTCAGGTTGAAGTAAAAAGGCCAAAAGATAAAAAATATAGCAAGGAGAATTAGGAAACCAACGTTTTGAACGGCAGACAATACAAAATTCGAAACGTTGGTTTCCTAATTCTCCTTGCTATATTTTTTATCTTTTGGCCTATATCTTTGATCTTATCCGTTTCCCTAAGTGACCACATATTCTACCCCGCTAAGATTTCCTTTTCAGCTTCTGGTTATTCTTGATCCCTCTTAACACTTCATTAAATATCTCACACCGAATGCCACAAAATTTCAATTCCAGAGGAACAATAAACTGTTTTGTATAAACTTTTCTATCTACTCTATCTCTAAATTTTCCTACTGATACTAATTGGTTAATTTCTTTAGGAATAAATATTGTCGTAATCAACAGGTAATTTTAAATTAATTGAAAGGAGAATTTACAAATTTAAAACAAAAAATAAAATTTATTATCACTTTGTGGCTTCAAACTCCAAGCAATTAATATTATAATTTTTTATATCTCAGGGCCTCTACTGGGTTTGATAATGAACACACACAAAAAAAGATTTAAAATCTTATTAACAAAACAGTTTACAATTTACCTAAACAATATGTCAATAGAATGAAATAAATTAAAAAGTAAAGAAATTAACTTTGATTGACAATTAAAAGGGAACGTAATCTGACTTTATCTTTTAATTAGCGTTTACAATATTATTCAAAGTTATGTTCCTTACGGACCGTCGGTCTGGTACCAGAACAATCAATTTTACCTCGTTCGGACACTTTTACACTCTTCAATTATTTAATATCAGGCCTTGGTTTTCACTGATTCTACACTTCACTTTAAAATTTGGCAAGATTGTCTGTGTTTCCTTCACTGCACCGCTCCACAATAATTTACCAATGTTCTCCTGGATTAATTTCTCCACGAAGATTTCGGAAAGTTCTATTCTGACGAAAACTGCTCTTACTTTCCAATATTTACGCTGCAATACTTCCGTGAATGTTTTCTTTGCATTAATTCACAACTTTAACTAGTTATACATTGACGATGTCTAGTCCCTGCTCAAGTTATATTACTTGTTCTGCTCCTCGTAATGTTTCTCCGCCAACTAACTATCCTAGTGCTCTCGAGTTTTGAGCGCGCATACGCCATTTCGGCATTTTCTCAAAGCAACAGAACTCAGCGCTATTGTTGCTCTGCTCGCCTTACCGCTATAATGGATTTATCAAACAATTCAAATTTTATGTCCAAACAATTAATGGCCTAATTAACTATTGCTACAATATACTACCATGCAAGATTACTTTTAAATATATTTTTTAATCCTTTTTTAATAGCTGCTTGTTTTAATATAAAATTTAATATCTTGTCTTGTTGGATATTTTTGGATCACAAAAATATTAAACACATTACATATTAGGTACTTATTTAAGTCTATAAAAAAATAATACCAAAGTGAGTAAGTATTTTTATTTTTCCAAAATTCCCTATGGGAACAAAGTCATATTACAACATGTTACAAGGTAAATTATGTAGTCTGTGCCAATTACACCAATTTTATTTATGAAAGGAAACTAATAACAGAATTTATATTCACAAAGATTATATATATTTATATATAATGCACTATGAGAAAAAAGTCATATCTAGTACATATATATTGTGGTAATTAAGAGGAAAAAATTAATTAATAAACACAATTATGGAGTCGCATTGTCGGCGGCATAAAACACATAAGTCGTGGACAACAATGTGGCAAGCATGCAATGTTTGTGGGTGTTGTAGAGGTTCGTTCGCTAGACGCGCAGAGCAGAGTCTGTGGAGAGCCGAGCTCCAGTAAAGTCTTCGTGGAAATATAGCAGTGGACAGACGAAAAGTATAAAATCCAGAAAGTGTCTGGATACATGTAACAACAGCTAAAACAGTTATAAAATTTTTACAAGTTGCAGTCTGTGAGATAACTACGTAACATTCAACGCTAAATATTCTGGGTGTTGAATCGAAATTACTGTATTCTCGATTCAGACCATTTTTTCAATTGTTGGGAGCGCAGGTAACTGCATCCAGCAGTTGACAATCTTCGGAACGAGCATGATAGGATTTCTTAAACGAACAGAGAACCAACTTTTGCGAAACTAAAAGTGTTGATTACAGTCAGTGGATAAAAATGGCCTGTCTATAAAGTGCGATAAGTGTGTGTGTGTACGAACGAGCCAAATTTCCTTGACTACCAGAGACAGTAAGTTAAAATTCCACAGAATTACTGTCTGTAAACTCATAAGTAAAGATGTTATCGTCAGATTTCGAATTCAGTTCAGAATTTAAAGTTCATATTTTATGTTTTTGCATAGTAATAAATCTATTGATGAATTAAGTCCAGGATAGCATAAAATTTCATTGTTAACAAGTAGTTCTTTATTAAAGAGCCCTGTAAACGACCCTGAGAAATAGTCATTTTATTGTAAAAGATTAATTGAGAATGTAAATTGAAATTTATTTGGCTAAATAACTCGTGTAAATTTAATTGTTTTTGCGTTAATAAATTAATTTGTTTGTCTATTTTAAAATCTCGATTCTTATTAATACAATCCTATCATTTTAAGATTTAAATTACTACAAACTGATGCATTAACGCGGCGATTTAATTGACATTCTTTTTGTAATCACTACATATATATATATATATAGTCCTTTGGGAATAAAGTCATATTAGTACATATATAGATATATTGGGTCACATGTTACAAAGTAAATTATGTGGCCTGTGCCAATTACACCAATTTAATTTATGATAGGAAAAAAAAGACAATTAAAACAAATAACTGAATTTATATTCACAAAGATTATATATAGCAATTTTAAACGAAGAACACCCTGAAAAACGGTCTTTAATTGATCGACAATTAATTTATTTTCTCTGTCATACATCAGGAGCTTTCATTTTATATGAAGCCATTGTCCTTAAGACTACTTTGCTTAACCCTTTAGCTACCTCCTAGGTTTAGATGAAACTAGCAAGTAGCTAGAAGGTTAGGCAAAGTAGTCTTAAGGACAGATAAAAAACCACTTATCATAAGCCTAAAGCTCCTGAAAAAAATAAAAGAATTTTTTGATAAATTGAACACTGTTTTTCGGGGTTCTTTACTTAATATATTCCTGTATAAATCTCTTCAACTGTCGTTTTAACTTCAGTAAAGTAGTAATTATATATATATATATATATATATATATATATATATATATATATATATATATACAGCTTTCTTAGCCAAATAATTCTTTTAAAGCATAGAAAAAAAATTCTTTTAATTTGTTTGATTTTTTATGGTAGTTTATTCAAGAACAAGCCTTTTATCAAAGAGTGTTTATCAGGTTTTTTTTTTAAAAAAAATTATTTCTGACTCTGGAATATTCATTATTTCCTTTAATTTCATTTTGTACTTACTTATAAATACTCTGATTGTTTTTGACATTCTGCTGACATTTTACACTCCTGCTTTTATTAGAAACTGTTCTGATTCCTGAATTCAAAAAATTGTTTGTATGTGTGTGTTAATTCTTAGAACCGTGGAACAGAGTCTGTTTATACAATGCTAGAAAAACTAATGAACTGTATATTACATCTTTTTATAAGTTTCAATATGAATTAATAAGTTGATAAATTTATTTTACTTTGTGTAATACTTTTTTTTAAAAAAAAATGGCTTTATCGAGTCACAAACAAAATAACAGAATAGCAAACGACAAATAAAGAAGAGCAACTCGAGCTTATGTCATCCAGCTTTTTCACCCGTATAGGTTTTTTTTTTATATTTGTCTCTTCCAAATACGCCAACAGATCACGACGAGAAGGGTTTCCACATGGCTAGACTGAAGCCTGGGGAAGTGTGGGAGGCTTCTTCTTGAGCGACAGCTTGTGGATCCTGTTGAAAATTGGGTCATATTTCTTGAAGCTTCCTGCGGAAAGCTCTCCAGAGCCTCGAAAAGCCACAATTTGCCTCAGATCCGCTCATCAGAATGCGTCATCTAATTAACATAAATTAAAATAAAATAAAAATTGAAAGTATGTCTGAGTTATAATAAATATAATTAGTGGAAATTAGCAAAGAGTCAGAATAATTAATTCAAAACATTAAAGGTTACATACATTAACTAAAATAAATCCTGACGTTTCTTCCCTTTGATTAGGGACCTCTTCAGACGTCTAATATTATGGAAACAATTCGATATGTTGTAAAGTTGATTAAAACAATTAAATTGAAAAAATGAAAAAAATTACGTCTGGATAAAGATAGCCAATTCAGACAAAAAGTGATAATATAAATACCAGACGACGTTTCTGGGATCCTTGTGCCTTTCGTCAGGTGCTAAGAAGAGCCTAGAGCGACACCAACTGCACTCGTCAGTTGACAACACTCAAAAGCGACGAAAACTCAACGACAATGGGAGAGCTGAAGGGTTTGCGTAACAATAAGGGAGCAACGACAATGGGAAAACAGAAGGTTTAGCGTAATAATAAGAAGGATCATAGCAAGTGTGGTGTTTTATATTAAGTTTTTTTCTGAATTGGTTATTTTTTTTATTCATTAATTGAAAAAAAATTGATCCCGAACACACAAAAAATGTTTTTGGGGCCACGGAAGTTTTTTTCCTCTGCTGTCTACTTTGTGTCTCAAGACCTCTAAAATGTCAGTTGATCTTATGTTTGAGTTTTTGAGGTCCTTCAGTATTTCAGCCTAAGCCAAGGTGTGTGGGTTTCTTGAAATGAGGTTACGTCATCTGCTATTATTTTTGACAATTAATTTTCTGGTAGTCTGTTGAGATGACCAAAAAAAAATCCATTCGCCTTTTCCTGATATCAATAACGATGTTTGAAAAATTTTCTGTCGTTTTGATCGAATGTAGCCTTGAGGTCCTTCCTCAATAATGATCTTCCTCTCTTCTTTTTTTTAATTTCTTCAAGTTCGTGTTTTCTGTTAAAGGGGTGTCAGTGGTTTCCGCTTTTGCGTATGACTGTGTTGTAGTGCCGGATTTTTATCCCTCTTGAACATGGATTTTTGTTGTTGTTGTTGTAGACGTTTCCTAATCCTTTTTTTAAATTTACTTTTTGGAGACGATGTTGCTGTAAAAAAATTTTTGTTCTAAGGCCTGTCGGTTCGATGAATTCTCTGAGATATTTAAAGTACTTGACCCCTGTAGATTTTACCATATTTTGTTTCCAGGCTCGCAATTTCTGAAAAAAATATCCATTTCAAGAGGGAGAAAAATTCGGCACAACACAGTCATAAAAAATCCCAACAATCCTCTACGGAAAAAGCGAAATTCACTGTCACCCCTTTAACAGAAAACACGAACGTGAAGAAATTAAAAAAGAAGAGAGGAAGGTCATTAGGAGGAAGGACCTCAAGGCTACAGTCGATCAAAACAACAGAAAATTTTTGAAACATCGATATTGACATCAGGAAAAGGCGAATGAATTTTTTTTTGGTCATCTCAACAGACAGGAAATCGAATGTCGAAAATAATAGTATATGACGTAACGTCACTTCAAGAAACCCACACACCTTGGCTTAGACTGAAGTACTGAAGGACCACAAAAACGAAAACATAAGATCAACTGACATTTTAGAGGTCTTGAGACACAAAGTAGACAGCAGACGAAAATCTTCCGTGGCCCCAAAAACATTCTTTTTTTGTGTTCGGGATCTAATTTTTTTCAATTAATTAATAATAAAGATAGCCAATTCAGACAAAAAAGTGTTAATATGAAATACCACACTTGCTATGATCCTTCTTATTATTAAGCTGAACCTTCTGTTTTCCCATTGCCGTTGCTCCCTTATTGTTATGCAACCCCTTCGGCACTCCCTTTGTCGTTGCGTTTTCGTCGTTTTTGTCAACTGACAAATGCGGTGGTGTCGCTCTAGGCTCTTCTTCGCACCTGAGGAAAGGATCACAGAAACGTAGTGTGGTATTTATATTATCACTTTTTGTTTGAATTGCCTATCTTTATTTAGACATAATTTTTTTCACTTTTTCAATGAAATTGTTTTAATCAAATATACAACATATTGAATGGTTTCAATAACATGAGACGTCTGAAGAGGTCCTTAATCAAAGGGAAGATACGTCAGGACGTATTTTAGTTAATGTATGCAATACTTAATGTTTTGAATTAATTATTCTGATTCTTTGCTAATTTCCACTAATTATATTTCATCTAAGTCAGACATATTTTTAATTTTTTTTATTTCTGCTTTTATATTTTACATAGATATTCACGTAAAAATGGTTTCTCGGGGGTGACGTAGCACGAAACTTGAGAAACCCTCGAGGCGCCACTGGTAATTGGGTTATTTCCTCAAGGTTTCCATCATTGTAGTGAATGAAGTAAGGACACACCAAAATAAATGATGATATACCTTGTACACACTTCGGTTTTCTGTACAATTCTGGTCTTTCTTATACGAATTGAATGTTGTAGAAATAACCTCAACAGATCTTGAAAGATATCAATTTTAAATTTGCAAAAAAAAATATTGCGATTGTGTTAGAGAAAAGCACATTTAACTGTTGTTGGAAGAAAAAAATCGACGAAACATTTTTGCTTGGTATTAATGAGTCTAAAAGGTTCAATGGTATGCTCTAGGGGGGAAGTAATTTTCATCAGCGAAACTTGAGTCATCTAGTTTCTCGGTAATTGGCAAGTGTCTGTAGTAGTTGGAGGTCCTCGGTGGAAAGTGAGTGAGGCTTCAAGGCTTCAAACGACTCCGATCAAACTCTAACGAACTTCCTGTGCATAATCAAGCGCGGCAAGGGTCTTCACAAAGCAGATTGGTTTACCGTCAAGTCAATGACGCCGGTACCTACAATAAAAGGAGGACCTAGGGTAAGTTTTATAACTTGTGTAAAAAATTGATTTAATTGTGAAGACTTTAAAAAATATATTATATCGAGAGATCTGAGCCTTCATTTTTATTACATTTTATAATTAACATTTTAATTTCAATATCAGCAGAAATATGAGGCATTTTTTTCCTTTTAGCCATGAAAATAATTGTCATCGATGATAATTATTTCTTCTGGAAACAAGTACACCTAACCCCAAAAATCATTTTTTTAGTCACTTACTGAAGAACAGTAATTTTTCCCATATTCATTGTAAGGCACAGAGACGGAATAAAGTAATTTTTTTTCTAGCATTCAGGTTCTCTTTTAATGTGGATGGAGAAGGGTAGTTAATTAGTGTTTGTTGAGAGTTACGTATAAGGGAAATTTTCTGGTCCACGGAAAGAAGTAAGAATTCTGTGCCACCCTCTTCCTGGAACGCGGAAACTATCAAGCGAGCTATTGAGGGTGTTTGGAGATTCCCTAAAGATCTTAATTACCTGTCAGATGACCACGGAAGACGAGAATATAGAGTCAATGTGCCTCGTCGGAGTCGTTGTTGTAGAGTCATATAAGCCTTAATTTATGATCAGACAGTATTTTTGAGCAAGCAATCCCCTGGGAATTTTTTTTCTTCTCTCTCTCTTCTTGTTAGAGCAGGAAATGTAGAAAAGTTTTTGTTATTAAATATATAAATCGATAATGCTGTATTGTTTCATTTTACACTGCCCCATCTAATTAATAAAATAGACGGTTTGTGTGTGTGTGTGTGTAAATGATATTTTCGTCGAAAGAAAACTTGTCGGGGTGAATGAGAGAGATACCGTTTATCCAGATATTATTGTGGGCAGCGGGGAACGTTAAGGGATGGGACGCCATTTAATGTATTTTATTATTATTTTTTTTTAGGGTAACAGGCTACATGAGGGTAATCCACATAGTGGCAAGTCCCCTTTCTTAAACGCCGTGCATTTACCAGTTTAGGAGGCAGCTGGCTATTCCAATCGGAATATCGAACAACTCTTACCGTATGTCCAAGGTCTGCGACCCCGGAACATACACCTCTCAAAACAGGCCGAGGTGCCTCGGCTTGTGGGAACCTTCGTTCAAAAACGGAGAGGAAAAGGCACCCCCAGAGGTAGCCCCTTCGTATCTCTCCTAAAAGGTTCTGCCTGCGAGAGAAAATCCCTCGCAGGTTACCTGCGAGAGAATCCTCTCGCAGGCTTTTCACCGTCCCTAGACACAGTAAATAGTAATTTATTCCACAGAAGAGTTGTCCGCTATTCCTATTGGAATAGTCGGCCAGCTGCCTCCTAAACAGGCCAAGGCATGGCGAGGGGTAAGCTGCGTCCCCACAGCAAACTCCTCTCCCGTCATCGGAAGGGCGTGGGACAAGTACCAAATGCCCGACCTACCCGATGCAGGTTTTTCTAGGGTTTTCCCTGCATTTCTTTAGGCGAATGCCGGGTAGGATCCTTAAACCATAGCCCGGGGGCCCTAGTTAACCCTTGGCTACCTTCCTTTACCCTTCTGCATCCCCCCTTTCAAATCCATTCCTATGCTATTATAGGGGAGTTGCCCAATGTGGATCACCCACATGTAGCCTGTTGGCCTAAAATAATAATAAAAAAAACTATCAACGTAAAATCAAGTACAGTTACTAACCTTTATTTATTTGCACAATTTCGAAACCAATAATATTACTTTTTTTTATGAAATACCATATTACATGCTTCTTTAATAACATCGCCAAAGATACTCTCTCACAGTCACTTCAGAGATACTGCATCCCATGATACATAACATATCTTTTCTCTTACAAGCAACAAAATAACAAGAAGAATAAACTTAATGGAATACAAAAAAATGAATTAAATTTGTCTCCATTACACATTATTCGTTTAAAAAAATAAGTCTCCTCCAACGGCCTGCCACCGGATAGATTTAAAAAGAATGCGCAACAATGGAGAGGTAGGAAGTATGAAAAATGGGTTATACACGTTTACTCCATGTTATTTTTCTCCCCTTCTGCCCCCTCCACAGTTTTTTTTGATTTATTAACACATCCTAACGCCTCGATAAACACCGCTTGTGTCAGCGGTTTGTTCTCCCAATAAATCTTCCTGAACACAATATACGCGCGTTCCAAGCAAACATGGCGCCTCAGAAGCGCCACTCTAGCTGACAAACACTCTGCGAAATTACCGGAAAACTTAAAAATGTCTTAGATTCCACTTCCACAACGACGAGATTTACGCGTCTTCTGTATTTCGGGGACATTAAAGTAAATTGTATACTGTTGTTTAACCTTTGATGGTTTTGGCGTTTTGGTTTGGGATATCAACAGCCATCTGCAGTAGATTTATAACTCATTTTAGCAGAAATTGCAGAACTCGGTCCAAATTTTAAGTTACGTGAAAATACTCGAGGTGACTCGATATCACTTAAATTGTTTACTGAGTGATGAGGAAACATGGCAGGCAATCAAAATAATCAAAGTCGAGCGTAGAAAAAATGGAAACATTCCTTGTCACCTTAGGTAGTTAAATAATTAAATAGCCTCTATTATCAGATATCTTTCCACTTTACTTTTTTCAGGCCAGTTCAATATTAATTCCTTCTATTTCCTTTTTTCAAAATTAACTTTAAATTCATATAATGTTATATACATCTATTTATAGTAGAAATAATTTCCCTAAACCTAGCTTATATTTTTTTAAATAATTATGTTAATTTACTCTATTTTTCCCTTACAGTAACTTCCTTTATTTAATTTGTAATTTCATGTATCTACCGCCGGGGAAAACTTTGCCCATTTTTGGATTAAATAAATACATAAATATATTTCCTATTAGAAAAGAAAATTGAGGCATATTTATGCAAGTGTTGGAAAACTGTAAAACTAGCAGTGATTCTACAAATTGTTAATCTATAAAATAAAATAAGCTCTCCGTTTTTGAACTAAGGTTCCCACAAGCCGAGGCACCTCGGCCTGTTTTGAGAGGTGTATGTTCCGGGGTCACAGACCTTGGGCACGCGGTAAGAGTTTTCCACTGTTCGCATTGGAATAGTGGGCCAGCTGCCTCCCAAACTGGTCGAGGCACGGAGAAGGGAATGCTGCGTCCCCACAGCAAACTCCTCTCCCGATATCGGAAGGGCGTGGGACAAGTACCCAATGCCCGACCTACCTGATGCAGGTTTTTCTAGGGTTTTCCCTGCATTTCTTTAGGCGAATGCCGGGTAGGATCCTTAAACCATTGCCCGGGGGCCCTAGTTAACCCTTGGCTACCTTCCTCTACCCTTCCACATCCCCCCTTTCAAACCCCATCCTATGCTATTAAAGGGGAGTTGCCCAATATAAATCACCCTCATATAGCCTGTTGCCAAAAAAAAAGGTACAGTGCAGATTTACATTGGTTGATTTGCAGTTAGTCCTACTAGCGCCAACTCTGAGTGAGGCCATGAACTTTCCGAACGAACGTCGTCGTAATTGTTCTACGTTGTATTTCAAGGACAATTTGAAATATATTTTAAGAACATTATACTTAAGAAAAATATTAATTTTATGTTAAGGAAGTGGTAATAGGTAAACAGAAGAATAAGGCCGAAATGCTGATAACATCTGTATATATCAACTTGTATTTTGAAATAAAGGACATAAAATTTTGAGGAATTTTTAGGTGCTTGTTTGAAGCTTGAATATTGTACTTTAATTTAGTTTCAGACGCATGACACGATACAATTAAATAATAATTCGAAGACAGAACGGAAAATGTCTCAAACGTAGATTTCCAATTTATTGAGACAAATATCACTGGCACCTGATAGAGTAGATGGTAGGTATATAAATATTAATGACTAATTTCAGCTTGCTGACAGACAATTTGGTTCTATTTTATGGAGATAAGCCGCCATGTTGAATTTGACAATAATTACCACAATCACAGCCCTATTACTCTGTTATCAGTATCAGGAAGAGATTTATATTCATCAGGGTTTGAATTTTCAACATTTATTTTTAAATTTTCTTTTAAAATATGTGGCCTATATCATATTATTTTTTACGTAATATTCGTATATACATATTTACTTAGAAAGTGTTTGTCTTACTTTTTAATTTCTATTGTGAGTTTTCCTGGTTCTACGACAGTAAATTTCAACTGGAGTTTCGTTATGGGCAAATTTCAGTCTTCTTTTTATCCTTCATACAACTTTGTTTCTTTTTAAAAAAGGGATTCCCAGAGCAGACATGACACACGAACCAAAAACCTTCGCGAAATATTCCTCAGGATTAAAATTAAAAATATACAGCTGATTTTTTTAAGGCGTAGACAGGCTGTGTATAGGGTAATTCACATAGTGGCAACTCCCCTCTTATAGCATAGGAAAGAGAGTGAAATGGGGGATGCGGAAAGGTAGAGAAAGGTAAGCAAGGGTTAACTAGGGACCCCGGGGCTCCGGTTTAAGGATTCTACCCGACAATTCGCCTCAAAGCGATGCAGGGAAAACCCTAGAAAACCATGCATCAGGTTGGTCGGGCATTGGGTACTTGTCCTACGCCCTTCCGATAGCGGGAGAGGAGTTTGCTGTGTGGGGTCGCAGCTTTCCCTCTCGCCGTGCCTTGATTAGTTTAGGATGCAGCTGGCCGACTATTCCAATCGGAGTAGCGGACAAACCAGATAGAGGAGAAGTCATCCAGAGCTCTCTGGGAAGGTTCACCTGCGAGAGAATCCTATCGCAGGTTTCCTGGATTGAAAATAAATAATAAGAAAAACATTCAAATACAGAGAAAAGAAAGGAATACACCCTGCGAGAGAATTCTCTCGCAGGTGAACCTTCCCAGAGAGCTCTGGCGGAGGCTACCTTTGGGGATGCCTTCACATCTCTCTGGTTTTTTTGAACTAAGGTTCCCACATGCCGAGGCACCTTGTACGTTCAGGGGTCGCAGACCTTGGGTATACGGTAAGAGTTGTCCGCTATTCCTATTGGAATAGTCGGCCAGCTGCCTCTTAAACTGGTCAAGGCACGGAGAGGGGAAATCTGCGGACCCACAGCTAACCCCTCTCCCGCCATTGGAAGGGCGTGGGACAAGTACAAAATGCCCGACTTACCTGATGCAGGTTTTTCTAGGGTTTGTCCTGCATTTCTTTAGGCGAATGCCGGGTAGGATCCTTAAAATTTAGCCCGGGGGACCTAGTTATCCCTTGGCTACCTTCCTCTACCCTTCCGCATCCCCCCTTTCAAATCCCTTCCCATGCTATTAAAGGGGAGTTGCCACCATGTGGATTATCCTCTAGTAGCCTGTTACCTTAAAAAAAACGGAGAAAAGAAGTGATGATATAAATACCGCACTGAAACGTTTCTGGAAACTTTGTTCCTTTCATCAGGTGCGGGAAAAATAATGTAAGAGCCTAGAGAGACACAATTGCGGAAGCCAGTCGAGAAAACTCACAGAGAGGTTCCGGGTACGAATCCCGGATGTTTTGTCTTCTATTAGTTCCTCAGGCAAGGAAAAATTAGATCTTATAAAAGGATTCGCTAATGACCTGTAAGCGACTGTAATTAAATAATAAAAAAAAAACTCAAAAGATAGGCTTTTATGTATTTTTCTGCACTTGAAGAAAGGAACAAAGTTTACAGAAATGTTTCAGTGTGGTATTTCTATTATCACTTCTGTTGTCTGTATTTGGCTGACTTTTTTTATACTAATTCTCAGTATTTCCTGATGAAGTGGTGACTTGACACTTAGGGTGAATTACAAACGGTAAGACATTAATTAACGGAAGTAAATATTATTTTACGGCATGATACATGAAGGTGAATTAAAAATTATTGTGACGTCATGGAAGAAGACTGCGACTGTTATTTGAGTTTCGTCTGATTGAATGTAGTGCCAACATTTGAAAATTATTCCCCTGTTTTTAATCCTGAAAAAAAAGGGCATCGATAATAGAACTGAATTATAGATGTAATTAAAAATAATTAAATGTCATATTACTCAACAAAACACGTTTCGTTTTGATAATTATAATATAATATTAATATATAAATTAAATATGTGCAGCCATTAATTATTATTAATCATTCATGCTCGTTTATAATATAATAATAATAATTATCCAAGCGGCCTGTGTCGTTTCATCGGATTATACACGAGCAATTATGAGGATTAAAGAAATATGACTGTTTATTTGTAAATTAACAAGTGAATTATTTAATGGTATTAAACTGTTTATTGGATTTTTTTTTGGGGGGGGGGTTCTAAAAATTAAATCTTTGACAAAAAGCGTAGTACAGTCAGTTTCCTGTTGTAATAAAAAATTAATCAAATGAACAAGTCAAATCATTTTGTCCGTGGATCACTGCAATTAGAAAACGAAATCATACAATGAACAATTTTTTTTTGTAAATAAACTTTCATGTGTGTGCGTGTAGCCTCCTGACGGGTTAGAAAAAAGGTCTATAGGGAAAAAAAATCACAAAGCCACCAAATTGTCATAAAAAAATACATACTGAAGATAAGCTAAGGTAGATATGCAATTGTTTCAATATGGCGCCGTTCCTTATTTCACTCTAAAAAATTGAAATTATTGAAAGTGCATTTGTAGACTAATAATATTTAAATAGTGGACAGAAAGTATTAATCACATACACCCCGAAAATTATCTGATCAGCGGTATTATCGGGCGTTTTAGCATGTTTTCAAATTCCTCCGCCTCAACCCCCACCCCAACGCCTAGGGGCGGTGGATGTGTCTTAATCCCTCAGTGTTTGTTCCTGGATCGTAAGTAACATGTGTATAAAGTTTGGTAGAAGTTGCTCCACGCATTTAAGATTATATTCGGAAATTGTCCCTCCCCCTTCCACCCCCCACACCTAGGGGCTGAACTACAACTTAAACTGACTTAGTGAATTTTTAGAATTAAACTCGCTGAAGTCTTTACCCCTGGTTTTGACACCAATCTCAGTTGTTTCGCGTTATTTTTTTTGTAACTCGTCTCTACCCCCTCCATTATTAGTGCTTTAAGGGGTTGAAATTATACGCTAAAAATATCTGGATAGCAAGTAATAATGACATATACCCTGAAAAGTAAATAATTGACGTTAATATCGGACGTTTTAGCATGATTTTAATTTTCACCCCCCCCGTTCATCCCTTGGGAGTTACCTAACGCTTCGAAAGTCCGACAGACTTAGCAGGGGTGCGCAAAACAACTCTTACAGTGGAATTTAAATATTACAGAAACCTCTGCATTAAAAAAATCTGTAAAATGGGAACTTTATTTGTAAAACTTAATTTTGTCTGTTATTCAGCTTCATATTTATATAATTAGAAGACGTTTTTTATTTTATAATAATTTCTCCTAATTAAATGTAGTTACCTGAAGGCGTTCTAATTTTGGGCCGAAACGTTACTTGTGTAATAAATGGGGAACGGAACTGTTAGTCAAAAAATTGAGTTGTTTTACAACACCCCCCCGATGTCGGACTTTCGAAGCGTTAGGCAACTCCAAAGGGGTGAACGTTATTTTTTTTTGTAACTCGTCTCCACCCCGTCCATTATTAATACATTAAGGGGTTGAAATTATAGGCTAGAAACATCTGGATAGCAAGTATTAATGACATATACCCCGAAAAGTAATTAATTGACGTTAATATCGGCCGTTTTAGCATGACATTAAATTTCACCCCCCGTTCACAACTTGGTAGTTGCTTAACGCTTCGAAAGTTCGACAGAAAACCTTCGCAGGGGGGCGTAAAACAACTCTTAATGTGCGATTTAAATATTACAGAAACCTCTGCATTAAAAAAAATCTGTAAAATGGGATCTTTATTTGTATAATTTAATTTTGTCGGTTATTTAGCTTCATATTTATATAATTAGACGTTTTTTATTTTATAATAATTTCTCCTAATTAAATGTCGTTACCTGAAGGCGTTCTAATTTTGGGCCGAAACGTTACTTGTGTAATAAATGGGGAACGGAACTGTTAGTCAAAAAGTGAGTTGTTTTACGCAACCCCGCTGTCGGACTTTCGAAGCGTTAGGCAACTCCCAAAGGGTAAACGGGGGTGAAATTTAAAAACTCGCTAAAACGTCCGATATTACCGTTGATTTCTAGATTTTTTGGGTGTATGTGATTAATAGTTTCTATCGACTATTTAACTATTATTCGTCTATAAAAGCACTTTGAATAACTTCTAAGTTTAGAATAAAATAAGAAACGGCGCCATTTTGAAACAATTGCAAATCTACCTTAGAATATCTTCAATATGTATTTTTTTACGACAATTTGGTGTTGTTTTTTTTTCACTGAAAACTCTTTAATTCTAACCCCTCAGGAGGCTAGCCCCACGCACGTATGCAAGTTTATTTAGAAAGCTTCATTAAACTTTTTTAAGACTTATATTGAGAATTAATTATACATATGATCGTTTAATATTTTTAGACCTATAAATTATGATCGTGTAAACACAAAATTTTATAATTTTTTTACTGTAAATGTTACAAAGAAAAATTTTTTTTTATTACGTTTCTGAAAAATGTCTCCCAACGTGGGGCTCGACATACGTCGACGCTTCCTTTTAATTAGCGACAATTAATAGCTTGAACCGTGATTTTACGTGTTGTTAGGCAAAACCTTTTTAACAGTAACACGATTTCGTTTCGCTTTACCTGCACCATTTTAATTTACCAATTAATCGCTAGAGTGCCCGTCATTAGTTTCCGCCAATTATAAATTTCACGCGGGGATTTGTTGCTGCTGCGTCGAGCAAACACCTGATGTATCTGGCACCAACCTGTTAATCCTTAGTAATGGTACTTTATAAACAAATATAATACTCCTCTTTATCCTCGAAACTACCAGTTTTTTTTATACAGTGTTGTTAACTTCTCATATCTACTTTATTATTACCTCGGGTCGTTAGTTCCATTAGCGGCTGTAAGAATTGTAATATCCCTCGTCTTTTTTTTTTGAATATTTTGTATTTGAAAACAATCCTTTTTTTAGGTAACAGGCTACATGAGGATAATCCACTTTGGGCAACTCCCCTTTAATAGCATAGGAAGGGATTTGAAAGGGGGGATGCGGAAGCGTGGAGGAAGGTAGCCAAGGTTAAGTAGGGCCCCCGGGCTATAGTTTAAGGATCCTACCCGGCATTCGCCTAAAGAAATGCAGGGAAAACTCTAGGAAAACCTGCATCGGGTAGGTCGGGCATTGGGTACTTGTCCCACGCCCTTCCGATAGCGGGAGAACCAAAGGTAGCCCCTTCGTATCTCTCCTCTCCTCGGAGGCTAAAATTCTGCCTGCGAGAGAATATCCCTCGCAGGTATTACCTGCGAGAGAATAGCCCTCGCAGACCTCTTCTTCGAATCTTTTAATGTACTTTATTCTTTATAAATAATGTATACGGAAACGAATGCAACTTTAAGAGAGCAATATCTTTTTTTCTTTGCAACAGTTCTGTTACTTTATGGAAACCTTTTATACTCATTTAATTTTAAAATTCCCATGTCTATAAAACAAACTTGCGGGAAAAGTTACACGTTATTCGTCCTATTTTCTTCCTGAAAAAAAAAAGATATGAAAAATAAACGTACATACTGTTCGTTAAGACCTTGAGGATGCTGCCAAATGAAATCCGTCTTTTTTTTAAAAAACGATAAATGTCCTATATTATTTTTAAATTACTAACTAAAAATACTACCGTAAAATGGATATAATTTTAAGGTTCCTGAAATAATTGTATGTTGATCTTATAACACTTGTTGAGCAACAGAATAAATATCTCAATCTGTCATGGAAATAATTTGGAGGATGTTTTAAAGACGAGCCTCGTTACGAAATTTAAATGTTCTTAGAATTATTTAGCTACTTTAGGAAAATTAAATATGTCGGTCTACCTCCTAAAATTACCAAAGTAGAATAATTTATCAATATGAGAATTTAAACCTAAACCCTCTGAATATAAATTTAACGTTTTCTGCTTATTCTGAGAATTATTTTCTGCTGTATCCCGCGTTTATTTTTTTTATTTTATTCCATTCCATTCCTCGTACGAGGAAATAGGACACGTCAATACATAAAATTACAATATTATTATTGGATGCTACATTTATAAATAATTAGAAGTATTAGCATAAAAATACTAAATAATTCTTCAACTATACTAAGGGTGTAATATAATATTTACAGTTCTAATAAAAATATTCAATATGTAGTAGTAAATAATTAATTAATCGAGAATGAACTATCATAAAATATAGATTTTAAACAAAAATTGACGCGCACACTAGGAGGAAACACAAACGACGGACAAGTGACGTCACGAAACAGAGGGAAGAGGAATCTGCAAACTCCAGGCCATTGTCCGTGAAACTAACAAACAATGGAGCAGAAAAGACCAACAGAGACTCAGCAATTTATGGAATAAGTAGTTTTATTAGCAACACATTCAACACTTCCACAGGTTTTTTTTTTAAAAAATAATTATTAGGGGAACGATCAAGAAACTCCTGCACTGAGTAAAACGATAAAATAAGTAAACATAATTTATACGTTACTCTGCACTGTAGGAAAAAACTTTGTAACTTCATTCACCAAATTATCTTTATAATATTAGTATTAGTGAAACTTAAGAATGTTATGTCATATATATCTATAAATTTGCTTTATTTTTTCCTTCTATTAGTGACCAAAAACATTTACCTCCATCCACGTCTTTTCAATTTTTTAAATTCATCATTATCAGTCCCTGCAGTTTTATTTTTTCCCTGTGGTTTTCAGTTTAAGGCTTGTTTACCTTTAAATTTAGTAGATCATGTCCAATCCATTGCCGTTTTCTTCATCTTCTACTTTCTTGATCTATTCACTTCCTGTCTGCAATAACACAATATTTTTGTATTTATGAAGCCATTTCATATTCAATATGTTTCAGAGTTTTTCATATTAAATCTATTCTATTTCATATAAAAGAAGATTTATAATAAAAAATTATTTTTTTTGTCAGACAGATTTATTAATTTGTTTTTATTAATTCGGGTCTATAGCGCTCACTAGTGAGATATTTCTCTTCACTCGGGCCCCTAATTTTCACTCGGTTCGGGTTTCAGTGCAAACGCTGTAGAAACGCTTGTGGTAACCGGTTTTGAAGGGCCCCGCTACAGATCACGTGGGGAGGATTTTGGACCTTTTGATTCGTTCCCCGGCCTTTTAGCAAGTGGTTCTTCAACTGGGAAGAAGTTTTTCTCGTGTTTTGAAGAATATGTGTAGCAATTTTTGTTGCTCTCTGCCCACGCGTTTAAATTTGTTTATAAATTAACGTAAATACATGCATACATTCTTTTTTCTATTATACAGATTATTGTTTTGAATTGTGGAAAATATTTACACTGATATTGAGTACCGATATCCGGAGAAACAATCAGATTGATTAATCTCAGGGTTTAATTATCGACGTAGGCGTGTCATGGATGTTGCTGTTACGGATTCACTCCAGAGGAACCAAACCTTTAATGTTATATAGCGTAGTTTATCTGTATGAATAAAGTGGCTTGAAATAAATATAGTGAAAACGCTCTTTGCTGTGTCCCTGTTGTAATCTGTAAGACAATTTTTTTTGTCCACAGAATTGTGCAGTTGTCTCGCTCTAGGCTCTTATGTTTTTTTTAGTTTTCTTAGCAGCTGAAGAAAGGCACAAGGCTTCCATAAAAGTTTTGTGGTATTTATATAATGAATTCTTTTGCCTTTCTTCTTATTAATTTTCAAATAGACGTAAATTTTTCAGTTTTTCTTATTATATTTCCTTTCAAAATGTAGAAGTAGTGAGATAATGAGGATAGAAAGTGACAATTTCAATCAATAAATTTCTTGTTAACTCTACCCTACCAGTTATTGCATAATTTTTAACAATTATTATGCACCTGAAGTAGTCTCCAATTAGGGACGAAACGTCGTGATGTTATAATTTTATTGTTTTAATTGCTGGGTCAATTATTAAAATTTTTTCTTAGTTGTGTCTCGAGTCTTTATTAATTTTAGTGTTAACATATGTCAGATAATCAGTTTAGCCACCTTACATGATATGTGGAGAGAAAGACATATATATATATATGTCGAACGAAGGAAGCCGTTATTTGTATTTATCGTTTCTAACCGGATTAAAACACAATTTTCTATCTTCTACAGAGCGTCGCCCCGAGGCAAAATACAGAAGCCATGATTTGTATCTGGTGAGATAAACGAGTTTACCCGGTGTTAATTTACATGGCCGAAACTATGTTTGCACTTTCATAAATATCACGTGTAGGGCGATTCTTCAACTTTAAAATAATATCCGCATGTCATCCGCCGCGTGATTCGATAGTGCGAAAAGTGGGGATGGGGGAGGGGGAGGAAAGAGGGGGGGGGGAAATAAACTACAAACGAGATTCTGCGACACACGAGGTCGCTTCTGTCTGTGTTTTTCCAGTCGCCAATGAGCAATCATCATTGGAGAAACGAAACTGATGCGTGAGGAAAAATAGAGACTCAGACCTTCCAAGTAGTATTAGAAAGATACCGATCGATCAGTTGTTCTCTTTCGCGGGAAGTGGGTAAGGAGGAAGCAGCAGTCATTTCAAGCGAGCCTCGAGTCTCATCTCAAGTACAGAAGCTTCTCTCGAGATTTGAAAATAAATAAAGAAACGTCTGAGAAAGTCAGTACTAGGGGGCCACATTCGGAGAAAGTAAAGTTGAGAAAAGAAGAAGGAGCAACGTCAATATAGCAGGAATACGGACGGTCTGGAAAGCAAGTTTCTCTCACACGTAATAATGTATGGAATTGATCACGGTTGCAGCTTTATCAATACACACACACACACACACCTGAGGCCTGCACGAACTTTGAAGAAGAAAAATGGAGTAGAATGAGTAGACTGTAATATAAGAAACAGAAGATCATCCCCAAACGTAAGGACATCAAATTATAAAACTATATATATTTATAAAATTTAAAAACATAATAATTTAACGACGTTTCATCCCTGATTGGGACTTCTCGAGGGCGTACATTTCAATTAAAATCTTTATAATTTAATATCTCAAAATTTAGATTAAAATAAATTTCCATATAATACATTATAACGAATTTAAATAAGGGGTGAAACGTTGTGTTTCTCACATTATACAGTTTTTAATTATTAATATTTAATGATTAAAAATTATTTAAAAACTACCTGCGTGTCCGGCGTTGCCACGTGTACTTATTTATATAAACACGAAAAAAGTGGTTAATTCTATATTAGTCTTTAGTCAAGAAGTGATTTAACCTAAATCTAACTGTTCCTAGTTCCGTACACACTTTCCACAGATAATAGTGCATTAATTCAACAGCTGTAAAATACATTCAATTTTATTGCATCAGTCCCAACAAACACACCTCAGAATTTCTTCTTAAATATACTCCTTGAGTACTGCAGGATATAATTGTCCCTCAGTCTTCAGACATTACCAAAGATCAAATTCTTAGGTTGAATCATACTGTAAACAAATAGTCGCCATATTGGAGTTACTAATATGGCAAGAAAATTAACTTACATTTTCCGCAACGACCGTAAAGTATTTAGTATTTTTTTTATTATCATTCGACGGAGTATCGCTGGATAAAATTATACTTTTCATGCAATGAAAATATTTCTGCTTTATTTCATTAGCGAAAAAGGAACTATTTCCTTTGTACGTCGCGTAGTAACGTCTCTCTGTCTCTAGCGTGACGTCACGGTCTCTTGACGCGCAGTAATTTAACAGAAAATTATCACGTTTTTCAATTATAATTCTTTCCCAAATTTATGCTAGGGGGTTCTCACCCTCACAGTACTGTTTCTCGTGTTTTGAAGAATATGTGTACGATGTTTGGTTTCAGTCTGTCCACGCGTTGAAATTTGTACGCAGATTAACGTAAATACATACATACATACATCCTTTTTTATTATATAGACAAGTCATTTTTAAAGACGAAAACTGGCAATAGACACGATAAAGGGACTGACTATTATTATTTTTTTATAAATGAATTAAAAATAATTATCCTTTACAAAAAATTAAATTAATTTTTTTACTTCTTCCCAGAGAAGCTTTAGAAAGCATATCGAAAGGAATTGATTAACTGTCGAAGCTTTAATGGAAAAAAAACCTTAGTAGTAAAATGATGAAAATTTGTAATATAAAGAGATCCCGAATAAGATCTATGTCGAAAATACTTCAAGAGGTTAATTCTATTAAGTTTGCAAAATAAGAATAACGAAATAGGTTGCCGAAACAGAGGGAATTAAGTTCCGGAGTATATATTGACACGTAACTTTGGAACGCTGAAAATTTCCCACGGGAGTTGACTGGAGGAAATTGAAATGTGACGTTACAGAATAATTCTGAAGATTAGCTACGGAGACAAATTAACGAATGAGAAAGTTTTAGAAAAAAAAATTTTTTTTAGGAGGGAAAATGGCCTTTGGAAACAGGATTTACCGGAGCTCAGATGAGATTAGGGAACGCGAAGAAGAAGAATATGTTAGAAAATTAAGGATACAATGCCTGAGAGAAGATAAGTAGCCACCAGAAAAATATGTACTTATAAAATGAAGGATTCATTAATTCACAAATTTACAGTAAATGTTATCCTGCTTATTTAACATTCACAATTTTTTTTTTGCGGGGGTGGTTCACGTCATGCAAAAGTTATTGGAATACATTTTCCATGAAGTTGAGATTTTGGCAGCTTTCCCCATCCCCGTATCTCCCTCGAGTAATTCCTTCCTCGTTCATTCTCATTAATTCCTCGTTAGGGTAACTTATCAAATAAAATTATCCAATTAGGAGCTCAACGAATCGCAAACTGTTCCCTTCAGCTTCTTTAACTCATACCTGAGATGACGTTACAATAAAATTTACCCATAATTCCGCGTCAGAATATATTCGTTCGTTTGTTAGTGATATTTACAAATTTATTAAACTGTATATTAAACAAAACACATTCCATAAAATATGTTATTCTAAACCGTTGAGAGTTTTCGCCTTCTAAATAGGCAACCCTTTAGACGGATTTTCTGCTTCATTAAAAAAAACAATTCACTGAAGATATTCATAGAAAATAATATTTTTAAGAAAATGTGTAAAATCTCTCAGTTTATTAAACGTTTAAATACATCTACACTACTCGTTTCGTTAATTCATGTGTCTTAATTTTCATTTAATTAACAAAATAGCAGACGATAATATTCTCAACAGTTTCATTATAATAATTATGTTTTCCACGAAATAAGGCAAGGGATGAAATGGATTCAAGTGAGAGTTTACCACCGTTATGTGTGTTTCATAGCCTTCTTGTAACTTGTCAGAATCTACCATTATTTCTACTTTAGAATAATATCCCTAAAACGGGTTTTTTATAACCATTTAAGTGATGAATGTATTAGTTATTGTAAATATGGGCGAATATCTTCATCGAAAAAAGTAAATAGAAGACATTTCAGAAACTATCTGCATTATAACTTCACTGACTTCTGTTCTCTCAGTCTGGTAGCCCGGCGTTGCCATGGTTGTCGTCATTAAACTCAGCGGCGTCATCCATAACCCCGGATTTGACTCCAGTCTCGATTGTTTTTCCTTTATTTTTTAGCATTACTCTTACCCTTAACGGACTTCTCCTCACAAGACGAAATGGGTTGAAATTATGCAAACAAAATAAAAAAAAACATCTAGAGAAACACTATCGATCTCATTCATCCCGAATAATATTTATTCGACGCAAATATCGGCCGTTTAACATTTTTTTAAAAATTTCCACCCCGCGCCACCCACGTCCATAGGGAATTGAACGGTACGTTTAAAGTCATGATGAAACTCAGCAACATCCATAACCTCTCATTCGACTTCAATCTCGACTGATTTCGAGTTAAATTATGTAAATTCCCTAAGGGTTAAATTAAAACTTAATCGGATAACTCAATATCATAATTGGACTTGGCGACATCCACAACCCCGGATTCGACTCCAATCTCGGCTGTTTTTGCTTTATTTTTATATAACGTCCCTCTATCCCCATCCCTCAAGGGCGCTCCCCTCCCATGCCAATAGGGGTAGAAATTATAGACTAACAAAACATCGGGAACACCAGAAACAATCTCATTGAAAACGTAGGGTCCTTGGTATCTAAGTACCGTCAATATACATGAACAAAATCAGAAAACGCTATGAAGTTAAAGATATAGTTTAATAAAGAAAAGGAAGACTAAGCAGAGAGAGCGTCCAGGAGCCTTTACAACCCCAAAGACGGCAGTAGGAAGACTGATTCTTAAAATTGGCTACAGAGACTGTGGGAGGTGAGAAACCCCTAGCATAAAGATAGAGTGAATTATAATTCAAATATGTCATTATATTCTGTTAATATATATATATATATATATATATATATATATATATATATATATATATATATATATCTGCGCGCACCAAGAGTCCACGACGTCACGCGAGAGAGAGAGAGAGAGAGACGTTACTACGCGACGAACAAAAGAAATAGTTCCTTTTTCCGTAATGAAATAAGGCAGAAATATATTCATTGAACATTTTATCCAGCAATACTCCATCGAATGATAATAGAAAAACAATACGAAATACTTTACAACCCTTGCGGAAAATTGTAAGTTAATTTTCGCCCCATGTTAGTGACTCCAATATGGCGACTATTTGTTTACAATGTGAATCTAGCTAAGAATTTAATCTTCGGTAATGTCTGAAGACTGAGGGACAATTATATCCTGCAGTACTCAAGGAGTATATTTAAGAAGAAATTCGGAGGTATGTTTGTTGGGACTGATGCAATAAAATTCAATGTATTTTACAGCTGTTGAATTAATGCACTATTATCTGTGGAAAGTGTGTACGGAACTAGGAACAGTTAGATTTAGGTTAAATCACTTCTGGATTAAAGATTAATATAGAATAAAATAGTTTTTCGGGTTTAGATAAATAAATAGACGTGGCAACGCCAGGCACCAAGGCTAGTTCTCAATAAATACCTTTGAATGTTTCCCATAATTATTTTTTATAATTGATTAAAACCCAGTCGGGTACAAAATGATATAAATTATTTAACAGTAAGGCCCTTATTTTTTTGCCAAATATTTTCCTAATCAATTTTCGAATGATCTGCGACATAGCATGACAGATAAGATAGCAGTTATTTAACCATTTATAGTGCACTTTGTAGTGTTAAATGGATCCGACCCTTCCTCTGCTCGTGTCATGCGTGACTGTATCCAGCCTGCTTCACGCGTGAGAGTTCGCAATCATGGGGGGTGTTTTCCCCTCCATTTGGCGCGCGTACCGACGGTTTGTTTTCGTTCATGCTGTTTCATGCCCACGTGAGCGACTTGCTGGATGAGGTCTCATATTTACGCCGCCGCAAAACTATTTCCAACATGCGTGCCCGCGGAGTAACACACACACACACACACACAGTGGTGTGTGAAGATAACAGCAACAGCGTGGAGCAACTCACGCGTGCTGTAACTCGGTTCAGGCCGTTTAGCCGTAATATTGCGCTAGTCGCTGTGAATGTCCGCCATTGTGCACACCGGGGGCTGCCACACGACTGGACTGCACTGCAGATTTATCATCAGAGTCCTCTCTGCAACTGGCTTAGGGCCAATACACCGAAAGCAAATAAACATGGGAACTGAGATTCCGGTCGTGGGTGAAGATATTCTTTTTTTGGCGTGATACGTCAAGCGTTCTGATAAATTTCTTGAAAAGGGTCAGGGTTAAGGATATATATTTTTAAAGTGCAGTTGTGTCGCTCTAGGCTTTTCTTAGCACCTGATGAAATGAACAAGGATTCCAGAAACGTTGTGTGGTATTTATATTATCACTTTTTATTTCTTATTCATTAATTTTCAATCAGACGTAAATTTTTTTATATATTGTTTTAATATGGAAAAAAATAGATCTTGAGTCAGTAAAATATTTATACAATTTATTACAAAAAAAAATTACAACACCATCAACGACGTTTCGTCGTCTTCTATACAATCCTTTCCCTCTATTAACAATTTGGACAATTGCGAAATTTATAGGCAACGTCCTACTACGTTGCCTGATGTAACCGAAATGAAACCCTCACCTCTACGATTTAAAAAGTGTTGCTTAAACAGCACAATTATTTTTTTTAAGATGACACAATTATATCGAAGTAGAATAAATAAAATATTCAAGTTTTTAATTTCACGTCTGTTTTGAATTAATAAAACAATTGTTGACCTCTTACTGCCATATTTTATTTATTAATTTTTAATTACGACGACGTTTCGATACCTTTTATTAATTCCTTCAGGTATTTTCCAAATTAACGTAGGGGATTAGCACGACTTAACGGAAACAGTTACTAAATTCACACGGTGCTAGTACCCAATGCCCGACCTACCTGATGTAGGTTTTTCATGGGGTTTTCCCCTTCATCACTTTTAGGGGAGTTGCCGGGTAGGATCCTTTAACTACATCCCGGGGGCCCTAGTTAACCCTTGCCTACCTTGCTTTACCTTTCAGCATCCCCACTTTAAGCCCTTTTCCTATTATATAAGATGGGAGTTGCCACCACGTGGATTACACTAAATTTACTCATATCCACATCTTGGAAGCGCTCCCCTGCCGCACCAATAGGCCTATGTGAATTATGTAAAGAGAAACTGACAAAAAACACATTATAAAGGCTGTAAATATACGTCTGACAGGGAAAAGTTATCCGGAATAGAAAAAAAACCCTCAAGGAAATCACAGAATAGGCAACGTACCGTTGATAAAGTTCATTAAGTTAATAAATTTATAAATGAGCATTTAAATGTTATGTAATTTGAAAAAAACCTATGTAGTCGTTAAAGACGTAGTTTTTAGTACGACTCAAAATAATGTATATAATTAAAAAGGTTGTATATATGTATGTAAGTATTTACGTTAATTTATAGACAAATTTAAACGCGTGGACAGATTGCAACCTAAATTGTTACGCATATTCTTCAAAACTCGAGAAACGGTACTGTGGGGGGTGAGAAACCCCTAGCATAAAGGTGGGAAAGAAATGTAATTAAAAAACGTCATAATTTTGTATTAAATTACTGCGCGCCAAGAGACCGCGACGTCACGAGCGTGACAGAGGCAGAGACGTTACTACGTGACGAACAAAGGGAACAGTTCCTTTTTTCGTAATGAAATAAAGCAGAAATATTTTATCGTACAATAAAAAGTTTAATTTTATCCAGCAATACTCCATCGAATGATAATAAAAATAATATTAAATACTTTACGATCGTTGCGGGAAATGTAAATTAATTTCCGTGCCATTTTAGTGACTCCAATATGGCGACTATTTGTTTACATTGTGAATCACGTTAACAATTACATAAATTTAATCTTTGGTAATGTCTGAAGACTGAGGGACAATTATATCCTGCAGTACTCAAGGAGTATATTTAAGAAGAAATTTGGAGGTATGTTTGTTGGGACTGATGCAATAAAAATCTTTGTATTTTACAGCTGTTCAGTTAATGCACTATTATCTGTGGAAAGTGTGTACGGGACTAGGAACAGTTAGATTTAGGTTAAGTCACTCCTTGACTAAAGATTAATATAGAATTAAATACTTTTTCGGGTTTATATAAATAAGTACACGTGGCAACGCCGACGCCAAGGATAGTATTTAAATTAAATAATGGATTTATTGAAAATAAATGTGAGATTTTAACCTTTGATAAAGGTGAATAAGATGAATTTAATGAATCTGTAGTTTGTATCGGTCAGTTACAACTTTCCATTTTAAATATTAAGAATATAAATTACTAGTCAAAGGTTTTGTGATAGAAGGGAAAATTAAAATAGAGTGTTAGGTCCTCAGGTTAGAAATTGTGTTATGTAATCTTCATCTGATCTTAAGCGTGTAAAACTCTTAATTGAAATTAATGTAGCTAGCCCCCGTTGGAGGAATTCGGTTTCGAGTGGACCGCAGTCCCAAGTGGGCAATGTTTACAAACTACCTGCAAGAAGATGTTGCCAGGAGGCGAAAGTTGTTATAAATCCATTTTGCCGTCGATTTGAAATTATAATTCATTTGAGTATATGCTAAAGAAGAGATAATAGTTCCCTAAAACATGGGCCACTAGTGGATTACCACAACAAGAGTGTTGCAGCTTAGCCCAGCATGAGAGCGGCCATAAATCAACAGGCCCTCGTGGAGATTTATAGCTGCAGAGATGCTCGCCGGGGTTCTAATGGAACGTGATACAAAATGGTAATACGGAAACGTGTCATTATGTTCAGCGTTCTCGGTCTATGATATACGGAGCAATAAAGTGGAATTAGGAATGTGCTCAGCGCTTTTTCGCGTCAGATGTCGTGGTTTATTGCAGGAAGGGGGGGGGGAGGGCCAAAGCCTTGCCAATTACAACTGCAGGCTTAATCGAACTCAAGGAACAGAAATTCCGCCAATATTCGGCGTCGTATCAGGAAAAATATTACAATTGTTGAGCTTTTTAACCAAATTTAACAACGTCAAAAAAATAAAGCAACGGTGCCATTATTTTTATTTACACAGGGATATAGGTGCCAAGGATTTCGACATAAATACGATCAGGGAAAATATTTTAATCTCCGCCATTATAAAAAAAATTGACAGCGGAACCATAGGTCGACCGGACCAAGAATAAAACCCGGATGCTGCCGCCTACCGGGCGGACGTTCTAACCGCTGATCTATACCTGTCGACTCCAGTACCGGGCGCGAAACACTTCCATCCATGAGTCCTGAAGCATCTCACCTACAATTTACAATCAAAATTCTAAATTGTAGGACCTAAAATGAAGAATGTTTTAGAATTTTCTATTCAAGAATATATATATTGTAATAATTAATAGATGTGGGTTTAATTAAATAAAAGAATTAATAAAATTTAATACATTAAATTATTTATTTTCACTTTGTGGCTTCTAACTCAAAACAATTACAATTTAAAATATTAATTTCTCAGGGTCTTCACTGGATTTGATAATGGACACAACAAATTGATTTTAAAATCTTATTAACAAACAGTTAACATTTAGCTATACAGTATGTTGATAGAAATAAATTTAAAAGTAAAGAAATTAATTCTGATTGTCAATTAAAAGAGAACGAAATCTGCCTCTATGCTTTAATTACGTTTACAATTAATCATTAGATTTGGTTTTGTTACTTACATCTGTCCAGCTGATACCAGCATTCTCTTTGGTTTCGAAAGTACACTATTGCAAAATTATACACTGATTCTAGAAGTCAACTCACAGACTTTACACTATAGAAGTCAAAATTTATAGACTCCCAGGAACTCGTATGATCCTCCTGAATGTCAGCTATCTGATGTCTGCTTGCCTTCCTTGGCTGGCTATAGACGTAAACTCTCTTAGACTTTCCTGGCTGGCTACAGACGTAAAACTTTCTTAGACTTCCCTGGCTGGCTATAGACGCAAACTACTTTTACTTAGCGATATTTACGAGGTAATACTTCCGTGAATGTTTTTACTTTGTCTTAAATTCACAACTTTGTTTAATAATACATTAACGACGGCTAGTCTCTGCTCTGGTATTATTTGTTCCGTCCTCTGAAATGTCCCGCCACCAACTGACTCCTAGTGCTCTCGAGTTTTAGCGCGAATACGCCATTTTTGACTTTTCGACAAAGCAAAGTGAACTCGCTTTTCATTGTCGCTTTGTTCGATCATACCGCTATAATGGATTTCTCAAACAATTCAAATTTTACGTCCAAACAATTAATGGCCTAATTAATTGGAATTACAATATATATATTGTAATGAATACATTAGCAGCTTAAAAATTAATTAAACAAAATTGAATGATTTATTAAACAATTAATTTGCCCTACGTTGAGGCGACAATTTGTAATGATTAACCGGAAATTAATTAAACAATATTATTTAAACAAAAAGATTTCCATGAATTTAAATCGATAGTTCATTTATGAAACAATTCATATATTTTTTTTTTCAAGTGAAGGATTGCGAAATAATTATAACATTATTTGAACTTTACAAGACAATTTACTTTTATTCAGTAGAAATTTCTAACATATTAATATGAGATCAATTACATTTAAAGTTTTCATTTATTAGAGATTTCACAACTCTTTTCTCAGGGTCATTTATCTGGGCCTGCTAAGTAAAGAAACAATCTTCATATTTACGTTACACAATCATAGAACTTACAAACTAAGAAATTAAGCAATCAAAACAGAAACGAGACAGTGAAATCTGACGATTACCTTTACTTATCGTTTAGAAAACTTAATTAACTTGGTTTCTACTTATAAAATTTGGCTGGTACCAGACTTAGCTCTCCTGGGCTCGGGCTCACAATTTACACTAAAAAGACCATGAAATCACTGACTCTACACTTGATTGTACAAAACACGGTTGTGCCCTTCGAGTTTCTCCTCTGGAAAACTGGAACTGCTGCTCCCTCCGGATTCTTAGTTAACCAGATTGTTGCTAAATTGCCTCTATGTAGAAACTGATGATGGTGTCGGTTCTCGTATAAATTTAATGTGGCGCTGATTATTAGGCTACTCTTTGCAGTATTACCAAGTCTCTCGCTGTCCAAAACTTTATACTCAAAATCTAAAACTAGTAACCTTCTCGGTTTGATCTATATATATATATATAATATATATATATATATATATATATATATATATATATTGTAATAACCACAAATAAAAGAATTTAAATTAAATGAATTTTGAAATTTGTCGCACCAAAAATTTAATAAGTAAACGACAAATTTTAAACTTGCTTCAAGTTGTTGCCCAAATTTTAATAACAACTTGAAAACTAATTAGTTTGCCCACAATGGAGCACAAAATATACATGAATTTTTACAGCAGTTTAAATTAAACAGGTCATTAAATTTTTAAACAAAACAATTTATTTATTCAAAATACAATTCAAGAATCCCTACTTTTATTTTGCCACATCAAAATCAAGTTACACAAACAATCAATTTACATTTTCAATAAATAAAACTCTATATCTTAGGGTCTTCACTGGGTTGATAAGAAAACAAAATACAATAAAATTTACAATTTAACAAATATACGGAATATGAAGTTAAAATGAACGAAATCTGACTAATTACCTTTATTTAACATTTACAGAATTTATCATTCAATCGTTACTTACTCATATTTGGGGTTCGGGAACGCACTTCACTCTAAAACGGCCCTTCTGTGCATAAAATTACACGGACTTTCACACACGCACTTCACAAACACATACACTTTATCCTTGTGGTATCCAGACTCCAGACTCCTCGTACGAACTCAAATGTTTCGCCCGCGGCCACCATTCAATTTGTTAACTATAATTGACACCACCAAGATGTTCAGTCTATTTAAATGTTCTAGATCTCACAACGAAACCACGGTAACAGCATTCAGTTCTATTGGACATATAATCTCTGCCATATTAAACTCTTTCTCCGCTTCACCATACATCTCAAATATTTAAAACCCTTCTATTAAATTCTTCATTACTTTGGCCATATTTAATGCCAAAACCGTACACTTTAGGCCTACATCTCTCCTCTCCGTCCATCTGCTTCCTTCGACTCATCCGCCTTCCTCTAGCTTTGACTTCCCTCTAACTTCTATCCATGTCCTTGTCCCTTGCTATCTGGCATCCAACTCCTCTTCCTATCAGCTTCCACCTCTCCAGAATATTCCTTTTTCCCACGGTTTTAGTTTCCCTCATGCGGATCACCACCGGCTTTCTCACGCTAAGAGAGCTACTCAAATGATTGTTAGATAAACAATCCATGGTCTTGTTATTGGATGTCAACAAAAACTGCTGGCCGTCGTTCCTTTGGAGTCATGTTCCGCCGTCAGTCAGACACTATATCTATATCTATATCTATATCTATATATATATATAATGTTTTCACAATTCTCAAGCCGTAAAGGCCAAGGTTAAGTTGAATTTAAGTCCTAAAACTTAGGCCATATAGAAGTATTGTCGTGTAAAGAACATTGTAGCTGAGCCTTTATCCGGCCTAATGGATGGAGAAATTTCGCACAGGGGTAGCTCAGTGGTTAGAGCGGCTGCCCGGCCAAGCGGGAGGTCCCGCGTTCGACACTTTCCCATTCTGATTCTTTAACTGAACTTAACCATGGTCTTTATGGCTTGGAGCTTGTGAAAACTTTCTTTGTACCATCGTACCATAATCATAAAAGGGGAGTAAAATCGAAAAACTGCACCCCCCCCCCCTTACCGTGGACAAACATTTGTCAACATTTCATCCATCAATCACGTCTTCCAATCACATTGTCTCAAAACATGTTCCTGAGATTAAATCTAATTTAAAAACGACGATAAGGTCTGAAATTAGGGGAACAATTACCAGAGATTAATAAAATACTGCAATTCGCCATAACCTATACTAAACCATGTTTTGATTCCTTGTAAGTAACGTTTTCTCTTGTCTCGATTTCAAATCCTTTAACCACGTTTTAAATTTATATTTCACCCTTTTATTTCGCCTTCTGTAATTAAATTTAATATTTTTCTCAGTACAAAACTACGTTTATGTTAGTTGTCTTTCAGTAATTAACCCAAAAACCAGTTGAAAACGCTATAGAAATTTTTCATAATTCTAACCCCGCGTTACTTAATATTGACGTCTGATTTATAACAGATTCTTCATAAATAAATCATGTCGTTTGAAACGTGTGTATAATTTACCTTTCACAAATGACGCAATTTTGAGATTTATATATATAAAAATACTTCGATAATTTGGCTCGATACATATTGCCACTGGCGACTTTATTTGCGTATGTTAAATTGTTATTGGCTTATTAAAAGGAATGGCAGACTCTCTGTTAATTGTGGGTTGGGGCAGACATTTGCTGGATAATTGGATGACAGGAGGAGTGGGAAATTTGTCAGGAAGTTAGCAGCAAAAACTAAATTCATGTTTACCTCGATGGTTCTGTCAGCCAGTATACACACACACACACACACACACATACACACGTCTATCTATCTATATAATAAAAAAGGATATATATTTGTATGTATGTATTTACGTTAATTGCTATACATATTTAAACGCGTGCACAGATTGCAACAAAAATTGGTACACATATTCTTCAAAACACGAGAAACGGTACTGTGGGGGGGGGGGGGGGGCGGGGGGGGTGATAAACCCCTACCATAAACCTGGAAACAATTATAATTGAAAACAGTAATAATTTTGTGTTAAATTACTGCGCGCCAAGAGACCGTGACGTAACTCGAGAGAGCGAGAGAGAGACGTTACTACGCGAAAACAAAGGAAATAGTTCCTTCTTCCGTAATAAAATAAAGCAGAAATATTTTGATCTAATAAAAAGTATAATTTTATCCCGTAATACTCCATAGAATGATAATAAAAAACAATACAAAGTACTTTACGATCATTGCGGGAAATATAAGTTAATTTTCGCTACATATTAGTGACTCCAATATGGCGACTATTTGTTTACATTGTGAATCTAGCTAAGAATTTAATCTTTGGTAATGTCTGAAGACTGAGGGACAATTATATCCTGCAGTACTCAAGGAGTATATTTAAGAAGAAATTCTGAGGTATGTTTGTTGGGACTGATGCAATAAAATTCAATGTATTTTACTGCTGTTCAATTAATGCACTATTATCTGTGGAAAGTGTGTACGGAACTAGGAACAGTTAGATTTAGGTTTAATAACTTCTCGAGTAAAGATTAATATAGAATTAAATACTTTTTGGGGTTTATATAAATAAGTACACGTGGCAACGCCGGGCACCAAGGCTAGTATTATTATAAAATTTAAAAAAGTGTAGTAAGGCCCTATCAAACTTTTGTAAAAATTAATATACCTGTAGAGGCCGCATGTAGTGATGAAACGTTGTATTTTTTTTATATTATAAATCATTTTCTGATTTTTAAAGGTTGTGTTCAATTTCTAATTTATTATTTTTAGAGATAATCAATTACATTCTATTTCGAGCGTTAAATTCGGAACCCCAGATAGAGATAGAGAGAGAGAGCGAGAGAGAGCGAGAGAGAGTACGAGAGAGAGAGAGGGAGAGAGTTAGATAAGGGTCTGACGATTTAGAGAGGACGGACAGTCGGAATTTGAATCGTGAATTGCAGTCGAAGAGGAAATGTCTTCGGGTTTTCATCGAGGAACATTCGGGTGATTGAGGAGAACACGTCAGGTGTAATGGAGGTGTTAAAGTTAAAATAATTGATAAGTCATAGAGGTTCAGGAGTTATTAAAGAGTTAATGAGCTGTATCATAGCCAATATCCACCTCAGGAAGAACTTTTCCTGTTCTTTTTTTTTTTTTTTTTTGCGTGCCAATTTGAAACTGTTTTTAACTTTCGCCTGGAAGCCACGAGCTGTTTCTCGGAGGTAATGAAATTTTAGTACAAGACTAGTTACGTCGGTCAAGCAAGTTTATAACGCGGAGGGGATAAATTCAACAATATGTGTTTCCGACCCCGACGACGATAAAGCTGCAAAAAAAAACAACATCTAAGAATAGTCTCTGGGCTGGAAGACCCAAAATATTCCTGCGAGAAAGTTATTATAAGATTAGAAATGGCAATGGCAATTAAATGGTAATTATATTGTTTATCACATTAATTATCTCAATTATAAATTGAACTTCACCTGACTTGTATTAAATATAAACAGTGGATTATGGTCAAAACTCATAATTTATTTATTAACATATAAATTTTAAAATTAATTAAAATACCTAAAGTTTCGTCTCTATGTTTAGGGACATTTTTAAATGTATATATTTAAAGAAACAATTATAATTTGTTAAAGAATTTAACAAGCAAAACATTTCGACACCCTCATCAGATTCTAATAATAATAATAATAATATGCACGTGATGAGGTACCCTAAACAAAGGGATGAAACGTTAGGTATTTTAATTAATTTTAAAATTTAATTTTTATAAATATATTCAGACTTTGGACCATCTTCCACTAATTACCTACATATTAATTTTTTTTTTGGGGGGGGGGAGAGACCAACAAATTGCAGATTTTGGCACTTTATGCAATGAAATTAAAACAACATCAGTGATTAAAAAAAATATCACAAGGCCTCATCTTTATCGACTGTTGTTATTATTTTCACCTGAAGATGTACCAAAATAGGAACGGAACAGTGTTTTATATTTGTATTAATTTCAGAGCGAATAAAACTACTTGAAATAAATATTTAATAATATTTTATTAGTCATTATATTTATTAATTATAATAATTAAGATTCTGGGAGGGAGGGGGAGGAAACCACGTGCAGTCTCTTATAGTATTAAACGGTTTAAGCCTTAATATTTCTCATTTTAACAAACCATTTAACACGTCGCACTGATTAAGTTATATACTAAAATTATGTCGGTTTTTGAGTTCAACTTAAGAATTCTTTGTAATGAGACAAAATTAGGAATGCCTATAAAAATAATTGTGTAAAATAATAAATAAAACAGTCAAGGTGAAAACATTTACGGATAAGAGGTGCGTTACATAAAAATAACGCAAAAAGCAACGTAGATAAGAGTCAAATCGGGGGTTGTGGGTAATTGACATCCCGGGCAACGCCGGGCACCCAGCTAGTGTATCAATAACTAAAATCATAATAAAAAATAATTCATTGCAAATTATTATTATTTCAGCTTAAATCCCCCCCCCCTCCCGCCTCTGAATTAATTTTAGTATATATAAGGATATCTCTGGACAGGGGTTTGGGGTCGTCGTCATTTTTTACCCGAAAATATCGATTTGGAATGACTCAATATTGGAATTGAATAGGAAGGGGGTGTGTTATGTTTAAATTACTTTATATATAGACCTATTTGTAAACATTGCAAATAGAAACTTCCCCAGCGGGCTGTAACTTCTCCATATTGCGACAACCCGCAACACATGGAAATGCGCGATGGATTATGCTTCCAGCTCCGGCTCTAAATTACGTAAAGAAGACAGACGCGTCGAGTCTGGAAGGAGGAGAAGAAGAGAGCAATCCGAACAATGCTCGCGTCTCCACATCGATCTGTCGCGTTCTCTCTGCGGAGGAATCTCATTCGCCTTTCAAAGTTTTTTTTCCTCCTCCCCCCCCCCAACATCCCTCCCCCTATGATGATGAGGTTTGTGAGCTGACTCCGTAAAGTGACTTGTGGGTGGCAGATATGGAGCGAAGCTTTCCCATCTCCGTTACCGATGGCGCTGTAACGAAGTCTCCTTTTCCACAGGAGTTTTGTATCTGCTGCGAAATCTACATTGGGGGAGCTGCGTCGGCGACAATGACGTCACTTTGTTTACTCGCGGCGGCCCCCGCCCGAAGAAAATAATTCTTGCGTCCTCCGCACACGACTGAAAATGCATGAAGAATTATCAAAGGCTGCTCATGATTTCAAAC
Source organism: Zhengitettix transpicula (assembly GCA_037074705.1). Lineage (NCBI taxonomy): Eukaryota > Metazoa > Arthropoda > Insecta > Orthoptera > Tetrigidae > Zhengitettix > Zhengitettix transpicula. The sequence goes on along the minus strand of CM073591.1, from coordinate 26,698,154 downwards.
AAGTTAAATTTATGTGAATAAATTATTAATTGTTATGAGAATATAATCTAGTTAATCAGTCAGAAATTTAAATGCATTTCTCCATTTTCAAATCTTTGATTTAGAATTTTGTGGAGAGATCGACAGTATTTTTCATATTCATCTGCACAAAGAAAAGTTTTTCAGAACTATTTGAATTTGAACAAGAATCCCACATATAAATATATATATTTTTACAAAATTTGTAAATTAAATAATTATGTTTTTCTGACTATTTACGATAAAATTATTATAAATAAAACACAGCCTTTTAACGTCAGAAAATTATATGTAATAGAAATTATACGACTTTTTATTTAAAAAAAAATGGAAAAAAATTATAAAAATTAAATAAATAAATTTTTCTGGCTATTTACGATAAAATTATGATAAATAAATTAAATTATATGTAAAATAAATTATAGGACGTTATATTTAAAATAATTGAAAAAGTTAAATAAATAAATTTTTCTAGCTATTTACGATAAAATTATGATAAATAAAACACAGCCTTATGACGTCATAAAATTATATGTAATAGAAATTATACAAGGTCCTTTAAAATAACAGAATAAATAATAAATTAATATATATTATTTGACTATTTACAATAAAATTATTATAAATAAAATACAGAATTTTTACATCAGAAAATTATATGTAATAGAAATTATACGATGTTTTTTAAAAAAAATATTGTAAATTAAATAAATTATATAATTATATTTTTCAGACTATTTAACGATTAAATTTTCGCACATCAATATGGAATAATACTTTCATCCATCCTGTAATATTTTTGCAATTTACCGGTCAAGGTACGGCGAGGGGAAAGCTGCGACCCCACAGCTAACTCCTCTCCCGCCATCGGAAGGGCGTGGGACAAGTACCAAGTCCTCGACCTACCTGATGCAGGTTTTTCTAGGGTATTCCCCTGCATCTCTTTAAGGCGAATTGCCGGGTAGGATCCTTAAACCATATCCGGGGGGCCCTAGTTAACCCTTGGCTACCTTCCTCTACCATTCCGCATCCCTCTTTCAAATCCCTTCCTATGCTATTAAAGATACCACTATGTGGATTACCCTCATGTAGCCTGTTGCCCTTAAAAAAATGTTTTTTCTTATTCAAATAAATAAGTCTGGACACAACTGTGGACGTTAAATGTCAACTTCTTTTGTTCATTAATTCGAGTAAGTAAAGAGCGTTTCGTTTGACCGATATAACGAGCCTTTTTCAATCCAAACAAATAATTTTGTAAAAATCATGTAATCATTTCCAGTTAACTTTAAGGGAAAAACTGAAGGAGAAAATAATATAAAAAATATTTCAGGAGATTAATCATGCCTAATAATAAAGGTCTAAGGATTTGGAGGCCCGTTCTGTTGTAAGTTTTATATATATATATATATATATATATATATATATAACACTGACGGACTGCGGATTGGAAAATTGCTGGTAACTTTTTGAGCACAAACAATTAAATTTTAAACATATACATTTCCCCCCTCCCACCTTTCTCAAGTCTCCACGAAGAGTTTTTCATACACCGTTAACGATTTCATGACGCCGACTTCTTTTCAACAAAGACTTGAACTTTTCTTCGTATTCGCCCTCATTAGGGAAGCTCATTGTAATTCTTCGAACAGCGAAAGAAAGAAAGAAACAGAGCGAATGAAAGCTTAGCCACCCAAACCTTTGCTTCCTGAGAGTTTTGTAAGCATTTTTTTTATTTCCATCATTCCCTTAAAGAAAAGGGTAGTAACGAGCTGAAGCGAGCAAACAAAACATAATTAAGGTATATATTTAATTATTTTTTTTAGAAAATATCAGCAGCTTATTTTAACTTCTGCAACCGTAAACTTGAAGAGTTTGGTATTTTTTAATTAACGTGATATTGATTTGTCACAGTGACCAGTGCTGCTGTCTTACGTATAAATATGAGGATTGGTAAATAATAAAAAAATTGTTCTGCTTTTGACTGAAGTGAGTCGGACTCATCCAAAACATAATTTTCAAGTTTAACATAAACATATATTATACGATCACAAATTGTAAAAATTACAGAAGTAATGTACAACTAGTGAGAAAGAAATAATCAAGATGGAAGTAAAAAAAATTATATGCCATAACACACGTAAAACAACTTTACGACTACACAATGACGTGTAAATATTGAGTACAAATCAAAGAGTTGTAGATAAAACCAAAGATAATTACATATAATTTTATTAAAATATCGACATAGTTATCGACTGTCACTATTCATTTCTATTATTAATTTTTTTTTGTCTCTAATGACATAAGCGATGACTTTAGGTAATGTGGGATCCAAATTCCATAAAGACGGAGATGAACGGCATGAAATCAGGAGAAGAATGAACTTAGCAGCTTTCAAACTAAGAACAAATGAGGATATAAAAAACCATGATTAGGCCAAAACTATATTATGGAAGTGAGGGCTGGACACTAAACAAGAGAGAGGAGATAGCGATTAACATCCTTGAAAGAAAGATCCTAAGAAGAATTTGGGGCCCAAAAAATGAAAATGGCATATGGATATAATTAGGAAATACATGACCTGTATAAAGAACCATGTTCTGAATAATGAAATAAAAATATGCCTTGTATTAATTTACTGAAGAGTTAGAATCAAACTGCTTAACGTGTTTTTAATAATAAGTAATAAAAAATGACTGTAATTACCCTCCATAAAGAATTAAATAAACTAAAATACATTAACATACTTTTAACGTTTCGACCTCATAGTAGGTCTTTTTCAAACTATTTAATAATATAACAGGAGACCAGATTTTTTTATCTGTATACATTTCAAGTTTACTCTCCAGTATTAGTATTGTAATGGAGACAAATTTAAATTAATTTTTGTACTGAATTTAGTTTATTATTCTTGTTATTGCTGTCTGTGGAAAAATTTTTTTTTAGGATAACAGGCTATATGAGGGTATTTCACAACTCCCCTTTAATAGCACAGGAAGGGATTTGAAAGGGGGGATGCGGAAGCGTAGAGGAAAGTAGCCTAGGGTTAACTAGGGCCCCCGGGCTATGGTTTAAGGATCCTACCCGGCAATTCGCCTAAAAGTGATGAAGGGAAAACCCTAGAAAAACCTGCATCAGGTAGGTCGGGCATTTGGTACTTGTCCCACGCCCTTCCGATGGCGGGAGAAGAGTTTGCTGTGTGGTCACAGCTTTCACCTCGCCGTGCCTGACCGGTTTAGGAGGAAGCTGGCCGACTATTCCAATAGGAACAGCGAACAACTATTACCGTATGCGACTCCCGGAACATACACCTCTCGAAACAGGTCGAGGTGCCTCGGCATGTGGGAACCTTAGTTCAAAAAAACCAGAGAGACGTGGAGGCATCCCCAAAGGTAGCCTCCTCCAGAGCTCTCTCTCTGTGAAAGAAAATATATTACGTTATGTTGGGATGTAGAATCTGTGAAGTGACTGTGACAGAGTATCTTCGGCGTTGTTATTAAAGAAGCACGTAAATTTTTTAATTAAAAAAAGTAATGTTATTGGTTTCGAAATTGTTCAGTAAACTGAAGCTGATTTTGCGTTGATTGTCTTCATATCTGGAATAAATTCCTTTTGGTATAGTCGGCCAGCTGCCTCCTAAACTGGTCAAGGCACGGAGTAGGGAATTCTGCGACCCCACAACTAACTCCTCTCCCGCCATCCGAAGGGAGTGGGACCAGTACCAAATGCCTGACCTACCTGATGCAGGTTTTTCTAGAGGTTTCCCTGCATCACTTTTAGGCGAATTGCCGGGTAGGATCCTTAAAATATAGCCCGGGGACCCTAGTTAACCCTTGGCTACCTTCCTCTACCCTACCGCATCCCCCCTTTTAAATCCCTTCCTATGCTATTAAAGGGGAGTTGCCACCATGTGGATTACCCTCATGTAGCCTGTTACCCTAAAAAAAAATACAGTATTAAATTTTAGATGGATTGACAAAGTCTACTTGGAGGACGTAACGTTTCAATATTTTTTCGTTTTTTTGTTTCGGTCTTACAGTGGCTTTGTTATCTTATTATATATGAAATGAAAACGAGGTTTGACAAGCCCCGAACATTGGAAGTTTTCACCCAACTACTCGTCTTCGTGGCCAATACATTTAAAGAATTTTATGTTAATGGAAATGTGTAGGGAATAAAAAAATTCAATGATACACCCTGATTTTTTTTTGCTTCGTCAACGACCATTATTTACGACAGTAAAATTTATTTTCGTCCGCGTTTTGATTTCCATGTGACCCAGATTTTCCTCCGATGAGAAATAAACACTTGTTTCTAAATTCGTGTCTCAACTTGATCTGTATTAGCAATGGAAATTTCCGACTAAAAAAATGCTGATTTTCCTTGATCTTCCTAAACGCATTTCTCTAGGGGACCAGAGAGTGCCTGCATTTTCCTGCTTCTCTAAAGTAACCCACGGGGAAATTTCTCCACTTCGCATCTCATTGCATTAACCGAAGGACGACCTGGTTCTCTGTTGTCTGCGACACATTAGACGCTATTACATTTATTTTCCAGCTGCGTTCTCATTCACATATTTCGTTTCAGTTTAAAAGTCTATAAATAAGGATGTATTGAAGGTCAGAAAAAATTTTAATCACTGAAACGTGGATGAATTAAACGTTTTATTGTTTCAATAACTCACGTTTATTTATTTTTGTTACAAAACATTACGTCACAGAAATAAAAGATTTTCGGTTTATCATTACAGCGCAACGTTTCTGCGACAATCACATCCGCCGTCATCAGGTGACTGGTGTTCAGAGACACAGCTGTAGGGTGGACATTATTTCAACTATAAATACATGTATATAGAATTATAACCATTAAAGATTGATTTTGAAAAAAATGAAAGAAATAATTAATATTGTACTGGTCTGGAAAGAAGAACAGTGGAAAGATATCTGTAAACAGAGATTAACTAACTGTTTAACTCTCTCGGGAGACAACTACACTACACCTATATTCAGTAGACAGTTCAGATTAAATCTACATTTTCTTTCCGCTTTCTCCAAAAAATCTTACACGTAGATTGTTCCAGTTGTTCTACTTAGGAATAAGTATTTTACAACGAGGGGATCTGCGAGGGCTGTTCTCTCGTAGGCAGTACCTTGTAGGGGAGACGGAAGGGTCTACCTTTGGGAATGCCTTCTCCTCTCTCCGTTTTTGAACTAAGGTTCCCACAAGGCGAGGCACCGCGGCCTGTTTTGAGAGGTGTATGTTCCGGGGGTCACTGACCGTGGGCATACGGTAACAGTTGTTCTTAGCTCCCATTGGAACAGTCGGCCAGCTGCCTCCTAAACTGTACGAGGCACGGAGAAGGTAATGCTGCGTCCCCACATCAAACCCCTCTCCCGCCATCCAGGGATGGGCGTGGGACAAGTACCAAATGCCCGACCTACATGTTGCAGGTGTTCTAGGGTTTATCCTGTATTACTTTTAGGCAAATGCCGGGTAGGATCCTTAAACCCTAGTTAACCCTTGGCTGCCCTTCTCTACCCTTCCACGTCCCCCCTTTCGAATCCCTTCCTATGCTATTAAAGGGGAGTTGCCACTATGTAAATTACCCTCATGTAGCCTGTTGCTTCACCCCCCAAAAAATATTTTCCAACATCTGTTGTTTTTTATCTCTGTCTGCCACAGCATATGGATTTATTCCTGTAATTTTTTCCCTTCCAGGCTACTTTTCATTATTAATAAAAATTAATAGGACCTCACTTTTCCAGACAAATTTAATATGCTGAAACAATTACACAGAAAATAATTTTTAAGGTTACTGGACGTTTCGATGCTACTTTTGAGTTCTCCTCAAAACCATTTCAAGATAGATGTATCAGTAAAACAAAGATCTGAAACCAACGTTAAATACAGTAATGGCTTTATGTTTGCCTGCTTGCACGTTTCGAATTACATTTCGAATAACCTTGAATTTAATGCCCTTTCGGTTTGGCCGATGTAACGTGAACTACAGTTGAAACAATAAGTTTTATTGTCTACACTGCCTGGATGCCAGGCGTTGCCCGGGTAATTATTTATAGAAGTCTGAAAGCGTATTTTATTCCACATTAATCTAAAGGTCAAGAAATGATTTAACCTACTGATTCAGAGGGAATGACCTGTTAGTGGCTTTAGAGGAGCATAAATACTCCCGATACCTAATATTATGAAAATTACTCACGAAAAAAAAATACTTCCGGAACCTTAAACGAATTAAAAATATTGGACATACCTTAAGGCACAGTAAAGAATGACAAGTTACTATGAGAATAAATTAATACTCATTTAAGACAGACAAAAATAGTTCCTTCACGTTACGAGAGTCAAAATAGCGTCTTCGTCCGCTAGTAGAGTTAAAAATGTTCCAGGTTCCTTAAATGGGTCAAAAGGTATCCCGGAACTTGAAGAGTAAAAAAAATATTCCCTTAAATTTAGAATGTCTTTAAAATTCCACCTCTTTTGACGGTAAGCACAACTTGAAAGCCAAGTTGAATGTCATAATTAAACTCAGCGACATCCATAACCCCGGATTCGACTCCAATCTCGGATGTTTTTATTTTTTATGTAACGCCCCTTCACCCCCACCCCTAAAGTGCTCCCCTCACGTGCCGAAAGCCACGAAAAACATCGGGAGAAACACTGTAAATCTCATTGACCACGAAAAGCCGTTGTAGGATGTTAAAAAATTTCCACCCCAGCTCCCAGGGGTTGTAGACGTGTCATACTCAACAGTGTTTGTTTCCGATTCGAACGGGACGCGTGTAAATTTTTTTTTTTGGAAATGCTGAACGGGTTTAGATTTTATTGGGGAACAACACAACACACATACACACATAAAGATATTTTTTTTAGAAGAATATTTCTGGTGAAAACATTGGAAGGATCGTCGTGTCCTTTAAATCTATATGTATTATTTTTCCGTACGGGTGCCGAAAGTGACAATTGCTGGAATGTGTTACGATGAACAAGTGGTGATTACACGGAGAATGGCCAATCAGAAAATTATTCTTTATTATCGGAGTAAAAAATACATGGTTTAACTTGAGGAAAAGACACGTCAAGGCTACGAAGTATCACCTGAATTCTCAGAAAGAAAAAAAAGAGGACCCATAAATAGTAGAGATTAAAATAATAATCGATGTGTCGCAGAATGACTGTAGATCAAAACTAGCCAACTAGGTTATCTTTAAATGGACACAGTTTTGAGGCCTCAGAATAATTTTTTTTAAGAAAAAAATTAAAGTTAAAGGCAGTAACCGACATCCCGTAGAGCGTTTCTACGTTAAATTTTCAGAGAGTGAACTACCATTTATAATACAACCTGTGAAGCAGAAAAAACTTTCACGTGAACCCCCCCCCCCCACCACCCACCGACGTAAGCATCCGCTGACGCGCCCAACATCTGCAGATGACGTCACAACATCATCAGTCATCGCAAAAATAAATCTCTGGGAATAAGAGTCGGGTATCGTGGGTGACTCCATTTTGTTAGCTCCATATGTCTAACGTGTGTTTTTCTTTGTTTATCTTCCATATTTTATTTCTTTTCAAATTTAATCCTTTTAAAACTACTCCTATTCGGTAGTATAATAATAATAATAATATAATGATCATATTAATATTGTCATCATAAAATTATTATTTTTTTAAATCCGTGAAGAAATGTTTGCAGTTGAGAATATTTTATCACGAATGTTTTATCATTTTATTTCTACCCTTGCCTTGTTGACCGGTGTTGCCACGTGTACTTATTTATATAAACCCCAAAAAGGATTTAATTCTATTTTAATCTTTAGTCAAGAAGCGATTTCACCTAAATCTAACTGTTCCTAGTTCCGTACACACTTTCCACAGATAATAGTGCATTAATTCAACAGCTGTAAAATACATTGACATTTACTTCATCAGTCCCAACAAACATACCTCAGAATTTCTTCTTAAATATACTCCTTGAGTACTGCAGGATATAATTGTCCCTCAGTCTTTAGACATTACCAAAGATTAAATTCTTAGCTAGATTCACAATGTAAACAAATGGTCGCCATATTGGAGTCACGAATATGGCACGGAAATTAACTTACATTTTCCGCAAGGATCGTGAAGTATTTCGAATTGGTTTTTTATTATCATTCGATGGAGCATTACTGGATAAAATTATACTTTTTATTCAATGCTCTATTTCACTACGGAAAAAGGAGCTATTTCCTTTGTTCGTCGCGTAGTAACGTCTCTCTCTCTCTCGTGTGCCTGTGACGTCACGGTCTCTTGGCCCATAGTAATTTAACTCAAAATTATCACGTTTTGGAATTATAATTCTTTCCACATTTATGCTAGGGCCCCCCCCACACTCAGTACCTTTTCTCGTCTTTTTAAGAATATGTGTGTACCAAGTTTTTGTTTCAATCTTTTCCACGTTTTAAAATTTGTATACGGATTAACGGAAATACATACATACAAATAAGCGTCCTCTTTTTATTATATACATTGATTTATAACCATATTTAGGATTCACAAAGTAGTAGTTGAATGTAATTATAAATGTATGAAATCGGACAAATTAGTCAGAAATAATTTTTTAATATTAATAATAAGAACGAGTGATAATATAAATACCACACGAAGTTTATTTTGAGTTTTGTCAACTGACTAGAGCAGTTGGGTGACTCTTGCGATATTTTCTGCACCTGAAGAAAGGGAACAAGGCTTTCAGAAACGGTTGTTTGGCATTTATATTATCGCTTCTTTCTTATTATTAATTTTGAACCGGTCTTAAATATTTTAATTTTAAATTTTGTAAACTGTATTATATTTGAGTAATATTTTTTAGCACAATTTGGACAATTGTAACATGCTTCCAACCGCTGCCGCCATGTAACATTCCACCTGCCATCATGTAACACTCAACCACTGTGAACATGTAACATTCCAGCAGTTGGAAATGGAAAGTCCAGATAGATCGTTCTCCAACCGAGTTATACCTCCGTTAGCTCACCTGGCTACCGATCTAGAGGATAAAGGAAGAATTAAGAACAGGAAATAGGAAAGTCGGTAACGTGAGGGTTCGGGTTCAACTAATTGAACCTAGGCGTAGTGGTTGGTGTTTCGCTGCACTTAAGTCAATTAGGAGTTGATGAAGAATAAAGAGATTTAATAGTTAGAAATAAAATGAAGTAAGACAAACTGGCGGATAGCACCAGGAGCCACCGACCCGTCTGGAGGTTGGATCACGACTGTCGTTCCCAAGAAGCTCTGAACAATTCGAAGACTCCTTTCCCCCTCGCTGATGATTTTAAGTCTCCAATGAGAAGAACTCTTACAGGGTGGAAGATTTCTGCTGCCGTGTGCATGTCTGTATAAGGTACTTAAAATGCTCACGTCTAGACGCAGCGTCATCACAGCTGCCTAAGTGGAAGGGGTGAATATTTATGTTGTTGTTGTGTTTAGTTACTCACTATATCTAAAGTGATGTCTTTAACTGCATCAGCGTTCTTGCAGCTGCGCCCTCTTAGGTCCGCTATGCTGAAGAGACGTTATGATAAGAGGGCACGTGTAGACTATTATATTACACAATGTATGGAAATTATTTATACAATTGTAGATTGGGGACGAAACGTTGTCTTCACTTTTATATCTTTTTGGTAAATAAATTATTTCAGACTAATTTGGCTGTGTTTTTTTTTACATTTATAGACCCAGAGTAAATTTTTCTCATTATTATTATTATTATTTATTAAGAGGGCTTTCTTCGGCTGTATTTGCTATTATCATTGGTTCTTTCCAGAGATATGTGTATTGTTTTAAGTGGTATTTTTTATATATATATTTAAATCGAATAACGTGGAAGGATTCCATTAACATAAACGTTTTATACGTTCCGCATTAATTTATGCAGAAAATAAAATATTAAACAGTCGCAAATGTCAGCCATATATATTACGACAACCGCCATTTTTTCCTAATTAAATATTTTTGTTTTCTATTATTTTAATCATGGTTCTAAAAGAATCATGTGGTACCGCAAATAGAAATAAGATCACCGGTATGTTATTTTTTTTTAAGAAAAAAAAATTCTTATAAAATCCTCGAGTCGAAACACGACCATTAAACTTCATTTCTCGACTTCCGTCTCGTAGGAAATATAGGGACTGTCAAGGACGAGGATGAGGAGAAATTGAGTTCAGAATTTATCAAAGGGGAGGTGGAGGAGTACGGAAGAGCGTTGCCCGTAGCGGTTCGCGACTGTCATGGCTGACACGGAAAATTTCCAGACGAGTCCTTTAATGACATGGAAGGTTAAATATTACTGTTACTTAAATTTATATCGTTATTGGCTAATAAATTTTGCTTTTAATTATACTTTAATTATTAAAATGAGTAACCGTGATGAATTTAGGTTTTGTCTGAAGAACGAGATTCGACATATTTAATCGATATTGCTACTGGTCAGTGGAATGAAGCGTTAAAAGTTCCAATCATATTTTAAATTTTTACAGGACGAAGGAAAAGACTGCCCAAGGCATACAGATTTTTTGACGTATATAAACGGTGCCAGAAATTAGGGTTCCACTATTATAGTAATAATTTTTATTGATATAATAATAATAATAATGTATTAGGAATTAAATGTCCACAAACTTTGTTGCGAGTCCTGAAATAAAAATGTTCAAGGAAGCTCTTGTGAGATTTGTGGGAGTTTCGAAATACTTTTAAGTAGTTCAGTAATTTTTTGGCAATGATGCTATTAAAATTATAGCATCTGTAACAGTCGACACAGAAATAGGCGGAGACAAGAATAAATCTAAGAGAAAACATTCAGAGGAATACGAAAAACATAGGTTTCAAACGGTAAAAAAATTCTAGAGTATTAATATCACTGGTCCTAAAGTTAAAAAATATATTATGATATTGATATTATTCTGACGTTCGATTATAACTAAATCAATATATTAGTCAATAAGTCAGTTGATGGACATTTAATGGTTTATATGTCTACAAAATACGCACGTGACGTTTCGTCCCTACTTTGAAACTTCCTCAGGTTACACATACACATTACTGAAGAAAAAAGGAGCCAAATTTATTAAATCAGCACAATAAAAAAATTTCTTCTTGATTTAATTTAAGTTAAATTTGTATTATTCCGATTTTAATAAGAGTAAGAAATTAAATTAACAAGTTCCAATTTAAACATTTTTTAACTAATAAAGAAAGTGTAAAATATTTAGAAAATGCATGCACCATTGTCCCTGCAAAATAAAGCTAAAATTTGAGAGAGACACATTAAATTAGGCTCGTTTCTTTCTCTCTCTCTGCCTCTCTCAGTAATGTGAATGTATCGTCTAATTAAGTTCCAAAGACGGGTGCGAAAAGCTGCCTCCTAAACAGGCCAAGGCATGGCGAGGGGTAAGCTGCGTCCCCACAGCAAACTCCTCTCCCGTCATCGGAAGGGCGTGGGACAAGTACCAAATGCCCGACCTACCCGATGCAGGTTTTTCTAGGGTTTTCCCTGCATTTCTATAGGCGAATGCCGGGTAGGATCCTTAAACCATAGCCCGGGGGCCCTAGTTAACCCTTGGCTACCTTCCACTACCCTTCCGCATCCCCCCTTTCAAATCCCTTCCTATGCTATTAAAGGGGAGTTGCCCAAGTGGATTACCCTCATGTAGCCTGTTGCCCTAAAAAAAAAAAAAAAAATTATTGAACTGAAAAAAATCCATTTTCTGACATATTGGTTAAAATATTTATTTTGCTATATTACGACATATTACAATTACTTAAAATCTCAATATTATGTTGTAATTGAGTAATTTCCGTAACTGTTAATATATATTAATTATATAAATAATTGGAAAAATAACAGGTAAAAATTAGTGCTAAATTAAATACTGGTATCCTTGTTTCTTTCGTCAGGTGATTCCTTATGCAACAAGAAACGTCGTGTGGTATTTAATTGATTGTCACTTATCTGGATATTTATTTATGTTAGTAGTGCAAGATCTCTCCGCTTTTAGATGACTTTGAAAAACAAAACACTGGTGATTGGCTCAGTGTGCCTCACTAATTTTCGTCCCTTATCTGGATATTTATTTATGTTAGTAGTGTGAGATCTCTCCGCTTTTAGATGACTTTGAAAAACAAAACACTGGAGATTGGCTCAGTGTGCCTCACTAATTTTCGTCCCTTATCTGGATATTTATTTATGTTAGTAGTGTGAGATCTCTCCGCTTTTAGATGACTTTGAAAAACAAAACACTGGAGATTGGCTCAGTGTGCCTCACAAATTTTTGTCTCTTATCTGGATATTTATTTTATTTAGTAGTGTGAGATCTCTCCGCTTTTAGATGACTTTGATCAACAAATCACTGGCTATTGGCTCAGTGTGCCTCACTAATTTTCGTCCCTTATCTGGATATTTATTTATGTTAGTAGTGATGACTTTGAAAAACAAAACACTGGCGATTGACTCAGTGTGCCTCACTAATTTTTGACCCTTATCTGGATATTTATTTTATGTTAGTAGTGTAAGTTCTCTCCGCTTTTAGATGACTTTGAAAAACAAAACACTGGTGATTGGCTCAGTGTGCCTCACTAATTTTCGTCCCTTATCTGGATATTTATTTATGTTAGTAGTGTGAGATCTCTCCGCTTTTAGATGACTTTGAAAAACAAAACACTGGAGATTGGCTCAGTGTGCCTCACTAATTTTCGTCTCTTATCTGGATATTTATTTATGTTAGTAGTGTGAGATCTCTCCGCATTTAGATGACTTTGATAAACAAATCACTGGCGATTGGCTCAATGAGCCTCACAAATTTTTGTCTCTTATCTGGATATTTATTTTATTTAGTAGTGTGAGATCTCTCCGCTTTTAGATGACTTTGATCAACAAATCACTGGCTATTGGCTCAGTGTGCCTCACTAATTTTCGTCCCTTATCTGGATATTTATTTATGTTAGTAGTGATGACTTTGAAAAACAAAACACTGGCGATTGACTCAGTGTGCCTCACTAATTTTTGACCCTTATCTGGATATTTATTTTATGTTAGTAGTGTAAGTTCTCTCCGCTTTTAGATGACTTTGAAAAACAAAACACTGGTGATTGGCTCAGTGTGCCTCACTAATTTTCGTCCCTTATCTGGATATTTATTTATGTTAGTAGTGTGAGATCTCTCCGCTTTTAGATGACTTTGAAAAACAAAACACTGGAGATTGGCTCAGTGTGCCTCACTAATTTTCGTCTCTTATCTGGATATTTATTTATGTTAGTAGTGTGAGGTCTCTCCGCATTTAAAAGACTTTGATAAACAAATCACTGGCGATTGGCTCAATGAGCCTCACAAATTTTTGTCTCTTATCTGGATATTTATTTTATTTAGTAGTGTGAGATCTCTCCGCTTTTAGATGACTTTGATCAACAAATCACTGGCTATTGGCTCAGTGTGCCTCACTAATTTTCGTCCCTTATCTGGATATTTATTTATGTTAGTAGTGATGACTTTGAAAAACAAAACACTGGCGATTGACTCAGTGTGCCTCACTAATTTTTGACCCTTATCTGGATATTTATTTTATGTTAGTAGTGTAAGTTCTCTCCGCTTTTAGATGACTTTGAAAAACAAAACACAGGCGATTGGCTCAGTGTGCCTCACTAATTTTTGTCTCTTATCTGGATATTTATTTTATTTAGTAGTGTGAGATCTCTCCGCTTTTAGATGACTTTGATCAACAAATCACTGGCTATTGGCTCAGTGTGCCTCACTAATTTTCGTCCCTTATCTGGATATTTATTTATGTTAGTAGTGATGACTTTGAAAAACAAAACACTGGCGATTGACTCAGTGTGCCTCACTAATTTTTGACCCTTATCTGGATATTTATTTTATGTTAGTAGTGTAAGTTCTCTCCGCTTTTAGATGACTTTGAAAAACAAAACACTGGTGATTGGCTCAGTGTGCCTCACTAATTTTCGTCCCTTATCTGGATATTTATTTATGTTAGTAGTGTGAGATCTCTCCGCTTTTAGATGACTTTGAAAAACAAAACACTGGAGATTGGCTCAGTGTGCCTCACTAATTTTCGTCTCTTATCTGGATATTTATTTATGTTAGTAGTGTGAGATCTCTCCGCATTTAGATGACTTTGATAAACAAATCACTGGCGATTGGCTCAATGAGCCTCACAAATTTTTGTCTCTTATCTGGATATTTATTTTATTTAGTAGTGTGAGATCTCTCCGCTTTTAGATGACTTTGATCAACAAATCACTGGCTATTGGCTCAGTGTGCCTCACTAATTTTCGTCCCTTATCTGGATATTTATTTATGTTAGTAGTGATGACTTTGAAAAACAAAACACTGGCGATTGACTCAGTGTGCCTCACTAATTTTTGACCCTTATCTGGATATTTATTTTATGTTAGTAGTGTAAGTTCTCTCCGCTTTTAGATGACTTTGAAAAACAAAACACTGGTGATTGGCTCAGTGTGCCTCACTAATTTTCGTCCCTTATCTGGATATTTATTTATGTTAGTAGTGTGAGATCTCTCCGCTTTTAGATGACTTTGAAAAACAAAACACTGGAGATTGGCTCAGTGTGCCTCACTAATTTTCGTCTCTTATCTGGATATTTATTTATGTTAGTAGTGTGAGGTCTCTCCGCATTTAGATGACTTTGATAAACAAATCACTGGCGATTGGCTCAATGAGCCTCACAAATTTTTGTCTCTTATCTGGATATTTATTTTATTTAGTAGTGTGAGATCTCTCCGCTTTTAGATGACTTTGATCAACAAATCACTGGCTATTGGCTCAGTGTGCCTCACTAATTTTCGTCCCTTATCTGGATATTTATTTATGTTAGTAGTGATGACTTTGAAAAACAAAACACTGGCGATTGACTCAGTGTGCCTCACTAATTTTTGACCCTTATCTGGATATTTATTTTATGTTAGTAGTGTGAGATCTCTCCGCTTTTAGATGACTTAGATAAACAAAACACTGGCGATTGTCTCAGTGTGCCTCATTATTCAAGGAATAAATGTAATGGTCTTGTAGTTTTTCTGTGGCGTTATTGCAGTTTTCGTGTGAGAATTCCTTTCTGGGAATTTTTTGTTGTTGTTTCAAAGAGAATACAATTACGGAAATATCCACAATTGATTCTAAACCAAATTTTAATATTATAAGGTAGTTGTCACGCAGAACCTATTAAATTGGATAATTGGTTATTAATTTTAACCGTGACGACGATTAAAATTAATAACCAATTATTCACTTTTTTTTGTAGTCTTTTATGTCCGTCATATTTTCGATCTCGATTCGACTACAGTCAACGCCATAAAAATTTTATAAGGTGATAATTATTTTAATTGGGACAAGCGACATGATAAATTATAACAGTTTACGGTAATATTTTTGTTTGAAGTGTTGATTGCTAATGAATTATTCTCTCTGTGTGAATTAATCACATTTTTTTATATATATTTTTTTGTTTTGATCGTGTTCAAATTTGAAGTATGCGCTTGTTGAGTATTGTCAGTCTGCAGGTGAACATTGTCGACATAGTTTCGACATAATGAAGCAGATGTCTGTCCGTATGGAATGTCACGTGTCTATTGTGTGTGTGTGTGTTTTCCATCAGAGAATGGCGCGGAATGCTGACTCGATTACGACGTATTGCGAGTATTTTCTCATTGCATCTGTCACGTTGGACAACTATGTACGGATTGGTATTCAACTTTAATAATTTGAGTGAAAACGTTGATAGTGTATTGTTTACGACCCTAGTTAATTTATTGAAACGAAACCTGCGAAAAAAACCTCTATGGTACCGTCTCTGCTGCATGGCCCAAAATCCTCTGATAAATATTTTTTTATTTTTTTTTTCTGTAATTAAAATGAAAAAAAATTACGTCTGATGGAAATTAATTACTAAAAAATATAGTCAATTCAGAGAAAAGAAGTGATAAAATAAAAAGTCCTGGTATAAATAATTTCCTTTAAGAACTGTGCAATTGTAAACAAAAAAACTCTAATATTGATTTGTAGGTAAAGACCAAGTGACAAAAAAATAATTTTAATGAATTAGTATTGTTGGCTATATGTTTTATAAAGAATAATACTATATAATGTTCTGATTATGGAAAATGAGTCCATTTTAAAACAATGAATAAGAAAGATTGCCAATTAAGACCAAAAAAGGGATAATATAAATACCACACAACGTTTCTGGGATCCTTGTTCTTTTTCCTCAGGTGCGAAGAAGAGCCTAGAGCGACACAACTGCACTCGTCAGGTTTGCCTTTCTTCATTATTTTAGAAAATTGGTTAAAAAGGCCAAGCTCGCAAGTATATATGTGGTATTGAAACAAGGAGGACCTGAACCGCGATTTTTCAACTGACAAGTGCAGTTGTGTCGCTCTAGGCTCTTCTTCGTACCCGAGAAAAAGGACAAGGATCCCAGAAACGTTGGGTGGTATTTATATTACCTTTTTTTTGCCTGTATTGTCTATCTGTATTTGTAAACGAGAAACTTATACGGAATATCCAACGATGAACGATTTTTTTTTTGCAGGAGAAAGCTTAACAGTTCTGTTTGCGTGACGTGATGCTTGAGGCGCAACAACACGCCGCTCCTGCTGGCGCAAATTAGCCGGATAAATTATTTTATCGGCCAAGGAGGATGGTCCAGTGGCCTAATGTGATTTTCCGGCGTCCCAGTTTACTTACCGTCCACCCAGGGGCTGTTCATCCGTTATATCGGCTGCTCGTTAGTAAATTCGTAGAACAAAAGGGCAGCTGGAGCATGTCTCTTGGCCGCCTTTCAAGCCCACAGACAATGGAAACTCTCCTGCTCGAACAAACCCCTGGACGCTTCCATCACATCCAAGAAAGAAAACACTTGGATCAAATGTGTAAAGTTGGTTGCGGAGATTGTAAACCTGTTAGGAAGGGATTGTGAGAGCGAAAACACAATTCAGGTCTCCTGTGTGTTGGGAAAAAATTAAATCTGCAGTTTTGGCAATTACCCAGCTACCTTCTGTTTTACATGCAAACGTACCGATTAAAATTTGTGCTAAAGAAACAAGAGAAAAGTAGAAAACACACAAAACCTGCGAGAGGATTCTCTCGCAGGTAACCTGCGAGGGATTTTCTCTTGCAGGCAGAACCTTTTAGGAGAGATACGAAGGGGCTACCTTTTAGTATGCCTTTTCCTCTCCGTTTTTGAACTAAGGTTCCCACAAGCCGAAGCACCTCGGCCTGTTTTGAGAGGTGTATGTTCCGGGGTCGCAGACCTTGGGCATACGGTAAGAGTTGTTCGCTATTCCCATTGGAATAGTCGGCCAGCTGCCTCCTAAGCTAGTCGAGGCACGGAGAAGGGAATGCTGCGTCCCCACAGCAAACTCCTCTCCCGCTATCGGAAGGGCGTGGGACAATTTAATTTAAATTGAAATCATACACAATTAGTAACTGATGATATCTTTGAAGTTACAGTTAAAAAAAATAATTAAGAAAGTATACTTAAATGTGCTACAGTCGTTTCAAATTGCACATTAGCTTTGTAGTTACAGTACTGTGACGTAACACACAAGGTCAGTGGTTCTATTACAGTTTGGATTTAATTTTTATTTTACTTAAATAAATACGTGGGGTTAATATAAAAGATAGGAGAACAAAGCTTGCGAGGGATATTCTCTCGCAGGCAGTACCTGCGAGGGATATTGTCTCGCAGGTAGAACCTTGTAGGAGAGATACGAAGAGGCTGGTGGAGACACCTTCCTCTACCGATGAGAAGAAGCCTGCGAGAGGATTTCTCGCAGGTGAACCTTCCCAGAGAGCTCTGGCGGGGGCTACCTTTGGGGATGCTCTCACATCTCTCTGGTTATTTGAACTAAGGTTCCCACATGCCGAGGCACCTCGGTCTGTTTTGAGAGGTGTATGTTCCGGGGTCGCAGACCTTGGGCATACGGCAAGAGTTGTCCGCTATTCCTATTGGAATAGTCGGCCAGCTGCCTCCTAAACTGGCCAAGGCATGGCGAGGGGTAAGCTGCGCCCCCACAGCAAACTCCTCTCCCGTCATCGGAAGGGCGTGGGACAAGTACCAAATGCCCGACCTACCCGATGCAGGTTTTTCTAAGGTTTTCCCTGCATTTCTTTAGGCGAATGCCGGGTAGGATCCTTAAAATATAGCCCGGAGGCCATGGTTAACCCTTGGCTACCTTCCTCTACCCTTCCGCATCCCCCCTTTCAAATCCCTTCCTATGCTATTAAAGGGGAGTTGCCCAATGTGGATCACCCTCATGTAGCCTGTTGCCCTAAAAAAAAATCGGAGATGGGGGAGAACCTTTTAGGAGAGATACGAAGGGGATACCTTTGGGGATGCTTTTTCCTCTCCGTTTTTGAACTAAGGTTCCCACAAGCCGAGGCACCTCGGCCTGTTTTGAGAGGTGTATGTTCCGGGGTCACAGACCTTGGGCATACGGTAAGAGTTGTCCGCTATTCCCATTGGAATAGTCGGCCAGCTGCCTCCTAAACTGGTCGAGGTACGGGGAAGGGAATGCTGCGACCCCACAGCAAACTCCTCTCCCGCTATCGGAAGGGCGTGGGACAAGTACCCAATGCCCGACCTACCTGATGCAGGTTTTTCTAGGGCTTGTCCTGCATTTCACTGGGGCCCTAGTTAACCCTTCGCTACCTTCCTCTACCCTTCCGCATCACCCCTTTCAAATCCCTTCCTATGCTATTAAAGGGGGATGTTGCCCAACGTGGATTACCCTCATGTAGCGTGTTACCCTAAAAAAAGATTAATATAAAAGATTAAGAACATTATTATTAATTAAATCAGAATTATTTGTGGCTCCGAAAAGGTCCTCAAGGAAATACGAAGACAATCATTGTCTACTACTTTTCTTAGACTGGACGAACTCTTATCGTGCCGAACTAGCGGATATAATATTATTGTCTATTTAAGGATAATTAATAACTTCGAGGTATAATAACGATTTTTTCCTATTACGAAAGTTTTCTGAGGATAAATGTTTTTCGTTTTAATTGACCTCGAATATTTTATTCACGAAAGTGTTTTATTTCACACGTTTCGCGTCTCCATTTTCGGTCGATGTGGGTCAGACGAGCTGTGGGCTGCGTCTAACTTAATTCCTCTAGTTCTCGCAACTAATCCAAACTTTTCCATACAAATCCAATCTCATTGAGGTCACTCTAGTAGAAGAACTCAACGAAACAACACCAATCAAATGAAATCCTCGCTATTCTCGCCTGCTGGAATTTGTGTGATCGGTAAATAAATAAACATAGTGGCAACTATTTTGATTTATATATCACCGAATTGAAACTTTGACTAAATTTTTCCAAACTTTTCCGTCGCTTAATTGTGGCCATTTCGAATATATATTATTCTGGCCTTTATAATACATAAAGAGTCCCTCTTATTCAACTAATAACTAATGAATTCTATATGAAAATATTTTTTCTATATCACGCAAGCCTTAACGAGTAAACATGAATATAATTTATTGGGCTTCTCGTTTTCTTAGAACGTAATGGCTACGGAATGAATGAGTTTTTGTTCTTAAACAACGATAAATCCGTATGTTGGGGAATTGTAATTCTACTGGATCTCATGTAATAACTATCGTGTTATCACAGAAAGTTACAGGTAAATGAGCTATCGTGACGCATCTCCGATCGCGGTTCATACTTCAACCTCGTGTTATATCCATTTTAATTTACATATTTTTTAAACAATATTTTTTTGCATTGTATTAAATAATATTTCGAATCTTAGCTCAAATTAATTTAGCAGTTAGTAGAACAAACTATTATTTGAGATGTACTTAAAAAATGTAACATTTTCTGGGGGGTATTTATGATGCTTTTATTTAAAATAACAATATGGGGGAAAACTGAAACGTCGACTTGGGACGTTAGTAAAGAAATATATTTTTATATACAGCCATTAAACGTAGAATTAAAGTCGCTGAATCAAAGGTTTATTGCTTCATGCAATCATTTCAAAAATAATAATTAAATATTCGTTACTGGCTTTTCCGCTATTATTTAAGTACTAGAAGAACTGAAGCAGTTTTCAAAAGTCGGAACGCCCCTATCTGGATACTACACGCAGTACACCAGTCGTTCGGACAGTTTATTTTACAAGTTGTTGTGACGAATAATGAAGTGTTGTATTAGGAGCAATATCTCTTCCGTTGGTTTTAATTATAATATAAGCCATTTTAGGGGTTTTACTCAATGACAATTTACCGACAACCAACGATTATTTTTCTGCAATTAAAATTTGTTGTATATTATTTCAGCCTGTAAGAATGAAATTGTGGAACACGTGGCTGACTCCCTTAAAACGGCAGGTAGTGAAACAAAGGACTAATTGAGACGTACTTCAAAAAGTTGCTAATTACATTTTCCTGGAAGTTAAATTTAAAATTTTCTGTGGTATTTATGATGCTTATATTTAAAATAACGTTTGTAAAGAAAGATATTTTCATATACAGTAAATAAACGTAGAAACAAAATGTTTATTGCTTCCGGCTTTCAAAAAAAAGAGTGACTACATTTTTCTGATGCTAATTATAGATAAAAATAAATTTTTACTTCGGTCCCATAACAAATAAAATTAAATCTTTCTTGATAAATTTAATGATTTCATTTATTTATTTATGAAATGCAAAGCAGCCGTTTTTTAACAGAATATAATAAATCTATCTCAGGGTTTTTAAGAGGAAATCGTGGTTTCAGATGGGATAATAAATTTAATTAATAAATAATTGGTTGAGGCGGGTGGTTGCTTACATAATCATCCAAATTTTAGTGGAATATTTCCGGACGATATCAGCAAATCAGAAAAAAAAAGATGGAGGCCTATCTCGTATTTGTTCTGAATTCTATATTTCTTTTGTTGTTCACATCTCTGTTTCCGAAAGAGTTATGAGATAAACTTCTTGCCCAGTGAGCCCTTTGATCTCTGTCTTTTTATACAATGTTCCCCCACTTTGCAAACGTCATCACCATTTTTTCCAACTACACGTAGCTTTTCCGACGTCAGCATGACTTATGTTATGAAAGAAAACTACTCGTTTGAAATTTGTGGAGGATTTACCATGGTGGTGGGTGGGTAGATTAAAAAGAAATGTAAAGACCAAAATTTTTACTAGTTACAAAGGAACTTCTCGAACGTATCAGAATTGAATGATGAGAGTTACATAGTTAAAATACATGGCTAAGACTTTCTTTGACAAAACGGTAATGACGAATACATCCTAAAGCTTTTGTTAACGTTAAGATAAGAAATAATGAGGACACATTTTGTGACAGTAATAAATAATTTTTTTCCGTCAATGGAGATTTTTTTTCCAACTAAGGAGTGCCATTGAAATTTATAAATATCGTTATTATTGTAGATATATAAAAAGTTTTTGCAAGTTAATTATTAATTAATTATCATTAATTTTTTTCACAGCCCTCAGAGAAATAATATTTGATTAAAACTTAGAACCAAGGCCGGTTGCCAACTATTTACTGACTCTTGTGTCCAGTATTTCTGCGTGATATTTTATTTTCTACGGTTGGGAAAATATTCTAGCATAGATTAAAACTTTCTTAGTTTAATATTCAGGTTCCATTCTCTCTCTAGGCTATTGACCGCATGTGTCCTGTAATTTAATCCCTGGTGACAATATTCTCAGTCAGAATACTAATAGAAGCCCTCCCCCGTCTTAATTATGGCAGTCAGCCAGGCGAAGCCCAACTTATGAGTTGCCATTCAATGTTGTTGATTAAAGCAATGGAAGGATATCAAAAGCTCGTCTCACTTTGAAACTATATTAAGAGGCATTTAATAATTTTATACGAATTTGATGGTGCTCATTCATGAGACAAATAGTAAACAAGTAAACAGCAAGCGGAAAATATTTGAAAATTTTTAATCAGACGGTTGGCTGTACTTGGTCACACTTCATTTAACGTTTAATTTAATTTTAATTCTTTGAATTAATTGGAAAAGTCGTTACTCTGTCAGCTACGGTCTTGCATTTATGTAATTACAGTAATCATATAACTGTCAATAAATTAATTATATTAGTTTATTTTAAGAACATAGAGATGTCTAAAATATATTTATTTCTACGGTTTTATATGTATTGTTCTAGAGGTATCTATCTATATTATAAAAAAAGGTGTTTGTTTGTATGTATGTATTTAAGTTAACCTTTATACAGATTTAAACGCGTGGAGAAATTTCACACAAAAATTAGTACACATATTCTTCAAAACACGAAAAACGGTAGGTGTGGGGGTGAGGAACCCCTAGCATACACGTGGAAATATTTATAATTAAAAAACGTGATCACTTTGTGTTAAATTACTGCGGCCCAAGAGACAATGACGTCACAGCACACACACACAGAGAGAGAGACAGAGAGAGAGAGAGACGTTACTACGCGACAAATAAAGGAAATAGTTCCTTTCCCCGTAATGAAATGAAGTAGATATATTAATAATAGAATAAAAAGCATAATATTGAATAACGTTAAGATTTATTAATTGTCTGTAATATTTTTTTTCCTCACTGTTTTTATTTATCAGTATACACTAACGTATGAATACTATTAATAACCTTACAAGAGGAAAGAAACCGATAAAATACTTGTTTTAAATAGTTTGAGAATATTGAGAAGACGATCTAATTTCTTGTTCAACTTGTAACTTATGCATATGAGCAACATTAGAAAACTGAAATTTGAATTTTTGGTATAATTTATATAATTTGTTGACATCCTAAAAAAACATAATTGTAAAAAAAATATTACGACCTCTGAAGCGTGAAATTATGTTTTTATTAATTGAAATAAAAAATTAGGTTTCATATATAACGATTGTTGCCCCTCTAAAACCTGAATTGATTTCAAATGTAATAATTAAATGTTTGTTATTGGCTTAACGGGTATTATTAAAGTCCTTGAAAAAAATGTTAGCAGTTTTCAAAAGTCGGAACGCCCCTATCTGGATACAACACGCAGTACACCAGTCGTTCGGAGAGTTTATTGGATTTTGATCGGCTTTTGTTTAAAATACAAAACAAAAAAAAATATTACTCAACCATTTACAAGGTGTTGTGACCAGTAATGAAGGGTTGTATTAGGACCAATATCTCTACCGTTGGTTTTAATTACAATATAAGCCATTTTAGGGGTTTTACTCAACGAAATTTTATCGATCACCACAATTATTTAGATTCAGTATATATCTCTTAAAATTTGTTTTATTTTATTTCATCAAGTAAGAATAAAATATTCGAGCTCGTGGCTGACTGCCTTAAAACTGCAGGTAGTGAAACAAACGATTATTTGAGACGCACTTCAAAAAGTTGCTACTTACATTTTTTCTGGAAGTTAAATTTAACGTTTTCTGTGGTATTTATGGTGCTTATATTTAAAATAATAGCACGGGAGGAAAATGAAAATTTAAAATTGGTTCGTTTGTGAATAAAATATATTTTCATATACGGCCCTAGAGGGTAGAGTTAAAGTCCTCGAATCAAAGTGTTTCTTGCAACCTGAATTCAAAATTTTCCTGATGCGAATTGTTGATTAAAATAAAATATTATATTGTTTGAATAACTGATTAAATTTAAATATAGTCCAAATTTTATTATCCATTACATATTGTTTAATACAGATACATGTGGATGCTTTTAAATTATATTATAAATGGATTTCGTTTTTCAAAAGAAAGAATGCAGAACCTGTCAAAAAATTATTATCCACATTTTACAATTTTCAAACAGTTTCATCATCTCTTAAATTCAAAGTTCTTTTGTCTTGAACACGGGATGTTAGTGCTTTGTGCTGGAGTAGTCATGCACCGTGTCTATTAGTAGCGATTGGGGCTGCAATTAGTCTCCAGGCTACCGTAACTTACAATGCACAGCCCCGGCCGTTTCTGGGGGAAATTCCCCTGAGCAGACATGCAACGCTCATCATACACGTGGACGGCATTAATTATAATTAGCATTTTGCTCCTTTAAATTAAATGTTTATATTTTTCCCGTTACTCTCACACCAAGTTCACATGACGTCATCCTGTAAAGGTCTCATGTAATGTTTCAAAATATTGATTATTTACGAATTTCTGATTTCAGATAATTATTATAATACTGTTAATAGGTTTTCACGCTTCTATTCCTTTTAGAAATTTTTTAATGTGAGTAGAATAATTAGGTGTCATTTTGTAGCTCACAGTCATGCAGTTAATTATTCTTCGAGGCAGAAGGCATTTTAAATTATATAATTCTATACATATAATAAAAATGGACGTATGTTTGTATGTATGTATGTATTTACTTTAATGTTTATACAAATTTAAAGGCGTGGACGGATTGTATCCAAACTTGGTACACATATTCTTCAAAACGCTAGAAACTGTTCTGTGTGGGTTAAAAAATCCCTAGCATAAAGGGGGAAAGAAAAGGTGTATGTTCCGGGGTCACAGACCTTGGGCATACGGTAAGAGTTGCCCACTATTCCCATTGGAATAGTCGGCCAGCTGCCTCCTAAACTGGTCGAGGCACGGAGAAGGGAATGCTGCGTCCCCACAGCAAACTCCTCTCCCGCTACCGGAAGGGCGTGGGACAAGCACTCAATACCCGGCCTACCTGTTGCAGGTTTTCTAGGGTTTGTCCTGCATTACTTTTAGGCGAATACCGGGTAGGATCCTTAAACGATAGCCCGGGAGCCCTAGTTAAGCCTTGGCTACCTTCCCCTACCCTTCGGCATCCCCCGTTTCAAATCCCTTCCTATGCTATTAAAGGGGAATTGCCACCATGTGGAATACCCTCATGTAGCCTGTTACCTTAAAACATGAATAAAAATAAATAAATTTAAAAATGTGATCATTTTCTGTTCACTTACTGCGCGCCAAGAGACTGTGACGTCACAACACACGAGAGAGAGAGACGTTACTACGCGACGAATAGAGGAAATATCTCCTTTATCCGTAATGAAAAAAAGCAGAAATATTTTCATTGAAAAAAAGTATAATTTTATCCAGTAATACTCCATCGAATGATGATAAGAAAGAATACGAAATACTTTACGATCCTTGCGGAAAATGTAAGTTAATTTCCTGCGCCATATTAGTGACTCCAATATGGCGACTATTTGTTTACATTGAGAATCTAGCTAAGAATTTAATCTTTGGTAATGTCTGAAGACTGAGGGACAATTATATCCTGCAGTACTCAAGGAGTATATTTAAGAAGAAATACGGAGGTATGTTTGTTGGGACTGATGCAGTAAAATTCAATGTATTTTACAGCTGTTGAATTAATGCACTATTATCTGTGGAAAGTGTGTACGGAACTAGGAGCAGTGAGATGTAGGTTAAATCAATTTTTAATATAGAAATAAATCCTTTTTCGGTGTATATAAATAAGTTCACGGGCAACGCCGGGCACCAAGGATAGTAAATAAATAAATAAACTTTGAAGCCAACAAGCCAGAAGTGTTTAAAAAATTTATTTAACTATTAAATCTGAAATATTTTTCTTATGTAGTCCAGTGAACTAAAAATATTGATTGACGATCTTGTGGCTCGTCTTCAAATTTCCCTTCGACTTCTTAATACCTTTATTACCGTTTGTTATCCCGGAACATCTTTACCGTTCCATCATTACCGTATCCTATTCAGCCAACCCTGGGTGTCGCCTTTCACGTGAGCTCCTGGAGAAATTCCTAACCGACGCAGCATAAAGGACCTCGCGACCGAACACCGTCTTCGGATGACATCTCGTCAACCACCACCTCCCAGGCATCTCAACGTTGTGCGTAACAGGTCACGTTTCACTGACGAGAGCAACGATCACATTGCAAAACCGTTATTTTGTGGTGACCCCTAGGGGTGAAGGATGTCAATATTTTTAAATTAAAAGGGTAACTAATTATATGTCGTTTGCTAAGGTTTGCTCATATAAATTATGGAATAATGTTCTAAATATTGACGATTATGTCTAGATAAGGAGTGTTAATTAAGACAATAAAATAAGGCAGGAGGAAACAATGATTACAGTATCGATAAGTTTGGATTTTTAAGGGATTATTTTCTATCGTCTGAAGCGGACACCCCAAATAAAAAACCCGGAGAAACCAGTCAAAGAAACTTGCGAAAATAACTTTGTTTTCATTAAAACGATTCCGACGATTGTCCTAGAGAAGAGGAAGTTATTCAATGTTATCTTTCGGTAAAGCTTTTTTCATAAACAGTTCACCGGGTTCCTCTTACAAACTGAAAAAAAAAACGACTATAAAGGCAACGAGGAAAAAAGAGGAGGTTGAAAGAGAAATCCTTCCATAAATATGGCGGATGTTGCTTGGCGTTGCCTTTAGACCAACAAGAGCAATATTTCTCAGGGAAGGATCCTCCTTCCACAAATAGAAACACACACACACACACACAGAGACTCCTCCACGCACAATAAAACAGCCCTGTCTCCAACAGGACGCGAGAAAGGGGTCGCACCATGGCTTTGCTCTTTTTCTACGTTACAGAAACATACCACCATTGTGTGACCTCCAAGAAGAAGATGCACTGAAGGCGAAGCTTTCAAAGTTATCTTCAGCTCGCGACCGTCCAGAAAGCAGAAAAAAAAGGATACAAAACTGTACATAGCTTTATCTTTTTAATAAACAAGAAGTTCCTCATATTATGCAAAGAACCATTTCTCTACTAAATAGGGGATTTTTTAGGAGCATTCTTCTTCTTAATGCTTTCTACTGATTTATTTAAAGTCATAAGCTTAACGTCTGAGGCTTTAGACGAAATAACTAAATAAAATTTCCTCGGTAAAAAATAATTACCTTCTTTGCATTTGCAACCTAAAAACGTGATATATATATATATATATATATATATATATATATATTATAATAAACACTTTATTATTATACTTCAGGGATTCAATTAATTTGAATATATTTCAGGGTAAGCATATTAAAAAATAAACTCCGTCTCCTTTAATCCATTTATTGTCCACCTATCGCCATTACCAAAGAAACTAACAAAACAAAAAGAAAATAACACCAACAAAAAACCCAAAGATATAACATCCCATCCCCTTCTTCTTATTATTATCAACTAATAAATGTAATGCTGATTTGCGTAATATTGGTGACAAATATTATATATTAATATATTTAAGATTATAATTTTTTAAAATCTTATTAAATGTGGAAGGATAATTTTATTGTAGTTAAATACAAATTAATCTGCTTCTTTTGTTTGTTATTTTAAAAAAAGAATTTAGTTGTTTTACTCATGAAAGAAAAATCATATAACGTTTTTTAGTAGCCTAAATATTAAGTTAAAGTTTCTGGAAATGGGGGTTTCTTTATTAAAGTCACATCAAGAGTGTCGTCCCAGTATTTCGAATAGTAGCTCATTAATTAACAGTTGAATAAATTATATTCCTGGAAAAATTCTGATAAGAACTGAACCCGAAATAAAAATATAAATATTGTCTGTCTACAGGCGACAGAAAACACGTTTCATAAAATTGAGGTTAATTCTTACTTTGGAAATTTTAAAATGTTTTTCATACATAAATTAACGTCTGAGCAAATAAATTTAATGACAAAACAACCAATAACGGACAATGAAAGATGAAAATATTTTTCTATTAAAATGTAACTAACTGGAGATTTATTGAAATATCGTCGAGTTGTTTCGTTAATTTCTGTTAATTTAATTAATTAAAACTCAAATATCTACATTTTTATTGAAGGGATTTTTTATTCAGAGGATTTTATGGAATGAGATACATGTTATACTAGCTGGGTGCCAGGATTGTCATAATTCAACTCAGCGAAATCCATAACTCTGGATTTGACTCGAATCTCGATTGTTTTCCCGTTATTTATTTTTTGTAAAGTGACTTAACCCCCATCCTTCAGGCTGCTCCCCTCCCATTGCCGAAAGGGGATGAAATTATACACACAAAAAAAACACATAGGGAGAAACACTATCAATCTCATTGAACCCAAATAATGCAAATATCGGCCGCTTTAACATATTTGAAATTTTTCAGCCTCGCCCCATGGGAGTGGTAGACGTGTTGTCTTACCCCCACGGTGTGTTTTTTTTCTGGTTCAAACGGAAAACATGTGTACGAAAAATTTAGCAAATTTTCTCCAAGGGTATAAATTTGTATATAGAACATACACACAAAGAATACATTTCAATTGCCAGAAAATGCATGTGACAGTAATTAAATTATATTAATAGGGTATGAATTCAAAACCTAATTAGCAAATAATATTTTATCTAATTATTTATAGACTATGTTTAATTATACAATTACAACTTTTAATTAATTATAGTTATAATTGTTTTAGAGGAATAAATTTTGATTGAAGTAGATGCATCCCTATGAAGAGAAAATTAATGTATATAGTGATCAAGTACCATTTCAGTTGCCTTAGTTAATGTACAATTCAGAGATAATATTTTAAATAATCTGTAGTATATCTGTGATTTCCTACTAATTCTTTTGAATCAATTTAAGTAGTACTTTATTAAAAAAAATATTTTTAAAATAAGCGGATAAATGCATAGTTGTTGATCTCATCCTGCATGTGAAATCCTCCATCTGAAATTAACTTTTGATAAAAATTAGAGCGAAATTCGCTGTAGCTATTCACGAAAAAAAATCAATTAAAAAGGCCCCCTGAGGCGATTAAACGCTTTTTTTTAAAAATTTCATAAATTTCCAAATTTATGTCCTGTCTAAACCGAAGGAAACAATAAAATAATTTTTCCACCCTCACACTCATTTCTTGCTATATGTATTTATAGAATTTTTTTCCCCCCTGGTTTGTACCTGAAACAAAAAAAATTATATGGTAAAAATGTTCCATTGAAATGAGGAGGCCCGGTGATAAATTTTAATCAAGCATTCTGCAGTAGGGAATTCAATTAAAGCACTTCAAAGGAACAAATTCTAGTTAGTAATTTTAATCTGGTTCCATATTATTTTGTCGTATGGACTAGTAGACTTCAAAAAAAAATAATTCATCCCTGCTGAAGGGATTTTAATATTTTATTTTTTAATGTTGCAGGTGGTTACGAGACAGTTGTTGTTTTATTTTCTAAAGAAAACGGACAAATCATATTCCAACTGTAAAAATATGCTGTTAATATTTTGTATCAAACTATGAACCAATAAATTACCACTGTGAACTGTGAACAAAAAGTAAGGTGAATTTATTTATAAAATATAAATTCTTTATTTATTCTTCCAAATCAATTTCATCCCCTTCAAAGTAATCTCCGTCCGATAAAACGCACTTTTTCCAACGCTTTTTCCAGTCCTCGAAACAGTCGGAATAGTCTTATTCCGGTATAGCCTTCAAGACCTTCTTCGATTCGGTTTTTATCTCCTCAATCGTGTCAAAACGGCGTCCCCGCATTGGCCTTTTGAGTTTGCTGAATAGCCAGAAGTCGCACGGAGCCAAATCAGGCGAATACGGTGGTTGCGAAGAAACAATGCAGTGTGACGTGGTGCATTATCGTGATGAAGGAACCAAGAGTTTTAGACGCATAACGCTCAAATAATATTCTTTGTTGACAGTTTGGCCCGGCGGAAGGAATTCACAGTGCACCACACCACGGCTGTCAACATGACCTTGATATTCGCTGGATTGGTCGGTGGTTTCAGGGTCGTAGGCGTAAATCCAAGTCTAGTCTCCAGTAATGATGCATTTCAAGTGGTCCTGACAGTCAGACAGCAAAGTTTCACACACATCAACGCGTCGCTTTTTTTCCCCCAAAAATTAAGCGATTTTGGCACCAATCGAGACTTGACTCGTTTGAGACACAAAACATTCTTCAAAATGGTTTGGGCTGAGCCAAATGATATTCCAACACTATCAGCGAGATCTCTAATTGTCCATCGACGATTTTCAAGCACCAAATCTTAGATTTTTTGGACGTGGTCCTCGTCGGTAGACGTTGATGGTCGTCCAGAGCGCGGTTCGTCTTTGAACTCGTTGTACCACTTATAAACGTTTCTTTGTGCCATAGTTTGACCACCAAAGGCCTTCAACGTGTCCGCATAAGAATATTCGTTCCGCAACCAAAATTTGATGCAAGTTCTTTGCTCAACAAAATCACCCAAATTGCAATAATCGAAAAATTCACTTTTGGTTGTTTACAAAAACACGTGTAACTCGTAGATAATTAAACCTTTTAACAAACAGACGGTTAGAAAATATTATAGACAGTCCTACCAACCTAGGAAAAAAGAATTACCTGCCTTCCTAATACCCGGGAGGTTTAAATGACAATTTCACCTTACTTTTTGATCACAGTGGTATATATTGTAGATTATACATATCACTACGTTCTCTTGTTGGGTATATACGGTTTAAATTCCTTCCTATACGATTCTAACCCTTGAACAGATTGGATGAGCTTGTAATAAAATTTATCTTCATTCAGCCTCTCAAAATTATCTCTGGTTTCTGGAATGTCTCGAGAAATATGGCGGCTTAATTGGAGCTGAAAAATATATTGAGGCAGCCATTGCGTAGAGGATACGACAGCGGCCAACCTTTTTTATACTATTGTAGCACAGTTAAATGATTTCGATTAGGGTTTTATCCCTGTAGTTTGTTTAAATTTATTTTATTCTAATTGCGACTATATAAAAATATTATACTGCATGAATATGTTTTCTCTCTAGTCTCCTTGTATGGAATGACCTCTGACATTATGTCGATTGTATTTCACGTTATTACGTTTGATTTAATTGGTTTACAGCTTCCTTGTGAATTCTATTCCCCATGATTACTTGTTTAGGGGAGGTTTTAATTTTTTCAGCATATGCGGTTTGTAACTGGAAGTGTTAATCTAGAAATAAATATAAATTAGAAGGGAATAAGTAACCGTAAAATATTAAAAATGTTATCAGATCTGCTATGACTTTCATCAATTTTTTTTATTTTTATCCTTATGTTAATTGAAGAGTGATGTCAGCGTAGTGAAATATATTTATATACACGTATATATATATATATATATATTGTAGTATTTGGTAATTAAGACATTGTTCTAATTGGAAAGTTGGATTGTAGAGGACTCATTATTAGAGGATATAGAGCGGACGCCGCAACAATTCGGCGAAGCAAAGAAAACATTGTTGAGGTTCTACGCGCTCAAAATCTACGAGACGAACGGACAGTCAGGCAATGAACGGCGAGGCATAAGGACCAGCAAAGTTTTTGTACAAAAGTTTTAGAATCAGGCATAGAACAGCGAGGTGTAAAGACCAAAACTTTTCATATTATAAAAAGTTTTGCAGTCGGGAAGTGGACCGCAAATAGAACAGTTTGATAGCAGTTACAAACATGAATTAAAATATTGAAAAGTAAAGCAATCTTAGTCGGGAAGGAAAGAGTGAAACTAATGTTGTAATCGGTGGCCGAGCATAAATTCAACCTGCTGGCCATAGACAAACCAAGGAAGTACATTTCCAACTACACGAGATCTGCAAATCCAGGTTGCAGCAAAGCACCGAGAATCTACTAATTTGTGTTAGACCAACAAACAAAACTACGCCAATTAGAATTTGTTGACATTTAGAGTCTGTGAGTTCTAGAATCAGTGATATCCCCAAATTTTGTGCACGAAAAACCTAAAATTAAACCTGGGCGACCGTAAGTAGAAAAATTTTAAAATCATATTCTAAACCTCTTTTAAAAGATAAAAGTCAGATCGTTCTTTAATTTTAATTATTTAATTATTACATTTAAATTCAATCTGTAGTGTTATTTCTTCCACAACAAAGTTCGTCTATGTTTCAGACGCATTAACTTCCATAAAAGCTAAATGTAATTTGATTGTATAAATTCTCCCATTTATCAAACCCAGTTTAAGACCCTGAGATCCCAAATATTATTGTGTATTTAAAATTGTTAATAAATTTGTTTAATTGTTTTCCCTTAATAATCTTTTTATTTTAAAAGACGCCATTATTTAATTATTACAATATATATATACCGGTATACAATGATTGGCCAAAGCATTATGATCACTGTCCACCAGCCGGGTGACGTTGCGGGTGCGTGATGCAGCAAGGCAGTAGCTGAGGAGCGACGAATGACAAATAATTCTGGCGACGACATGTGACGTTAATGGGGAAACTTACTGACGTAAGTGACATTGTCAAAACGGCGCAGGTTGTTATGGATCGGCGTCTTATAAGGGGCAACCCGGAAACGCCGAAGATGGTCGGTCGTTCGCGTGCTACTGTCGTGAGCATCTCTAGAAAGTTGTTGATGGACGGTGATACCGCAAGTGGGCGACGAGGTTTTCATTAAAGACCGTGGAGGTCGCAATCACGTGTTTCGGTGCACGTTACATGCTTGATGACTTCCTCGTCGGCGATGACATCTTGCAACCGGATAATTGCTCGTTTCACAGGGTCGGAATCATGCTACAGTGGTTTGTTTGTGGAGCATCATCATAGTGGACTAAAGTCGTTGTCTTGGTCATCACATTTGATTGATCTCTACCCGACCCGTTGGAACACATCTGGGACGCCGGTTCCGTGCCAATAAACCACCAGCCTATAATTTAAGAGAAATGTGTGACTTGTTCTGAGACATTTGCTGTCACCAAACACTTACGAAATCGCTACTCTGTTCTGCATTCTAAATGTGGACCAATACGTGGTTAAGCAAGTGGCCATAATGTTTTGGCTTATCAGTGTACATAATAAATCGTAACTTTTCGGATATCGTACCTGGTTAATATTGAATTAAATGCCATGATATAATTTAAAATTATTAATTGTTGACTATAAATTCTTGGACTTTAAATGAAATATACTAATTAAAACCAAATATTTTAAACTAGATAAAAATGAAAAAATACGCGAATAATTGAAGAAGAATAAAGTGAATAATCTAAAGGGTGATTACAAGTCTATCCGTATAAAACATTATATAATAATATTTCTGACTGTCTAATTTCACTTTACCTATATATGGTATTAAACTGAGACCTAAACCTCCATCCCTCGTCGCATTACTGAACTTGAAGCGACATCGAGCAGCGGTTTAATGGTAATTAACAGCTAACGGAAACGGATGCTAAGTTAATAAACCAAATTCTCCAACACCGTAAAGCAATTGTACATTCCATTGGAACGGAATTTGACGGGTATTAAAATATTTCGCCAGCTTCCATCCGCCCGACGCGCTAACAAGGTAATATTAATAACAGGGGGGAAAAAATCCACTCTGCAATATTGCGTCGAATGTAGGCAACACTCACGACATCTCTGAATCACTGCGAAAAACAACGTAAAAGTTTTATTTCGCAGAATATCAAGCAGGTAAAACCAAAAAGCGTTTAATTAAAAAATGTATTACTGACTAACTATCGGGTTGAAAAGTGAGTTTGATATTTTTTCTCCTTTTATTTGTATTATTTTGTCTCATCTATAATTTTTTTTATCTCAATTGCCGTTTCAGATTTCCTCAAAATAATTTTAAACAATTCCTCTTACATTCGTGTAACATGTGTAACGTGTAGAAGACGTTTTACCGCTTTAACAAATAAATTTTCAATTTTTTGATATTTCTTTCTCCCTCAATATTTTTAATTTTGCGTAAATATATATTATTACTTGTGCCTTATAAAACAACATGGCCTTGTTAAATATAAAATTTTATATTTTAGTAAATTAAAAATAATTATGTTTACTTAATATATGCACATAAGAAATTTTATAGTCCAACTATAGAATAGGTTAATTGTTTTATTTAAACTCAATTTGCATATTTTTGAAGGTTTTAACGTTAATGTAATTATTTTCCCCTTTTGCGTTTATGTACAAATCCTTTTAAATAACGTATTTGTGTATTTTAATTTAATTTCATACATTTATAATTGACTATTCTATATATGTATATTAATTTGCGTATTTCTTCTTGTATTTTATTTGATATATGTTAGTTTCTTATATGTTTATATTTGTTGTGGTTTCTTTTGCGTGTGTCTCGCATTTCATCCTTATATGCGTATTTCATTGCTCTGTACCTTAATAGGTGTGAAATGCAGGTTTCTATCTAGGGTTTGTCCTGCATCACTTTTAGGCTAATATCGGGTAGGATCCTGAACGTACAGCTCGGGGGTCCCTAGTTTATCCTTTACTACCTTCCTCTACATTTCCGCATCCCCGCTTTCGGTCCCTTTCCGACGCTATAAGAGGGGAGTGGCCACTATGTGGATTACCCTATACATAGCCTGTCTACACCTTCTTCTTCTTCTTCTTCTTCTTCTTCATCTTTCTCTTTAGATAAAAGCTTGGCTACCTTGCTCTACGTTTCCGCATCCCCGCTTTCGGTCCCTTTCCTATGCTATAAGAGGGGAGTTGCCACTATGTGGATTACCCTATACATAGCCTGTCTACACCTTCTTATTTTTTTCTTTCTGTTTAGTTAATCCTTGGCTAGCTTTCTCTACCTTTCCGCATCCCCGTTTTCGGTACTGTTCCGACCTTATAAGAGGGGATAGGAAACTATGTGGATTACCCTCTACATAGCCTGTCTACATCTTCTTCTTCTTCATCTTTCTCTTTAGATAAAAGCTTGGCTACGTTGCTCTACCTTTCCGTGTCCCCGATTTCGGTCCATTTCCGACGCTATAAGAGGGGAGTGGCCACTATGTGAATTACTTTATACATAGCCTGTCTACACCTTATTATTTTTTTTCTTTCTGTTTAGTTAACCATTGGTTGTCTTGCTCTACCTTTCCGCATCCCCCCTTTCAAACCCCTTCCTGTGATATAAGAGGGGAGTTGCTACTATGTGGATTACCCTATACATAGCCTGTCTACACCTTCTTCTTATTCTTCTTTCTGTTCAGTTAACCCTTGGCTACCTTGCTCTACCTTTCCGCATCCCCGTTTTCGGTACTGTTCCGACGCTATAAGAGGGGATTGGCAACTATGTGAATTACCCTATACATAGCCTGTCTACACCTTCTTCTTCTTCTTCATCTTTATCTTTAGATAAAATCTTGGCTACGTTGCTCTACCTTTCCGCGTCCCCGCTTTCGGTCCCTTTCCTATGCTATAAGAGGGGAATTGCCACTATGTGGATTACCCTCTACACATAGCATGTCTACACCTTCTTGTTTTTTTACATTTTTCAGTTATAAATATTCAGTTTTGTATTTTTATGACTGCTTCATTACTCGATGGCATTTTTTTATTATTATTTAAGCCTTTTTTATGGATCTTGCGTGTATTGCTTTGGTATTAGAGAAAGTAATGCAACAATGGCCATACTCCTTCATATCTCAGCCGACATGACATCAACATGACTATTCTTCGACCTCTTGCAGGGCGATGTCTAGTAAGGAGCAGCTTCCCCCCTGCTGGAGCTGGCGTCGCTTCTTGCACCCTAATGAAGCGCTCGGCGCGCTTTTGTTGCTGTTGTCTTCGCATTGTTAGCTGGCGTGCGTAATCAGGCGCAGCTGCGGCTTCCCACAAACTTGCAGCACTTGGTGTGTATGCGCGCGAGAGAGATTACTATGCAAATCCGCAAGAAACAGCCACACCCAAGAAGAGTCGCAAATATATTGCACGGTCACAGTTCCATTACGGTAAGGAATATCGTTTCTCGCACGGTAATTACAAAATTTTAGTTGTCACAAAGAAGAAAAAAAAAAGTTTTTGATGGCTTTACATAGTCGTTAAAATTAACTTTAGTCGTAAACTTTTGAGCGCTAACTGTTTTCATATATAAAATCAAAATTTAAATGGCCTCATAGACTACCTTACCTTACAGCTGTCGTCAAACTCTGACGGTTTATTCACAGAAGTTACAAAATTGAAGAACTAATTACGCCGAAAATAAGTTAGGAATATTTAAATCACACTGACGACGAGGCTATTCTACTTTCATTGAAGTTAATTATTAGAAAGGGTAATATAGTATTAAACTACTGTAAGAAGAAACGCGCCGCCAAATTATTAAATAATTTACACCATTGGAAGTTATTTAATACAAAATACACAACGTTTCGTCGCTAATTTACAACTTCTTCATGTAAGAGGTTTTTCAGTATAATACCAAACAAATACAGTAATTAAAATATAAAGTTTTTGACTATCAAAATTTTTAAGTCCACCAAAATTTATCTTATTTGATATCTTCAAAACTTTTCAAAAAAAGAATTGATTTTAATTATTGTACTTGTTTTGTAGTTTAAACCGTCTTAACTGAAGAGGTCGTAAATTAGCACCTAAACGTTGTGTAATTTCTAATAGTTTTTTTTTTCTGTCTGCATATTAGAATTTGTGATCTTAAAATTTTCTCGCCGCCCGGATGCGTAAGTGTCAAATTACAAGTCGAAGGTATTTCGAGAGTAGAGACCTTGGGCATACGGTAAGAGTTGTTCGCTATTCCCATTGGAATAGTCGGCCAGCTGCCTCCTAAATTGCTTGAGGCACGGAGAAGGGAATGCTGCGTCCCCACAGCAAACTCCTTTGCCGCTATCGGAAGGGCGTGGGACAAGTACCGAATGCCCGACATACCCGATGCAGGTTTTTCTAGGAATTTCCCTGCATTTCTTTAGGCGAATGCCGGGTAGGATCCTTAAACCATAGCCCGGGGGCTCTAGTTAACGCTTGGCTACCTTCCTCTACCCTTCCGTATCCTCCCTTTCAAATCCCTTCCTATGCTATTATAGGGGAATTGCCACCATGTGGAATACCCTCATGTTGCCTGTTGCCCTAAAAAAAGGAAAAAAAAAGTGTTGGAAACATATAACTGGAATTTAATGAAGTTTATTACTTTATCACATAAATATGGGAATGTTAAGAAGAAAAAGGAAACAGACCACGATGGACTGAATGCAGAATTGTTTAAAGTTGTCGATAAAGAACATATTTATAGAGTATGGAGGTCATTGGAAAGAATATGTGTGGAATGAAGTGATTGGGAAGATGCGTCTAGAGTAAATAAATTAATTAACATAAATACAAGATGCTTTGGTGAAGCCATAAATGTAATAAACAACTGGAAGGCTTTAATTAAATGAATCAATTAACAAAAAAGCAATTAAAATTGGAATAATTAGCCACACGTTGAAGACGTCGAATATATAATGATTAATAAGGTGGTCTTAAACCATAGGAATAGTTAACAACATTTATTTTTAGATTTAAATTAAAAAATTATTGTTGTTAAATTTACAATATATAAGACCTATTTTTCATGCCGAATTTCATCCATTTTAAAACAAATACTTTAATTTTCATTTATTAACTCGTGGCAATTATGAACATACAGTTCTTATATCATTACAATCAAATTCGTCGGATCTTTTAATCTCAGGGTCACTACTGGGTTTGATAATTAGAACAAAATGAATGTATAAACTGACAATTAACAATTCAAATATAAAAAAAGTTAACCTAAAACAATATTAAAATAAGTGAAAAGAAAGCTGAACGAAATGAAAACTGAACGAAATCTGACTCTACCATTTTAATTACCGTTTACAAATTTGTATAAAAGTTTTGGTTACTCACGGACCGTCTGTCTGGTACCAGATCTCTATCTTGTAGCTTAAAAACTAACACACTAAAAAACCATTTTTACACTGAATCTACACTTCATAGAAAATTTTAATACGCTCGAATAAAATACTCGTCCTCTGCTATCTGGAACCTCGGATGAGCCGCCCCCTTTGGTCTGCTAGTGGATGCCGGTCTCCTCTATGCAATAATTGTTCAATCAGCGTGAAGCAACATTTGCTTCACCGTGTGAAAATTATTATGTAAATCTCTCCGTAAAAATATTTGCTTGCTTTCATTTAGAAATACAGGATCTCGCCATTTGTAATTTATTTCGGCAAACTTTACTGTTCGTTGCTCTACGTGAACTGAACTGTATTATATCTCCCCGTCGACTTTTAACTGTTTCATCTCTCGTACGCAGATTTTTTTGACTCCATCACCTTTCAATCGCCGATTCCAGACTGGCGTTCTCCAAGTGCATTCTCAGTTTTCTCCGCGCGCGGTCTCCATTGTTGAACAAAGGAAAAACCCGCCTTCATTGTCGCCTTTACACATTCGTACCGCTAACAATTTAATTATATTAAAAACAAAAAATGGCCTGTTTACTTGGCATTATAATATATATATATATATATATATATATGTTCTCATAGAAATAATGACAGATGAATGTGACACATTTTAATGTGAACGAACAACACATTAAGAAACAAAGTCAGAGGACGTTTTGGTTTAAATAGAAACAATAGTTAATTTGGCAATTGATGGAAATTAATTAAACCATTACACACCTGACAAAGTCCTTGATTGAGGATGAAACGTTGTAAATTTTTTCTTTATTATTAAAAAATTAAATCGGATAAATGTTGCTGTGTTTATACATTTATAATTGTAATGAAGTCAGTTAAATGTATCTATAAGAACTCTAGTCGATTTGTTTTTTAAAAAAATTTGGGACAATCGCCAGGGTAATCTTTTTTTATAAGAATTTTACTGGTATTCAAATTGTCGGAGAAAGAAGGGGAAGAAAATACCAGAAAACGGAGGAAGAACAAAGAGGAAAATAGTAGATATTGAACAGAGAGAAAGTAGAAGCGAAAAGGCGGTAAGATACAGAAAACATGACAGTTAGGTTAATGGACCGAAGTTGATATCGACGAAGTTATAAATCGTCCTGGATAACAATGTAAATGTAGAGTGAAAGCAAAGTTTCTTGAAGCAACGAAACTATGTACGTCGTTATATTTTTTCTCTCCGTTGCGTAACATCTGTTTTCCTCCATTTCATCTTCCTTCTCATTCCCTTTATTCAGACAATTTAGTATCTGAAAAAATGCTTATAAGAAGAAATTTTGGTACGAAAAACACTTTTTTTATAGCTGACAGTTGGATTTCTTAGTCTCCTACATTTCTCGTTGTCCATGTGGAATTTATAACGAGTGTTACATGAAAATTTATTACTGTAACGTCTTATAGGGGGAAAAAAGATGACGAGAAGCTACGGCTTTAAAGATTCAAAGGGATGTTTTCACGGCTATAGAGAAATATTGTGAATAGTGTGTATCTCGTGGAAGGGATTTTTTTTGTTTTTTTTGAAGAGCGCCGCGCACTGTGAAACTGAATCTAAAGCGGACGTGACGTATCGCTGTTTCTCAGCGGCTTCCTGAAAATCACGACTGTTGAGTGAATCGCGATGGGGCACGCCCTTCCTCCTCCAGTCCTCCATTCATATTGTTGATAGAGGGAGGGGGATAGAGAGAGAGAGAGAGAGAGAGAGAGAGAGAGAGACAGAGAGAGACAGACAGAGAGAGAGAGAGAGAGAGAGAGACAGAGAGAGAGAGAGAGAGAGAGACAGACAGACAGAGAGAGAGAGAGAGAGAGAGAGAGAGAGAGAGAGAGTCCTTACCGTCCGTGAGAAATATTTACCTGTAAAGGGGGCGTCGTGCGACGGCTGGGAGAATTTTCTATTCCCTTTGCAGGCTTTAAATTACGATCTTTTCACGTGGATAAACGATACTGAAGTCTTTCACAGGAAAGGAAGCGGCCTCATCAGAGGACAGCCTCGGCGATCCTTTTACGTGGGTGGCCAAGTAAATCAAGCGACAAATCCCGAACTTTTCACCCGACCTGGGAACTACTTTGGCGGTGTTGTAAATCTATCTAAAGTTTGTCTCCTTTCGGCCGTAAAAGAGCTAAAAAATAATATATAGTTTCTGTCTTACAAAACTGATACAAACAAATAAAATTGACTGTATGTGTTTGATATGTTCCCCATACAAAACTACACGCGTGGAGAAAATTTGACCACCAACAGACGTGTTCCTTTCGAACCGCAAACTGTGGTAAGACACGACAACAACCCCCTCAGCGACGTTAGTGGAAATTTTCAAAAAAATGCTAAAACGTCCTATATTGGAGTGGTGCCGTGTTTTGAGCGGCCGTGCCCTGAGCGGACAACAGTCCGGAAGTATTCCTGACACTCTTAAGATACATGAAGAAATTTTGATTCTCCTCAGGACACCGGGGAGTATTTTTTAACTGTCTTAAGATACTGCGAGTATTTTTGTCTGTTTATTTTTTAATTGACTGAATATGTTTGATATGTTTCGCATACAAAACTACACGCGTGGAGAAAATTTTATCACCAACAGACGTGTTCCTCTCGAACCGTAAACTGTGTTAAGTCACGACTACCATCCCCACACCCCCCCCCCCTTCAGTGAGGTGAGTGGAAATTTTTAAATAAATGCTAAAACGTCCTATATTGGAGTGGCGCCGAGTTTGGAGCGTCCGTGCCCTGAGCGTCCCTTCCTCAATCCCGACCGCTCAGTGAGCAGGCATAAAGTTTCCGAAGAGCAACTTTATCAGTCTTTAACAATTATTATATATCTTGCTTTGATGGAATTTTTAGAAACAGCGGGGTTTTGAAATAAGATCATTTAACCGACTTTACAACACCTGAAGAGGTCCTAATAAATTACAGAATGTTTTTTCTATCATAATGTTTAAAAATTTACATTAATAATAAACTTATAACTAAACAGGTTGATGTTTTCATTTATTCACATAATTTTTGTGTATAATTTCAACCCCCTCTTGCATGGGTGCGGAGCACCTTTAGAGATGGGCGTGGAGGGGCGTTACATAAAAATGATACGTAAACAACCGAGATTGGAGTCGAATCCGGGGATAAGGATGTCGCGGACCTTATTTATGATATTCAACTTGCCAGAAAGTTATTTAAATGTCTACGGAATGGAAAAACAAGTTCCCCGTACATTTTTAAACACGTGGAGCAATTCGTTTTTTCTGTCTTGGGAGTATTTTTGTCGCTTTTACATTATCGAGAGTATTTTTTGTCTCTGCACTCTCTTAAGGTATAAGGAGTATATTTGAGTCTAAATGGTACCGGAAATATTTCTGACTCTCTTAACGTACAAGAAGCAATTTGGAATCTTTTAAGGTACTGGGACTATTTTTTTTTTCACTGTCGATGCTACCGGAAGTATTGCAGACACTCTTAAGGGTACATGAAGACATTTTGATTATCCGTAGGGCACCGGGAGTATTTTTCACTCTCTTAAGATACTATGTGTATTTTGTTTATTTTTTTAAAGTCTTAAGGGTAGCAAAGATATTTGTAACTGTCTCAACTCACCGAGAGTATTTTTAACGCAAATAAGGTTCTGAGAGTATTTTTTGTCTTCATATATTTGGTATCGGGAGTTTTTATGATTCTTTAAAGACAAATTTATGTCTGATTGAAAATAATGAATAATAAAGATAGTCAACACAGACAAAAAAGGAGCCTTTTTAAAAGGCCTTTGAGTGTTTTCAACTGACCAGTGCAGTTGTGACGCTCTAGGCTGTTCTTAGCACCTGACGAAAGGAACAAAGATCCTAGAAACGTTGTGTGGTATTTATATTGCCCTTTTTTGTCTGTATTGGCTATCTTTATTATTCATTAATGTAGAATTATTCAGGATTCAATAAATAATTACCCGGGCAACGTCAGCCACCCAAATAGTAATTAATAAAGAAGCCTTAAAATAAATATTATTTGGAAGAACATTGTATGACTGTAAATAGAGCAGCTCGTAGAGGAAACACGTAACTGAATATCATTTTCTGACATTCGTATGTATTTTCTCTTGGCCCTTCTGTTGGCCAACCTGTCCTCAATGTTTTCCTTTCGTTAGAGCCCGTTTGAAGGCAAAGAGAGATATAATAAAAGCATGAACTCGCCGTTGCGAATGTGTGTGTGTGTTTTAATTCATTACCAGTAAAGGGGCGCTGTTGGATGTGGCCATCATTATTTACTGGAGAGGAAGTCGGCGATTTTGAAGGCATTAAAATCCGATCCAGCACGCGTTCCGCAAAGGCAAACTCACCGCAAAGCCGCAACCGAAACGCTGTCATGCGGGAACGTTTCATCCCTGCGGCCGGCCGTCAGCACGCTGTTTGTTAAACCAACCGCTTTAATTGTTATTCAACAGAAACCTGGGGCTCGCTAAAGCCAATAAATAACCTATCGCTGATATTGAGCTCGTCATAAAACACACGTTACACGTTGTGACAAAGCGCGATGGGTAGATTCAATTAACTGGTCGTACGTGGTCTATCACAAACAAATGCTTAAAAATAAAACAATATGGTCGCTACGTTCTTGCGTATCTCTCTCTGACAGATGTATGACGCAAAATACATGTATACAAGTAAACTTTTCCATCCATCGCTTTCAGCCGAATTGCCGGGTAGGATCCTTAAACCATAGCCCGGGGGCCCTACTTAACCATAAGAAAAGCCTGCGAGAGGATTCTCTCGCAGGTAACCTGCGAGGGATGTTCTCTCGCAGACAGAACCTTTTAGGAGAGATACGAAGGGGCTACCTTTGGGTATGCCTATTCCTCTCCGTTTTTGAACTAAGGTTCTCACAAGCCGAGGCACCTCGGTCTGTTTTGAGAGGTGTATGTTCCGGGGTCGCAGACCTTGGGCATACGGCAAGAGTTGTCCGCTATTCCTATTGGAATAGTCGGCCAGCTGCCTCCTAAACTGGTCGAGGCACGGAGAGGGGAAAGCTGCGTCCCCACACAGCAAACTCCTCTCCCGCCATGGGAAGTACGTGGGACAAGTACCAAATGCCCAAACTACCTGATGCAAGGTTTTTATAGGGTTTCCCTGCATCACTTTTAGGCGAATTGACGGATAGGATCCATAAACCACAGCCCGTGGGCCCTAGTTAACCCTTGGCTACCTTCCTCTACCCTTCCGCATCCCCCCTTCCATTCCCTTTCCTATGCTGTAAGAGGGGACTTGCCACTATGTGGATTACCCTGTTCATAGCCTGTCTACACCTTCTTCTTCATGCAAGCCTGAAGCTCATTCAAATAGAAGTTTTTGCAACATTTTAATGCTTGTTGCCTTCGTCAGGTGATTTAAAAATCCACAAAGTGGAGTCTTGGTCACGGCTCTTTCCTTTTTCTAATCACCGGGTACAACGATTGCAAAAACGTTGTGTGTTATTTAATTAACAGCACGTTGCATTATTGGTTAATTGTAATTAAGGAAGAAACGTTTTGATGCACGAGAAAATTGATTTAATTTTTACTCTGGCAATAAAAATCATTGTGAATATCATGAATTATGGTTTAAAAAATAATTAATAAAAATATAATTACTCAACATTTCGTCCTTAATTTATGACTTCATCAGGTGTAACTATTACGTATAAATTAATACATTCCCAAGTTCAACTAATGTCTAGAGAAAATGGCTGATTCTGCATTCTTCATTTTCCATTTTCTTTTCTGTGACATATACTTTAACTTGTTTCAGACAATCTTCCTCTAGTAATCCTCCTATTTTCCTTCTTGTACCTGGTTGCTATTCTATTTACTTTCTTCGGCCATCTGTGGTCATCTCCCATCGCTTTTCTTTGTCCGTGACATTTCAATCGTCGTCCCTCTATTTCATCCCTGATTTTGCTGTTACTTTCATTTTTATTCTTTTCTTTTCATTCCTACATTTTTCTAGTGCTGTAACTCTAAAATTTCATCTTAAGAAATCCATTAGTA
Organism: Zhengitettix transpicula; assembly: GCA_037074705.1. Lineage (NCBI taxonomy): Eukaryota > Metazoa > Arthropoda > Insecta > Orthoptera > Tetrigidae > Zhengitettix > Zhengitettix transpicula. The sequence continues at coordinate 26,654,411 of CM073591.1, read as the reverse complement.
CAGCTTCGAGTTTCTATTATTTCCCATGCACATTCTCCATAATGCTTACAATAATAATTTAGTATATTTGATATTTTATATGAATTAATTTTGAGTATTTTTTGTTGAATACTGTATTACATTTTTCTGACGCAATCCCAAAATATTTACTTATTCACTGTAAAATTAAAAGTCAAATAATTATAATTTATAGTTAATTTATATAATTGAAATGCTTGGAATTGTACACAATTTTTTTAAAAAAAACTCCAAACCAATCTACACCTGATAAAGTTATTTATTGAAGACGAAATTCATTGTTTTAGAAATAGATTTATTAATTTTTTCTGACATTTAGTCAAATAATTTATTATAAACCTGGCTCAGTGTCGACGTTGCCCGAGTATTTATTTAAATTTCCCCGCCGGAGAAGGAACTGATTTGACACTAACCTCTTGGTAAACATTTTATTGAACCCAAAACAATAGCGACGGTGTTTTGAACATTTACCCACTTACGCTCCCCTTCCCCGACCTGAGCCCTCGGTAGCTAACTTAAAAAAAAAGCCAGGATGATGACTGACGGTACTTTAACAACTCTGGAATTCTCCTACTACATAAAATAAGAGTGTCTAAAATTAAAAGTGAAAAAATACTCGTTAACTGAATAAAGTCTAAAAATATTCCTGGTACCTAAAGGGGAAAAAAATGCAACTATAACTATACAGAGAAATAAATAAACCGGGTCCCCTAAGAAAACCAAAATTGCACCTGGTACCTCAAGGAGGGACAAAAATAACCCTAGTAATTTTTTTTCAACCTCGTCCATCACCACGACGACGGACTTAATTTTTTTTTATTAAGAACAATGGTTAACTATACCAGAATTAAACTCTGCGACTCCTATAACCCCGGATTAGACTCACTCTGCGACTCCTATAACCCCGGAATAGGCTCCTATCCCGGTACTTTTTTCATTGTTTTTTATGGAAACCCGTCTCACCAACTCCCTTACCATAAAGGTGCTTCTATCCCTTGTGTTTTTGAGTTGAAATTAGATATTTAAAAATTCTAGAATAACACTATCAAATCCAAAGACCCAGAAAACGTTTTGTTCTGCGTCTAAAAACGGCAGTGTAAATTTCATCCCCGGTCGGGAGTTAGCTGACGCTTAGAAAGGCCGACAGAAACCGTCGCGGGCATGCATAGAACTCATTAAAGTTTCGTTGCAATCGGGTGAATGGTTTATGAACGTATAGGGGACAGACAGACATTTATTTATTTATATAGATTAAAGTTTCAGAAAATTACAATTATAAAAAAATGATGCTGTTTATTTTAATAAAAACTAACACGTGTAGGCTACTCTATAAAGTGATATTGGATCTCAACAACATTATCTAGCATGAATTTATGGTGATTGGCCTGATTAGTAAGCGTCATGTACAGGCTGTTTCAAAAGTTGAGATACTGAAGGAAATTTCTGATATCAATTCAACACATTCAAACCACCGTAATGTGTTAACCATAACTACTTTATTGTTAGAAATAATGGCCATTTTAAGTCTCAGTTAAAATTTATGCAGCCGTTTTTATCTAAAGATGGCGTTTAACAATTAGGAAATTGCTCATAAATACAGAATTTTGGTTCTTTGTCATTAGCTAAGAATTTTGATGTATTTACGGTTTTTAGCATAATCATAAAAAAATTATGGTTACTTATTTAGATTTTTGTCACGGAGTACATTAGATTATGTCAGGCAGAAAATAAATTTCCGAAACGCGTTAAACTCCCAGTAGGTCTTGTCGTTTGTAAATGCTGGGATGTTAAAACGCACGATTACACTTCCCTAGGGGAAACGGAAGACGAAGGGAGGGGGCGGAGGGGGAGGACAAATGAAGTAATTCCTACGGGATTCGAAAGTTCTGAATTCACTCCAACTCTGTCGGAGTTTACTCGCACAGTCTTCCCGTAAGAACACGCGATCCAATTCAGCTCCATCGGGTTGTTAATTCCCGGGGTTTCCTTACAATTTGTTTAGAGGCGGCACGACAGATGTCTCTGGTAAATTCCGTCAACCCTGCTTAATTCCTTAAGTGTTTTTTTTTGTTTGGGGGAAGGGGGGGGGTGATTTTTCGGCGTATCACGTTCTTAACGGCCTCTTACAACTAATTCCGAATGTTTTAATTCACTATGGCTGACCTTCCAGACTAACACCTGATAATATTAAGTAGATTCCATTTTCGAACCTGAAATATGAAATCACAACCATTTGGATAAACCTTAGAGGCCTAAAAACGATTTTTTTTTGAGAACTTAGAATTCAGGACGGAAATATTTTAATATATTTATAAGGTGAGTCAGATATGTATGTATGATGTATGTATGTATGTACGTTTTTTTTAGGGATACTGTCTTCGAAAGACGAGGAGGAGGGTGCGTACTGCTCTACAGTGCCGGATTTTTACCGGCTAAAACCACAAACCCTTTGCCCCTGACATTTATCCACCCTGGAACTACCTGCGTATTGCTTCAGGGTGGTGTCTATTTTGCACTATGTTCTCCGATTATTATTATTATTTTTATATAATATAGTCTCTCCTAAGTTTTACCTTCGCGTCCATTATCTTCTTTGGGTAATTTTCTATACGTTTCCAACAGTCTTCCGATTTTAAAAGGAGTTTACCCAGATTTTCTGGTCTTATTTTTTCCCTTAGATAGAAATTTAATTTGTCACGTTGTATGTATGTATGTAAGTATGTATGTCTGTATGGTTTTTTTTTACGAGGGTTACTGTGGAAATCTTCGAAAGACGAGGAGGAGGCTGCGCACTCCTCAATAGTGCCGGATTTTTACCGGCTAAAACCATAAACACTTTTCTCCTGACATTTATCCACCCTGGAACTACTTGCGTATTACTTCAGGGTGGTGTCCTTTGCACTATGTTCTCCGATTATTTATGTAATATTAATCTCTCCTAAGTTTTGCCTTACCGTCCATTATTTCCTTTGGGTAATTTTCTATACGTTTCCAACAGTCCTCCGATTTTAAAAGGAGTTTACCCAGGTTTTCTGATCTTATTTTTTCATTGAGATAGGAATTTAATTTTTCTCGTTGTATGTATGTATGTATGTATGTAAGTATGTATGTCTGTATGGTTTTTTTTGTTTGTTTTTTACGAGGGATACTGTGGTACACAGACAAGGAGGAGAATGCGCACTCCTCAAACGTGCCGGATTTTTACCGGCTAAAACCACAAACCCTTTGCTCCTGACATTTATCCACCCTGGAACTACTTGTGTATTACTTCAGGGTGGTGTCTTTTGCAAAATGTTCTCCTACTATTTTTTTTATGTAATATTAATCTCTCTTAGTTTTGCCTTAGCGTCCATTATCTTCTTTGGGTAATTTTCTATACGTTTCCAACAGTCCTCCGATTTTAAAACGAGTTTACCCAGGTTTTCTGGTCTTATTTTTTCCTTGAGATAGGAATTTAATTTTTCTCGTTGTATGTATGTATGTAAGTATGTATGTCTGTATGTTTTTTTTACGAGGGATACTGTGGATATCTTCGAAAGACGAGGGAGGAGGATGCCCACTCCTCTACGGTTCCGGATTTTGACCGGCTAAAACCACAAACCCTTTACCCCTGACATTTATCCACCCTGGAACTACTTGCGTATTACTTCAGGGTGGTGTCTATTTTGCACTATGTTCTCCGATTATTATAATTATTTTTGTATAATATTAGTCTCTCCTAAGTTTTGCCCTAGCGTCCATTATTTCCTTTGCGTAATTTTCTATACGTTTCCAACAGTCCTCCGATTTTAGAAGCAGTTTATCCAGGATTTCTGGTCCTATTTTTTCCCTGAGATATAAATTTAATTTGTCTCGTTGTATACTCCATGCGTCGCAGTGGAATACTCTATGTTCCACGTCGTCCTACGGATTTTCGCAGTAATTGAATTTTTCTTCTTCGGTCTTTTTAAATCTATATAATATGATTTGAAACAGCCGTGTCCGGTTAGCACCTGGGTGAGGGAGAATGATACTTCCCCGTGTTTCCTATTGACCCATGGAGAAACATTAGGTATTAATCTGTGCGTCCATCTGCCTGTCTCTTCCGAGTCCCACAAGCGTTGCCAGCGCTCCATGAGTTTCGCCCTGGCCTCGACCTTTAGTTTCTCTCAATGCCCGACCTACCTGATTCAGGTTTCTCTAGGGGTTTCCTTACATTACCTTAACATATAGCCCGGGGGCCCTAGTTAACCCTTGGCTACCTTCCTCTACCCTTCCGCATCCCCCCTTTAAAATCCCTTCCTATGCGATTAAAGGGGAGTTGCCCAACGTGGATTACCCTCATGTAACCTGTTGCCCTAAAAAAAAAGGTTGAATTTTAAACTTGGGCCGCGCTGTTCATTCGCTCAATGTTACGACTTCTTCCTCCTATGATTTCAGACAGACTCCTTCCTCTCCCAACCAGAATTTCAGACAGACACCTTCCTCTCCCGCCTACAATATCAGACAGACTGCCATTCCAGCAAACGCACGTAGGCCGCGACAAAGCCCACCGACATTGTTGTCTTTTAAGAATTTGTACCGTTAACAATCGAATTATTTAAAATAATTACTGACCTCTAATTAGTATTATAATATATATATAGGCCTATCTGTGTGTTCCCTATGCGTTCTTAAAACCATTCATCCGATTGCCACGAATCTTTAATGAGTTGTGCGCACGCCCGCGACGGTTTCTGTCGGCCTTTCAAAGCATTACATAATTTCCCAAGGGAAATGGGGGGGGGGGGAGTGTTGAAATTTAAAAATAATACTAAAAACGAACGCTTTTGTCGCAAAATAAAAGGATTTCTGCGTCGCTGGATTTGATAGTGTTATTCTAGAATTTTTAAATGTCTAATTTCAACTCCAAGAGGCAACAGTGGGAAGAACCCTTATCGTACAGGTGTTGGTGGGAGAAATACAGTGAAATAAACCAAGGAAATTTGAATGTAAAATAATGAGAAGAATCTGAAGACCTGTAATGGAATGTGGAGTGTGGAGAATAAGGTGTAATAATGGAATAATTAAAGGAGCAGATATATATAGGGTTCTTGAGGAAAAGATGAAAGAAAACAGAATAGCTAAAAAATAGTCTGAAAGCAAAACTCTACTTGACGAGGAAAAGACGGAGGTTGAGGTGGATGGACTGTGTAATGGAGGATTTCAGAATTTTATGAAGGTGAAAAAAGGTGGGGAGACAGGATTAAGAATAGAGATGCATGGAGGCCAAGGCTTACCAAAGGTTGTAGTAATAAATATTTGCTAACAATTTTCAATGAGACATGATTTTACAATCTTATTAATTACAATTGCCGATACCAGACGCAGTTTGAATCGGACGCCGTCGTATCTGATGTTTGCTTTAGCTGACGACCAAAGATATAATAATTGTCAATGGATCTGAAACATATAGCATCTCTGTGTACAGCGAAACCAAGGCGAAGTCAAAGAAGCATCATCTATGACAAAAAAATTCTGAATTACGGGTTCATGAACTTTAAAAACATTTTAGGTTACGATAAATTATTTTTGTTTGTTTTGAGGGTCATACAGACCTCAGAAAACTGTTGAAGACCTACTTTTTGTCTTTTCCATATAAGTTCAGCTTATCAATATTCACAAAGCAAACAAGCAAATGGCCGCCCGACGTTGAGAAACTATTAGCGTTCTCATTGAATCACGATTAGCACACGGAAGTTTCCGGAACACTTACAAAAGAAAATTAATGATGGCGGAGGAGGGGGGGGGGGGCGGAGGTGTCGTTAACTACTTCACCAAAAACTTCTCTGTAAGGAGATCTTTACGCTCGGAAAGGCATTTTCATTTAGAAGCGCGTGATCACGGCTCTCTTCAAGTTTTTTTTTTTTTGGGGGGTGGGGGGGGAGAAAAACTTTAAATTATGTTATCTGACTTATCCGTGGTGGTATGACAAGAAATTTTTAAATACAAAGGACTGGAACTTGAAAGATAATTTTTTTAATCAAGTATTTAAAGTTTGTTACTTTGGCTTTTTTTTCTTCTTACGCGAGCATCCGAAAATGTTTTACGTGTTCGCATGTAGATTTTAACGTCGATATAAATTATGGATCTACTGTGTAAAAGGAAATTATTTCGTTTCCGTCATATTAACTCAAATTTTTTTAAGGCAAAGTGTTGTTGTGGGGCTTACGAAATATTAATTTTTTTGCTGTGTGTATACCTGCAGTTTTGTGTAGCTGGAGAGAAATAACTAGTCGTCCACTGGCCTGGGGCTCCGGTGAGGTCAGACCGGGGTTCACTTTAACAAAGAGAACGACGTTGTTTTCGGGAACTTGGTAGTGTAAAAACTATTCTGAAAACATTGACGCAAGGAAATATATTGTTAATGACTGTAAGCTTTCCAGGTGTAAATAATTAATAATTATTTTTCGCGGTTGAACACCAGGTTCAGATTTCTGGATGTTGACGTTTCTGCGGTCATTCTCTACCGATCTCTTCAGACTTATGTCGCTGCGTGACGTGTGCGCCGTATTTATATGGTCCGACTCCAAGACCTCTGGCTTCCAAATAAAATCCAGTTATTAAAATGTTACGTGACATGGCAACACACGTGTGTCCTTGACAGTGTCGTCAGGCGATCCACAACGGCCAATCATATCGCTGCAAGGAGTCCGATCCTATAAATACGACGCACACGACACGCAGCGACATAAGCCTGAAGACAGCGGTAGAGAATGACCGCAGAAACGTCAACATCGAGAAATCTGAACCTGGTGCTGAACCGCGAAATAAAAATTTATTAATTAAGAAATATATTGTCTTCAGTTCAGGTTATGTTGTACGCCGAAAACACTCGTCAGTATAAGGGAAGAAATTATAGGTACAGGGTGTTTAAAAAGACCTTTGCTGCTGTCTGTGTATCCGGTTCTTAAGAATGTAATCAATGTTTGTGAGAATGATAGTAGCGTTACACCAGCTTGTCTCCACCGTGACGACAATGCTCCCCTCCATTAACTCCCTTCTCCTACTGCGCATACTTGCCATATCTCACAAGATTTCATAAATTTTCGGAATCTGTACATACTTAGGATTCTAGAACACCGTATTAAAATTACAATTTAGATAAGTATGGAAACAGGACACGCCTTTAATAAATAGTCATTAGAAACTGCTGAATGTTAACCTAGAACACAATTTTTTTTCCATGTATACTATAAGTAAAAATACAAAATAATAAATACAATTTAATTAGTAGTCTTAAATACAATTAAATACCAATGGAACACAGGAAATGGACTTAAAATTACTAAGCGTACAGTTTAATACTTACAGAGTATCTTTATTGACAAATATTTTTATATATATACATATATACATATATATATATATATATACACACAAAAAAAACTATACAGGTTAAGACAGAGATCGTCATATATACACAAACCGTGGACACGTCACTCTTTGTAACTGAGTGTTGATAAATCTTAAACATTCATGGTAACTCAAGCCCGTACATGAAACAAACCAAGGGAATAGAAAAAAAGAACTGAAGAGGAAGTATACAACTTATGAAACGGATAATTTAGCATTGTTGATGGTCTTTATAGAGATGAAAATGGGCTGCAAGTGATATTTGTATTGACAAAATATTCAACACTTTTGCAGAGAATATAATTTCAACTATATATACAACATGACAAACGAGTTTTGTCGATTCCATGTGAAGTCACGCTGTGTCTGATCTATTGTCGGCGGCGTTTCCGTGACAATGTGCGCGGGAAACGCTGCAAATAGTAGTGGAGCAGTTTTGTACTGGAAAGGCGGCGTATTATCGGGCTCCGTGCAGACAGATCGTGCTCGGGACTCAGAATGGTTTCTGTAGGAGGATGAACAGACAATAAGAAATGTTGTAGCAAAAAAAAATTAATTTATAATTACCACGCCTGCAAATGTATTTCTTATTTCTCGAATATTAAAGTGAATGATAAATCCGAGGCACCTCCTTTGAGAGGTGTATGTTCCGGTGTCCTATTGGAATAGTCGGCCAGCTGCTTCCTAAACTGGTCGAGGCACGGCGAGGGGAATGGTGCGACCCCACAGCAAACCCCTCTCTCGCCATTCGGAAGGGCGTGGGACAAGTATCAAATGCCCGACCTACCTGATGCAGGTTTTTCTAGGGTTTTCCCTGCATCAGTTTGAGGCTATTTGCCGGGTAGGATCCTTAAACCATAGCCGGGGCCCTAGTTAACCCTTGGCTACCTTCCTGTACCCTTCCACATTCCCTCTTTCAAATCCATTTTCTATGCTATAAGAGTGCCACTATGTGGATTACCCTACACATAGCCTGGCTACAGTTTCAAAAAACTATATATATATATATATATATATATATATATATATTCTTATTACACTTATTAATCTGTCTGGTAAGCAAGGTAAACTGTGAAGTAAAGTGATTTATGAGAAAATAAATATCAAATAAGTGAGGTGAAATGCAGTGAAAAGAAATAAGGGGGTTGAAAGTGTAATTTTTTTTTCACTAAATAATAATAAATAATAATGAATAAGAAAGATAGCTAAATGCAGATAAAAAAAGTGATAATATAAATAACCGCAGAACGTTACTGGGTTCATTTTTAATTATAATAAAAATAATAAATAATAATCTTTACAAAGAACGTTGGTTTTTTGTTACCTATATAATTATATATATATATATATATATATATATATATATATTGTAACATGATTGTTGCGAGGTACGGTCGAGCGCCCTTGGCGGGGGTGACTGCAGTGGTTGTGTTTATGCAGGTGCCGGAAATGCGATGTTATTTTAGGCCGGCCAAGGGGAAAAGCGTAAGGGTCAGTTCCAGACTGGACTCGACAGAGGATGGGCGTGCTCCAAATAGATTTAAAAGTTTTATAAACCACGCCCTGTAGTTAAATTATATCTCATGTTCGATTAAATAAAATTATGAAAGATTTAAAAGTTGTTTTGGTGATTTTATCCCAAAAATTACCTGGCGCCCAAACATGAATAATCAACGAAAAAACGAAAGGAGGGTAGCGGAGCGGCTACAATACATATCTTTTGTATTATTTTATTTTTGTATATACAGCTACCACGTAATAAAATTATCTACGGATGTGTAGAAGATTAACAGAAAAAATAAAATTACTGAACTACCCTGGAAGAAAGTTCAGAACACGTTTTGATACAATATATATATATATATATATATATATATATATATATGTAGTATTTATTTTAGAAGAAGATTTTAATACATTGATCCGTTTCGTTTTTACTGAAACGACTCACTGACTCATCAGACGTTCGCTAGTCGATAAATCACCCTCGACATTCTACCGTGTGACGTAAAGCTGTAGATCTACGAAGAAGTTCCACGATTGTGTTCGGGGTTTCGCTGATGACACAGTCTTGCACCGTAATTAATGGTTCCTAGTCTGCACATAATCGATAGTCTTAAAAAAAACCCGTACAGCATCCCCCGAGGTTCTTAGCTCGACCAATAAAGGACTTAAAACCTTAAGTTCAAATTGGAGCCATTCATTATCGCAACTCGTCGACAAGTATCGACCTCTTTGTTAAAAATAATGTCATAGAGAATCGTTCTTAGTAACATTAAGAATACATAATATTTGATTTTCAGTCACAAGGAGGTTAAAGAACAAAACAAAATCTGTTTCCAGCATTAGTTATTAATTTAAGCTTCCAACATGACCGAGTCCAGTAGCAAAATTTAGTATAATTTTATTTAGTGCATTAATAACCTACATATTGTAACACCAATTAAACAGGCTATTAATTGTTTTTAATATAATTTAATTGATGGCGGTACGGGTGTTTAAAGACGACAATCAAGGCAGGTTTTCATTTGTTAACAATCGAGACTGTAGACAGCGCGCTTAGAGAACTCAGTCTGCGTCGAGAACTGGGACATAGCAGTTCGGTCCACATAGAGAAATAAAATTAGTTAAAGTATGCGGATCCAGAATTATGAATAGGGCTATCCAGGAAGTCCAACAGCGAGATATAATAGTTTACATAAAACGCAAGTAAACAGTTTTGGCGGAGAGACTCATAAAATCGCAGTTCGGAAGCAGAAGTTTTGCTTCACAAACTAAACTAATTTTCGCATAGAGAGACTTTGAGGAGATCTACGTCCGGCAACTGGCTGAGGGTGAGATGATCCACGTTACAGGATAGCAGAGATCCAGAGCAACTACCGTGTCTTCAAAATCTAAAGTGTAGAATCAGTGAATAACGGCCTGTTTAGTGGGTGTTGACTTCAAGCTACAAGAGTCCGAACTGGTACCAGTAGCACTGCCGTGAGTACAAAACAATTATTAATAACTGTAAACGATAATTAAAGGGTATAGTCAGATTTAGTTTGCGTTTTTCTTTTCATTCGATTTCTTTTACTTTTGTATTTAATATTGTATTCCGTTAACTTCAATGAGCTTGGATTGTTAATGTTTTAGTTCATTGTATTTGTTCTTCCTATCAAACCCAGTGATGACCTGAGATAATGAGAAATTCAACGTCATTAATTGTAACATTATAAAGCTATATTTTCATAGAACGCCACGAATTAATAAAATAAAATTGAAATATTTGTTTGTTAAATTGACGGAATTCGGCAGGGCAAAGCAAAATTTTTAAATACATAATAATTTTGTTAATTATTTCTATTAATTAAGACCACCTTTTTAATCATTACAATATATATAAAAATAAAATAAATTTGCCTATACATATAATAAAGTGGAATAATTTTAGTTCCTCGAGCGATGTTCGTAAGGGAATTCGAAATCGATGTATTAAAAATTTCTGCGAGTGTCTATCTCACTAGCGAGGATTATTGTGTTATATTTTCCTAAGAAAACGCTGCAATAGATTTCAATAATTTTTTTTGTAAGTCTTAAGAACGTGTTCTTCAGCAATATCAAACTGCCATACGCCGTATTGCGGCTCAACTAGTAGAGCGTTTCATATCCTGATTTTTGAGGACTTGGTAGAGGATTTTCTTTACTTGACTGAACCAAGTTGAACGACATTAAATTTATGAAACAAATTGAAAACTTAAAATTCAATATAGCGGCGGATGAAGAAAAGTTTGATCCGTCATATTTGACCAACTCCGGTTAAACATATTCACAGTGTTTGTTTTAGAGTAACAGGCTTCATGAGGCTAATCCACGTGGTGGAAACTCCTTTTTAATATCATAGGAAGGGATTTGAAAAAGTGGGGATTGTTGGGAAGGGTAGAGGAAGGTAGCCAAGGGTTAACTAGCAAGGAAAACAGAAAGAGTGAGACTGTGTGGAAGAAACAAGGTAGGTTAAAGAGATGACGTGAACAATCGTTAGGAAATTCAGAGAAAGATGTAGAAACTCGTATTTTACTTCCTTAATTACATTTTTTTCGTTTCTTCCACCACGACCGCTTTTTTTCTACACTTCAAAAATAGTAACGCAACACGTGAATTCCTTCCAGTTATCTAATCCCGATCGCAATAAAGTATAATTAGCAGGAAAAGGAACAACACTAGCTCGTCCTAATTAAAGAAAATTTTCAAAGTGTCGAATGAGAAGTCGTAAGTCGTAAGAGCGCACATTAATATCGCAGAGCAAACATTTTTGTGTCTTCACACAATCGATCTTTACGCGGCGGTCCGGGGTACATCTAATTAATCTAATTGTAAATCTCCTTGCTGGGCGAAGTTAATTACAGGTAACGGCCTGGCTGTCCATATCGTTGCTCGCTCTCCGCACGGACGAGTCGGAATTGCATGGCCGTGTGCCCGAATCGAGGTCGATTCGTTAATTAATCTTTACTCGCGGAGCCCATTTAGCCAGCAAAACTGGGTCTGAGGAGGGTGGGAACGGAAGCTTATAATTAAATACCACCGTGTGTAAAATATTGCCGTATATATATCAATATTTGTGTGTACTTAATGGGTTTCAACTAATGGTTGATGTATTTCACAGTATCCTGACTCACCTTTCAACTATAGATCAGGGTATTGTGTGTCGCTTCATTTGTTTACAGTTCAACAAAATCAGAATTACACGTGTGTTTGGGTGTAACTATTTATTGCCGTCATTGGGACTGAACCTGTTGCGGAATTAACGGTTGCCGTGCGATGGAAGCTGCTGAAGTAGAAATGTCTCTTACTAGAAAAATTAATTACATAAAAAAAAACCTTAAATAAAATTCCTTACTTTATAAACATCAGAGATTTTTATTTCAAAAGAAATAAAACTTATTATGATGCGATAGCTTAAGTTCGCGTGTACGTGGTGTTACGTAGCGGGAGTGAAGTGACGTAACAAACAAACCACCAATCAGAAGCCACCACAACCAAAAAATTCAGCCATCACATTTAATTTTAGATTCGGACAAATCAATGGACACAAACGAGCAAATGACTAATATATATATATATATATATATATATATATATAAAACATCCTTATCAAAATTGTGATCGTTAATATATACCCCATTGATTTTTATTTATAAATCGTACACGAACTTTTTCCAAATGTTCAACACTAATATTCTTAACTTACGAGTTTCATTCTACAAAATATTAAAGAATTTTATAGATTCTTTCCCTTACATATATGCTTTATATTCATGGAATTTTCATTCATACTTCTCAATTTCCCTACAATATATTTTCTCATTCAGGTATTATATTTCTCATTTATGTGTATATAAACCCTTCTCCCCCTATAGGAAGGGCGTGGGACAAGTACCCAATGTCCGACCTACCTGATGCAGGTTTTTCTAGGGTTTTCCCTGCATTACTTTTAGGCGAATGCCGGGTAGAATCCTTAAACTATAGCCCGGGGCCCCTAGTTAACACTTGGCTACCTTCTTCTACCCTACCGCATCCCCCCTTTCAAATCCCTTCCGATGCTATTAAAGGGGAGTTGCCCAACGTGGATTACCCTCATGCAGCCTGTTACCCTAAAAAAAGTATATATATATATATATATATTGTAATAATAAAACGGTTGGGTTTAATTAAATAAAAGAATTAATAAAATTTAATACATAATTTTTTTTTCAATTTGTGGCTTCTAACTCAAAAACAATTACAATTTATAATATTAATTTCTCAGGGCCTTGACTGTGTTTGATAATGGACAAAACAAATTGATTTAAAAATCTTATTAACAAACAGTTCACATTTACCTAAACAGTACGTCGATTGAAAGAAATTAAAAGTAAAGAAATTAACTCTGATTGACAATTAAAGGAGAACAAAATCTGTCTTCATCCTTAAATTAAAGTTTACAATTAATCATTAGTTTTGGTTTTGTTACTTACATCTGTCCAGCTGGGACCAGCATTCTCTTTGGTTTCGGAAGTACACTATTGCAAAATTATAAACTGATTCTAAAATGCCCATTCACAGATTTTACCCTATTGAAGTCAAATGTGATAAACATCGAGTGTTTTGAAGCTTGACTTGGAGACTTCAACCAATCTAAAATAAATTTTAACAGAGTAAATGTCAGTCGCTTCAATTAACATTTGCTTTAAAATGTCACATTCACTTCAACACTATGAAATTGTCTGCGAGGGCTATTCTCTCGCAGGCAATACCGGCGAGGGATATTCTCTCGCAGGCAGAACCTTTCAGGAGAGATACGAAGGGGCTACCTTTGGGTATGCCTTTTCCTCTCCGGTTTTGAACTAAGGTTCCCACATGCCGAGGCACTTCGGCCTGTTCTGAGAGGTGTATGTTCAGGGGTCACAGACCTTGGTAATATACGGTAAGAGTTTTCCGCTATTCCCATTGGAATAGTCGGCCAGCTGTCTCCTAAACTGGTCAAGGCACGGAGAAGGGAATGCAGCGTCCCCACATCAAACTCCTCTCCCGATATCGGAAGGGCGTGGGACAAGTACCCAATGCCCGACCTACCCGATGCAGGTTTTTCTAGGGTTTTCCCTGCATTTCTTTAGGCAAATGCCGTGTAGGATCCTTAAAATATAGCCCGGGGGCCCTAGTAAACCCTTGGCAACCTTCCTCTACCCTTTTTCATCCCCCCTTTCAAATCCCTTCCTATGCTATTAAAGGGGAGTTGCCCAACGTGGATTACCCTCATGTAGCCTGTTGCCCTAACAAAAAATTTAAAAAAATCAAACACTATGAGATAGAAATCTAGCAAGTGACAGCTATTCTCTCGTAGGCCGAACCTTTCTGGAAAGACGGAGACGAGTTCCTTTGGGGATGCATTCTCCTCTCTCTCCGTTTTCGAACTAAGGTTCCCACATGCCGAGGCACCTCGGCCTGTTTTTGAGAGGTGTATGCTCCGGGGTCGCAGACCTTGGGCATATGGTAAGATTTGTCCACTGTTCCCATTTGGACATTAAACTGGCGGAGGTACGGAGGAAGTAATTCTGCGACCCCACAGCAAAGCACTCTCCCGCCTTTGGAAGGACGTGGGACAAGTACCAAATGCTGGACCTACCTGATGCAGATATTTGTAGGGTTTTCCCTGCATCACTTCTAGGCGAATTGCCGGGTAGGATCCTTAAACTATACCCCCGCGGGCCCTAGTTAACCCTTGGAGTATATCTCTACATATTTTTTCAGGTCCTGCAGGCGATCATTCTCGTCATCTCTTTTGACCTGCCTCTTTCTGTTTTTCTTGTTTCTTTTTTTTCCATTTTTCTCTACTCTCTACTCTAAAACAATGGAATACCTGAATAATCTAAATAATAATGTTACCTCACCAGTATAAATAAATTTCAAATCAATATTAAATGTTTATAATTACAATACAAGAGTTTGAAAACATCTTCCTTTATTCTTTTTTTATAAATAATTTATTGTTTATAGACGTGTCAAAATAAAAGTCATTGGCGACTTTCCACACCTACTGAAAGTAGTTCATATTAACTATATATTTTATTCTTAGTCTCAGATTCATTGTCTATTTACATTAGATCTTGAATGCCGGTTTCCTTGCTGTGCTTACCAGGTTATTTATTGCCGCTGCTGAGGTCCACATCTCTCTTCTCGTGTAATTATGAGCAGTGTCTGCTCTAGTCCTGTCGTGCTCTGGTCAGTCGTAGAGGACACGCTGGATCGTCAGGACACCTTTGCATACGTCACATGTAGGTTACGGTGATCTGGAGAATATAATGTAGATCCAACACTGCCAAAAACAATAGAAAAACCTAATTCAGTTCATTACAATATATTTCCTCAGCTGAATCGTGAATTGTTCCGTTAATATATATAATTTTTATATTGATTACAAAACACAGGTGTTTCTGTTTTCTCTGTTGTAAAGCCTTTAAAACTAATTAAATAGGATTAGAGTATTCGTAACAAGCAGACATGTCGGATGCTGAAACGTCTGCGCAGAGAGAGAGAACTTGCTGAATGTAAAGCAAGCGCCGCCGCCGTTTCCTCTTATTTTTGTCTACCCCGTTGTCTGACACAAACTGGAGTCGCTTTTATCAGCTTCTCGTTAATCGCGCAGCGCTGGAAATTCAGGACACAAGTTGGAAACAATGAGGTACAATCTTGGCAGAGGCTAAATTATTCTTCTGCTTGCTTTGTTTTCACTGTTGCGAGGGAACTCGGTATGTTATAGTCGCAGCGTTCTCATTTCTACCTTCATTAAAAAGTAATCTGCCGACCGATGCTTCAAGCGAGACTCACACACACACACACACACACTCGTAATCGAACTGAATTCAACGGGGGCGGTATTTAGTTGAAGCGAGGAAATTCTTCTTCTTCTGACACGAGGGACGGGGAATTTAATACGTTCTACATTGCGTTTTGACGTTCATTATTATTATATTTTTAGAGAAAATATTTTTTTCATAGCCTGCAACCACAAGACTGCACGCTGACTAGAATAATTGCAGTATCGGACGCCATATTGAACCTTTATCCTCCCCCCCACCCCCGCCCCCAAGACTTCAGCACTCAATATGTAACTTTAACTAAGGATTAACAGCCGGATCTTCATGAAGTCTAGTTTCCCAGGCATTTAAACTTTATAGTTTTCTTTCCGGCGACATATTGACACAGTGGATGCGTCAACATTTCATGGCTATATAAATATATTGTGATGAACGTCTGTTTGGACTTCATTGATACGTTATTTTATAATTTAAAAATAGAAACATGACTGACATTACAGAAAATTGTCAACCACAAAATAAGATACTAAGTAAACAATACATTAATTATATTGGCAAAAATATATTACTGCTTTATGTTTGAGTCTTAATTTCAGACCTTTATAAAATTAATAAGAAAGAAAATTAGCCAAATGCAGACAAAAGAAGTGATGATATAAATAAAACACGACGTTTCTGGAAACCTTGTTCCTATTTTCACGTGCTATGAAAACAAAAATAAAACTCAAGGACCTAGAGCGACACAACTGTCCAATACAGCTGTAAAAACTCTAAAGTATTTTTTCTTAGTATTAATTTTCTAAACAGACGTAATTTTTTTATTTTAAAATTATGAAACCCTCGAAAAAAATTTAACTTATGTCATAATATTTTTAAGTCGTTATTATTAATTATTATCTGATAAATAAAATAGACTGTTTTGTGTGTGTGTACTCCGCATAAAAATATACACCCGTGGAGCAAATTTGACCAAATTCCTACACGTGTTATTTAAGAACCGGGTAAGACACGTTAAGACCCGCAGGGGCTGGGGTGGATTGGGGTACATATTTTAAAACAAGCACAAAAGGCCAATATTTGGGGGGGGGGGAAATATTTTCGGGGTCGATAAGATTGATAGTGTTCCTCCCGATGTTGTTTTGTGTATAATTTCAACCCCTTTCGGCGTGGGAGGGGAGCACCTTAATAAGGGATGGGGACGGAGGGACGTTACTAAAAAGTAACGCATAAACAACGGAGATTAGAGTCCGATCCGGATTTATGGATGTCGTTGAGTTAACAATGGCTTTACAGTTGCCGTTTTACGTAAGCAGCCCATCTTCTTCGGCCTCCCCGCGATGTACGTCCTTCAAAACCTTTGTTTTTTCCCGCTCGCCAAATTCTCCACCCTCTCACTCCACTTTCAGCCTTCACTCTCCTGTCTGCATGCGTCTGTTCTTGCGTCTCTCTTACTTTCACCCGGGTTCGGAGTATTTATTCGTACTCCGCCCCCCCTCAAACGATGCAAAAAAAAGGGACCTATACCCGCGATTTCTCTTGGCCTCTCGGACAAGCACACGTGCACGTTTAATGTATTACTCCTCAGGCCCGCGGACACAAGGGCGGCCACTTAAGGTTGTTATTCACTACAATATATTTATTTATTTTCTCTTTCGTGTAAATATAATTTATTTTGACAGTGCAACGTAATAATTATTTGATTTTATATACTATTTATGTATTATATTTAAACATTTACTCATAATATTTGTGATTTTTCAATCCATATCTATATTTTCTAAAATTTATTTGTCTTAAATTCCTGCTTTTTGAATACAAGGACTAACTGACCAAGCAAATCAAATCAAATCATTTTAGCGTGATTACGGACCAGCGCCATTTTAGCCTGCTGTTATATTAATCCTGTTGGAAACAATCCGAATCCTCCTCTTTGATTGCTGCAATCACGTCCGCCATTTGAGCTTGATTATTTTAGTGAAGGTTTTAAGTAACATTCCGTTGCTCTTTCTCGTAAAGAATTTAACTGAAGCTGGAGTGTACGACGGACCGTTTTCCACGCCCCCAACACCCCCGGTAGGGGGGGGAGATGAGATTCTTTATTGTTTTCTAGCCGCCATTAGTGAACCTGTGACATTTCACTAATTCGCAGTGCCTAAGTACGCAATATAAATGCCATGTTACAGCCGGAGGAAATGGGAGTAATAAAAGCCGGGGGTGGGAGAGGAGGAAGGGAGAATTTAAGACGGCAGAATTATTTCCATAACAGAGAATCCGTATCGCCTGGGCACAGATGCGCCGAGACCTTTAAAGCGAGTCGCAAATGTTGGCTGCTTGCTACGTACAAAGCGAGTCTCTGATCAAAGCTTCGGATGCGCGATGGAACTGAACTGCGGCGAGAATAATCGCGTTACGACGCCGAGTCTCCTGCCAGGCCGCACAATCCTTCTTTTTTTTTCTGTTGCAGAGGTAACAACGCATGAATCCTACCTGCAACATTGTCGCCGCCAGGAAAAACACAAACAGTCAGAAAAAGTTTACCACGAGCACAATACTTGGAACTCCACCATCAACACGTCGCTTGCTTTTTTTTTATCCAAATGGGAAAATTCATGGAAATATTTATTCTTGCATTCCAGAAATCAATTGAACCTCGTTCGCACGTGTAAATATTTTTTTAAAAAAAATATATAGTAAAACTTGATACGTTTTTCCCTTACAAAATACGAAAACACAAGAAAGATGTAGCATAAATAAAAATCTATATAAACAAATAATTATAATATTCGTATAAATATTCAGTTATAATATTATAAATATTGAAATTTAATTAATATGGAATTTTAATTTTAATAATCCAACATATTAAAAATTTTAGAATTCTTCTAAAAAAATATATTTAGTATCCTTTGGTCTTAACCACCATATACAACTTTTAGTCAAATTATGTAAAATTGATGAAAAAATTTAATATATTATATTAATATTATTATTTATATATTATATTCAATTTTTTATATACATATAATTTAGTAATAGATATCGTTTTTTTATTATAGATTAGTAAATGAAGAAAAGTAAGGTTTGTTGTCGATCACGGTTGATCATGACATTTAACTAAGAAAGTTAGAATTTTTTTTGGCGTACGGGGAAACGCCTCACTTCTCCTAAATTCATATATATAAAAAATAATTTAATTACAACTTAATCGGAAAGCTCAATATCATAATTGAACGTAGCGACAAGCACAACCCCGGATTCGACTCCAATCTCGGTTGATTTCGCTTTATTTTTATATAACGCCCCTCTATCCCCATCCCTCAGGGTGAACCCGTCCCATGCGCGATAGGGGCAGAAATTATAGACTAACAACATCTGGAAGACCAGTAACAATCTTATTAACCCAGAAGAAAAAAAATATTAGACAAATAGTATTTGCCACAAATCTCGAATGATTGAAAATTTCCACTCCCCGCTTTGAGGAGTTAAACGGCATGTTGAATGTCATAATTATACTCAGTGACAACCATAACCTCGGATTCGACTGCAATCTCGAATGTTTTTGCGTTATCTATATGTGATGCCACTGCACCTCCACCCTTAAGGATGCTCCACTCCCAACCCATAAAGGGATTGAAATTATACATAAAGAACATGAAAATAAATTTTATGAATCTCATTGATCCCGGAATAATAACATAGCCGCAAAAATTGACCGGTTAACATATTTCTAAATTTCTACCCCCGCCCAGCCCCGCCTGCCAGATTGCCATAATTAAATTTAGCGACATCCATAACCCCGTATTTGTCTCCTATCTCTGTTGTACACACGTTTTTTTCTTGTAACGCGCGTCAACTACCACCCCTGAGGATGCTTCTTTCTCATGATGTAAAGGGGTTGAAATTATACACAGATAACATACGTAGAAATACTATGAATGCATTTGTCCCCTAAAATATATTTATCTGACTCCAATATCGACAGTTTTTGTATGTTTGAATATTTCATACCCCCCGCTGCTTGGGGGGTGGTTGACGTGTCTCATTCTGACTGTTTGTTTACTGGTCGTAAGGAACACGTGTACAGAATTTTGTGTGGAATTGTACGTGGAACATACATACATACATACACACATACAGACTGTTTTTTATTAGAAGAAGAAGATATAAATTTACAAAGATATGAGTTGATGTTCGATGATTGTTTATTAAAAGAAGATTAGATTAGTAGTGGGCGAAAACGATTCTCTCTTTCAAAATCAAGTATCCTTTGTCGTGTTCGAAACTCAAATTAGAACCATTGACGTGAGCAATCGAAATAAAGCAGCTCAAGGGACATTAATCGAAAATTATTTTCTCAGTTCCGTTCTTAATTGGTTAGGGCGATGTTGAAAGGGGCAGCAGAGACAATACCTTTCAAGTGGGTTCGTTATAATACGCAAGACAAAGTCAATACCCAGAGAATAGTTCCACAAACAATATCTTTGTAAGACAAGGAAGTTGCATTGAATACTGTAATGAAAACATCGCGAGACGGATTCAATTCGCCGGAGCAGAGTGAGTCTTTGTGGCTGTTAATCGAATTCCAGGATGTTAATTAGCTGAGTGTGGTGTGCAGGCAGCTTGCGGACCCCCGTCCATTCGGATCATCTTCCTCCAACTTGGCCCAGATTAGCTGCTGGCACTCACAGGCCTCTATTCACTTCGCTAGCACATATCGCGTAATTCCGAGGGTGGAGAATAAAAAAACGACTCAAAGTGTATCAATGGATACACGTAGGGAAAAATTATTTGAAAGGAAGAGAAACGAGATGTGTTTGCATCGCAACTCAATGGATATTACTGGAAGTGTATCTTTTGCAAATTCCGCATTTGCAAATGATGCCAACCTAGGAACGAGGAAAAAGATAGGCTCAAGATTGGTAACAAATTGAAAGAACTGTATTATATTAATGAGGAAAAAAAATGGCGAATCCAGGAAAATACTTCAGCTATTTTCGTCGTGTCTATTTGAGATTTACAAAGACAGATTTTAATTAATTCCATTAGTCCTCGGTTGAGGAGAAAAGATACGTCAAGAATGCAATTTAAAATAGAAACTTATACTAGCCCGGAGCACAATCTTTTTTTTTGTCTCCAACACGACTATTATTACAGTATAATAAACAACGAAAGAATTAATAGTCTTAAATATAATTAAATAACAATCCGGTAGTACATAACGTGTTATGAATTATGACGGTGGAGGAAAAAACGATTCAAAGTGTATCAATGGAAAATTCAAAGGAAAAAATATGTAAAATAAAGAGAAAAGAGGTGGATATTACAATAAATGTACCTTATGTTCATTCCGCACTCGCAATTATTACCAACCAAGGAACGAGAGGAGATTTTTTTCCAGCAGAGACATGGGCAGTTAATATACAAAAAAAAAGATAGGCTTAAGATTAGTAACAAATTGGAATAGCTTAATAATATTAATGAGGAAAAAAAGGCGAATCCACACTTCGGCTATTATCGTAATGACTGTTTCTGAATTACAAAGACAGATTTTAATTAATTCCATTAGTCCTCGGTTGAGGAGAAAAGATACGTCATTAAAATAGAAACTTATGCTAACCCGGAGAACACAAAAGGGGCTTATTTATTAAATATAAGTTTTGGGAATTAAGAGGTTTAATTTTTGATTATACAAAATGGATTAATTCCTGTTATTTCAGCTCACTATCTTTGATTATAAACCAATATCTTTTCTCATTTATATGTTCACTTTAATATATTTATGGATTAATTATCTTTGTTATTCAGCTCTCTATCTTTGACTATTAACTAATATCTTTGCACATTTATATGTTCACTTTAATATATTTACTTATAAACCTGACTAGTGCTCACATTAGGACATAAATGTTATTAAATTAATTAAATAAATATTTAATTGTCTGATTTTGGTCTAATTAATCATTTTTTTGCTAGGGGTTTGCCATCAGTATTTTTATCCGGTATTGTGTACAAATTTTTTCTGTAATTTGTGTATGAATTTAAATTTTCTTTAAGTTTATACAACTATATATCATTGCTTATTTTATATATTCCTAAATACTAAATGAGTGAATGTTTATTGATGCTTAGAACAGGTGCTTTATAATGGAAACATGTGAAAAGGAAAGAATGATTAGAAAAAAAGAAAGGATAAATAAAAAATACGTCTTTTCTGGTATGACGGTCCCAACTCGGAGGTTAAGAGAAAGAGAAATGAATAATTCTTCAGAGGATCGCGAAGCAACCGTGAGCGTAGAAGTAGCTACTAATAATTTATCCCACAAGCCTTAACTTAATAACACGAGCGCTAATGCAACAGCTGCGGTGAAACAGAGAATTATAGAAGCGGGAAACAACAAAGGTAGTTGCTCATCGTTTTCTTGCTAATTCAGGTCACACGAATTACGAGGTAGTGCAGGTAACAGGATTTAAGTAAATTATATTTATTAAATATAGCAGTAAAATATAATAAATAATTGTAGAGTCTGTCAGATAGTGTAATGTTTTAGAAATAAAGGACTGTATTTCATGATTATTTTACAACTTGTGTCTCTGTGATGAAAATAAATGCATTTCGTCATAAAAACCCAGGAAAACCAGTTCATAGAACAAACTCATAAAGGCCGATTAACCTTCTCCATATTATTATTTAATTTATTCGGGTTTTTCAATGTCTTGGAGTAGATAAGTGAGAAAGACCAAGGTGAAAAAGGCAAAGGAAAGAAGAGAAAAGAAACAAGAAAAACAGAAAAGAAGAGGCAGGTCAAAGAGATGACGAGAAAGATCAGAAAAAAGATGTAGAGATATACTCCAAGCCAAAAAAAACAAGAAAAAACAGAAAGAGAGAGGCAGTGGGCATAAACAAGCTAGGTTAAAGAGTTGGAGTAAACAATCAAGTTCCTTTATCCATTTCATCTTTCCATGTAGACATTACTTTCACAATAGCCTCATTGAAAGTTATATAATATACCCTTATTACCACAGTTCAACTGCTTCCTCATAACTCATTTCTACCAACTTATCCTCAATTCCAAGAAATTTACCGGACTGTAATCACCAATATTATCAGATCCAACATCCATAGGAACTACTAAACTTGTCCGCGTGGAATATAATGTGCTAGTGGTGCTGCAATGGCAATAAGAAATTCCTTGTATCTTTTAGAGTATCGCGCTACTTGAGGGCACTCCCAATGGTGGAAACTCCACTTTAATAGCCTACGAAGGGATTTGAAAAAAAAGGGGGGGCGGAAGGTTAGAGGATAGGTAACAAAAGGTTAGTTCAAGGATGTTTAAATGATGCAGGACAAACTCTAGAAAACCTGCATCCCACAGGTCGGGAATTTGGTACTTGTCACACGCCGTTCCGATGCCGGAAAATGGGTTTCTTGTCGGGAGACGCAACATTCCCTTCTCCGTGCCTCGATCAGTTTAGAAGGCAGCTGGCCGACTGTTCCAATGGTACCAGCGGACAACTCTTACCGTAAGCCCAAGGTCTACGACCCTTGAACATACACCTCTCAAAAAGGGTACGAGGTGCCTCGGCTTGTGGAAACCTTAGTTCAAAAAACCAGAGAGAGGAGGAGGCATCCCCATAGGTAGCCCTGTCCGTTCTAGAAGAAGAAGGTTTAGACAGGATATGTGTAGGGTAATCTACATGGTGGCAACTCCCCTCTTATAGAATAGGAAAGGGAGTGAAAGGCGGGATGCGGAGAGGTAGAGAAAGGTAGCCAAGGGTTAACTAAGGCTCCCGCGCTATGGTTTAAGGATCCTACCCGGAAATTCGCCTAAAATATATACAGGGAAAACCCTAGAAAAACCTGCATCAGGTAGGTCGGTCATTTGGTACTTGACCCACGCCCTTCCGATGGCGGGAGAGGGGTTTCCTGTGGGGTCGCAGCTTTCATCCTCGCCTTGCTAACTACTTTATATGAAAAGACCATTCATATATTAGCAAGTAGCAACAGAGCATTATCGTCGTTTTTACGGCCCGAGTTAAAATGACTATTTCTCGCAGTTGAAATTTGTAAGATAAATTTAAGGGCGTGGGACAAGTACCAAGAAAAAGGAAGTCTGCTGCGAGAGAATTCTCTCGCACGTCAACCTTCCCAGAGAGCTCTGGCGGAGGCTACTTTTGGGGATGCCTTCACATCTCTCTGGTATCTTGAACTAAGGTTCCCACATGCCGAGGCACCTCGGCCTGTATGAGAGGCGTATATTCCGGGGTCGAAGACCTTAGGCATACGGTAAGAGTTGTCCGCTATTCCTATTGGAATAGTCGGCCATCTGCCTCCTAAACCGGTCAAGGAACGGAGAGGGGAAAACTGCGACCCCACAGCTAACCCCCTCCCGCCATCGGAAGGGCGTGGGACAAGTACCAAATGCCCGACCTACCTGGTGCAGGTTTTTCTAGGGTTTTCCCTGCATCACTTTAAGGCGAATTGCCTGGTAGGTTCCTTAAACAATAGCCCGGGAGCCCTAGTTAACCCTTGGCTACCTTCCTCTACCCTTCCGCATCCCACATTCCAAATTTATTTCCCATGCTATAAGAGGGGAGTTGCCACTATGTGGATTACCCTATGCATAGTCTGTCTACACCTAAAAAAAAGTTATTTTAGAAATGAAGTACATATTATATATAGTCCGATAAAGCGTCACTAAACATGCTATTAAAACAATTTAAAAATATTGTCTTCGTCGTTGTGTCCACGTCACCTCGTCCATCCTTGTAATGCGCCCTCTGGCTTGCTTTGCGAGACGGCCAAATTATTCCATTAGTTTGCAGAGCGCGGCGTTTGCTACATCTGGTATGGGTGCATCTGGCTGCCAAAATTGCAACGGAGAATACAAACCAGCGCCATGTAGGCAGCAAGCACAAAGTCTGCGAAGGAATACATACATATTTAGTTGAGAAGGGAGGTTCCGTAGTCTGCATAAACTATATCTACAACCCTCATTTGGGTTTTATGGACAGCTCGAGCGATCCAATATACAACACTGTTCGTCGGCTCTCGTAAACATGTGAAAGGCGCATTGCCACGTGGCTAGTGGGATTTTTTGTTAAGTTTCTTCACTTCTTCGTCAAAACGTGGTACGAGCAACACAGAAGCAAGCGAGTGTGTTTACATCGTGCAACGGGCGAGGCAAAGCGGGCAATTTTGAGTATTCTGGGCGAAACAAGGAACAGTGCATCCCAGAACGATATTAATTGGTAGCAAGTTACGGCTGCTACTCGAGTGATCTGTAAGTGTAACTGAAAAGGAAAACTAATCCAGGACGAGGAACACAGATGCTGAGAAGCAATCCTATACAGGACCTGTGGCAGTGGAGCACCGTCGTGACGATCCCAGCACCTGACATACGAACAGATGAGTACCACAGTAGCATTAGCTAATCTAATATGACCCTCCAAAATAAGGTATATATCCAAGATTATTAACACTAGGGTGTGTATTTTTTTTAACCAGCAGTAACCATGTATTTTGAAGTAACATCTAAGTACAAATCAATTGAAATTAATAACCAACGATAAATATAAGGCCCCTAATGATAAAGCTAACTAAGGTCATAATCTCAAATGTGTGCCCAATCATTCCTAATGACCTAATACTCATGGAATTAGTGGGGCTGTAGAGGCGTTTCAGAAAAATAAAATAACCCACCCCCCAAAAAAAAGACAGTCGAGATTGGAAATCCTGGGTTATGGATGTCGCTGACAATCCGGGCAACGTCAAACACACAGCTAGCTAACTATATAACACACGTGGCATGAAATAATGACCGTTCGACCACGGCTCGCAAGGAGAAAGTCTGGGTTATCCATTAAAACAAACAAATTGAATTTAAATAAATTTTCTATCTGAAATAATAATTGGCAGACGTTGTTGCAGATAAATGTTTACTAAAACTAGACAGAATGGGCGTATTTTTTTTTTAAAAAAAAACATATGGTGTTGATGACTGCATTTTTTCCAGTGCAAAGAACCTGAATCAGAAAATTAATCAAATTAAGGAGCTTTAGGTTAAATGCTATAAAATCTTATTGATAAATTTTTATAGGGGGAAACAGATGAAAACTTCTAACTTACATTTTTCAAAAATTAATTAAAGGTTAAAATTCGCATGGTGAGATATTTAATTATATTGCTATACACGTGTAGGTGTTTATCGACTGATAAATCAGAGATGAGAGAATTATGGTAAATTACTCAAGAAAGAATGAGATAATAATAATTCCTGCATAAATAATTTAAAAATCTGTAGAATAAATAATATTTGATATTTTCTTTCCGATCCTAATTCCAAATCTTAAAATAACATGGATTACAATTTTTGAAAGCGTTTTATTTAAGGAAAATTAAAAATATATCCCAATATCTGTATTGTAATTCTATAATCGCTAATTATCCAACGAAATAATACAATAAATTATTTCGATATTTATAATTATCAACAATCCTATTTTCTTTTAAAACAACTAAATTTAAACAAACAAGTAATTATTTGCCCTCACGTTGTATGACGTCAACTCTGACGTCACTCCACTCACATTAATATATATATAGCCTTGGTAGTTACTGAAATCGCGTTTCGGTCTTTTTACCACTGGTACCCGATATATATATATATATATATTGTAATAAAAAAAATTAATTAAAATAAATTAAATGGTTGGCCACACGTTGATGACGACAAAATGAAATGATTAATTTTAATTAATTAATTTAAGCAATTGATTAATGGATGAATTTATTTTATTCAAATTTTAAAAATTAAAGGATGCTAAACAATTTACAAAATTTTAATCTTCACAAAACAATTAATTTATTCAAAGTAAAATAACAAAATTTCTTGATGTGATTATTTACATTCGTGTTCTTACTATTTTACCGATTTTATGTACTCTCACGTCAGGGTCGTTTACTTGGATCTTTTAAATAAAGAACCAATTTTTTACATTCAAATTAACAATCAAAATTTACAGCATTAGAGTTAAACAAAAAAATGACCGTTAAATCTGACGATTTCATCCTTATTTAACGTTTACAAAACTTTTATAAAATTTCTCTCGCTTACAGTGTCTTTACTGGTAACAGGCATTCGTTTTGGGCTTTGATGCACTTTACACTATTCACATATAAAAGGCCATAATTACACAGAATTTAACTTTATTTCAAAAACACTGTCCAAAACTTTGGTATCTATCAACTGGAACGATTACTCCAAACAACACCTGTGACCCTTTGCATTAACTCTCTGTCTCTCTAGCAAATATGGTATTTCTCGTTCTAATTAATGGTCAGTCACATTGTTATCAACTCAAGAGAACCTTGTAGGAGAGATTCGAAGGAGCTACCTATGGGGATACCTTTTCCTCTCTGTTTTTGAACTAAGGTTTCCACAAGCCGAGGCATCTCGGCCTGTTCTGAGAGGTGTATGTTCCGGGGTCAAAGACGTTTGGTATACGGTAAGAGTTGTTCGCTGTTCCCATTGGAACAGTCGGCCAGCTGCCTCCTAAACTGGTCGAGGTACGGAGAAGAGAATGCTGCGTCCCCACAGAAAGCTCTTTTCCCGCTATCGGAAGGGTGTGGGACAAGTACCCAATGCCCGACCTACCTGATGCAGGTTTTTCTAGGGTTTTCCCAGCATTGCTTTTAGGCGAATGACCGGTAGTATCCTTAAACTATAGCCCGGGTGCCCTAGTTAACCCTTGGCTACCTTCCTCCACCCTTCCGCATCCCCCGTTTCAAATTCCTTCCTATGCTATTAAAGGGGAATTGCCACCATGCGGATTACCCTCATGTAACCTGTTAACCTAAAAAAAATAATAATAAAAGTTTTGAACTCAAGGAAGCCTGCGCCAAGTCATGGCGAGGGGTAAGCTGCGACCCCACAGCAAACCCCTCTCCCGCTATCGGAAGGGCGTGGGACAAGTACCAAATGCCCGACCTACCTGATGCAGGTTTTTATAGGGTTTGTGCTGCATTACTTTTAGCCGAATGACGGATAGGATCCTCAAACCATATCCCGGGGGCCCTAGTTAACCCTTGGTTACCTTCCTCCACCCTTCCGCATCCCACCTTTCAAATCCCTTTCCTATGCTATAAGAGGGGAGTTGCCACTATGTGGATTACCTTATACATAGCCTGTCGACACCCAAAAATATGTTGTCAACTCCTTCTCGTTGAAATTTGTGACAGTCTTTACTTATTGAATTTTTACTTGTGGCTTTACTTATATGTCCAAGCTTTACTCAATTTACTTCTATGTTCCACAGCTTTTACTCGATGAATTTCTATCCGCAACCTTTACTTGATCAAATTCTACCCGCGACTTTAATTCATGAGTTCCTGCCCGCGACTGCGGCCTTATGCCTGAATTTTTTAAAATGCTCGCCGCCGACAAAGGCTCACCTCTACATGTTTACCCATTGTTGTGTTTATATTTTCGCCGATAACAATCTTCTACAAATTTCCAACTATTAAATCTTTAATTGCCTCTAATTAGTATTACATAATAAATTAACATGATTATGTTGCATTCTCTATTTATTGCCTTTGTCAATGTCCGTTTGCTGCGCCGCATATTGTAGAGTATTGTTGTTGTAAGACGCGCGCAGAGACGTGGCAAGGCAGTTCCTCAGGGGACGCAGGTACCAGTAGTGTAATATATAAAAAATGTCATAAATAACCACGCCCTGCATATGTTCAATGTTTCATGGCTCGAGAAATAAATTAATTATAAATAAAAATGTTTTGGTAACTTCACTCCAAAAAATTACCTGGCGCCCGTATTAGAAATTGAGTCGAGAAACAGAAGGACGAATGGACAATATATATATATATATATATATATATATAGTGTCATCAGCAGGTTTTTTTAAAGAAATTCATCAATATAGTACTTCCACTGGATATAAATATTTCCCTGCCAACAAAAATTCAGGTAAAATGGCTGAATCTGTGGAGCTTGTGCACTAGCGACCTGATTTATGTTGATTTACCCTCACCTCTAGTTTCTTCAAATAATTCAAGCGGGACCAAGATGGAGTCATAATAACGCAAGGCGAAACGGCTGAATCCCTACCTAATTTATTTCGGCGTGAATGGCCAAAGATGCCACTGTAACGTAGCTACATTACTCACAGAACCTAATGGAACATGGTCGCGACGCAACGGCCGAAGGCATAAATAATAACGCTTGGATTACGTGAACCTCGAAGGTCTTGGTAGTTACTGAAATCGCGTTCCGGTCCTCCTTTTTATAACCGCTTGTAGGCCGATAACAAATACGATATATTTTTATATTTAATATAATATATTTTCCGGTATGTTGTTAGTAATATCATTTGAAAAGGGGTGCGGAAGAATAATTATATAGAAACTGGTTAGCTCAAGGCTTTGAGGGAAGAAGTCATTGGAGCACACAACCGAAAAATATGAGCCATTTTGATCTTTCACATTCTCAGGACTTTAGGTTAACTCATTGGTGGAAGGTACAGTAAAGGAAATAGTAAGGTGCTTAGGAATATCGGATGTTGAAACTCATGCGATCAGAGCTGCGGAAAAAAAACTTGAAAATATTTTGAAAGCTTAAATGTCTTTTAATAAATAAATAAGCAATAAAGGCAATATTCCAGAAAAAAATATACTAATTAATTAAACCAAAAATACAACGTTTCATCCATAGTTTTGTGAGTCCT
The DNA here is from genome assembly GCA_037074705.1 of Zhengitettix transpicula. NCBI lineage: Eukaryota > Metazoa > Arthropoda > Insecta > Orthoptera > Tetrigidae > Zhengitettix > Zhengitettix transpicula. Next base: position 26,624,946 of record CM073591.1, on the reverse strand, counting down.
TCAGGAAGTCAGGTGAAAACACTAAATAGCAAAATTTATATGATAAATTCGAAACAGTTAAATAAGTTATACAAATTTTAGTTCAAATATAAATTATACAAACTTACAGATTTGAATATATGTATATAAATATGCTAAATTAGGAGAATATTAAAATGCCAATTTATTCAATTTTACTGAGTTTATTTATTACGTTCAGAAATAACTTTCTGAGTAAAACTGTTGATCATAATCATTTTGTTCCATCTTCAGCTTCCAGAGTGACTATTAACGAAGCCTTCTCTATCTTTTCGAGTCCAAAAAGCATTTTTTCTTCTCCACTTCTCTTTTTACTCGACTTTCTAGACCTTCCCCAAGGTCTAGTTCCTCTTTTTATTTTATCTCTCCATACATATCTTTACTATTCTATTCTCGTCAAATTTTTTGACATGTCCGAACCCCTTAGGCTCTCTTTAATTCCAACTTCCTCTATTATATTTTCGTTTTCCATCCTGTCCTTTCCGATTAATTTTTAAACACATGTCCTCAGGAAACTTCATTCTACTGGCTTGTGATTTCCTTTCTACTCTTTTCGTTGTAGTGCAACTGTTGATCTTGCAGTAAAATAAAATAAAATAAATCTTACATTTTTCTGAAAATTTTATTTGTAACATTTAATTGTCAGATATGTTTATATTTGCTCTTTTTATCCTGTAAATGATAAACGATATTTAATAAAAATATAATAATTACGATTTTTTAAATGGCGTATTTCATATAGAAATTTATATACAAGCGTGGTCAAACCAATGAAGCCAAAATTTATTACAAATTTACTTTAGCACACAAAGAAGAATTTTTTTTAACAACAACTAAAACATAGAAGTGACGTAAAGAAGACTGTTTTGATTTAATAACAAAAAAAAAATTTAATGAGAAAATTCTCAGCATAAAACAATCTTCTATCTATATAATAAATAAGAATGTATGTTTGTATGTATGTGTTTACTTTAATCTCTATACAATTTTAATCGCTTGGACTGATTGCAAATAAAATAAATACACATATTCTTCAAAACACGAGAAACGGTACTGTGGGGGTGAGAAACCCCTAGCATACACTTGGAAAGAATTATTATTGAAAAATGTGATCATTTTGTGTTAAATTACTTCGCGTCAAGAGACCATGACGTCACACTAGAGAGAGAGAGAGAGAGAAACGTTACTATGCGACGAACAAAGGAAATAGCTCCTTTTTCCGTAATGAAATAAGGCAGAAATATATTTATTGAACATTTTATCGAGTAATACTCCATCGAATTATAATAAAAAAAATACTAAATACTTTACGATCCTTGCGGAAAATATAAGTTAATTTTCGCGCCATATTAGTGACTCCAATATGGCGACTATTTGTTTATATTATGACTCTAGCTAAGGAATTTCATAAATTTAACCTTTCCTAATGCCTGAGGACTGAGGGACAATTATATCCTGCAGTACTCAAGGAGTATATTTAAGAAGAAACTCGGAGGTATGTTTGTTGGGACTGATGCAATAAAATTCATTCTATTTTACAGCTGTTGAATTAATGCACTATTATCTGTGGAAAGTGTGTACGGAACTAGGAACAGTTAGAGTTAGGTTAAATCACTTCTCAACTAAAGATTAATATAGAATTAAATACTTTTTCGTGTTTATATAAATAAGTACACGTGTCAACGCCGGGCACTAAGGGTAGTCTATATTATAAAAACAGCAGGGGAAAAAATTAATTTTTATGAAGACCTTAAAAATCTTAAAATATATCAGTATAAAATAGCCATATGTAAGGCAGTAGTAAGTTAAGAAACATTGGATAAAAATGAAAATTCACATTTTTATTTCTTAATTTTTAAAAAAATTAAGAACTGAACTGTATTGGTAAAATACTTGTTGGTTCAGCATTTTCTCATTTTGGCTACACAAATTTCAGTGATTGTTGTTTTATATTGTTACTTTACGTCAGGAATCAGCAACTTTGTTTTGTTACAATAATAAAAGGAGAGACCCTTTTGCTTTAGAGGAGGCCGCGTAGTAGTAAAAGTTGAATACAATCTTTACGTATAGGACTGTAAACCTAGATTCTCTGGAATGACTGTGGTTGGCGACAAAGGCGCCGTTCCTCCTAATTTTCTTATCGAAGTAGCTTCTTGTAGTCAGAGAACGTCAACGAGTTCAAAACTCCAGATTTTTTAAAAAAATAAACCTCTAAAAAAATAAAATGTCAAGAAAGTAATTAAGGCGTTGATATTTTAAAACACCGAAGTAAGTGATAAAGTAGTTACGAGATTATCTTTAATTATTTTAAAAGGCTTTGAACTTTGTTCTGTGCATTAAAATTCGTTAGTAGGATAATCCGTGATATTTTATATTTATAATGTTGGTAATAATAATGTATTATAACTTTATTTCAAAGGTTAACAGAAGCTTTCGGCCATTTTAAAATGAAGTTCATTTGAACAACAAGAATTTTAATAAATTTAATAAATATAATAAAATATGACAAAATAAAATTATTTATATTAATAAAAATTTGTGTTTAAATGATTTATGGTTGAAACTGGCGATGCCGAAAAGCTTAAAATAAAATTATAAATATTATAAGGGATTATTGGTATTCTTCAAATTATCAGAACGGTAAATCGTTTCACTGATAATAAAGGTTTATAGCTTTTTTTTAAAAAAATAAAAATACTGACAGTTATTTTTACCTAACAACGTTGGTATTACTCGAACCAAGCTTTGATCCTCAACCGATAAACCAGAAGGTTTGATTTTTACTGATGTTTATTTATCCTGATGTATTTTAACTAGAAAACTTTTATCGTAGAAATTAATTCGAAATCGCTAAAAATAGTCCGGAGAATTATTTTATTTCGTCTTCTTTTAACTACTCTTAATTACTCTCCTATCACTTACATGTTTACTTGCTACCAACAGTCTAAAAACCCTGCATAAAAAAGCTGAAATAAATAATTTAATTATGTTGAAAAAATATCTGACGTATATAATATTATATGCCTAAAACCAAGAAATTTTTTATTAACAAAAAATGTCCCTAAAATAAGGACGAACCGTCGGTGTGTTATTTTTGTTAATAAACAATTGTCTGACTCAAGACCGTTTATTTATTTATGACGATGTTGAGCCTTCGAGGTCCAGTGGCTGTCTTCGGAGCTGTGGTACTAAAACCAAAAAAGAAGAATTAACCAAGCTTTGTTTCGTCCAAACTTTAACCCAACTTGGTGCCCAAGTAATTAAGGGTCTTACCTACTCAAATTCCTTGTGGTTAGTCTCTTTGTAAGTTTATTCAGTTTTAATGTTTAACATTTTTTTCCAGTAAATAAGTAGTTAATACATCTAATTAAATTTCTCCCCCCCCCCCTCTTCTCATTAACTGGAATCAAACGTTTTCGATTCGCTGCAGGTAAAACAAAGAGTCAGGAAAAGAGCACGTATTTAGATCACAGAAGTCTTTAAATAACAGTTACGAAAAATAAGATACTCCATTTTGTAGGTTCACTGATGCATCACGGTACAAAATGATAAAATGTGGAGGGGGTTGTCGATGGGTAAAAACTTTGCCTCTTGTTCTTGCTCGTTAAAACAATGGCTAATGACGTGAACTAAAAGACCTCAGGAATCAAAGGAGAATGTTTTTTTAAAAAAAATTGTTTACGTATTGGGTAAATGTAACTGTGATATTTTTATGACTTAGTTTTGGAACCTGGATTCCGTGACTGGAAACATACGGAACTACATTTAGGGATTGTGCGGAAATTATTACGGCGTTGCCACGTGTACTTATTTATGTAAACCCGTAAAAGTATTTAATCCTATATTAATCTTTAGTCAAGAAGTGATTTAACCTACATCTAACTGTTCCTAGTTCCCTACACACTTTCCACAGATAATAGTGCATTAATTCAACAGCTGTATAATACATTAAAGTTTATTGCATCAGTCCCAACAAACATACCTCAGAATTTTTTCTTAAATATACTCCTTGAGTACTGCAGGATATAATTGTCCCTCAGTCTTCAAACATTACCAAAGATTAAATTCTTAGCTACATTCACAATGTAAACAAATAGTCGCCATATTGAAGTCACTAATATGACGCGAAAATTAACTTACATTCTCCGCACGGATCGTAAAGTATTTCGTATTGTTTTTTTTATTAACATTCTATGGAGTATTACTGGATAAAATTTTACTTTTTATTCAAGGGAAATATTTCTGCTTTATTTCATTACGAAAATATTCTGTTTACTTATCGGGGGTTATTTTAACCCTCTTAAGAACCCTACAGTAATTTTTATTTTGTTAACCTTACCATATTTATTTTAAGCCTCTTAAGAAACCTATAGTAAATTTTTATTCTGTTATCCTACCCCTATTGATTTTAACCCTCTGAAGGAACCAATACTAATTTTTATTCTTTTAACCTACCCCGATTTATTTTATGCCTCTTAATAAACCTATAGTAATTCTTATCCTGTTATTCTACTCCGATTGATTTTAACCCTCTGAACAAACCTATAGAATTTTTTATTCTTTTAACCTAACCCGATTTATTTTAAGCCTCTTAAGAAACATATAGTAATTCTTATTCTGTTAACCTAACCCGATTGATTTTAACCCTCTTAAGAATCATGTAGTAATTTTAATTCTGTTAAACTACCGGGAGTGATTTTAACCCTCTTAAGAAGCCTATAGTAACTCTTATTCTTTTAACCTACCCCGATTTATTTTAAGCCTATTAAGAATCCTGTAGTAATTTTTATTCTGTTAAACTACCCCGATTTATTATAACCCTCTTAAGGAACCTATAGTAATTTTTACTCACGTAGACTTTCTTAACGTATGGAAAATAATTTTTTTTGACTCTCCAGGTATATAACGAAACTTTTACTCGCTTCTCTTTAGGAATACGAAAGATATTTAATTCTCTCAAGGCACATGGAGTATTTATGACACACTTAAGGAATTTTAGGGAGTGTAATTAACTCTATAAATGTAGTGGGTGTATTTTTCACTTTATTAGAGTACCGAGAATATTTTTAAGTCTCTTAGGGTACCCAGAATATTTTTTATTACTCTTTCAACGCTCCGGGAGTATTTTTGACGCTCTCAAGGTCCAAATAGAATTTTTTTCAACTGTTATCGGGAGTATTTATGATTCTTTACAGGCACGTGAGGTGGGGTTAGTTCTGATGAATTTATAATTCGCTCGGCATAGGTATGTTGATGTACTTCCTCACTAATAGTTTAATGTAAAATTAATTACTTTTTAGGGTGTACATTGACAAGATCTGTCGCCCGCTCAGCTACAACTCAAAAATAGCTGTGGGTAATCTCTTTAAATGATTCAGAGATAATTAGAAAATTTAACAGATGAAACAAAGCTTAATCAAGGTAGTTTAATTACATGTTGTTGAAAGCTAGGCCACTGACGTAGGTAGGAATCACAGTTGTCAAGGATGCCTTAAACTCAGGAGCCTTCTTTGTGATGTTTTACGGGTGCGGAACAAATGTTGAATTAAAGGCAAGGATTGCTCTAATTAAATTGGTTAGCTCTGAGAGAAGACGTATAGGATCGTGAGTAATTAAAACTAACTCCATGCCGAACATAGTTTGCTTTCTGTGAGTCCTTTACTGCTTGCTACTCGGAGATTCTCGGAGTACGTGAATTACCTTCAAAAGAGGGGTTTAAAATATCTTGTATTTTCTAACTTAAAAAATTAGTAATTATTATCTAAAAGTCTGTGAACAAAGAATGAATACATCTATTCCGCAATTAAAAGAGGTCCTTAGTCGAAAACAGGTAGCACTTTATTTATTACGCATAAAATCCTCCATGATGTGCAAATTAAAGCTGCAAGAAATGGTAATGGAATTAAAAATAGTGGCTACATTTCTGTAACAGTAAATTAATTTTATCTCTTTGTTTTATAAATTTTTCAACGTAATCTGATTCAACAACGCCTCCTGAGGGCCATATTATATTAAATATAAAACCATAAACCATATTGGGTTTCAAATGTAGTTCATCCTCATCTCAAATGATTAATAATGTTCATGGTAATTTTTTTGAATGTTTTTTGAATACTTAAAAATAATATCAGGACGAAATTCCTTGAAATATTGTGATTTGCACAGATACTTCGCGGAATGGATGTTTGATCCCGTAACGGTATGCTAATACATTCAGCTCCCGAAAGGACGGGGGGGGGGGGGGCGAGAAATTTAAATCAACAAATATTATGAAATGTTGCCTGTCCTGGAACGCGTCTTTACAGATAGAAATAATATGCAAATGTGGAGCAAACAAGTTGAACCGCGTCAGTCAGTGTCAAGGTGTGACGTCAGCGACGGACGTAACTGCTATTCGTTAAAGTAATCGCTCTCAAGATCCTCCGTACAGTAGCGGAATAAAAATTATATTTATGCGTATCAAAATTTCAGCTTCTTTACCGGTAGGTCATTAGTGTTAGAAAAACAGAGTCGGAAATATTTGGTGGGACAAGAACGATCTTATTGATTTGAGTCGCTTAAAGTCCTCAGTCTAGTTTATTATTCTCCAACTTATTGTACAAAATACAATTAATTCAATTATCAGGACAAAGTTCATTCAAACACTTTAATTTATCAAATATAAACATTGATGAACTAGGGGTTCCTCAGGGTCATAATTTAGGTCCATTTTTCTTTTAATTTTATGTATATAAATAACTAATTTATTAAAAATATAGCAATCCATTTACTGAAGATGTATGTTTCACGGAGATTAAAATAGAATGAATACAGTTATTAATATTTAATTTATCTAATAGAAACATTGATGCACAAGGTTATGTTCATAATAAGGGGTTCCTAAAGGTCTTATTTTAGGTCAATTTTTCTTTTAATTATATATATGAATACAAATTAACTGATTTAATTAAAAAAACATAAATCCATTTGTTGAAGATGTATGTTTCACCGAGATTAAAATAGAATAAATACAGTTGTTAATATTTAATTTTAACGTCTGTTCTTATTAAACAAAAAATATATATAATATCTTCAAATATAATTTAATTTAAATTACAAAATATATCACGGTTTATAGTGTGGCATTTAATTTATATTTTCTCTTAATTGGCTATTTATTTTTTATCTATTTAGATATTTATTACATAAGAAAACGTTTCGTTCTAAAATTAGGGAATCTTCAGTTCATTTAAATATTTAGGAGAACTTAAAAAAATTAATTAAAAATTATCTATATTTTTACGTCCTGTTGCAGAACATCAATAAAAATATATTATTAAAATAGTGCTCCATAATTCTTAAATATCAACAGAAAATAGGAGTTTTAGTACTTTATTCCAACATTAAACAACATATGACGCTGAACATTTTATTTCAAACTAATAATGACACATAGTAATTCATGAAATTTAATTTATTCTCCTCAGTTTGATCCTCACAAGTTTAAACTTCAGAAATATTATATTTTTCTAGTATTTAAAATAAGCCACGTCTCATTAAGGTTAGAAATTGAACAAAATTTGTAGAAATTAATTGTGATCCATTTTTGGATACCAATGTAGCAGTTATCTGGATGCTGTTCATCATATATATATATATATATATATATACATATTGTAAAGAATTATTTTTGTGGTCTGGGTTTTACGTTAAATCAAAAAATATTGACCATTAAATAAATTTTTATATAAGTTGTTTTACAGTTAAGCATGAAAAACTCTTATCTCAGGCACCTGTGGTTTTTACGTAGAAGAGATCTGCTGCCCGTACCAAATACGTGCTGCTATTCTGTGTTGTGCTGCCTGCTGTAGCTCTCGTACCGACGTCTCCGTATCTCACAGCCGGCAGAACGGGTTAACTGCAGTGATGACTTTAGTCAGGACCGTTGCAAGGCGTCGACTCAGGGGTTGACCACTGGCTAAGGCGTCGTACTAAATTGTGTGGCTTCGATGAACTCTTCACTAACAAATTTTGGCCCCTTTCTCACGACGATTCTGCCTCGGACTATATCAGAGACAACAAATTGGAAACGTTTACAGCAGAACTCATGAAATTTGTAGATCGGTGACACTTAAAACGTATACACGTAACGCAATACGGAGCCTCTCATAATCACATCCACCAGCTGCGGTGAGCGCAGAACAACTGTCCAGTTTCATAAGATTATCTCCGTTCCCTCCATTATAGCCTCCCATTCTTTTACTTTTTTCATTATTACAAAACTTGGTTGAAATGTCAGTTTCACTGATTCTTCCAGTGTCACAAGAGTTATAGCACGCAGCTGCAGTTCCGTAGTCAACAATGGCCAACTATTCTGTCATGTTGAGGCCAACAATCGAGACAGGACACGAAAATTACTTGGATGGAAATATTTATCTCCTCCACCCTCACGCACGTGCACGATTTCGAATTCTTCAAACCACAGCAAACAACACTTCCGAGACAAAGCAAAACTAAACCAAAATACACGCGTCTATATATATAATTTAATGACAATTAACAATTTCAATAGTTATCATTTTTTTAAATTTAGTCTTAAATCTTTAATCAACGTTTCTGTACAAATGTATGAATTATTCAGGGTGTGTAATATTAATTGTCAGACTGCGGAAACAAAAAACAAACCGTTATTTGAGGCAGCTATTCTGAAGAGGGCACAAATATGTACAGAGACGTTTTTTTACGGTCCCAGAAGAATTAATGAAGTTTTTCTGTATGAAAAGTGCATAGAAATTAAATATGGTGGAAACGTTGTTGTGTCAGTAATCTAATCAGTTAGACCATCCTTCCCACAATAAAAAATACTTTTTTCTTTCATTTATAAAAAATGTTAAGGGTCGCTAAATATATATGATGAATGGCTGCCAGACTGTTGCTACATTAGTATCCAAAAATCTGATAGATTAATGTAAATTGAATAATATTTCATATTCGTGAAATATGATAACCATATTAGACAAAAAATTAATAAAAAATATTATATCTTCAAATAGAATTTAATTAAAATTATAAAAAATATAACACGGTTTATACTGTGGTATTTAATTAAAATTTTGTCTCTTATTTTGCTATTTATGTTTTTATCTATATAGAAATTTAATAAATAGAAAACGTTTAGTTCTAAAATTAGGGACTCTTCAGCTTATTTAAATATTTAGAAGAACTGAAAAAATAAATTAAAAATTATCTGCATTTTTAGTCCTGTTGCAATCGTTTGTGCAATTTCTAAACCAAAAAGAAACATTGAATCTTTTACATGCTAGAAAATGATAAAAATTTGTGATGTTTAATCTTGTGAGGCTCAACCGAGGAGAATAAATTAAATTTCATGAACTCCTATATGTCATTAATAAATTTGAAATAAAATGTTCAGCGTCATGTTGTTTAATGTTGGAATAAAGTCCAAAAAAAGCCTATTTTCTGTTGATATTTAAAAATTATTGAGCACTATTTTAATAATATAGTGTAGTGAATAACATCGCTAAGTGGCCGCCCTTTGTCCGCGGGCCTGAGAGAGAATTAATTAAGGGTGCACGTGTGCCGGAGAGGCCCCAAGAAGCCGAGGGTACACGTCCCTTTTTTTTGCATCGTTTGGGAGGGCGGAGTAAGGGTATATACTCCGCACCCGGGTGAAAGTGGACAGATAGACAGAGAAGTGAGAGAGGACTGAAAGTGGAGTGAGAGAGGCGAGAGGGTGGAAAATTTGGCGAGCTGTAAGAAACAAAAGTTTTGGAGGGTGGACGTCCATCGCGTGGAGGCCGAAGAAGGAGATCGTGGGCTGCTACAAGACCAGTGATCCGCTGCAAGTCGGCTGACGCCACAAGTTAAAGTAAAGGTCACCATTAATGTGAAGTGCCTTCAGCAGTTAAAGATTTTTTTACACAGTACGGAACTAAGCTCTGTTTGTGAATAGCTACCGAGACGCCCAAATTACCTTGTAGAGGAGGAGGATTTCATTAACCAAGCCAGAGCTAATTATTGTTATTTTTTTTAAGACTATATGTAGAGCTGCTGGCGCCCAATCAATTTTTTATGTATTTTTATGTAATAAATTTTTTATATATATATGGTAATTAAGTCTAAATCATTACAATATATATTTTTTATGGATGTTCTGCAACTGGACGTAAAAATTTAGATAATTTTTAATTTTTTTTTTAGTTCTCCTAAATATTTAAATGAACTGAAAAGTGCCCAAATTTAGAACGAAACGTTTTTTATGTAATAAATTTCTAAATAGATAAAAAAAATACCCAAATAAGAGACAAATATAAATTAAATGCAACACTATAAACCGTGATATATTTTGTAATTTAAATTAAATTCTATTTGAAGATATACTAGATTTTTATTAGTTTTTTTTGTCTTTTATGGCTACTTTACTTCACGAATATGAAATATTATTCAATTTACATTATTTTATTTGAAGAGAACCAATGAAAATCCTCAAGAAGGATTCAGAAAAAAAAATATTGCTATTACATCCTCTAGAGAATATTTAAAAGCAAGAATGCTGATTGTCAAAGCTAGGATTAATCGGAGTAAATCGAATTTAGATTTATACAAGGAAGAGAAAAAGGCGAATAAAGTAGGGAATTGAATGAGTGCAATGATGACTTTGAACACATTTCAATGAAACTGTCGCCAGTCTTGTAGCTGAAAACCGGTCAGGAAAAGAATGCGAAGAAGGTGTCATATTTGCTACGAGATTCTCGGCTCAAAAATTTTTTCTTGACAATCGTCACAATTAAAAATGATTCCAAATCATGAAACTGCAACCCTAAATTGTGAAATTCAGCTGCGGAACTGACCGTCAACCACGAAGCTGCACGTGTTGGAATCTTTGCGGTCAAACTATGAGGAAACTGGATAAATTGACTAAAACCCATCCGGCTGTGAGATCGTAAACCAGATGCGGGGTTGCGGTGCCTGTTAATTAAATTTTCTGTTCCTCTCGAGTTTCAAAACTATTTCTAATCGCGGTTCCTCGATTCGAAAAGGCTGAAAGACCAACACTGATGTAAGCAATAAATAAATCTAAAAGAAAAACAGATGGGTTCTGGGCTGGAAAATTCAGAAGAACACCTCGTAGACAAATTGTGTTGATTCGCCTCTCGGACATTAATGTCACTGATAAGAAAGAAGACATTTTTAATACTCTTTCTGAGTTTCAAGCCAATTATTCCACTGATAACGTCCCGTTACTGTTATTTACTTTATAAACCAAATGTATTCGTTTATAAACAGTTATAATTCGATAAGAAGAATATTACGAATGTCTGTGAGCCATAATATCTGTGGTTTCCATGGCAACGGGACTTGTTTCTTGGAAACGATATAGAAGTGATTAGTATTATCTGTGAGATTTCATCAAATTTGTTAGCCTGATAAATCTATGTCTATATAATAGAAAAAGATGTATATTTGTATGTATGTATGTATTTACGTTAATTTATATACAAATTTAAACGACTGGACAGATTGCAACAAAAATTGGTACACATATTCTTCAAAACACGAGAAACGGTACTGTGTGGGAGTGAGAAAACTGTAGCATAAAGGTGGAAAGAATTATAATTAAAAAACCGTGATCATTATGTGTTAAATTACAGCACGCCAAGACAAAGACCTTGAAATTCCCCCTAATCCTTGCCATAATTCATAAATCTACCAAGTCCTTAATAAATAGCTCTATCAACCATCCAAATCCCCCCATTGAGCTATTCTACAGTAACTCCCCCCCCTTCCTTCACAAAATCGCAGACTAAAACGTAAACTCCAAATTGACATCATCCTCCTCCTAAATCACTCTGGAATTATCTAACTCTAGCCCTCCTACCAACTGGCACTACCATACTCCGTACATATCCGCTCTTCCCATCTACCCCCATAACATCCTTAACGCTTCAAACATTTAGTTTCCCCAATGACCAGATTGATCGCTAACATCATGCCGGTTATATGTTAATATGCGGTAAACAAGTTAATCTGCTTCTCTCGTCTCTAACTTGGAATGACAAATTTACATGTGAACTATTTATAAATTGTAAATACCTTGTTATTTGTTAATTTTTACAATTGTAAATACTGTAATTATTATTATCGCAACTGTAAAGTCTCCTGACTAAACGTTAACTTAAATTTTAAAAAAAAAGCGCACCAAGAGACCGTGACGACACGCCAGGGATAGAGTTGACGTTACTACGCGACGAACAAAGGAAATAGTTCCTTTTTCCGTAACGAAAAACAGCACAAATATTTTCATGAAATAAAAAGTATAATTTTATCCAGCAATACTCCATCGGATGATAATAAAAAAACAATACGAAAATAATTTACGATCCTTGCGGGAAAATGCAAGTTAATTTTCGTGCCATATTAGTGACTCTAATATGGCGACTCTTTGTTTACATTGTGAATCTAGCTGACAATTACAAAAATTAAATCTTTCGTGATGTCCGAAGACTGAGGGTCAATTATATCCTGCAGTACTCAAGGAGTATATTAAAGTATTCTATTCGTAAATAAATTCGGAGGATAGTTTGTTGGGACTGATGCAATAAAATTACAGCAGTGAAATTAATGCACTATCGGTCGAAAGTATGTACGGAACTAGGAACTAAAGATTAATATAGGATTTAATACCTTTTCGGGTTTTATATTTATACACAGACAACGTCGGGTACCATCTAGTCTTCTAATAAATAAAATAGGCTGTACGTGTGTGAGTGTGAGTGTATAATCCGCAAAAAAATCTACACCCGTGGAGAATTGACTAAATTTCATACACGTATTTTTTTCGAACCGGAAAAAAACACAGTGGGGTGGGGGGGTGTCAGACCCGACAACCGCCCCTAGGGACGTGGGTGGAAATTTAAAAAAATGCTATAACGGCCGATATTGGCGTCAAATAAATATTTTTCGGGGTCAATGACATTACTAGTGTTTTCCCCTGCTGTTCCTTTCGTATAATTTCAACCTCTTTGGGCACGGGGCGGCGAGAGAGAGAGTACCCCTTCGTGAAGGGGTGTTACATAAAAATAACGCGAAAGCAACCGAGATTGGAGGCGAATCCCGGGGTTATGGATGTCGCTGAGTTTACTTGAGACATTCAACTTGCAGGATAAGATTTACTTAACACGTGGAGAAATTTCGACTTAAGGACCGGGATGTATAATTAACTAACTTAAGATTGTGCGTGTATTTATTTTTCCGGAATTACGGTCCCGTGCATATTTATTAAGTGTCTTACTGTACCAAGAATAATTTTGGCTCTCTCAAAGGCCTTACTGTACTAAGAGTATTTTTTTTATATATTTCGTATCAGGGTTTTGACGTAATTAGTATTCCATCTGCATAGGTAGGTTAAGTAACAACTTAACTAATGGATTAATGTTGAATTAAATACTTTTTCGGGCCTCTATAAATAAATACCCGGGTAACACCGGGCATCCGGATTGTTATCAATAATTTTTTTTTTAAATCCTGAGTATTAAATGTCGTAGTTACTTACTTTCGCTTAGAAAAAATATAATTTTACGTTTCACCATTTTTAAAAAAGACGGTGATAATTTTGCTACAGTTTTATTTTTTCGAAACGTCATGTTACAGTGGTGTAACGATTTCCCTGCGCAGCAGCGAGGGGCCCCCAGTGAAGTGATTTGTTGTGAAGGGCGTGTCAGACACGTGCCAGCAAACATCAGGTCTCGTGTCCGATTTGTCTGAGAAGAAGAAGAAGGCAGCTGACCGCGGTTAAGATATGAGATGTGCTGACAGTATGACTGCGTAACTCGTGCTTCCTTTTTATCCCTTTTGTGGACACGGAGGCAGCTTTGGCAGACCATTCACCGTGCGTAATCAGGAATCAGGCTGAATGCGGTCCCAACTTTACGTGTAGAAACACAGAGAGAAAAGCCATTGGCGTTACAGTACTGCGCATAAAATATTCCAAAAAAATCTTGGAACAGAAAAACATCAATATATTATTATTAGAATTTTAAATGAGAATATAATCATGGTCGAGTCTCTGCCTCTAACACACTGAACAATGCAATTAATAAAATAAAATAATCACGGTGTTTCACAAGCTAAACGTTCTTTAAAAATAATACGTAGTTAATCGCAACTTGTCGTGTTGACTATTGAATATCCAGTTGATCCTTCTTTTTGTGTGTGATGTTGTTAGTAATGGTCGTTTATTTTATACTGTGTATTTATTTATAGACCCTTTTTGATGTTTCAACATTGCTAAAGGGGCTAATTTAAGGGGGGGGGGGAAACACACGTATGTACGGTTTGACTGCGTGACACGTGGTGGTTTTGTCCGATTGTGGACACAGCTTTGGCATTTTTAAAATTAAATGATTTAATATTTTCCAAACTTATCAAAAGTATGATTATATTGACCGATTCTCTCGATAAGAAAATACGTAAAAAATAAATTATTACGAGCACAGCAAACTTTCGGCATCCCCCCTTTCAAATCGCTTTCTATCAAATTAAAGGGGCGTTGCCTCAATGTGGATTACCCTCATGTAGCCTGATACCCTGAAAAAAATCTTCTCCAGCTGTCTGCTGTCTGCGAGTGCAATTCTCTCGCAGGCAGTATCTGAGAGGGGTATTCTCTCGCAGACAGAACCTTGCAGGCGGGATACGAAGGGGCTACTTTTGGGTATGACTTTTCTTCTCCGATTTTGAACTAAGGTCCCCCCATCCGATGTACCTCCGCTTATTTTGAGAGGTGTATGTTCCGGGATCACAGACCTTGGTCATACGGTAAGAGTTGTTCGCTGTTTCCACTGGAACAGTCGACCAGCTGCCTTCTAAACTGGTCGAGGTAAGGAGAAGGGATTGCTGCGTCCCCACAGCAAACTTCTCCCGCTATCGGAAGGGCGTGGGAGAAGTACCCAATGCCCGAACAACCTGCTGCAGGTTTTTCTAGGGTTTTCCCTGCATTATTTTTAGGTGATTTGCCAGGTAGGATCCTTAAACCATAGCCCGGAAGCCCTAGTTACCCCTTGGCTACCTTCCTCTACCCTTTTGCATCCCCGCTTTATCTCCCTTTCCTATGCTATAAGAGGAAAAGTGCCACTATGTGGATTACCCTCATGTAGCCTGTTACCCTAAAAAAATTCTTCTCTCGCTATCGGAAGGACGTGGGACAAGTACCGAATGCCTGACCAACCCGATGCAGGTATTTCTAGGGTTTTCCCTCCATTACTTTTAGGCGAATGCCGGGTAGGATCCTTAAACTATAGCCCGGGGGCCCTAGATAACCCCTGGCTACCTTCCTCTACCCTTCCGCATCCCCCCTTTCACTCCCTTTCCTATGCTATCAGAGGGGAGTTGCCACCACGTGGATTACCCTATGCACAGCCTGCCTACACCGTTAAAAAATTACAGAAAAATGAGATAATTCGATCATTTTAAATGGCAGTCAAATATCGATATTCAAGTCATTCTACAAAAGAAATTTCTTTACATATCACAGTATTTTGCAGTCATTTATCAGATAAATATTTATGGAGAACTCCAGGCCATATCAGGGTGCGATGGCAACTCAGTGACATCAGGTGGCGTCGTTCCGCAACTATTAAATCGGCTGTCTGGTACAGTGATTAAGATTTAAGTTTTTTTTTGTAAAATATAAATATTTGTCAAAATAAAGAAATTAGTCGTTAAAGTTTCAAAAATTGGATATTTAAAACAAAAAAATATACTCAGTTCCAAGTTAGGGACATTATGGGGTGGCTTAAGACAGATATTCGCGGTGATGAAACTGGATACATTCTTGACTGAATTACGCGACGTTTCGAAGGTGGACATGCCAGAATTTGATGAGTAATCGTAACGTCGAATGACATCTAAGATTTTATTATTTAGATTATTCGGGTATTTCATTGTCTTGGAGGAGATAAGTGAGAAAGAATGAAAGCGAAAGAGGCTGAGAAACGTAAAAAAGAAAGAAAGAAAGCAATAATGAAAGAGGCAGGTCAAAGAGATGACGAGAAAAGATCGTGTAGAAGATCAGAAAAAAAAGATGTCTTTCACTGAGTTTCCTGATGTTTTTTTCACGTCATCATATTTAACTTAACTTGTTTCTTGCACACTGATCCTCTATGTTTCCGTTGTTCATGTTTCCTTTGATTTCTTCGCATGGAGTATATCTATACATAATTTTTTCTGATATTCAATACGATCTTTCTCGTCATCTCATTGATCTGCCTCTATATACATTTGCTTTCTTTCTTTTTTACTTTTATTTGCCCGTTTAACTTTTTTCTCTTTCTCACTACAAGACAATGGAATACCCGAATAATCAAAATAATAATGTTACGTCACCATTTTCAAGATATTTCAGTTCCAGAAGTACGATTTTATAACGGCTAGAATACTGGGGAATTACCCAGGCAGGTTTCACTCAGTTATTAGTATAATTTAACCGAGACTAAATTGTTTGGTAAAATTACAGAAAGACGTGGTTACAGAATTACAAAAATATTAACGTCAAAGGTTAGATAATATATTTGGAAAAAAGGTTTAAGAGAGTTGGATGCAAATGTAAAAAATTGAAAATTATATGGAAATAATATAAAAAGCTCTATTGCAATAAAGTCAGTTCTTTAAATATGTCTTTCATAAATTTTATCAAAGTTTCGGTATTTAACCCTTTTAATAATCTTGGTTAAATTTTTCTAGTAAATTTGTGAAATTTACGTGATGAGGCCCCAAATTTGAGATGAATCGTTATATATATATTTTTTGATTATACATACATTTTTTCTGACTTTATTGGGTAATTTATTTATTTTGTTTCCACTTAATGTCAGATAAATATCAATGTTACAACGCCGATGCTTGTGCCATTGAGCTAAACCGTATTAAATAATTAACGAAATCTTTACTTTTATAGATTGAATTCATTCATAGCCTACTTTTACATTTCAATATGTAAATAAATATATATATATATATATATATATATATATATATTATTGTTAAAATATTAATTCTTAAATCGTTGCCCGTGTACTTATTTATATAAACCCGAAAATATCCTATATTAATCTTTAGTCAAGAAGTGATTTAACCTAAATCTAACTGTTCCTAGTTCCGTACACATTTTTCACAGATAATAGTGCATTAATTCAACAGCTTTAAAATACATTGACATTTACTGCATCAGTCCCAACAAACATACCTCCGAATTTCTTTTTAAATATACTCCTTGAGTACTGCAGGATATAATTGTCCCTCAGTCTTCAGACATTGCCAAAGATTAAATTCTTAGCTAGATTCACAATGTAAACAAATAGTCGCCATATTGGAGTCACTAATATGGCGCGAAAATTAACTTATATTTTCCGCACGGATCGTAAAGTATTTCGTATTGTTTTTATTATTATCATTCGATGGAGTAACACTGGATAAAATTATTCTTTTTATTCAATGAAAATATATCTGCTTCATTTCACTACGGAAAAAGGAACTATTTCCTTTGTTCGTCGCGTAGTAACGTCTCTCTCTCTCTCTCTCTCTCCTGTGACGTCACGGTCTAATGGCACGCGGTAATTTAACACAAAATGATCACGCTTTTCTATTATAATTCTTTCCACCTTTATGCTAGGGGTTTCGAACCACAACAGTGTCGTTTGTCGATTTTTGAAGAGCATGTGTACCAATTTTTGTTGCTGTCAGTCCACGTGTTTAAATTTGTATAGAGTTTAACGTAAATTCATACATACAAAGATACATCAATATTTATTAAATAGAGGATTAGTTATTAAAAGATTTATTCTTAAGACCTGATAAAGTATTTGTAAATCGAACAGAACCGTTATTTAGCCCACTTTTTTTTACTATTTCTGTATCTTTTTAGTCTATCTTCTAAAGCACGAACACGCACCCATTTTTTATTTAATCTTGATAATTCACTGTGCGGGGGGGGGGGATCATTGCGCAATAAAAATTCCCTTTCGTAAACTAAGTTTAAATTGCAGTATTAAACCGTGAATATAAAATTTTGATGGAAGGCAACGACAGTGACTCATTCATAATTGCCTGCTATCTGATTCAGGATAAATAGCCTCTACACAAATTGCAGTGCCCGGCGAAAAAGAAGAAGAAAAAAAGAGGAGAATTATGAGACTCCTCAACGAGGAATTAGAACGGCATATTGCAACGGGGACCAAACTTCCTCGTGATATTTGTTCTGTTAATGGCTGGGTCGTTAAAGTCCCGATATCTTTATCAAGGAGAGTCAACGTGGAAATTCATGCGCCAGTCGCCCCGGCGGTTTGCTTTCGAAACTGAATTAGTGCCAGAGTCCGACAAGCCCACCTAGTATAAAGTGGTTCGATTTAAATAAACATGAAATATGCATATATAAAGAAGAGCCTACAAAATAAATTTTGGAGCTCCGCACACTTAAACGTCGGGGCTACCGGAGGCTGCGACTTTGGCAGGAGGTTATACGCCAGGTTATAAACCAGTCCCTCCTGAAATACGGTCTCTGCTCCTAAGTGGTACTGGTGCTCTGCAACTACGTCGTTCAACTCGTTCTCAACTATTCGGCGTGGAAGGGAAAGGGCAGGGTAGGGGGGGGGTAACTAATCTGCGAATATCACCACGGTTTAAATTGCTCCTTCGAAACGGAACAGCTGCAATTGCGGGGGTAGGAATTTTTTTTTTAACTTGAAACAACTTAAAAGAATTATAATTGAACTGAATTAGACGGTGCCAGTTCATTTAATTTGAACAAAATTCTTCTGACCTCATTATAAAACATTTTTTAAAAAAGCAACAGTACGCAGCCATAATAAATAAATTCGTAAAAAATCTAGAATAACAGAAATATTGTGAATATAATATTTAGATCGAATAAGAAAGATAGCCAATACACACACAAAAAAGGGTAATATAAATACCACACAACGTTTCTGGGATCCTTGTCACGTTTCGTCAGGTGCTAAGAAGAGCCTAGGGTGACACAACTGCACTGGGTGAGTTGACAACACTCAAAAGCGACGGAAACGCAACGACAATGTTTTTCCCATTGTCGTTGCTCCCTTAATCCTTCGGATCTCCCATTGTCGTTACGTTTTCGTCGCTTTTGAGTGTTGTCAACTCGCCAGGGCAGTTGTGTCATCGTAGGGTCTTCTTACCACCTGACGAAACGTGACAAGGATCCCAGAAACGTTGAGTGGTATTTATATTACCATTTTTTGTTTGTATTGGCTATCTTTCTTATTCAATATATATATATATATATATATATATATATATATATATATATATATATTGTAATAAACAACTAATTAATCATTTGTGGGCCACACGTTGTGGTAACCATTTATGTAATAAACAATCAATTAATAATTTAATTGTTCACGTTGTGGTAGCTACTTAAGTAATAATTAAATATGATAGGTTAATATAAATTAAAAGCTTATGAACAATTCACAAACAAATATATATTTTTTGTTTTGGGGTTTTCTAAGAATAAAATATAATTACAAACAAAATTTGAGAACGGTTCTCTCAGGGCCTTTACTGGGTTTGATGATTAGGACACGATAAAAGAAGAATTTGACTAATTAACAATTAAAAATATTATATGCTTAAGATTAAAACAATAAGTCGATCAATAAAAGAAAACTAGAAGAAAGCAAAGGAATGAACGAAATCTGACTCTATCCTTTAATTAGCTTTTGAGTTAAATAAACATGAAATATGCATATATAAGGAAGAGCCAAAGCTTTTGAATGTTTGTCAAGTGACCAGTGCAGTTGTGTCGCTCTAGGCTCGTCTTAGCACCTGACGAAAGGAACAAGGATCACAGAAAAAGCGTTGTGTGGTATTTATATCATCACTTTTGTGTGTGTATTGTCTGCCTTTTTTATACATTATTTTTCATCAGACGTAATTTTATTTTATTTTATAATATTTATATCCTCCATTTTACAGTTGCTAGAATTATCTTCCAGACAGAGCGACAGTGAACAAGGAATTTAGAAGGTTAAAGACGGCAAAAAAATTCCAGCGCAATGACGTCATCACTTTAGAGACAAGGGGGGGTTTAAAATTTGAGCTAATCCGGTAGCCCCATAAAAAAACACTCACCTGAGAAAACATGTGGAAAAAAATGTGACGCCAATTTGTTTTAAGAAGGGATAATCCGAGTAAAAGGGGAAAAAAAATTGTGATTGGAGGAGAGAAGAAGAAGGAGTAATGGAAATATGATCCCACGAGGTTTGATAAAAGGGAGGTGCAGAGGATCAGAGCGGGTGGTCATGGAGTATCTTATTATATTAATCCACTAGCTAGGTGCCCGGCGTTGCTCGTGTACTTATTTATATAAACTCGAAAAAGTATTTAATTGAATACTTAAATATATTCCTAGAGTATTTCAGGATATAATCGTCACTCAGTCTTCATACATTACGAAGTATTACATTGATGAAATTGTTAGCTAGACTCACAACTAATACTGCGCGAAAATTAACTTACATTTTCCCCAAGGATGGTAAAGTAATTCGTATTCTTCTTTATTATCATTCTATGGAGTATTGCTGTATAAAATTATACTTTTTATTTAAAAAAAATATTTCTGCTTTATTTCATTCCTAATAAGAGAGATATTTCCTTTGTTCGTTGCGTAGTAACGTCTTTCTCTCGCGTGACGTCATTGTCTCTTGGCGCGCAGTAATTTAATATTTATTGATCACGGTTTTTAATTATAATTCTTTCCACATGTATGCTAGGCGTTTCTCACCCTCACAGTACCGTTTCTCGTGTTTTGAAGAATTTGTGTACCAATTTTTGTTGCAATCTGTCCACGCGATAATATTTGTATAAAGAACAACGTAAATACATACATACATACATACATACATACAAACATACATACTTTTTTATTATATAGATTATTTTGGCGCGGTTTATTCAAAGTTAATTTGTTCTAATGGAAAGTTAACATTAGTTTTGGATATAGGTAGCAAACCTACAGGAAGGGTTTTTCTCCGGCCATAAATAGCTTAAAAACATCAGGTATCTGCCTCTACCAATAAAAGGGTAGTTTTATATAAGGGGAGGGGATGTTACGAGGTCGGAGAAGAGAGGAGAGAGAGAGAGACACTTTATGATGGACTGCGGAGGCGGAGAGACACTGGGGGCCGGCGGTCACATTTTGCTGAGGAGGGCGTCCAGATTATTACGAGCCATTTCAAGTAAAAATTTTAATAAGCTGTATTTAATTTTGTATTTATTAATATTAAAAGGAAATGCAAGGTTGGAATTGAATAGGCATGGTGTAGCGTCCTTCTGATTTTAAAATAAAAGCACAAACTATTATAGAAAAATAATAAAAATTTAACAAGAGTTAACAAAGTTGAGCGCCACGTGGCAAAATTACAACAACAAAAATATAAAATAAATTTAATTTATGATATGAAATATTAATATAAGAAATTAAACTACATATATGCAAATACAGAATGAAAAATAAATGCTGTGCCAAATTACGGGTGAAGTTCCTCTTTGTGGTCCAATTCCTTGAATCTTAATTCAAATGAGCATCTAATTAGTGCTTAAATATGAGGATTGAACCAATAAAGGCGGCGCTATGATATATTTTTTTGGTTCTCATTTATATGATAATTATACAGGGTGTCCATAAAATTCTGTAATGTCCCCTACGAGAAACTGGATATTTTTGGTACTTATTTAGTATAAAATTGTATACTAAGAGTCATCGATTAATTCCTCCATTTTTCTTCGTGGAGCAAACAATTACTTTTAAGTTTTTTAGGGCGTTTAAGAGCGTGATATTTGGATTGAATTTCTGACGTCATTTACGAGGCTCGATGATGCACCACTTTTTCCCCGGATCGGCGCATTTCTAAACACCTGGAACAACTTGTTCACCAAATACGACGTCCCTAGACATGTGGTGCAGCGGTTAGCATGACTCTCTCACATCTCAGAGGTCCGTATTTTGAATCCCGGCACGTGTGTGTCTGTCGTCGTCACGAAAAATGGGAGAATCGTCGTTAGTTCTGACCACGTGCCACTCCAAATTCCGGAATTTGTCATGGAAGATGACTGTTTGGCCGCCGTCCTGTTCATCCAAGGCCCCTCAGTAACAAAAATAAGATATGTGAAAGACGTACTGGACGTTACTGACCTGAAGAAAAGTATCTCTGAAGCACCGGCAGCACTGAAGAGAGAGACTATGCTTCAGCTGAAAAGTCTTGATGTTCCTCGTGTAATCCGTGGTACCCACATTGAGGTTTATTAAGAAGGAAGAAAACTTGAATATATACTGGTTCTTTTTGTTGCCAATAATTTTCACGCTACCCTCTATTACTTTAGGTCAATATAAGAATATTGAAGTGAGCCGACGACCTCCTGAGGTATAGCGATGAGCTTGACTGCCTCACATCGCAAGAGGTCACGGTGTTAGAATCCCGGCGAGGATGTTTGTTGTGCGTGAGAGAGAAATTTTCGACAAATAATTCTCCTGACTAGGCACTGTTGATGCGCCTGTTAATAAATCAAAATTTTTTAAAAAATGAAATGAGTCGAGTTGAGAAAATTTCCAAAAATACTTCGTGAGAATTAATACGTGACTTACCAGTATAGTAGAATAATTATAACTTCAAAGTGGCAGTGGGGAAAACATATTTCTGGAAGAGAATATATACAGAACGTAAATATTATTAAACTGTTAAAATTTTAAAAAATATACCACTGTTATCAAAAACTAAGGTGAAATTGTCATTTAAAACTCCCGGGTATTAGGAAGGTAGTTAATTTTTTTCCCCCTAGGTTGGTAGGACTGTCCATAATATTTGCCAAGCGTCTGTTTGTTAAAAGGTTTAATTATCTCCGAGTTACACGTGTTTTTGTAAAGAACCAAAAGTGAATTTTTCGATTTTTGCAATTTGGGTGATTTTGTTGAGCAAAGAACTTGCATCAAATTTTGTTTGCGGAACGAATATTCTTGTGCGTACACGTTGAAGGCCATTGGTGATCAAACTATGGCACAATGAAACGTTTATAAGTGGTACAACGAGTTCAAAGACGAACCTCGCGCGCTCTGGACGACCATCAACGTCTACCGACGAGGACCACGTCTAGGAAATCAAAGATTTGGTGCTTGAAAATCGTCGATGGACAATTAGAGATCTCGCTGATGGTGTTGGAATATCATTTGGCTCAGCCCCAAACCTTTTTGAAGAATGTTTTGTGTCTCAAACGCGTCAAGTCTCGATTGGTGCCAAAAGCGACGCGTTGATGTGTGTGAAACTTTGCTGTCTGACTGTCAGGACCACTTGAAATGCATCATTACTGGACGAGACTTGGATTTACGCATACGACCCTGAAACCACCGACCAATCCAGCAAAAATCAAGGTCATGTTGACAGTTGTCTTTGATCATCGTGGTGTGGTGCACTATGAAGTCCTTCCTCCGGGTCAAACTGTTAACAAATAATATTATTTGAGCGTTATGCGTCGTTTGCGTGAAGCTATTCGACTGAAACTCTTGGTTCCTCCATCACGTTAATGCACCACATCACACTGCATTGGTTCTTCGCAACCGACGTATGCGCCTGATTTGGCTCCGTGCGACTTCTGGCTATTCAGCAAACTCAAAAGGCCATGCGGGGACGCCGTTTTGTCACCATTGAGGAGATAAAAACCGAATCGAAGAAGGTCTTGAAGGCTATACCGGAAAAAGACTATTCCGACTGTTTGGAGGACTGGAAAAAGCGTTGGAAAAACTGCGTTTTATCGGACGGGGATTACTTTGAAGGGGATGAAATTGATTTGGCAGAATAAATAAAGAATTTATATTTTATAAATAAATTCTTCTTCCTTTTTGTTCACAGTGGTATATTGTGGTGACTACCAATATATGTATTGAGAGGATTTTATAAATTATTTATCATTTGTATTGTCAGCGCATTATTGTGGGCCTGGTTTTGGAAGGCAACAGTCAACATTGCGTGAGAATATGAAGTTTTCAGACAGTACTGTTGTCGGTAATGTGTGATGTGGAAGAGCGGTGAAGAAACATGGGCATATGTCTGCGATATAAACTGAGACAGTAAAGTTCATACTGCGTCTTGAGGCGGAGAGAGGTCACCGATGGCGAGGTGGACGAAATTGGGCCCGGTATGTGGTTGAAGAAGTAAAGGAGTTGCAGAGGGTGGAAAAATTAAAAGTCGTCGAAATCAAATAAATCTCTTAAAATTATTGCCAAGAGAAATTGAACGAGCTACATGTGAAACGACGTAGTATTGGACGTTATTGAAATGTTGGAAGTCGACTGTTGATGGGTATGTGGTGGTAGGCACTCAAGCGTATGTGCTGACATATGCGTATATGCTGATGTAAATTAGAAGCCATAAGATCGTTTCTAGAGAACCTCTCATACCAAACGACGAGACTGTTATTTTAAGAATATAGCAGCAATTACTAGAAGGAAAAACAGCGCAGAAAATTAAAAACTTCACACGAGTACGATAAAAGCATTAGTAAGAGGTTTACATCTCTGAAATATGGATTGAAAGAACAGTAGTTTTGACATGACAATAGGCGAGAATGTTGAGAGCGCTGATGGAACTTAAAACTGATTCAGTGAAGCAGGCAGAATCCCGCGTTTCTTGGGGGGGAGGAAATGACGTGAGATTCTGTCTGTCCAATCAAGAGCAACCCTCGGGGCTCGACTGTCTGCCTTCAGACGGAGATAATTCAGAGAACGTGGCTTTCGAGTCTGTCATTATAACTCACTTGATATCGTATTAGGAAGCTCGTAACTTAATTAACTGGAGAAAGATAACTACTCTATTGCGGCCTTCCAACATAGACCGTCTCACTTTTCAAAACATTTACAATATCGTTGAAAATATCAAAACTTCATTGTTAGTATAAAATTTTAAAAATACATAGTCATAAACAATCAACGACAGACTCATTAGAAACTGAAATATTACTCACTACAAATTATATTTGTCTTGTCGACTCTGATAATACACATTGGGCAGTTCTACACGATCTTCTTACTCTGACTGTAGTTCTTGCTACATGGGACAGACTAAAAGATCATTAAGATCCCCTGGCCTTCAAAAAGAAAAAAAAACATTCGATATCAAACTCACTCTTTGATCAACAATCTAGAGTCGTATTATAAGTACAAAAATTCTTTTGATTTTCAAAATACAAAGATTTTAGATTTTGACACTATTCTATGATTATTTCGAAATGATTTATATTAAATATACTAATAATATATTGGTAGTGCACACATGCCGTGCATTACATTACAACCTTTCCTTGATGTAAGCTACGATACATTTTACAATATGATATCTCTCACAAACACAACTCACACAGCACACTTTATGGTGAAAGCCATGGGTCGCCAGTCTCGTCTTCGTGTGGCGTTTTTTTTTAGGCCAACAGGCTACATGAGGGTAATCCACCTTGGTAAACTCCCCTTTAATAGCGTGGGAAGGGATTTTAAAGGGGGGATGCGGAAGGGTAGCCAAGGGTTAACTAGGGCCCCCGAACTATATTTTAAGGATCCTACCCGGCCTTCGCCTAAAAGTAATGCAGGGAAACCCCTAGAAAAACCTGCATCAGGTAGGTCGGGCATTGGGTACTTGTCCCACGCCCTTCCGATAGCGTGAGAGGAGTTTACTGTGGGGACGCAGCATTCCCTTCTCCGTGCCTCGACCAGTTTAGGAGGCAGCTGGCCGACTATTCCAATTGGAATAGCGAACAGCTCTTACCGTATGCCCAAGGTCTGCGACCCCGGAACATACACCTCTCAAAACAGGCCGAGGTGCCTCGGCTTGTGGGAATCTTAGTTCAAAAACGGAGAGGAAAAGGCATACCCAATGGTAGCTCCTTCGTATCTCTCCTATAAGGTTCTGCCTGCGAGAGAACATCCCTCGCAGGTACTGCCTGCGAGAGAATAGCCCTCGCAGGCCTCTTCTTCGTGTGGCGTAGTTGACGGTTAGCTTCTATCCATGTCCTGTCCTGCATAGCAGATGTTGTCCTCCGGTGTGTTCCTTTTCCTCTCATACAGATCCTGTAAAAGCTGTCTGAAGCTGGAACCAGCTGGTAGTATCAGCTCGCATCTTAAACCCTCTATTAGGAAAGTCTCCCTGGTAATCTCGTACACTAGCCTCGATCTTCAATTCTGCGGAACTCATAAAATTATTTTCAGGTATCTAGCCTTTTAAATATGACATCACTGTAATTTTAATGTACGAACCGAATGATATGAAAATGAGCAAAGCAGACTAATGCGCAATTTAACCAAATGTTCACATCCCATCCGTACGGATTTTGTGGCATTTTCTCCACCATTTATAAGGATTCTGTCTGATTTTTCCTATACGGGTCCAAACATGCTTCACCATATTCCACAAGTGGGCGTAATAATTATATTCAATCACTTCATTTCGGTTGCAACAGTTAAGAAAGCAGAAAATTTCCCTTAAATTTTATGCAGGAATTATTAAAAAGAGTCCAACCAGAAGTGGTTCTAAAAGAGGACGAAACGTCGTAAAATTAATATTTGTTAGTAAACATTATAATTTCTTGACTGGAGGCCGTATATTTACTCGTTTATTTATTAGAATGGTATACGAAGGTCTACCAAAAGTAATGCATATTTTATTTTAAAATTACATTTTAATCCTACAGCTTCCCTATTTTTACAGAGTGTAGATACATCCCTTAGGAACAAAATTTCATTTTTTCCACACATAATTCCCCATCCTTCTCAATTGTCTTACGCCGTCTTTGGAACTAGTGCCTCTATACCCTTATGGTAAAAGTCTGGACAGAGCCACTGTTTGGCAGCGTTCACTAGGGAGTTGTCAACTTCAAAGCTCGTAACACGAAGGGATTCCTTCAGATATTGTAATCACATTGAGCCAGGTCAGACGGGTGTTTCAATATTGTTCATCCAAGTTTTCTGACCGACATGTGGCCGTGCATTGTCGTACAACGACATCTTTGCCTCTCCAGATGTGGTCGAACCCGTCTCAGACGAGCTTGAAGTTTCTTCAGAGTTGCCACATATTCGACAGAATTAATGGTGTGAGAGTATCCACAATATTGGCGTGCCCTCTTTCACCTCGTAATTTGCTTGCCCGCCTTCTAACTGTACTGCCATCGACAGCAGCGTCACCGTGTTCACTCTCTCGTTCTCACGACACAGGAATTCTATAACAAGCACGTCTCTTTTGACGAATGTCAAGCGCAGCAGCCATCTTGAAGACGTGTTGTGACGTCGCCACTCGTGGCAACAGTTTGAAATAAATTTGAAAAAGAGCGGGAAGGATGTATCTACAACCTCAATAAATTTCAACGTATTTGAATTAAAAATAACTGTATATAAAAATAGTGTAATAACCCTCGCTGTTAGCAGAATATTGCATTAATCCTAAGTCCAATTGGAACTTGTTGATATTTTGAGAGTGACCACGTTACGCCATTTTCATAAACTGTGTTCGTATATTTTTAGTTTTCCGCTCAAACTGTGTGCCACATGGGAACAGAGAAACGTAACATTTGCTACTCAAGCTGAACCTGTTTCGGTGGGAACCAGACACGTCAGGTGATTTCTTCCGCCCTCAAGGCTGTAATATGTTTTAAAGGTGATTTTCAGGCTCTGCTCTGCCTTGTAATACGAGTTTGTGTTCCTCCGGCACAACACACGTGCCGTATTTGTTTCCTGTCATCCGTGAAAAAAAAATAAAAGAAATGCGCTCATTTGAGTCTGCTTTGTACGTCATGTGGTTGGTCTCGTTTGAAAGCCACGATTCCAATTACGTAATTATAGAGGCCTGTTCTAGGCTTCTATCAACATCAACACAAGATTTTCAAACACGGACACGTTTCAATAAAATAAAATAAATTATTGACGAAACATTTCTGATATTAAATTAAATCCTTCTTACTTCGAACCCTGTAAGTATTAAGTTAACTGATGAATTAACGTTAGACTTTCTATATAACTGCTGATGAATTCAACAGCTACACTTGTCTTCAATAAAAATAAATAAATAAAACTGACTGCCCCTTCATCATATTCAACCCTGCAACACACACATTTGAACCCGTTTTCATATTAGATCACGGATTGCTATGGTATAAGAAACCATATTCACAATAATTTTTCCCCATTATAATTCACTCTTTTTTTAAAATATATATGTACACCGTAAATGCCCAAAATATAATTAATGTAACTTCTGAAATAATGTAGCGTTGCTACTGAATATAATAGGTACACTCGTCTTCAATAAAAAATAAATAAAAAAACTGACTGCCCCTTCATCATATTCAACCCTGCAACACACACATTTGAACCCGTTTTCATATTAGATCACGGATTGCTATGGTATAAGAAACCATATTCACAATAATTTTTCCCCATTATAATTCTCTCTTTTTAATATATATATATATATATACCGTAAATGCCCAAAATATAATTAATGTAACTTCTGGAATAATGTAGCTTTGCTACTGAATTTAATAGGTACACACGTCTTCAACAAAAAATAAAGAAAGAAACTAACTGCCCCTTCATCATATTCAACCCTGCAACACACACATTTGAACCCGTTTTCATATTAGATCACGGATTGCTATGGTATAAGAAACCATATTCACAATAATTTTTCCCCATTATAATTCTCTCTTTTTAATATATATATATATACCGTAAATGCCCAAAATATAATTAATGTAACTTCTGGAATAATGTAGCTTTGCTACTGAATTTAATAGGTACACACGTCTTCAACAAAAAATAAAGAAAGAAACTAACTGCCCCTTCATCATATTCAACCCCGCAACACACACATTTGAACCCGTTTTCATATTAGACCACGGATTGCTATGGTATAAGGAACCATCTTCTCAATAATTTTTCCCCATTATAATTCACTCTTTTTTTTAAAAAAAAAGAAGAAATACATACACTGGAAATACCCAAAATATAATCAATGTAACTTCTGAAATAATGTAGTTTGTAATAAAAACGGCATTTCGCGAGTCGCTCAGTATTAAAGCGAAAAGTGATATATATTTTTATTGGTTTTGGTGAAATTGGAAATGGCTACCATTGCAATCAAAAGCGGCATACGACTTTTTATTTAATAAGATTTACGAAAATGAAAACATGAATTATTTGAATTATTGCGAAAGCATAAAATGTATGTATATGTGTGAATACATACAGAAAAAAATTAATTTAATTAATTATGGAAAACTGACTGTATTCTATGATTGGTTGACGACTAAACGTCTCGTTTTCAAGAATGAAAAGACTATGACAATTTAAACTTTGCTACCGATCCTTGAAGTATTATGTTATATCAATGGTTTTTTTCCCCATTTTTTACTCGACTGAAATCCGTCGTCGTTGTTGATTTTAACTGAGCTATATATAACATAAGCAGACGTCACAACAGTTTTTTCTAAACATTTTCGAAGTAAATGTCATACCCTACAATGTTTTTAGGGGGTTTCAATCGTCCATCATAGTTATAAATGTCTGGTTTGACGCTTTCACTCAGAGCGACATCTGCTGTCTTTTTTAAAATATAAATTCTATTTGGAAATTAACGACATTTAACGTTGACATTTCCTTTGCTAGAAAATTCAGAGAGAAAAGTGTTCAAGTAAAAATAATAAAAAATACAGCCCCACTACGATACTCAATTTTAATATGTAAATTTATTTACAGGGATTGCAAGATATTTATTTATAATGTTAATTGAATTAAGTGGGATTTTATAAAATTAATTTTTAAATTTGAAATAAAAGTGTTCGAAAAAAAAATGTCGTTAATACTAGACTTATGGTACGTTTACAGTCACGAATACAAGAAATATGTATCATTATCAATGTAAAAAAAAATTTCCATCGTCTTATAGAGAAGTTGTCAGGAATTTTTCACTAAAAATCACATTCTAAAGTGTTAATAATTTTTTTCAATATTAACTTCATTTTTTATAATAGATGAAATTAAATAAATTCATTAATGGAAGACAAAGCGTGCCTTGTTAATTATATAAATTAGTCTTACTTTCCAGCAAATAAGAATTTACCAGAGACTAAAAAATGACTCATATTTTAATTTTTTTTCGACAAAGGGTTGAGAAGCAGTTCTTAGGGAGTTTTTGACGGAATTGTGGAAAAGGAATAACTGAAGTCAACCGACGGTGGAGCCACAATTTGCACTTTTATTTAAAATGGCGTACCTGTTGTTTGATGGAATCCAAACACTAATCATCCAATTGTTTGATCTTGCCCATACAGAATTAAAACTAATTAATATTTTATCGTAATTTGCGAAGATGATATTAACTCGATGAAAAATTACTCAAATCTCCCCGGGGTTTATAATCGGTTTTTCATTTTTAATGAGGCAGATAATCAGGTATTTTATTAAAACAAACTGTAGAAACAATTTAATCTTGAGGGTTCCCCTGCCACAGTCCTGACATTGAGACGAAACTTTTGGTTATCGCCACCGGAGAGAGGATCCAGAGTCATAACACGGAATGTGATTCGAAGAAGCCAAGAAATTCCAGCTCTAGAATTCCAGAAGAGGAGGAGGAGTGAAAGCTGGCGTCTGTTGAAGGCGATATACTCGGAGAAAAGCCGCGCCCTCCTACAGCACAACACCCTGCTTCATTTAAAAACCCTTAAGGCGCAAATTTATCTGTAAAATCGTCCTCGGCCATATTAAATGAAATGACGCATCCGCTACCAACATTACGAAAAAAAAATTGAAAAATTCTCCTTTCAAAATCGTACAGTCGTAGAGACAAATTTCAACTAGATATTAATTTCGACACTTCCCTTAGACTTTTCTCGTATTAGTAAGCCACCAGATCATTACTCAAACTTCAGTACCGTTGTCCTTTGTTCTCGAAATGTTCAGTTTAATTTAATTTAAATTTATTAAACGATCTACTGTCCTAAAATTCTCAGAGCCAGTGACGTCATAGTCTTCCCTAAAATAGGGTTGCTTCATCATTGGGGGTAACCCCTGCATTGTAAGCCGCCAGATCATTACTCGAACTTCAGCACCGTTGACCTTTATTCTCGAAATGCTAAATTTAATTTAATTTAAATTTATTAAACGATCTACTGCCCTACAATACTCAAACACAGTGACGTCATAGTCTTCCCTAACATAGGGTTACTTCATCATTGAGGGTAACACCCGCATTTTAAGCCGCCAGATCATTACTCAAACTTCAGCACCGTTGACCTTTGTTCTCGAAATGTTCAGTTTAATTTAATTTAAATTTATTAAACGATCTACTGCCCTAAAATTCTCAGTCAGTTACGTCATAGTCTTCCTTAATATGGGGATACTTCCTCATTGGGGGTAACACCTGCATTTTTGTCAACGAAAAATACAGTAGGTTATTTCAGTGCATCAAAACTGCCACTTAATTATTTAACCCACTAATTTAAATTTTTATATACGTTTATCGGTTGTTCCCACACACGAAACTCTAGTTGTAATTGGCTGGTATTATGAATCATTCGAACATTATTGGCATTATAAATTCGTATTCTGAATTCCACGCGGTGTTATGCAGAAATATTTGTATTGATGAAGGTAATACAGAATCAGGGTAGTTGTAAGCAGCTACGAAATTTCTACAATTTCCACAGAATTGGTTTTTTTCCGTGTTAAAATTCCTTTATCGTTTTCTCATACGAGAAATCGAATTTTAAATCTGAAATTTAATGTTTCCAGTGTTAGATCACACTAATACATTATTTACATTCAGAGGTTAAATTACGGCCGTTTTACATGTTTATATACTGAAACAAATTAATCGTCTATATATATTAAACAATATTTTATACACTGTAAATAAAATGGAAATCAGTTTTCAACAAATAGTATATCAAATGAAAAAAAAAATTACGTCTGATTGAAAATAATTAATTTCTTTTTAAATAGTACTTCAAGTTGTTACAATCCTTCAAGAATAATACAATTCAATTTTTTTAACAACTCAATAATTCATATTTCGTAAAAAATCAAGTGTTTTCCACAAAAGTCATCCTCAGTCTTTGCAAGAACATCATATATAATTATTAATGATCTCTATACACAGATTTAAACGCGTGGAGAGACTGGAACAAAAATTAGTAGACATATTCTTGAAAACACGAGAAACGGTACTGTGGAGGGTGAGAAACCCCTAGCATAAATGAGGAAAGAATTATAATTAAAAAATGTGATCGTTTTTTGTTCAATTACAGCGCGAGAAGAGACCGTGACGCCACGCTGGAGAGAGTGAGAGACGTTACTATGCGATGAACAAAAAGAAATATCTCCTTTTTCTGTAATGTAATAAAGCAGAAATATTTTGATTGAATAAAAAGATTAATTTTATCCAGTAATACTCCAACTAATGATAATAAAGAACAATACGAAGTACTTTACGATACTCGCGGGAAATGTAAGTTAAGTTTCGCGCCATATTACTGACTCCAATATGGCGACTATTTGTTTACATTGTGAATCTAGCTAAGAATTTCTTTGGTAATGTCTGAAGACTGAGGGACAATTATATCCTGCAGTACTCAAGGAGTATATTTAATAAGAAATTCAGAGGTTTTTTTTGTTGGGACTGATGCAATAAAATTAAATGTATTTTACAGCTGTTGAATTAATGCACTATTATCTGTGGAAAGTGTGTACGGAACTAGGAACAGTTAGATTTAGGTTTAATCACTTCTTGACTAAAGATTAGTATAGAATATTTTTGGGTTTATATAAGTCAGTACACTTGGCAACGCCGGGCACACAGCTAGTTGTATTTAATTCTAACTTACATATTAACAATACGTACGTACTTAATTTTTCTATTTTTTCTAATAATTTATTTGTAATAATTAAAATATTAGTAATTATAGTGAGTTTAAAATAATCTTCGGATCTGCAATCTACAATCGAAGTTCCACTTTTCATCGGTAATAGAATCGACGATCTTAAGTTATTTTTTAACGAATTTTCATATAGATAATAATTGATTACAATAATTTAAAATTTCTTCTTAGTTAGTAAAAGTAATAATAATGCATAAATAATTTTACAGCAATGCAGTCATTTTTCTTTACATACTCCCAATAAAGACTGATTGTAAATATAGTAACAAGTTCATTTTTTGATTGGGTTATGACACAGTATTTTACAAAGTAGAATCGAGTTATAAAATGGTCAATATTATAATTAACAAGCTGGGTTACCGGCATTGCCCGGGTTGTCGTAGTTAAACTCAGCGACATCCATAACCCGGATTTGACTCGAATTTATAGTGTTTTAGCGGTATTTGTATGTAGCGCCCCTTCATTTTTAACCTATAAGGGTGATCTCCTCCAATTCTGATAGGAGTTGAAATTATTCGCAAAAGTCTCTGATTAAATGCTATATATCTCATTTACTGCGAAAAAGTTTTCTTTGGACGAAAATATCGGCTTTTTGCACATGTTTAAAAATTTCCATCGCATCCCCGTTGGGATAAACGACAAGTTGAATGTCATAGTTAAACTCAGCGAGATCCATAACCTCGGATTTGACTCCAATCTATGTTGTTTTTGCATGAAACGTACGTCGACCCCTAAGGGTGCTCCCCTCCTCTGCCGAAAGTGGTTGAAATTATACACAAACAACTTCGGAAGAAATACTATCAATCTCATTTGCGCTAAAAAATATTTATGTGACGCTAACATCGGCCGTTTAACGTTTAGAAAATTTCCACCCCCCCCCCCACCCCGATCCCTGTACACCACTGTCTCTACGGGTGGTAGTCGTGTCTTATCCCCCACAGAGTTTGTTTTACACTTGTAGATATTTATATGAGGAGCATCCACACAAGCAGTCTATTTTATTTATTAGAAGAAGTTTTGTATAAATATGATAAAGGTACACGAATGATCCAAACGGCATCTATGACCTCATACTTTGTGACAAAGCACTTTGGCTCGTGATTTGTATACGTTATTTTTCGGCTGGCCTGTATTAATTTTCTTAGATTTTTTTTTGAAAATGTCTGCCAATAGACAGACGAAACGTCGTAGCGGTTGTTATTTAAATTTTTGTCTTTATTTACACTTAAATGGCATTACTACTGTTAAAATACAGCCATTATTTCTCTGAAATGTTTTTTTCGAATCGCACATTAATTTACAATGAAATAAATATTTGGAAATCAGTGGAAATGAATTAACTGAAAGTTCCTAATTTTTTAAAGAACACTTGTTAAATTGGTACCAATAATTGAAAACGGCAGGTTTTTAAATATTTGTTTTTACAAAATGGAGCCAAACAATTGTCGCTGTTTATCGAATAACCGATATCATTACAGTTAATGATCTTTGCATTGACGAAATTTGAAAGGGGGGGGGGCGGCGTAGCTACATTTCATTACACGTTGTGGAAACTAGTTAGCAGTATATCACATTTGAACAAGCTATTATCAGAATGGACGTTAACGGTATTGATAAAATTGTAAACAATGGACGCGTTTCCACCTCCCTGGAGGACATCATGGGAAGCAAATTTAAGGACTTGAATCACGAAATTTACAGTCGTAGTCAAGCTGTTTAGGGAGCATGATAAAGCAAAAATAACGCGAATATTGGAGTTTACATAATCGTTCTAATCAACCAAAAAAAACATGCAAGGCTTAACTATTACTGTTAATACTTGACTGATGGTCAAAATGAAAGTGACTTAATAATCGTGTCCGTTGTACCATGGCGAAGGCGGAACACGGTATAAACAAATCACAGGGGGATGAGGATCGGCAGCGTTTTCTTTTAATTACAAATTTCCAGAGCCTTTGGTTTTTTAATTTATGATTGGCTCTGGTTACTGTTTCTAGGACTTATTGGGTAAATAATGAATCTGTAATATTCCACGGAATGTACGAACGAAACTACGGGGAGAAGGGGGGAAGAAATGAATGAATACGGAGATGAATCACAGAATAAATCAAGGCAATAAAAACTATTATAGCTTCAAAAAGTTAATGATGTCCAGAAAGATAAAAAAGACAGACTAAAATCCTTTCTTTTTTCTTTTAGGGCAACAGGCTACATGAGGGTAATCCACGTTGGGCAACTCCGCTTTAATAGCATAGGAAAGGATTTGAAAGGGGGGATGCGGAAGGGTAGAGGAAGGTAGCCAAGGGTTAACTAGGGCCCCCGCGCTATATTTTAAGGATCCTACCCGGCATTCGCCTAAAGAAATGCAGGGAAAACCCTAGAAAACATGCATCACGTAGGTCGGGCATTGGGTACTTGTCCCACTCCCTTCCGACAGCGGAAGAGGAGTTTGCTGTGGGGACGCAGCATTCCCTTTTCCTTTCCTCGACCAGTTTAGGAGGCAGCTGGCCGACTATTCCAAAGGAATAGGGGACAACTCTTACCGTATGCCCAAGGTCTGTGACCCCGGAACATACACCTCTCAGAACGGGCCGAGTTATCTTTAATATCCACAACACGTCTGCTAGAAATTGTCAGTAAAAACTAATCCAATGGGAATAGCGGACAACTCTTACCGTATGCCCAAGTTGTAATATACACAACCCTAATAAAGCCTGCAGTCCTCTAAATGGGTGTCAGAGTTAGACACTAACTAAGGCCGACGAAGAAAAATTGAAAATATTTGAAAGGACGATCCTTGAGGAAAATTTATGGTCCAAGCTGTGTTGATGGAATATGGAGAATAAAATACAACGACGAGTTATACAGACTATAGAAAAATACTAACATAGTACAAACCTCAAAATTATGTAGGCTAAAATGGTTAGGACACGTGAAAAGAATGGAGAATATTAACCTTCACACAGGTAGAAGGAAATAGCAGGAAATGAAAATTCAAGTTAAGATGGCTAGACGGAGCCTTGAAGGACATACAAACATGAAAAGTTAAAGCATGGTGGATGGAGGCGCAAGACAGGAATAGATGTTAGGATATCATTAAGGAGACAGAGGGCTGTAACGCCGGTCAAGAACAAGAGAAGAATACGGGCATGAAATTTTCCATGTTTCATTTTCATGAAGGTTTCTTGGAACAACATTTTATATTTTTTCTAAGTCGAATAGATTTTTGACTCACCGATTTGTAACCTGAAGTCGTGTATTATAATCACGTACTTGATATAATTTGGGGGTATATATATAATATTATATAAATTATAAAATAATTAATTAAAACTCATTATGAAGCGTTTGAATATTTCAAATCAAGTAATACAGAATTTAAAATTATTAATTGAGTAAACACTGAATTTTAACTTGTCATAGCTCAGTAAAACAAACTACTATCAAAATTCAAGGTTGATGATAAAATTTGAGTTTTCTAAATTGAGAGGATTAAAACTTGCTGCATAAAACGTGATGAATTAGCAACGTTTATTTGATGTGTGTGAGAGCCTGGAGCGGTCAATGTGTCTGCAACCCGCCGTACAACACCATTACGGTTGGCGTCGCCGTGTCTACCGCAGGGTGGCAATGACGTCACAAGGTTGTCCATCCATAATAATAAGGTGGATTTATATCTTTGGGTTGATTTTTATCTTTGTTTACTTTTTAGTTTCTTTTGTTAATGGCGAGAGTGGTTTTATAATAAATTGATTTAAGCTGACTAAAATAATTTATTTAATATCGGTACCCGCATTCGAAGGAATTGAACCTATTATATAAAGTTGAACGATATTTGAAAAGTGATTATACTCGATGGGTCTACAAGGGATGTTCTCTCGCAGGCAGAACCTTGTAGGAGAGATACGAAGGGCCTACCTTTGGGGATGCCTTTTCCTCTCAGTTTTTCAACTAAGGTTCCCACAAGCCGAGGCACCTCAGCCTGTTTTGAGAGGTGCATGTACCGGGGTCACAGACCTTGGGCATACAGTAAGAGTCCACATTGGGCAACTCCCCTTTAATAGCATAGGAAGAGATTTGAAATGGGGGGATGCGGAAGGGTAGAGGAAGGTAGCCAAGGGTTAACTAGGGCCCCCGGACTATATTTTAAGGATCCTACCCGGCATTCGCCTAAAAGTAATTCAGAGAAAACCCTAGAAAAACATGCATCAGGTAGGTCGGGCTTTGAATACTTGTCCCACGCCCTTCCGATGGCGGGAGAAAGGTGTGCTGTGGGGACGGAGCATTCCCTTCTCCGTGCCTCGACCAGTTTAGGAGGCAGCTGGCCGACTATTCCGATGGGAATAGCGGACAACTCTTACCGTATGCCCAAGGTCTTTGACCCCGGAACATTCATCTCTCACTCTCAGAACAGGCCGAGTTATCTTTAATATCCACAACACGTCTGCTAGAAATTGTCAGTAAAAACGAAACAAACTTAATCACGATATATTCAGAGTATTTAAGATTAAATTATAAATGACACACAGCCTTTTACGCCAGAAAATGATGTGTAGTAGAAATTATACAACGTTTCGTCCTGCTCTTTGCAATATCTTCAGGTATAGAAGTTTTAAAAAATAGACGTACTCCGCTGACGGTTGTGGCCGAAATGAATTTTTCCATCTTGCCACAGCGCTACTATCAAAATTTTGTATAATTTCTGTACCTGAAGATGTCGCAAATAGCAACGAAACGTTGTATAATTCCTATTACATATGTTTTTCTGTCGTAAAAGGCTGTGTTTTATTTACGAAAAAGAATTGTTCTCTTGAGACTTTTTGAGGGCCCAGCAATTGAATTAAATAAATAACTATGAATTGGCCCAAACATCATTAATGGAAGGATCCACCACGTACGTAACAGTGTTTTACGGAGCCTCTCAACATATCGTTCTTAATGAAAATTAACCGCGGATAATCCAAGACTAGTTTCAGAATAAAAGGCGGATAATCATTGAACTACGGTTTCAAATATGGTAAATCTGTAATAATTTATATTTACACTTTTCGTTTTACCGAGACGAGTTTTCCTCACCCTCCCATTTCGTATCGTTTTCTCTGGGTCGTTTATGTATGTATGTATGTATGTGTGTGTGTGTGTGGGGGGGGGGGTGCTTATTATCGTTGTGTCGTGCTTTTGTGTGACTCTGTTTACAAGAATAATTTGCAAACTCGGACCTTGAAAAGTCTGTTTCTGGCGGAAAAAAGGAGTCTGACTAGGTTTCCCTCCTGCATTAATTATAGCACATAATTATTCTTGCCTTTTCTCTCCCCGTCGAGGCCGAGAAAACGTCACATTTGCTCTCATCAAGCTAAAAAGTGCGGAGCTCGGGGTCTGGGCAAGAAGTCTCCTCCAGAGGAAGAAGAAGAAGTGGCCCCCGAGTAGACGCCCAACGAGAAAGAATGGAAGTTCTCCTAACAAGACTTCAGTCCAAACAAGGATGAGGACTCGTTGTAGCATTATTAAGGCGAAGAATTACGTAACGAGGGTTTTGGACAGTAATTAAAATACTCCGTACCTCACCACCATTTTTTTTTACGTTTAGGAAATTATCCAGTTTTATAGGGCGATTAACATTTTATTTTGATAAAGGGAAACAAACACAGAACGCAAATGTTCTGTTCACATTTTAATTTTACTGATATAAAGAAAGCTTATTATCCTGCTGTTTAACTTTACTTCAGTGTCTCGACCTGGGGAAAAAAACAACATCAAACTTCCCTTTCCTTCTTCCTTACAAGCCTCACTACCCTCTTTCTTCAACTTGTATACACCTTCAAGTCTTCGATATAATTCCTAGATCTCCTTTCCTTTCTTAGTCCCAAATCAGCACGCAACTCTAGTTGTAATATATTGTACTTAAAGACTCAGAGATCTAAATAACATGGATATCAATAAATGTTAGTTTGAGTAAATAGGATCAGGACGGAGGAAATTCCAGAGTCGTCTCTCTTCTTCAGTGTCGAGAGGAAAGACTTCTAGGATGGGAAAATAGGATAATTAAGGGGTTCTTGGTATCTAAGTACCGTCCAGGGGCATAAACGAAATCAGAAAACGCTATGAAGTTAAAGATATGGTTTAATATATAAAAAAAAGCAAGAATGAGCAGAGAGCGCCCGGGAGCCTTCACAACCCCAAAGTCGCCAGAAGCAAGACAGAGAAAAAATCCACCAAAAGTGAAGAACAAAGAAGCTACATGGCGCGGAACCAATCATAACGTCCAGATCATCCCACGTGATCTGTAGTGGGGCCCCTCAAAACCGGTTACCACAGCGTTTTAAACACAGTTTGCATCGTAATCCGAAACGACTGAAAAACTGTTAACGTAGTGTCTGCATTTGACATGCGCACGTCCTCCAGGGACACTACTGAAGAGAAATTTCTCACGGGTGTGCGGTAGAGACCGAAATAAATAGCAAATTAATAAATCTACGTGACAGAATAGAGCATGGCCAGGTCTAACAACATGAACGGTTCTTCGTCAACCTACATCGACGGACGAACTCGAATACAATATCAGAAATGTTTCACACTGCAATTAACGTAACGAACAATCTTGATGCTACGTTCTTCAACAATGGGTCTGGCCCCGTATTGTCACGCTTATCTCGTCTATGATTGTCCTTCCGTTTTAGTTTTTGCTTTTGTGTTCGTCAACTGGTTTGTGGCCGGTTCTGTCGTTCTTGTTGATCTTGCGGTTCCTGACGAGAGCAACAAGGTCTTTTTTAGAATTTATTTTTGTCTTGGTATTTTATTTATCTAATAATAATACTTTAACACACACGTTTTATATTTTATAATTATTAAAAAATTAATTGTTACAAAAAAATATTTCAAGCAGGGGAAGAAGAAACCCTGATCATTATTTAAGGACGATTGTAAGTTCCAGGGAGTGGCCTGGACTTGTCGGGGAACAGACCGTCGTAGTACGGAACAACAAAAAAAGTAAGTTTACAGTAGTGCAGCGGCCGCGTGACGTCACCTGACGTAACCTGCAGTTATCGGTGCAGTTACTCGCAATTTCCCTGACACGCAAGTGCTAGCGATTCGCCACACCATGAAACATTTATGGGCGAGTTCCTCGGTAGATCGATGGTCGGGGGGGCCGCAGCGGGCAGCCGCCCTGTCTAATGAACTTGGGTCGCAATAAACTTGCAGCAGCTGCTGCTTCAGCAAGTCTGCGACCGCAGCAAGGGAAGGGGAGTGAGGTTTGCAGAGATAACCCCCCGAGATGCGAGCCAAGCAGTTACCTTGCTGCTGCTGCTGCTGCTCTAGGACCTTGTTAATTGCGATCCCCATTCCTAATCGCCATCACCAGGCTTCCTCCGCATAGCCTGCAGCTATCTTATACCCTGGCAAATGTGCCTGGTTGCGTCATCGTGGTGGTGTACGGAAAGTGACATCCGCCCCATTAAGGACACTAAACAAACATTTTATTTACAGAAAATCACTAAAATAACATTCTTAAACGTTTTTAAAGGTTCTTACGTCTCTTTATATGATTTATTAGATTTATTTTTAATAAATTTATTATTTTGAAATAGATAATTCAGTTTTCTGATCAATAAAAATATTTATATTGAAATGAAAATAATTACGTCCGATTGAAAATAATTAATAACAAAGACGAGTGCAGTTATGGCGCTCTAGGCTCTTCTTCGCACCTGAAGAAAGAGACAAGGATCCCAGTAAAGGTTGTTGTGTGATATTTATATTACCACTTATTTTGTCTGTACTTTGGCAATATTTCTTAATAATAAATATTTTTTCATTGATTTACGACAACGTTTCGGTACGTGTTTGTACCTTCCACAGTTTCTTTACTGTGGAGAAATTCTACAAAATAAATTTGTTGTTATAAAAAGGCTAGGGTTATTTTAGACAAGTTGTTACTTATATATAGGAGAGACGGAAGGGGCTACTTTTGGGGATGCCTTCTCCTCTCTCCGTTTATGAACTAAGGTTCCCACAAGCCGAGACACCTCACCCTGTTTTGAGAGGTGTAAGTTCCAGGGTCACAGACCTTGGTCATACGATAAGAGTTGTTCTCTATTCCCATTGGAACAGTCGGCCAACTGCCTCCTGAACTCGTCGAGGCACGGAGAAGGGAATGCTGCGTCCCCACAGCAATCCACTCCTCCCGCCAACGGAAGGGTGTCGGATAAGTACCGAATGCCCGACCTACCTGATGCAGGTTTTTCTAGGGTTTTTTCCGGAATCACTTTTAGGCGAATTGCCGGGTAGGATCCTTAAACCATAGCCCGGGGGTCCTAGTTTACCCTTGGCTACCTTCATCTACCCTTCCACACCCTCCCTTTTCAAATCCTTTCCGATGCTATTAATATTGCCTACCTTTTTTTTAGGGCAACACGCTACACTAGGGTAATCCATGTTGGGCAACTCCCCTTTAATAGCATAGGAAGGGATTTGAAAGGGGGGACCCGGAAGGGTAGAGGAAGGTAGCCAAGGGTTAACTAGGGCCCCCGGGCTATATTTTAAGGATCCTACCTGGCATTCGCCTAAAGAAATGCAGGGAAAACCCTAGAAAAACCTGCATCAGGTAGGTCGGGCATTGGGTACTTGTCCCACGCCCTTCCGATAGCGGGAGAGGAGTTTGCTGTGGGGACGCAGCATTCCCTTCTCCGTGCCTCGACCAGTTTAGGAGGATACGGATTGCCCTCATATAGCCTGTTACTCTAAAAACAAATGTGAAAAACGATGTGAATTTATCTAAAAAAAAAAATTTCTGCTTCTCGTTCCATCTTCCTGAGTGTTTTCCTATTTCAATTTTTTTGATGATGCAGTTTTTTAGGTTTTCCCTGTATCACCTTTAGGAGAATTGCCATGTAGGATCCTTAAACTACAACCCTGGGGCCCTCGTTAACCCTTGGCTACCTTCCTCTACCCTTCATCATCGCCTCATTCAGTTCCTTTCCTATTCTATAAGTGGGGTAGTTGCCAC
The DNA here is from genome assembly GCA_037074705.1 of Zhengitettix transpicula. Lineage (NCBI taxonomy): Eukaryota > Metazoa > Arthropoda > Insecta > Orthoptera > Tetrigidae > Zhengitettix > Zhengitettix transpicula. Next base: position 26,582,930 of record CM073591.1, on the reverse strand, counting down.
CATGTGGAGAACGCTGTAATAAATCAGAAAAGTCCGCGATACAACTTAAAATTATAAAACCCAACCAGAACAATTAATTTGGAAAAGGGACGTTACCAAATATACTGAAAAAAAAAGAACGGTTTCTTTAAAAGGAAGGCAAGTTATTTCCAAACCAATTGAGCCGCTGTGAAAGCGAAACAAGAGAAGACGAGAAACAATTAAGCATTTTCCTCCCTGAAAAAAAAATAGCCGTAAAACAATATGAGGTGAAGATATTGCCTGGAGAATGTTAACCGGGAGGAAAAATAAATTGGGACATAAAATTGAGCAAACAGGAATGGGTGGGCGGAAGGTAATAAGATAGCTTAAATAGGAAGGATGATGAAAAAATTATATGAAATAAAAATTAGTTTACGAGTTCATTTTATTTTACGACTGCAGTTTAAATTAGTGACGAGGCCGAAAAGAGACTATTAAATTGTATACACAAAGGATATTTAATTAAATATATAAAATTACAAAGATATCAGCTGCTAGACGAAGATACAACAAAACTGCGCATCGAAAACGTAATAAAAAAATTAATTTTTAATAATAATAAAAGGTTCTGCCTGCGAGAGAACATCCCTCGCAGGTTATCTGCGAGAGAATCCTCTCGCAGGCTTTCTCTTATCACTTATATTTCCATGTAGCGACGTATCCTAGTTGTCAAAGGCTAGAAGAAAGCCTACGAGAGGATTCTCTCACAGGTAAAACCTTGTAGGAGAGACACGAAGAGGGTACCTTTGGGGATGCCTTTTCCTCTCCGTTTTTGAACTAAGGTTCCCACAAGCCGAGGCACCTCGGCCTGTTCTGAGAGGTGTATGTTCCGGGGTCACAGACCTTGGGCATACGGTAAGAGTTGTCCGCTATTCCCATTGGAATAGTCGGTCAGCTGCCTCCTAAGCTGGTCGAGGCACGGAGAAGGAATGCTGCGTCCCCACAGCAAACTCCACTCCCGCTATCGGAAGGGCGTGGGACAAGTACCCAATGCCCGCCTTACCTGATGTAGGTTTTTGTAGGGTTTTCCCTGCATTTGTTTAGGCGATTGCCGGGTAGGATCCTTAAAATATAGCCCGGGGGCCCCAGTTAACCCTTGTCTATCTTCCTCTACCCTTCCGCATCCCCCCTTTCAAATCCCTTCCTATGCTATTAAAGGGGATTTGCCCATTGTGGATTACGCTCATGTAGCCTGTTGCCCTAAAAAAAAGTATCCTAGTTGCTGATATGAGGACTAACGGAATTAATAATGTATTGTAACTGGCTATGACGTCATTAGCGTTGCAGTACATTTACTCCAGGCTTGTGGAAGGAGGGCGGAAAAAAGAAATCTCTGTCCCAATGTACGCAGTCGGGATTAAGCAAAAAAAAAACCCCGTGGACTTGCAAACTGACGTGAGACTTTCAATCAGAACCCACTAGAAGAGCTCGTCTTTTTATTTTATTTTATTTGAGGGAACGGGACAAAGTGACCGAGCGTCATGCGCACAATGCTGTGATTAATTGGAATGGAAAGGCTCAGTGAAACTTGAAAAAGGGAAGAGAAATACAACGAGAATGTAGCCGTACAATTAATACCAGGGGATTTAAAATTGAGAGCTATGAAATTATGTATGTATATGTATATATATATGTTGTACCTGAACTTGATGTTAAACTGATTTGAATGGGGATACGGCAGAGGATTTTTTTTAAAAAATAATTATTGGCAAATCTGGGTTGAAATCCTGGGATTATGTTTGGAACAAAACCGCCAGGAAAACCTTCGTTATTTTATAAAAGAAATTATTTTATAAGTGAAAAAAAAACGGGCCAATAAATGGCGTGAGAAACCTTAAAGCACGCTACGTTACGTTTCGACACTCATAACTGCAGTCTTCACACGTGTGAAATATAAAAAAGTAAAATTACTTAAAAAGTTTGGAATAATTTTCAGGAGAATTAAGCAAAATAAACATAACCAAAGAAAAGAAATTGATTAAAAGTAAAGGAACGCAGTTGTTGTAGAGTTTAATATTTTTTTTTGCAGTGTAATTTCCCTAAAAAGTTCCGGAAATAACTATAGAAAGGTGAAATTGCCTGTATACCTTTTTTTTACAAAATACTCGTCAAAAAGGGTGATTTCTTTAGTACATAGAGCTCGATAACGAATAAGTGTTCTTTGGATACTGGATTTTAAAGACCTTTTAATTCGTCCAATGTAGCAAGCATTACTTATCAGGTTAAGAGATTTTCGGAAAAACATATTTATTTTTTACAGGCGTCAAGAATTTTTGTATTATAAGGGAAAGCATATTATTATTGGGGGGGGGGGGGAAACCCCAAAAACAAGCTGTGTAATTGCATTCTTCACGGGTGAAATATAAAAAAGTAAAATTACTAAAAACTTTGGAATAAGTTCCAGGTAGAATTAAGCAAAATAAAAAAACAAAATCAAAGGAAAGAAATTGATTATAAGAATAGCATCGCAGTTATTTTGTACAGTAATTACAGTGACATTGCACTTAAAATAAACCATTTTCGGATATAATTATAGAATGGTGAAATTGCCTGCAAACCTTTTTGTGCAATATACTCATCAAAATGGATGATTCGATTTTATAACTTGCTTGTAGTGTAACATCCCAAACTGCCATCATGTAACATCCCACCGCTGCCACCATGTAACATCCCACCGCTGTGACCATGTAACTTTCCAGCACTGCCATCATGTAACAATCCAGCAGTTGGAAGTCCAGATAGATCGTTCACCAACCGAGCTATACCTCCGTTAGCTCACCTGGCTACCGATCTAGAGGATAAAGGAAGAATTAAGAACAGGAAATAGGAAAGTCGGTAACATGAGGGTTCGGGTTCAACTAATTGAACCTAGGCGTAGTGCACTTCAGTCAAATAAGAGTTGATGAAGAATAAAGAGATTTAATAGTTAGAAATAAAATAAAGTAAGACAAACTGGCGGATAGCACCAGGAGCCACCGACCCGTCTGGAGGTTGGATTACGACTGTCGTTCCCAAGAAGCTCTGAACAATTCGAAGACTCCTTTCCCCCTCCCTGATGATTTTAAGACTCCAATGAGAGCTCTTAGAGAGAGGAAGATTTCTGCTGCCGTGTGCATGTCTGCATAAGGCACTTAAAATGCTGACTTCATTAGACGCAGCGTTTTCACAGCTGCCTCGGCGGAAGGGGTGAAGATTTATGTTGTTGTTGTGCGTATCGTTACTCACTATATCTAAAGTGATGTCTTTAACTGCATCAGCGTTCTTGCTGCTACGCCCTCTTAGGTCCGCTATGCTGAAGAGACGTTATGATAAGAGGGCACGTGTAGACTATTATATTACAGTAGTATATAGAGCTCGATATCGAATAAATTTCCTTCTATACGGGATTTTCAAGACCTTTTAATTCGTCCAATGTAGCATGAATTACAATCAGATTAAAAAGATTTTGGGAACAACATATTTATTTACTACAAGTGTGAAGAAGATCCTTATAATTTTTGTATTATAAGGGAAAGCGTATTATTACAGCTGGAAAAACCCTAAAACACACTACGCTACGTGTCGTCACTCATAATTGAATTCTTTACTTGTGAAATATAAAAACGTAAAATTACTAAAAACTTTGGAATACGTTCCAGGAGAATTAATCAAAATAAAAAACATAACCAAAGAACAAAAATTGATTAAAAATAAAGGATCGCAGTTATTTTGAATATTAATTGCAGTGATATTACACTTAAAATAAAGAGTTGTCTGCTGTTCGTATTAGAATAGTCGGCCAGCTGCCTCCTAAACTCGTCAAGGCACTGCGAGGGGGAAAGCTGCGTCCCCACAGCAAACCCCTCTCCCGCCATCGGAAGACGCCTATCACCTTCAACAAGTTGACGAACACTGTCGATGTTGCCCGCTGTAATGCCGGTGCGGGGTCTGCGGCCATGGCTCTCATTTTCAACACGTTCATGGCCCTCCACGAACTGTTTATGCCAAGCAAACACTCTAGCTCGTGACAGCGTCTCTTCCCCGAACTGCAGCTAAAAACTTGATAACAATACGTTGTGCAATAGAGGGAGGTACCTCCTGCTCGGACATCGTAACGATGGACACTGAGCGAGTCTATGATGATGAGTCACGTGCTTCCCCCACTCCTGACAAACCAACCTAACAGCCAATCACAGCGGAACGTTCTTGCATCACTGTTGCGCGCGCAGGTCCAAAAGTCTCGTTTATATTTGATTCACCCTCGTACATATAAATATACATCCCTTTTTATTATACTGATCAACGAAGCAGAAGATTGTATCGATTCTTTTTATAAAAATGTATACAGCAAAGGACAAATACAATAATAAAATTTACATTAAGCTGAGAAAGAATCAAAACAGGCCTAGGTGCCTCGGCTTGTGGGGAACTTTAGTTCAAAAAAAAGAAACCAGAGAGAAAAGAAGACATCCCACAAAGGTAGCGTGCTCCAGAGCTCTCTGGAAAGGTTCACCTGCGAGGGAACGCCCTCACAAGCTTCCTTCCTCCTGTTGATGTTTTTAAAAATTTCGACACGGATTTAACAGAGATTTGTTTCGACGAGACAACTAGACGTTTGAAGGCCTTCGGTTAATCATTTGACCAACCGTAGCCAGGGAAACGCCGGCAATAGTCGCAATATTACTTTACTTTGGATCCTAAAAGTAGTGGTTGAGCACGTAATGATTTTCTTTTCGATACAGAAGCCAAATCTGAAAATGCCTCTGCCGCCGCTGCTGGAAGGTGTACGTACCGTCCCTTGCAGCCATTTCTCTCAAGTGCGTCTGTTTCCAATATCCCCGTCTCAGTAGACATCAAAGTAATAACGTGCCGGAAATGAGCTTTGAGTCCGCACAGGACGCTTCGCCCTCCCAAGAAAAGTTCTTATATTAAAAGCAAAAACGTCATGCCCCCTTCAATATTAAGGTAAAATTGTTCAAGTGCGAACTTTTATGGACGCCGTTACTCCTTTCTCGATTTTCCTTTTCTTTTTCTCTTTTTTTTTTTAAAAAAAAAGAGGACTGAGAACACCACATATGAAGCGAAAAAGAAGTGAATTGTGTTACGCTCTTGTTTCAAATATTGCCTGCATAAAAAAAATAAAAGACTGACTCTTAATATAAAATCTGCAAATTTTCCTTTATAATAGCGAAGGAAACGTCACTGAAGTTCCCTTAAACAATTAAAATTTTCTCCCGACGCTGACGTACCTCACCACGAACCCCCTTTAACTGATCGCACTTTGACAAGCTTCGCTAAATGGAAAATGATCGGAGAATGTACTGCAAATATACGGTTGGCAACACTGAAATAAAACTCGCCTCGAGCATAAAGACGGGACCGAAGTTGAACAGCGGATGCGTAAGGATATTGGTAAAAGCAATACACATTCGAGATGGAAACCGATAAAAGAGCTTCTGGGGAGAAAGGAAATGATGTGTACTATATGGAGGTAAAAAAATTGGACACACGTCGTCTATTGTTTTTCCTGAACTAATGTGACATTTTTGTCCCCGCCTGGTGATCCAGCAGGTGAATACACGACGGAGGTTGATTTGGGGACGTTTCGTCTCTGGTTGAAATATTCTTTTTTTTAAAAAAAAAAAAAAGTTACATACGGGAACACCGTTAATTTATGTAACGGATAGTTTTTTTTAAAACCTTTAAGTGGTAATAGGCAATTATTGATTTCAAATTAATGAAAAAAAAATTGTAATAAAGAAAAGGGTTTATCAAGTGTCTCTCAAGGTCTCATTAATTTTGAATGTCCAAGTTAGCCAGGAGATTTACACCAACTTTCCACCTGAAACCATCTGAAAACCGTGACGCGCAACAATATAGAACAATTAAAACCTATACGCGCTAATTAACATTCCTACGTCAATATGTTTCAATTACCTGCTCAGGTGACGTCATCATACACGTTCATCCAAATAATCCGAACGGATATGGATGGAACATAAATTTTAAAAATTTTTGCTAATTCGCTTTCAGTTATAATACAAAAAATTACAAGGATCCACTGAAAACCTACAGAAAACATCGAGTTGTTGAGAAAAATCTCTTAACCTTATTAGTAATATTTCTTGCTACATTGGACGAATTAAAAGGTCTTTATAACCCCCTACGAAGCGAACATATATAATCGATATCAAAGGCAAGAAAATTATAAAATCGAATAATTCCTTTAATTTCCGAAAATGGTTAAGAAGAAGATAAAGGTGTAGACAGACACATAGTGGCCACTTCCCTCTTATAGCATAGGAAAGGGATTTCAATGGGGGGATGCGAAAAGGTAGAGGAAGGTAGCCAAGGGTTAACTAGGGCCTCCAGGATATGGTCTAAAGGATCCTTCCCGGCAATTCGCCTAAAAGTGATGCAGGGAAAACCCTAGAAAAACCTGCATCAGGTAGGGCGGGCATTGGGTACTTGTCCCACGCCCTTCCGATAGCGGGAGAGGAGTTTGCTGTGGGGACGCAGCATTACCTTCTCAGTGCCTCGACCAGTTTAGGAGGCAGCTGGCCGACTATTCCAATGGGAATACCAGACAACCGAGGTGCCTCGGCTTGTGGGAACCTTAGTTCAAAAACGGAGGGAGGAAAATGCATCACCCAAAGGTAGCCCGTTCCTGTCTCTCCAACAAGGTTCTGCCTGCGAGAGAATAGCCCTCGCAGACCCTTCATCAACAACGTTTCTGTACCTGTTTGTACCTTTCTCAGCACGAGGTTCATTTATCACGCTGCGAGAGAAAAAAATTTCCCTGTTTGATTCATTTATTCACGCGTGTGTCTATAACTTGGTCGCCTAATTGCCGCCGGGAGGGTTGCTGAGTTGTTCAATGCAGAGTGTCGTAAAGCTGGGAAGAACACGAGCCTCCATGTCGCCCTAAACCACACCTCAGGCTCTTTAAATCTCTCGTCACCTCACCGAAAAAAAAAAAAAGATTCTCTTACAACGAGAGGCAGAAAAACTGGGAAAAGAAAAGAAAAAAAAGTTCTCTCAAACCGAAGCGACCGGACCTTATTTTACATAAAATTCCAAGTCACGCGACACCATTTTGTTGTTGTTGTTGTTGTGGCATTACTTTATGGCAATTTAATGTGGTCTGACGCACGAGAAGCTGTTTTTTTTAAAAAAAATTAATTAAACGTTTCATTAAACTGGGATTCCAGAGTATGTATATAAAAGGTTTGTACTTGTCATTTTTAATGTCATCTTATTTCCGACACTGTCGCTGATCGTAAGAGTGGCAACAGTGTGCTTGACAGTGCTTCCCCATTGGTCTCCGATTCTTTATAGTATCTAAAAATTCGGCTGAAATTCAATATCAAGCATTTCTATACCAAAAAATACATAATTCCGTGAATTTAATTTTTTTTATAATAAACTGAATTATTAATTTGCGCACTGAAAAAGGTTATTTTACGTCGCGTTAAAATTCTGCCCATGAATTATTCTTTGAGGATTAATTATAATGAAATAAAGGAAGACTTAAATAAAGAGATCGATGTCCGATGTGGACTTTTTTTCGGAAAAAAAAAGAATTCAATAATTCATCCGTCAACGGTCCCATTTTTCATACGAATTTGTATAATTTAAATCCTTAATGACGGTAAAGACTTGGCTAATACTTTTAATGCTTCAGATTTATATCCATAAATCAGTTCCTGAAATTAAGTCGAGGACTTCGGTAGATCTAAAATGAATTTGGAGTATTATAAATTACATTTTTCTGCCTTATGACGGATTAATTAATGTAACGTATAATAGAATTGCGTCCTCTCTCAAAATAAAAATTTCATTTTAATTTAATTTAATTAATTATTCAGCACTGTGCTTCGCTTTTAATTTGAATTTTATTTATTCGCTCTCTGAAAATTTAGTCTTATATTTGCTTCACTTACTACTTTACCCTCAAAAATGGTCCAGAAATCTACTTGTTCATTTAAGAAAAATTATTTCCCAATTTTGTTCCTTCCAAAAATTATTTATTTATTAACTTAAAATATTTTGATCAAATCTTTCCAAACAACTAAGGTTTTGGATTCTGTAATTAATTCCTTTAAGGCCTTATTCTGACTCCTATTTTTTTTACCATAATTACGTCAAGTGTGAAGTTGAACACTGGTTTACTTTTCTTAAGAACAACCCTGAAGAAAAGGGAGTATCGTTATTGAAAGTTTAGTGAGGTGGATAAGGCAAGTTTTTTTTAAAAAAAAGGTATTTCATTAATATATAACTTTATTAACAGAACCAACATTTTACAACATATAAAATTAATTAATATCAGGGCAGCTACAGGCACAACAACAACAAAAACATTAAATACGAATCAACTTCGGTTGCCCCTACTAGCGCCAAGTCGCGGTCAGGCCGAGAACTTTCCGAACGACCCAAGTAATTTTTATTTGTTAAATAATTTTCACTAGCGTCATATTCTAGGAAGGATGTTATTTTATATCAAATTAATATCAAAAATAGTTTTCGAAAAAAAATTTTTGTCAGTAGTTACCGATATGGTTGAAAAATTTCAGCAATTTTGGAGTACATTTAATTAGAATATTTCAGAATTTAAAATTAGTAACCAAATATATTTTTTGGAATTAATTTGTGTAAATTCCGGATTTAGGCATGAACATGAATTTTCTGATCAAGTCGTTCGAGGATATTTTTTTTAAAAAAGGAAGTAAGCATTTTGCAGATGAGTAATAATGAAAACCCAAGGAGAATAAAATTAAATGAGGAACTAGAATAGTGGTTTAAAAATTTAAAGCTGGTGTTAATAAAATAATGAATAAATACCGGAATAATTTGTTTACATAGTAATTTGAACATTTAAAAATTATTGGATTTTCTTCCAAGTACAAATTAATATTTATAATATATCAATATATATTTCTTTAAGAATTAATATTTGTGTTATTGTTACACCTGCTGCTGGTTAAAAGATAGTAAATTTGAATTAAAGTGTTTATTTTTAATTTTATATTCACCTTGAATTTTGGCCTGTAATGGCTTAATATATTTAGATTTATTATTCATTCCATTGGTCCTCGGTCGAGGAAATTGGGTACGTCGCAATAGAAGATTACATGAAAATAATAAATTGTTACAATTATAAAGTTAAAAAAACAAACATTGGACTTTACAATATATCTATATATATATATTGTAATAATCAACAATTAGGGTTAATTATTTTTCCCCCTTGTTGTAGAAATTTACATAATAATGAAAATGATAGGCTTTATTTAAATGAAAAAAATAATCAATTTTTAACAAACAAAATTTATTTATTAACTTGTGGCTTCTAAACTTTACATACAATTACAATAAAATGAAAATCTCTTAATATCTCAGGGTCTTTACTGGGTTTGATGATTTACAGTGAAAATTATTGAATGATTTTATTAACAATAAAGTTTAAAATTTACTTCAAAATAATAATGTGCTGATAAATGAAAGAAAAGCGAACGAAATCTGACTTTACCCTTTTAGTTAGCGTTTACAGATTTTATTAAAGTTTTGGTTACTTACGTATTGTTCGACTGGTACCAGCATTCTTTTTGGATTCGGAAGTACACTATTGCAAAATTTTACACTGATTCTAAATATCGACTCACAGATTCTACACTTATGAAGTTGAAATGCGATTACTAGGCTCCCAGGAACTCGGATGATCCTCCTAATTGGCCAGCTATCTGATGTCGTTTTTCCCTCAGCACGAAATTGTTCGAATTCTTTATAATGAAGCAAACCCTTGCTTCCGTTGGCTAATTGTTAGCACCTCTACTCGGTCCAACTAACTTGCTTGCGTACAGGAATCTTATGAGTTGCAGATTTTTGCCTTTTATCGAATTATTTTTCGGTTTGGTTTGAAAACTTCTAAGTAGCTCAGTGAAGATTTACTTTTAAAATGTCTCTCCTTTCGTGACTGACCGTAGACGTCGACTTTTCTCTTTAGCTCCTCGCCGTAGACTTAAACTGACTTTTACAATGTAGACTGAAGACTGCCGATACTTTTGCGTGCGTAATCGCCATTCCGAACCCTCAATAATAGGAACAGAGCCCGCAGCTCATTTTCGCTTTGCTCACTCTCGCTATAATTCAAATTGTTCGCTAACAATTCAAATTATTTAAAAACAATTAATGGCTTAATTAATTGGCATTAATATATATATATATATAATTTAAAACTACGGTAAAGATATTAATATAACAGTAATTAGTAATTAAAGAAATGATATGCAGATTAATTAATCTTCAGTTTTCATTCGACGGTTTTTCCAGCAGAAATTATTACATCGATTCCCGTCAAACATGAAATAGAAATTGAATCGTCTTCAAATTAATTTTTACTGAGGACGATACTCTATTTTATACGTCAAAATATTGTCCTGCTTCACAGAGAAAAGTGAAAACATGGTGTTACTGATGAATATGTTAGGTGGTTGTTTATTATATTGTTTCTTTCATTTATTTTTTATCGGTCTGCCTTTGCTGTAAGCCGCTGGAAGTAGTTGAGCGTAGGGATAAGAGAAAATTGGGGCGACAGATGGAATGTGGAGGGGTTCTTTTCCTTTCCAAACTCTCACAATGGCATTCCCTTCTCCTCGACTCAATGCGTCATCACTTTTCCATCTCTCTTTCACTTTCGCTCTGCCCAACAGACCCCGAAGGTTTCATAATGCTAAATTGCGTTCATATCTTTTTCACGGCGACTTCATTTTCTTTTATTTAAATATGTAAAAAAGGTCACATTCGATCATGTGATAATATTTTGGAGAATTAAATACATACACAAATGCCCTGTCTAATTTTTATTAAATATATATATATTGTAATGATTAAAATTAAAATAATTTATTAAATTGCCCCACGTTTTGGAACCAAAATTGTAATGATTAAAATAGAAAGGTTAATTAAATGATATTAATTAACAAAATGATTATGATGAAAAACTTTTAATTCACCAAAGATTATTACAACAGGTGTTCATTTAGTTTTTTACAAATGTTTTGCCCTAGGTTGTCACGCCGAATTAAATAATTTCAAAATTTACAAAACAAATATTTTTATTTTATAATTTGTGGCGTTCAAAGTAAAATAAATCTTTTATATTTCACAAACAATCAAATTTAATAACTCTTCTTCTCAGTGTCTTTACTTGGTTTGATACGTAAAAACAATCTAGATCATAAATTAAATAATTAACAATTCAGCCAAATTGAAACGAACAGAATACGAAATCTAACAAAAATGAAAAGAACGAAATCTGACTAATACCCTTAATTACCGTTTACAGAATTTAATTAGTTTGGTTTTTACTTACAACTGTCCTGCTGGTACCAGACTTAGTTTTCGGAGCTTGGGGACACAATTCACTAAAAAGGCCATTAATCACTGATTCTACACATCATGGTCAAAACACACGGTTGTAATTCTTGTATTATTCCTCCTGTCAACAATCGGACGTATTATTTCAATGCCTTTCAGCGGAAAATGTTATTTCGGAACGCCTATGTATCTGAACGTGGCGCTAAACTTTTTGTTTCAGCTTTGCAGGTTTTTATAACGTGTCTCTCCGTCCAGACCTTTTTACTTAGATTTTTAAAAACATATAAGTCTCTCAGTTGAATTTCTATGCTTGGGCCACGCTGTTCGTACTCTTAAATTCTGCTCCCTGTCTGCACCATAAGATTCGCCAGACTGCAACCAACTGACCTTCCGTACAATGCGCGCAGTTCACAACAAAGCTCGCCGACAAAGAGCCTGCCGTCATTGTCGTCTTTAAGAATTTGTATCGCTAAACAATTCATTAAATTTAAATAATTAATGGCCTCCTTAATTAGTATTACAATATATATATATATATATATATATATATATATAATCTTTGCAGGATTTATTGGTGCTACGGGACTAAAAATTGTCAATTTTTCCTCCCTCAATATTCCCATATTTATCCTTATTGATTCTTTTGACTCGGAGATTAAAAATCTTATTATTATTATTCAAGTGTTCTCCCACACTGTTGTTTCGTGTTCATTTCACTATGTGTAATATTTCTATTTACCTTTCTCTACAGGTGATTTTGTTGTTGAGATTTCTGGTTATCTCTGGTTTCATTTAAAAGATTAGGCTGGTGTTACTTTGGACTCCTGTGTAATGTTTCAATTCCTTGTTCTCTGTACTCAAACAAGAGTTTTATTTCGTGTTCTAAATTATTCCACTTAAAATATTTTTTTTACATTCGTCATAGTCACACATTTCCTCTTCCTTCCGTATTTATTTTGCCTTTTAACCATAAGTTATCGAAAAAAAACGAGACAAAAGAATATTCTGACGTAGCACATTAATATAAAATGATACAATACTCTAATTTCCTCTTACCGTATGCCCAAGGTCTGCGACCCCGGAACAAACACCTTTCCTCAGTAGAGAATAGTAAATAATTACGTAATTAACTATTTTTATTACATACAATTCGAATAGAATTTGGGAAAACTTCAATAATTGATAATAATAATATTAACTTTATACAATATGAAAAAACTTCAAACTTCCGACTCAACAGCCTATCAGCGCCGAGACTTGCTTAACGCAGAACTGAAGTGACCATTCAGCGACAGGACAGTAGCCACATTTATATATTCTTTAGCGTATGTATATCTAAGAAGAAGGCGTAGGCAGGCAATGTATACGGTAATCCACATAGTGGCAACTCCCCTGAAAGCGGGGATACGGAAAGGTCGATCAAGGTAGCCAAGGGTTTACTAGGGGCCCCGGGCTTTCGTTTAAGGATCCTACCAAGCAATTAACCTAAAAGTGATGCAGGGAAAACCCTAGTTTAACCTGCATCAGGTAGGTCGGCCTTTTTGTACTTGACCAACGCCCTTCCGATGGCTGGAGAGGGATTTTCTGTAGGGACGCAGCATCCACTTCTCCGTTCCTCGACCAGTTTGTGAGGCAGTTGGCCGACTGTTCCAATAGGAATAGTGAACACTAACCGAGGAGCCTCGGCTTGTGGGAACCTTAGTTCAAAAAATCAGAGAGAGGAGAAGGCATCCCCAAAAGTAGCCTTCTTCAGATCTCTTTGGTGGAGTTCACCTGCGAGATAATGCTCTCACATTCTTTTTACGGTAACAGGCTACTTGAGGGTAATTCACATGGTGGCAACTCCCCTTTAATGCATAGGAATGGATTTGAAAGGGGGGATGCGGATGGGTAGAGAAAAGGCAGCCAAGAGTTAACTAGGAACCCCGGGCTAAGGATCCGGGCTATATTTTAAGGATCCTGCCCGGCATTTGCTTAAAAGTGATGGACAAACCATAGAAAACCTGCATCAGGTAGATCGGGCATTGGATACTTGCTGAGGGAACGTAGCATTCCCCCTCGTCGTGCCTTGACCAGTTCAGGAGGCAGCTGACCGACTATTCCCAATTGTAATAGCGGACAACTCTTACCGTATGCCCAAGGTCAGCGACCCCGGAACATACACCTCTCAAAACAAGGACGAGGTGCCTCGGCATGAGGGAACCTTAGTTCAATGAACCAGATTGTTTTATTTTATTTTATTTCTTTAGGGCCCCTTTAATAGCATAGGAAGGGATTTAAAAGAGGGGATGCGGAAGGGTAGAAGAAGGTAGCCAAGGGTTACTAGGTCTCCCGGGCTATATTTTAAGGATCCTACCCGGCATTCGCCTAAATAAATGCAGGGAAAACCTTAGAAAAACCTGCAAGGAATCCCCAAGGGAAGGTTCACCTGCGAGAGAAAGTTCTCACAGGATTCCTTGTGTATTAACCTGCTTGAAAATTCTGAGTGTGTTTTATTTGTACTTAGTGTGTTCTGACAAGTATTGACTTTGATCCTGTTACTGTAGGGATTGTAAACGTGGCCCCCGTTATATTTGTAAATACGAATTAGTGCAGAAAAGTTTATTATATATTTATTTATGGATAAGGGAGCGATATGTTTCAGAGGAATTTGAAGGAAAGCGGTGGTGCCTTATAAAATTCCATTGCGCCCCCCAACTCCCCCCTCAGAAGCTCGGCTTTTCCTTTATGGTAAGCGAGCTGAATGCTTGACGTGCCTCGGTAACCGTGAAACTCGCTCGCTGGCGCGGCTTCTTCTTCCGACGTACACAAGAAATTCCGCCGCCCTTAAAAGGGTCGCGTCGCGTGGCGTATTGATTGGCAAGAGGAGTTCCAAATTATTCTGTGCCAGAGGAGCCATAAATGAGAAGTCTCGTAATTAGCATTTATGTCGGAGTAAGTAACGTTGATGTAACGGGTTCTAGAATCCTTTGATGTAACTCATCCTTCAGAAAAGAGAGAGAAAGTAATTCACGACGTACAAGATGAAATAACATCGTAGTGAGTGAGCAATTACTCTTGTTCGCGGCTGTTGGCGATGTGCTCCAAATTACTTAATTACTACATCAAAGTAACGTGGAATAAGAAAGATCCTTAGAAACACTGTAAAGCTCAGATCTAGGGGTACCTAAAAGTTAATACCAGTATATTGATATATCGTTAGAAGCTAGACTAACCTACTTTATTAATACTGTGTTGTGAAGTGGAACTATATTATACAATATCTTACGACAGGGTGAACATTCCTCTAATTGCCGCTAATGACTTTTCTATCGATATGTTATTTATTTGGATATGAAATGTTTCAACCATTTGGAAAACTCGGTACAAGTAAATTTATTAAATAAACATTTAAGTACAAAATACCAGTAAATTCATAACAAACTGCAATTGCAAAATAATGAAAATTTATCAGGTGTTTAAAACTTA